>JACCHZ010000140.1:0-1200000 GCA_018907045.1 Wiebesia pumilae | reverse complement strand
CTAATCTAAATGAATATTACTATATAAAAAATAGAACTTACGTACTTGATAATGCTAAATCAAACGTGTATCTAAATCTGTAATGATCGATTATATAACATTTCATAAATTAAAATTTATGGAATCTTTGAAATAAATTAATATAATAAACAGGGAATAGTAATTTTATATATTATTATGAATTTTTTTCTGTATGAAAAATAGTATCTAGAAATTGTAGTCAGTTTTTGTAAAAATTTTGAAGTTTTTATTTATCATTCACATATTATTTATAGTTGATTTGAAGAAATACATTATAGAGTCTTTAGTATCTATACTATAATAAATATCTTATGATTTACATAAAATATGTAGAGAATATGAAAATTTCTCGCAATTATCATTATTTAAATAAAAAAGATGTTATATAAAAAGAAAAACAGTTCCAGTTTCTAACATTTTCTCGACCAATCACAATTACACAAAGAAATTGATTAATAGACATTAATGAAAATACGATTTAAAAAATAGAGAATTTAATGGAATACATGTCAATTAATTGATTCTCATGCTACGTGAACGTTGTACATTGCAAACTCAAAACAATAAAAACAGTTCTCATATCGTAATACAGTATCCCGAAAAAAATTGTAATACGCAAATTATGACAAATGAATTGGAAAAATTATGAAGAATTTAATAACTCAATTGTTTAATGAATAAATTTAACAATCAAGTTACAAATATATGTAAGTTGATCGTGTAAAAATATTCTACATTAAAAGTTTTTAAATTAATATTATGACGAGTTATCAGTTATATATATTGGTGTGTACGTAAAGACCACAATAAAATACAAAGATTTAATAACAAATCTGAAATATCTCTCTTTGAAAATCGGTCATTTATTATAATCAAATTACTACTGGATTGGAGACAAGTTTATGAACCATAAATAAAACAGAATCTGTCAATCCTTATCATACTTTCAGTCGGTTGTCCTCTTATTTTATTGTATTGTACTAGACGTAGAAACGACCTTAAATTATATAATAAAGTTCACAATGTTTTCAATTACACACAGTTTGTTACAAAAATGTTAATATAAAATTACATGTCAAAACATAAAAGATTTTTCTGTTACCGAGCTAAAGAATTAATGGAACATATCATAATAACAATTTCTAATTTTTTTGTTTTTATTTTTCTGAATGATAAATATCAAAATAATAATATTATTAAATAAATGTTATTAATATTAATAAATGTTATTATTAATAAATGTTATGTTACTGAAATTAGAGGATTCACTGTAAAAATTCTATGTTTTGTATAAGTATGTATCATTTCTTATTTGATGATGATGAGAAAATTAGTTTTGTTTTATTAATTCAATAATATATTTTGTACGTTCATTTTCTTAATTTAAAGCTTTAGAGAAAAATCGTTGCTTATTATAAATATCTTGACGATTTTAATATGTATGAAACAATTACAATATGAATTATACTAAAGATTAAAATAACAGTCAGAAATAGTTTTCTAATAAAATATGAAATTTCATTTAAATATTTTACAATTTTAAATCAAAATAAAATTTTTATTCAGCTATCACAAAAATTCAAATTTACTTTTCAAATTCCATGAATAATCTATATAATTTCAAAGGTTAATGTTATAACAAATTAAACTTAAAAATTAAAAACTTATTATATAATTATATAATATTACACACTACTTATGCTCTTTATATATTCAAATTCTTATTTATATTCATTATTACATCATATAATTAGTGGCCAGTGTAGTAATATAAAAATGAAACTAATAAAAATTATATTATCGATATAATTTTAATGAACTTTGAAAGTAAATTAATATTTGATTGAAATATAAAATATTATAACATTTGAATTTTAACGCATTTATTGATAATTTATACTAAAAAATATATTCAATATATGTGAAATATATTAATTATGTAAATTAAAATTTGTAATTTGTAACTTAATATGATATAATAATTTAATAATCTGATTACGAAATTTTATCGATAGAAATTTATTTCTAGTTATTGGAGTAGATTCAGTTATAGTTACATTGCTTTTTTTAATTTAAGATGGTTTTTTTTAATTTAAAATATAATAATTTAATTTAATAAAATATTAAATATTAAATTGTACCGATTATTATACAGTTAGTTCGTATAGTAGACTAATTTCTGTTATTTCTTTTATTAGCTTTGTTTCTCTATTTATTAATGATGGCATCAATTTATTATTTAAAAATATACATAAAAATATTAATTTTTACTTTTTTAAGTATGTATGATTTGACTACAATTAACTGGAGGCAGATAAAAAATAAAACTCTAAAAAATTTTCAAATACAATTCTTGAAAGAAATAATGATTGTGATTAAATTTTATTACAAAGCATTTTTGAAAAACATCATTGTTTATCTTTTTTTAACGAATTTAACCAAATTTAAAATAAAAATATAAACAATTTTTAAACGTGTTTCTAACATTGACAGAATTTAAGATATATTAAAAAAGGTTACATGATATAAAAATAAAGATAATGGTACGGAATGTTCTGAAAAATTTGATGAGAATTACAAATTTTTGTTTCTTATATAAAATTATATAAAATTATCATAAAACTATACTTTAATATGCTTAAAAATAGTAATTGAATATTCTATAATTGAATAAAATTTATGCAATAAAAAATACAAATTCAAAGTATTCTCAATGTTGAGGATGTGCTAAGTAGAATGTTTGGCGAGTTCTATGTTAGACGATAATCTTCTTAAATGAGTTTCCGAGTACGTTCAAAGATTTTCCTTAATATTCATTATCTTTATTCTTTAAACAAACAAAGCAAGAAATAGTCGGAGATCAATATTTTGGCTGCAAAATTGTAAAAATTTTTTATGGAAATCCAACTTAATTGTTCTAAGATCATATAGTAGAAGTTTTGCTACATATTAGCAAAACAGCGTTCGCCACAAGAATTTGACGAAAATTGTAACGAGGGAACTTTTTTCTCGATACATGAGAAACAGAGGGAGTAGTTTAAGATTTTCATTTAAATAATCTAAAGAAAACGTACGCTGCGGTCCTACCTCATGTATCTACTTTCCTATGAAATAAAAAAGTCCTGCTACAATATATTTCGTTATGTGAGAATTTCCCACGTGTATTCCTTTCACGCTATTCATCGCTGTATATATAAAAAAAGATATCACACCTTGGTGCACGAGAGTTCGCGGACTCTGTACAAGGAAATCTTTTAATTTTTATTTTTATTCGAAAACTGTGTACATGGATATACGTGTGCGTATGTGTGTGTTTGAGGGCGAGAAAAAATAAATTACGACATTTATAAACACTAAAACGATTATGTTGATAGATCTTTTGATGTTCTAAACTTTGTACAGAAGAAGTAGATATGACATTTAACGGTAAAACAATGAAAAGGCGAAATGAAAGAAAATTTACTGTGAAGTAGCAGATCGTTAATATGAATACGTTACCAGTTAACCATCACTGTATTTAATTATAAGTTCGAATATAAACAAAAACTCGACTAGTCATGTAATATTTTTTGTATTAGCTTTTTTAACTGCTTCATTTAATGTCAATAAATATTGACATTTTCTTTTCACATATTTTCTTAAAATAAATATATCTCAGAAAAAATATTAATAATATTGTATTACATTTTGCAATTGTAAATATGCACTGTATGTTGCATGCACATGCAACCATTATAATTAACCCTTTAAATATTAATTTATTATTTTATAATTTTTTAGATACATTTATGAAATTAATAATAAAAAAAATATATTTTTATTATAAAATACTAAGTTTCGTTATTCAAAAAAATATATATATTAAAAAAATAATTCTTGATTTCTGAATATATTCTCGTATTGTGTGAATGTATTAAATAAAATATATATTGCTTTAATAGCATAGGAAGAAATATTTATTAATACTGGGCAAAGCATAATTAGAAAAATGGATATGAAAAATATTGTTAGGCTTGACTTTTCTTTAATATAAAAAATAATAAAAAAATTACATAAATTTTTCACTTGATTATTCTTAAAGCAATTAAAATATTTAAACAAAGATGTTGCTTATACTAATAAAATAAAACTTGAACATTAGACTACTTTTCTATTAAAACCATTGCTGTATTTTAAATATTTAAGTTTTTCTGTTATTTTTTTTGTTGGCAAAAAAAATATTTCAGAATACTTGTTTTCATATTTATTTACTAAGTGTACTTGTCGATTGTTACATAATTATTTTTACTTAAAAAATGAAAAAAATCTAACATTATACAATTTTGATTTTTTTATTATTGCTGTAAGATTCAATTTTGAACATCATTGAAAAATATCTTTTCGATTGAATATATGAAATAAATATTGCATACGTCTCAAGGTGCTGATAAAAAGTGCTATTGTATTTTTAAGAAACATGATTGATTACATTGAATTTTAAATTAATTTAGTTTAATAATTTGTGTAATAACTTAAAAATCACCCATTTATTTATTTCTATTTTCTTAAAGCATTAGATGTTTTATAATAATGACTATTTACAGAATTCCAATTAAATATATATTGGTGTGAATTATTATAATAATTTTTTAGCATTTAGTAAGCATAAATAAACAAAATTATTGTAATTTATATTAACTAGTTCAAATATATAATTATTAGATGAATCAAACTGTTAATTAAACTTAAAATAATTATTGATAAAAAAATATAATAGCACACTGAATCTTGAATATATCAAATTAAATATGTATTTATTATATAGATAATTTAGAATTATTTACGATGTTCATCTTAATCAAAGCTTATTTTATCAATAAATTTTATTTAGAGCGAATTACGTTTCAATATTTTAATATTCTCGTAGATATTTTTATTTTTAGTATTATATAATGTTGTAGTTTTTCAAACTAAAATTAATAAAAAAAAATAATTATACATAATAGTTTATGTATATTCCTTATAAATAATAAATTGTAATTAATTATAAATACAGTTCTACAGTAATTACTTTCATTTGAAATGTTTCATTTAATATTTAATCACATTATTATATTTAAAAAAATATATATTCAATATTTAATATTGAACAAATTAAAACAAAATCAGTATATATTATAAGAAATTTGAATTTAAATCAATACAGTAATAGTTTATAAATATTTAATTTATAATATTATTTCTATTATAATAAAACTCAATAATTTCATGATTATTTATTTAAAATTAGGTAGATTTAATGATGTTTGTGTTCCTGTTCGTGAATCAAAGACTAACCTTACATAAATTTAAATTCTTTCAATAGTTCATCGTTTGATTTGTTATTTAAAAAACATTATAAAATAAATTTAATTTAATTAAAAATTACTGATTACATTATAGTATACATTTATAAAAAATTTGAGGACTATCTAAAAATAATGTTTTACTAACTATGAATTTATATTAAAAGTTCTATATTGAATTCTAAGTTCAAATTTAATATATAATCTTTGAAAAATCTATTAATATTTTGAAGTATAATTATGAAAATGTTCCTTTTGTTATAGTTGTTTAACATTTAAAATTTAACGTTTAACATTTAAATATTTCATTATAAGTAAGTATAATATTCTAAAATATTAATATTTTAATAAATTAATGTATTTTTTATACTGTATGCTTTATAGGATATAATAATTTGCAATTCAAATTGCATTGTTATGTCATAATTATTTAAATTAACGAGAATATTTTTGGATTTGAAAATCCCAAAGATTGATTCCATAACAAAAGTCCATTCAACTAATATCAATATAATTTTAATTTTAATTATAAACTTAATTTTTATCTCTGTTATTTATATGCCATATTATTAAAACCTATATGTCTCGTGATATCTTGAATACATAAAGAATATTTTTTACAGATGTGTAAATAATATCAAACATATAAAAACAACACATGTACGCATATAATAACCAAAAAATCTAAAAAGTGCATCCAATACTTCAGTAACTTTATGATTTTTACATCTTTTAACAACTCTTTTGATATTTTAGTATTGAAAGACCGAATTATAATAATCGCCATTAAAAGTGACTGTTATGATTAGTAGACAGCCATTCAATCAGGCACAGTGGTGTTTAGCCGGCATTGAAATCTCCGAAATGCAATAACTAAAATGCTACTATGTTAAAGATAACGATAAAGTTTTCTAAATAGCAATTAAATTTTAATCTTAATTTAGAAATTAACGACTTAATGATAATAGTCATATTTATAGAATTTGGATGCAATGTATTATTTTGTTTAACAGAATAAGTTGTAAAGTACTGAAAACAAGAGAGTAAAAGAAATTTTTTTTACATATAATTATAATAAATTGTATAATTTAGAGGTTTCATTTATATTTATGTACATATTTTTTCAATTGCAAAATATTCGAATTAAAGGCGAAATAATCAAAATAATACATGCTTTTTAGCTTTTTTATTTTATAAAAAAATATATTACTTTATTTGGAATACTAACAATTAAGAATAAATGTTCAAAAAAATCTAAATAAAATCTTAAATAAAATATAAAGGATAAATTACTTCAATAAGAATACATTTTTAACAGAAAATAATTCTTTTAAATTTTGAATAAAAAACCAAGAAATTTATGTGGAAAGAATTTTTTATTTGACGAAAATAGTGATTACGACTCCAAATGAGGAAAATTTTTTAAAAAAATATTTTATATTCTATTTGAACTTATAATTTTTTGGGTAAATAAAGATTACTTATATATATGACTAAATAATTAATGCAGTTTCAATGAGCACATAAACATATTCGGCAATTTCTTTATAAATAGAAAGAATAATATGTATAATATTTTATTTATGTTTAATGCAAGTAAACTTAGGATTTCATAATTATCACGATTATCAATAAAATCGGTAAATGATTATTGTTTATTTTAAAGTTTTTGTTACATTTACTCAAACCTTCTGAATCTTATTTTTTTTATTTATTTTTTTGCAAGACACATATATGCAAGAGTAGATAATTTCTAACAATTTATATCTAATATCTACAAAAAAATATATCTTAATGCTATTAGCTATTTTAATCCCCTTTTTAAAATAAAAAGTATTTTTTCATATTATGTCTACATAAAAACGAAACAAATTTATAACATTGATTTGTATCTGGAATCATCCATACATTATACAAACTGAACATTCAATGGTAATCTTCAGATGTTAATTGGTTAATATTATCTGTGTTTGCTCGAAATAATATTTGTTTGACTGTCGCATCTAATGTATAATGGTATTATGTTTGTTTTCACAAAATACATATAAATACGTCTGAGGTATTCATAGTCTGTATTCCAATTGCCATCGTTGATATTGAGAATGTTTCATGACTGTTTACTAAACCCCGCGTGTATGCGCGGGGTTCTAGTTCGTGAGGCTCTTGCCCTGCTACTCTGATCAATCTCTCTAAGCCTCACAGTAAACGTATGACAATGTGGAAATGGATTTTAACCCATGCATGAGTAATGACTGTGACGTCGAAGTTACTCCAAACCTGTTTTCAATGTATATACACTTCACTCTTCTTTCTACTTTGCATATTTGTATAATTGTATATACACTACTTTATAAAAAATTGATTTTTCCATTTTATTTTACAAATTTTCTTATCAGACCCTCTCACATTTTCCTAATCTATTTATTAGGATCTAGAGATCGACGCACTGTATACGCAAATTTTATTTTCTTTAATTTATAATTTAATTATTATCACAATCATTAAATTTTCCGAAAAAAATAATAAACTTATTATTATCAGTAAAAATATATAATTTAAGTATACGGAATTATAGTTTATAATTAATAATAAAATTATAAAAATATATTATATTTATATTTATAATATAAAAAATAAAATTATAATTAATATTCAGAAAGAGATTTAATATAAGGATTGTGCGTGTTACAGAATAATTTATTTATATAAATATATGCTGATAAATATTATCTAGTTATTAGTCTTTGTTAAAATTGAAGTTTCATACTGAATTACGATAATCAACGTAAAATAGAAACAATGTTCTTGATAAATCAAATTTGTTAAACTAAATTATAGTGCATTAAAAAAAATATAAAATTATCAGAAGCGGAATTTTATTAATAATGTTAAATAAAAATTTAATTCAATATTTATTATTATTTATTCAATAATATCAGACTTTTCAAAATTTAAATAATATTTTTGAATAAATGTAATTTTAATAGTGCTAAATAACTACTTTGTGTTATTCAAAGAAATAAAGAAATACGTTCAAGGTACTAAATTACTTTCTACACAGGACTAATAATTTTATTCGAATACTGATTCCAAAATGCTAGAAATTTAGATTTAATAATTTATCTAATAATCAATTTTACGTCGATATTATTTGATTAAATTTCAATTGGTATACATAAGCTACTAACATAAATTGTTACATTTTTCGGTTAACTTTCATACTTGATATTGAATTGTTTTTTTATTTGAAAACTTATTTCTTTTACAAAAAACACAGTATCTGAATTTGTATGATACTTAATAAAATAAACGATTATAAGACATAAAATTTTAGTACGTTTACTACTATTCATAGATAATTTTACATTTTATTTGGAAATCGATTATTTTAAATATCAACAAGTTTATTTAAGCCATAGCAAATAGATGTATTTGTAAATTAAGGTGCATATAGTTTTTAATACAACAATTGCATGACTTTTTGTTTATTTAATATTATTTGCTTATTTACTCATTTTCACAATCTATGTATCAGTATGTATTATAATAATATGTATTTTAACTAGATTTTGCTTATTTATTCTGCACTAAATATCAGTTAATATAAAAATATAAATTTATTTACTGTGAAATGTTTTGAAATATTTAAATCATTTCATGTCTTATTTAAATATCCAATATATTTTTTCAAATATTATTCAAATATTAATGAAATAGAGCAATATGATTTAAAATCGGGTAACATTTGTTTAAAATCAATCCTTATAAAAAAAAACCAATGGCTAATACTTGAGTTAAATTCATTACATGAATTATGACAATATTTATTAATTATTTACACGATATGTTATCAAAATATAACAAACGAAACAGTATAATCATATATTTGTGTATATAGTATATAGTGATGAAATAAAAAAATTAAAAATACACAATCAGAATAACAAAAATTTTTTACATTATTATAATATTTTATGAATTGTATAAAATTATGGAAAGTGTTGTAAATATATATTTTAAACGGAAATATAAAAATATAATTTTTATTGAGATTTATTTTATAAATAAGTGTAATTCAAATTATCGGATATTTTTATACTTAAATCTATTTTTACATTACTTTTATATATATATATATATATATATAAATTACTTATTTTATCACCCTTATAAGAACGTCATAGAACCGTTACGACAATTTTTACTTATACACATAACGGATTCTTAAACGCTCGACATAGCTATTAACAATACTAGTAAATAAATAATCCCAATACTTAAAGATATAACTTTTAGAATATTTTCTAAAAATGAACTAAACTTAAATGTAATGGTTAATAAATACTATTTGACTGAACTTTTAAGAAAATATTTTTTTTGCGTAAATTTCTACTATTAATATTCATTTAAATTTTATTATTAATTAAATTAAATTAAAAGATAATTAAATATGCAATGCAACTAAACATAGCTAAAGTTTTTTATTTTGATTAAATAAATAATCTATAAAAACCCTGAAAACTATTTTGATATACACCATTGTAGAAATATAAAATTATATTATAAAATTGACTCCTCTATGTAAGAATCTCTTAGTAGCACTGTAACTTTCACTAGTGGTATAGGAATTTCGCTTGTTCAATATCGTAAATATTTCAACGCATCATCCTTCATTCTACCCATTCAGTGTTATTAAATATTATTTGATGTATTTTATTTTTCTAATTATTATATTTAAAATACAACTATTTTTATAATCATAAAATAAATACTTTTTCAATTAAGTGCAAGCATTAGAGTGTGTATTCAAATTATAACCAAAAATTATTATTCCATATTTTTGTTAAAAATATTTTAACAAAAACTAAAACTTTCTACATTACCTTATACAGAATAACGAACAAATCGCTTATATAGGTTTTAAATTTTAATGAAACATAATAATGAATTTTTTTAAGTACACGTACATATATTTAAATTTATATTATGTAAAAAATTAAAACATAAATTTTTCGCAGTTCTTATTTCATTTAGTCTTTTACTGTTTATTATTTATATTAAATTAAATTAAAATTAATCAATTGTATATAAATATTAGAAGATAATTTCAAATAATTTCAGTAAACCGACTTTCAATAGTTTCTAAAGTAATTATTTAAATTATGCTTGTAAAATCCATTGTAAAATACAGAATTCATATCGTAATTAAAAGAATTTAAAGAATTTTCTTTTATTTTTGAGTGCGTATAGTATATATGATTGATAAATCGGTTTAGATTTACTTGTTACGTTAATTAAAATACTGTGATCATTTCATTCAGTTTGAAAATTTTTATATTTAATAATTATATAAAAATTAAAATTATATTTAATATTTTTTATAAAATACTTTTTAACTTATTAGCTTTTTTAAACTGTGCAAAAAGTTTGACAAGAGAAATAGACCCCAGAATTTTTAAATTATATTTTACAAAACACATAGGAAATTTTGTTAAATTTTAAATGTTATTGAACACTTTAAACAACACATGTAACTTAACACTTTTTACAAACAATATATTATCTACTCTAAAATGAATCATCAAAGAAATGATTTAATTAAATATTTAAATAAACCCTTCAAAATAAAAGTGATGCAAATTTATTTCGATTTAGATTAGATTACTTTATATAAAAATTAGAAATCTAAAATGTTTTATTCCTTACTTTTTAAATTTTAAAATTTGTTAGTGGCAACATTTTATTATGAAATTATTATTATTGTTTAATAAATGTAAACTACCATGTAACATATGCTTCATATATAATTAACTTAGTATTTTAAAATATGTTCTAAATAAAAATTTGATGTCATTGATTATTTATTTTCTTAATAAAACTAAATAAAAACCAATTATAATTTCAAGACTGTCATTTGGAAATATGCTGGAATACTAATGTACAATGTAAGCTTATCTTAGCGTGCGTATTTCTACTAACTCAAGACTTTGATTGAAAATTTCACTGCATAAAAATACGAAACAATAGCAATTTTCTGGTACATGTTTTCTCTCTGATTGTGCATGAGCACATATGTATAAACATGCTTATGAACGTATCATTTTCGGTGCACGCACCGCAACAAACTAACCTAAATCCAGTTTGAGAATCCGCTGACCAGAGGGATGCTGTGCCAGAATTAGTTTCTCGATAGATCTCAGGGTGAAGTTTCCTGAAGATTTTAGGTGCTCTGAATCCGACTATTGGCAGCCGATGTCAATAGACTCCGGTGCCCAAGCTTATCTGCGAATTTTCCAGCCATATGCGACGACGCTGCCTCCTGCGTCTCTCAATGCGGACGCCCTCCGTAGTACCTATACGTACGATATGTACATGGCTAACAAGAAAGAGATAGATAGATAGTAAGTAAGAAAGAGAGAGAGAG
This sequence comes from Wiebesia pumilae, assembly GCA_018907045.1. Classification (NCBI taxonomy): domain Eukaryota; kingdom Metazoa; phylum Arthropoda; class Insecta; order Hymenoptera; family Agaonidae; genus Wiebesia; species Wiebesia pumilae. The sequence continues at coordinate 1,188,231 of JACCHZ010000140.1, read as the reverse complement.
ACAGCGTGCAATGAGGCCACGCGCTGCTATTAGCTCCCGCGCGATCACCTTCTCCACGCGCCTTTGCTGTATTGTACAGTGAACACTACAATGCTGGACGTTCGTGGGCTATATATTCAGTGACCAGATACAGTGACCCAGCAGGTGTTCTAAAGCCTTGCGACTGCGTTATTATAGGCTTCAACATCAACCATCGAGACCATATATACATTGAATACCTCTGGAGCTACAACTTGCTTGGCAATGTGAATCAACACCAATAGAAATTTGGCTCAATTTGGCTAGAAGCCAAATTATCTAGAGAAGAGTGAGATAGATAAAAATAAAGAAGAAGAAAGAGAAAGAGAGAGAGTGGAAGTAGAAGTAAAATGGGAGAGAGAGAGAGACAGTGAGAAATAAACTGAGAGGAAAAGAATATTTAAACGGAAGAAACAGAAATTCTCCTGTCAGAGTACCAGATGGCAAAGGCGGTGGCAGTAGCAGGAAATCCAAAGAACTGACGGCCTGGCCGTCAGCGGCATCTTGGTTCTCATGATCCTCAAGCGCGTATTTGTATATTTGTACAAATTGCGCTTGATTCCTGGATCATTCACTAGATTTCACTCGCGTATGAGCTAACGAAACGAAACAGATGTTGGCACCTCACTCTCTCTGGTGCGGCGCGCTTCTATCGCGCCACATCTCCCACCCCCATACACTAAAATGCATCCGCTGCTATTCACCACGGCAGCATTTAGCACGAGAATCGAGGCGTTGATTTTCACTAATATTTATTAATTTTTCACTTGCATCCTCTGTCTGGTGTATTCTGGTACGATTTCAGTAGTCCACGACGTGTCTTCACGTGCTAATTCTGTTCACAATTGACGCTTTATGATTTCACCGCCAAGCAATCTTATTTCTCTTAAGAATTTACCTTAGGCGAACTTAACAACTAAAACTTCACATGTTGCGAGCGTAGTCTGGAAATAATGAGAGATAGAGATATTTAAAGGTTAATTGGGATTACGATGGAAAGCAAGGTAATAAGAGAGAAATTAGAAAAAAAGCGTTCGCCAGGAAACAAAGTGAGCGCACCAGCTCACCACACTATACAGCCTGCTAGCGCCGGAGAACAAAGTCCTCGGACTGAGGCGGCAGCTCAGCAAGCGAACGAACCATGAGCTCGGCTTGCCAAGCAGGTAAGTGAGACAGAAATAATAAAAAAGACAGTGATAGGAGAGAGACAGAATGAAAGAGGGAGACAGTCGAGGAGATCCTCGCTTGCGTGGCGCTCTCTCCACTGCCTCTGTTCACTGCGCTCTCTGTGGCACTCCGAAACCCCTCTTAAGAAAAAAACAGAAACAGAGAGAGAAAGAGATAGTGTTATAAAGAGAGAAAGATATACACGTGCACGGTTAAGCACATGCATAGGTAGACGAACCCTAGAGATACTCTATACTAAGCAAGCACATAAACCGTACTACTAAGAGAGGATTACATTAACGAGGATGAGCGAGCCAACAGAGATTGGATGGAATGTGACGCAAAGCGAAAATGATGATGCTAGTTTGGCTGGATAAAAGAAAAAATCAAGAGCATTTATGTATGTATATATGAGAAAAAAAGAGAGAGGGATGAATGAGTTAGTGAACAAAAAAGCAAGGATGAAAGACCGAAAAAAATAAAGATCGTGAGAGAGAGAATATGTCGAAGTCATGTATTGAATTAGTGAGTAATGGAATTTATATTTAGGAATAATTAAATCCATGACTTAGAAAAAAAATATAGTATCTAATGAGACTCTTACAATTTGGTAATGTTTTAAAAATGTATCTTCTCGAAAAATTTAGTTGAATGGGGTTTAATACAATATTTATTTAACTAACATTCACATTGTTATTTTTAAATTTTAAAAATATTATTCAGTAAAAAATTCATATTATAATCTCTGAATAGTTATTGCATACATATCAAGACAAAGAAGACCGTACAACTGATAATGAACGAAATTGTTATCAATAAAATTCATATATGTACATAGTGCACTTGTAAATGTGCAGTAGTAAAAATTTTAAATTACCAAAGTAATAGATTGAATACCAGATTAATAAGAATTCTATTTTAATTATTAGCAACAATAATTGAGTTAGTTGAGTTTTAACTTAGATGCTCAAATTTATGAATACTTAAACATATAAGTTCAAACTATACTCGTCATTGATTTATTAGAATGAAGTTCAATCTAAATGAATGATCAAATGCAAGAATTTGAAAAAGAAAAAATGATATATTCATCTGGCAAATAAAAACATAAAAGAATGCATTTAATGTAACTATAAAAAAGAAATATGATTAGTAAAAGAAGAAGGCTGAAGCATATGGCTCAAAAGAAAAAGCGAATAAACAGTAAGAGTATAGTAAAAAAAATTAACAATTTGGTAAGCTATTGAGTGAAAGAGAATGTAAAAAAAGAGGAATAAAAGTAAACATAGTATAAAAAATAATATACTGCATGAAAAATTGTAATAATCAATGAGGCAGAGAAGGATTGATACATTTTATTGGATAAGTGAACAAATTGAGAAAAAAAGTAAAAAATAAACTACTTTAAGCCTGGAAGAACAGAATAGGTAACAAAAAAAACAGTAAATAGATTATAAATAAATTAAATAGTTTAGCACAAAAATAGTTATCAAGATAAATGAACATTAAAGAGAGTAAGAGAGGAAAAGTCAGAAATGAGCTAACAAAGTAACATAGAATGGAGAAAAAGAGAGAAAATGCATCAAAGAAATAAAACCAACTAGTTGGCTAACATGATCATGGTTCAACGGAACTGCAAGAAACAAGACGAAAAGTTTATTGCTTCGCTACCTTAATTTATCCAACTTCCAACTTAAAAGAGATGTAAACAACTGTTAGCAATAGTTCCCATATCTGTTGATTGCATTGCTGCTTATTGAATTACGATTCAGTATGCGATTGAATTACGCATTCCGATTCTGAAGCTTCTTTCATCACATTCATACGTTTTCTATTATTTTGAATTTCCTTGATTCACCTTCTCCTTTGGATACACTTTCTCACTTCTATCTCACTTGGATATTTTAATTAATTAATATTATTTAATTCTTAGGCTTTAGATTGATTACTTCATTAGGAATTTGGTTCATTAGAAGCCATTTACCCAAACACTTGGATCATGAATATGTCAAATACTCTTTTTTATAATTTCTTTACGTACAATGATCATTATTTCTAAATTCATTGAACTATATAGGTACAACACTTTTAATAACCATCAATTTTTAATTCTCATATCTCATTGTCACTAAATCATGATAATTATTCAATGTTACAGTCTAAATAGTTATTAAAGTATGATAATCGAGATTTTAAATGTTTAAATTGAGATTATTACAAATTATATATATTCACTTCCTACATACAACACTAAGTCAATTAATAGTGCATTCGTCTAAAAATTACAAAAAAAGTTAAACCTTAAAAACTTAAGATTCAAAAATTTTTTGTACTATAAAAAACAATAATATGTAATAAAACATTTACCTCGAGTAATTACTATTTTGGATAATTATTATTTTATTAAGTGATGCAGTTATTATAATAATAATTAACTATTTTCAATACTATGCATTATTAAATAAATTTAATTGGTATTAGACAAATGAAATAACTAGCAATCAGACGAGTTTTATTATGTCTGAGTTCTATAAAACAATAAATTGTAGAAAAATGTAAATATTTACATTTACTTATTTTAATCTTCAGTTACTTAATGTCTAGTAATTAATAAATTACTTATTATATAAAAATTAAAAAAATTGTAATTAAAAATAATTTTTTATTTTGTAATTATTATGATGAAGCTGAAAGAAAAATGACAGAGTAAAATGATACTAGAGTTTCTTTTATAAATTAATCTTTTAAAAAATAAATTTTTACTAAGTATATTTTTATAATAATTAATTATAACAATAAATAATATTTTTTCAAATTCTTTTCTTTATTATTCTCTATTTTAGTAACTTTAAACTTTTTAATCACAGTTATTATTGTTTAAAGTAGAATGGTTTCTTAATAATGTAATATACTAATAACTTCCAAGTTGAATTAAATATCTATGAAATAACTTTTCAAAACATTTTTGTAAAGTAATAACAGATTTTAAATGATATAGTAAAATATTTTGGAAATAATAGTGCATGAAATTTAATGGCGTTAGAAAATGCAGATAGTAGATAAACAAAAAGAATATTTCTTATTAAGAGAAAATCAGAAATTTTCAATTCAGATTCTTTTTAGTCAATATACGTATAATAATAAGTAACGTGATTGTTTCTAAAGTAGTCAAAACTTATGTCTTTTTACAGAATTAATGGCTAAATCTTGGCATTATAAAGTACTTTTAGTATATTAAAGTGATTCATTTTATAAATTATATAAATTAAGAATTTTATAAATGAAAAACTTAATTATTATTTAATATTCAGTTGCTCGAAATCAAGTGAACAGTTATAACTATTTATTAACTTTTGTCGAAGTCCATTGAAGAGGTGGAATAACGATTAAAGTTTTAAAGAAATCAATCTTAATAAATCAAATTAATCATATATTTAAGGGAATCTTGTATTCTAAAAGTTATGAAATATAACTTATTATCACAAACGTCGATATTTTAAAAAAAGTCGCTGTAGTTACTACCTAAAATATTAAAAGTTAGGATTTCAAAGCTTTAATAATTTCTTATTCATAAAATAATTTTTCTGTGGCCTAAATTAAACATTTCCTTTCCCTGTGTTTTTCATATACTATTAAGTATCGCCTAAGTTAACTCTTCGTATGTGTTCTAGATTTATTTAAAAGAGATGTGAAGTTATTTATAGTATACAGTATAATGTACAATATTATGTACACTTGGTTTAATTATAACACATTATTTCAAAACAATCTATCCATATTTAAATGAGTTTCTTTTTCTTCGAACTTACTGTATATATTGAATATTAAGAGCTTTAGACAGAAAATACTGATGAAATACAATATTATTTAATACTTAGTTTAAAACAAAAACATCATGAATCTCACTCTAAATAAGATTGAAATAATGTTAAAAATTCTTTATACGAAAGAATAAATTATTTTCATATTGCATAAATCCATATCTAAATTAAGTATCCTTATAACAAATAATTTAGTCTAAGTTCAATAAGCAATCAAAATATCAAAAGCATAATAAACCCATAAAAAATATCTTACTTAAAATTTTATATTAGCTTTTATTTGAAATATATTTTTAGAAAATGATATTAATACGACATTTGATTATTTTATATCTTGACCTTTTTATTTGTTTATTTTACTTCTTTTATTCTTTTTTCTTTATATTTTACTTGTTTATATGGAATAATTAAATTAATACAATAAAATTTTTATTTTATTTTATATATAACAAATACTTTATATTTGTTAAATAAAAGAAACCTAAAACATCAAGTCCTGTCAGCCATCCAAGTGCACAATGTGTTTCCCTTATTTATACAGACACTGATCACTGAGTTTTCTCTCTTTCTGCTTCATCTCGCGCGGGTTCTTGTTCTCCAGACACTTGTTCTGGTCTTTCTGTCTTTTTTTCTATTCAGTACTCTGTAGAGAGTCAAACGGCTCGATCGAAATCTGAAAGTCGTGCTACAGCCAAGTAGAGGTAAGTCGTAGGTAGGTAGGTAGGTATGTGTTTCGCCCGGGGCCACTCGGAGAGTAGCGGTACTTTTATCCATACCTGTCCTCCCCCGTCACTCTTTCCACTCCTTACCTTCTCTTGTACCACCGCCACTCGTTCTTTCGAATTTCCCCTACTTTCCTTCCAGCGTTATTTTACCAGCTTCTCCCTCCATACAATTCAAGTTCTGCTCCAGAGTACAGCAGTTTATCGTCATCATTGTCGTCGACGCCAATGCTTTTCCCTTTCCATCTTCCATACTGCTTCACTCTTGCATGTAGTCTCTTGCTCGCTTACCTTTGTACACACAGCATTAGACACTCATGCATGAGTGTGTGCTAAACATTTGTGCACTTTCAACGTATCGTTCATACATGCGCGATTGATGTATGCACTTACGCTCACTGAACTTGCATACAAGTAAGTACAACTGCGTGCGCATACGTTGGAATCTTGTAAAAACTGTAAAAATGAAATCTGTGAAATTACTATATAAATAAAAAAATAAAGAGGTGTAGTTAATATTTACTATTAAAAAAACTAAAATATAAGGAAGCTTAGTATAATATAAGCAAAAGTTTCCAGATGGATCGTTTGATTCTTCAAATCATTTTATATTTATGTTTTCTACGTTTAGAACGATACATAAAAGTTTTAATGAATACATAAAATAGAAAATGTCATCATGAACAAAAAAATTCCAAACATCTTTCTCCAATTTGATTATTTATTTTTATAGTTTTTATAAGACGTGTAAATAATTTATGTATTAATTTAAATTCAATAAAGAGCGCATTTTATAATAATTCAAAGTAACTAATATTCAATATTTAAATTAACGGAAAGCAATGATCTCTTAAAATAACATTAAAATAATAAATTTAAATTGACCCTTGATTAGATTAGCACTGTTAGAATATGTAAAAAATTTGTTTCTTCTTTTTTTCTAATAACTCATTATTTAATTTTTAGCTCTTCAATAGTAAAGCTCTTTTATAATATTTATTCAGTTTCAATTTGAAAATGAAAAAATTAGAATTTGTTATTGTCATTTTATAATTATTCAAAATATTTAAATTTTTATTTATAATTTTCTGTAAAAAAGGCACAAATAATTTTATTCCAATGATAAGCGATTGGATGTTACTTCATTTTTCATATTAAATAGTACAGATACAACATTAAAGTTATAACCGATAATAAAACTGTCATTAAAAATTTATTAGCTTATTTTTCGCAATCAATAGTGGTTGCATATCACAAATATTTTATAATTATAAAGAAAAATAATAGTAAAAACATTTTTACAATATTTTTTATTTATTTTTTAGAAGATGTACATACCACAAGTGCATATCAATGGTGCGCTTATATGAAGGTATAGAAAGCGCATTCAGTCTAAACGAACGTGTTACATGCCACGAGTATTGTAATATGGGTGTGCAAATACACGAATTTCGTAAAGTTCTTAGATTTAAATTTATGCAAATATATAGAGCACATTAACAAGCAAATGTTATCAGTTTTATTGATTAATATGAGATTTGCATTATAGTATATCTTATGGAAATAAGTAATTACATATAATCTTACAAATATTTGTAATCCGTAAACTATCGTTAAGTAGAAGTATCGTTATCAAAGTGCTTCGTTATTTCAGCTATTTTATATCATATAAAATGTTTATTATTATGTTATGTACTCAATATCTTTTTTGTTAAAAATCATAAAATTTATTCTATATTTAAAAAAAATAATTATAACTTAGAACAAATTTTTCCAAGATCTTATCACAAGTAAAAATTTTTATTAACAAGTTTAATAGCTTGAATAATCTTAGCATATACCAAGTAATAATCGACTAATAAAAGAAATATTAGTGTCAATGTAATTATTGAGTTAAAGTTGTATAAAATTAGGTTTTATTAACTTTTTAAGTAACATTTAATAATTTATAAAACAAAATTTTATAAAAGAATCATAAAGTAATTTGCTGAATATTTTCAGTTCCATTTATCAGATGTCAACATATATAATTTTAAATAATATGCAATTAACACAATAAGTTAAATAATTTAAAAATTGTGACTGGCTACGTATAAAATTGTAACGCAAGTTTTATTAGGTTTTGGTAATCAATATTTTAAGTTCGGAGTCACAAATTAAAAAATTCTTGATATTTTGAGTAAATACCATAAGTATACACAAATTATCAAATCCAATAGAGACAGTGTTTTCTTATGATCCATGCAGCTCATCTTACAGATAAATAAGCTCGTATTTCCTTTAAATAGAGCCATAAAATGAACAGAGTTAGAGAAAAAGTTTCGGCTGCTGCGAAAATATTTCCATAAGTAAATATGAGTAAGCAAGTCGTCAAAAATTTGTTCACATTTACTTAGATTATGTATTCTATACTCGCTGAGGCAACGAAGCCGTCGAACCTTCTGTATATACGACCAGGACGGTTCTTTGCATCCGTAACGGCTAAATAGAGATGCATACATTTATACGTAGCACGTAGATACAAGCTGCACGTGTGCAGTATAGCTCGGCATTGCATTCTCCCAGTACTCCTGCTTGGAAATTTCGATGCTTGCACAGACTGCATTATGAATGTGATTATGCGTATGCGCAAATGTGTGTACTTATATATATATATATATAACTTGACATCACATGCACAAATATGCAACTCGCGTTAACCTCCATAATGCCAGTATGAATTGTCTATCGGATGCGCGCTAGTCATCGTTTAACGATGAGAAAATCATCCATCATCCTAACCTATAATTGATTGACGAAGATCAAGAAAAAGTTGATGCCATCACGCATGGTAATATGATCTCATTAAAGGATAATTCATAAATTTGAGGTTAGATGTGTTATGAATAAAATGAGTAATATGTTCACGCGTAAAGTAAAACAATGCTTAAGAGAGATCCATGCATAGTAAAAAGGATTGACTGACGGTCACGATGAATTACGTAATAAAAATTGATCACCTATCATATTTATTGCTGAAATTCTAGAGAATATCAAAATATAATACTTCCAGGTGTACCTATTAAGGAGAAAGATGTCACCATCAAAGTGTTTATTGTACTTTGAAAGTAATTAGTAAAATAAATAATAATAATAATAATAAAAGCAATCATTTAGACTTATATGCAAGGGTAAGTATTGTACAAAAAAGTGGACAAGTGCAATTGATACATAGTTATAAATATTAATTCATTTGTTAATTATTATCTGTACAAACATTATGCATCTTGTTATGGAAAATTATTCATAGTCAATCTTCTTTATTGTTTAACTGAGATTTGATTTACATTATTCTCTTATGTACCAGATCTAATAAAAAAATAAAAATCCAGATATGCCTTTAATCCTTTAATCCGCTATCATACAATTATTTCTCTTTTCTTATTTTGAATTAATATATATATATAATATGTGTGTGTGTGTGTGTGTAATTCAGAATAGTAGAATTTTCATGTGAAACTTTAATGTAAAATCAAATCAAAACCTATTGTCGGTGTACCGTATGTTCCAATACCTGTGCAATTTGCTATGTAAACCTTGTAGTCAGTTTTGTTCACTGAACTGTGTATTTTATTTTACCGAAACACGCATAAATCGGCGTTAAGTGACCACCGTAATAGACACCTTAGAAGTTCTATTGAAGATAAATATGCGGCAAGATATTATTTAATCGTCGACTACCAATCCCATGAACGATACTGCTTGTTTCTCATGTTATATTTGCATGAGGAATTGTACCTAGACCTTAATAATAAAAATATGGTTCTTCCTAATCCGCTACGATATCTTATTTCTTTAGGGACTTTAACTGCATCAGCCTGTTGTGATTCTGCAATGGTAATAGTCTTGAATGCTTATTTTTTTCTAACATTGCATTTATTTGGAACCTCAACGACTGCTTAAACATTTCGTGCAGTTTTTCGTATTTGTTGCTTGCTAAGGCAACTAAAACACATCTGATTTCATACGGGATTTCAATGCCTTGACGTCAATCAATGTTGAAACAGCAAAGACTCAGTATGCTTTGGCCGCCAGATAATTTGTCCAAATAGTTAAGATGAATTCGTCGGGAAATATTGGCGTCATCACTTTCTTAAGGTCACAAAAACATTATGTTGGTCCCTTATCATCAATTTGTTTGTTTTCGAGAAGTTTTTGCAGTTGCAGTGCATTGGAATTCAAGAGCCGTTATATGAACTCGATTATAAAAGTTCATATTGGCCCTCTTTTATAAACTTAAACACAAGAGCCTTCGAACGATCAAGGACTTCTTAACGAACTTGATATATTTTTACCCTAAATTGACGACAATCATGTCGAATTTTGATTCTTCTCGCGTGATGAATGTCTACGAAAAGTATGCTTCGAGTATATGAAACAATAGTTCGGTTCTTTGTGTCCAATGGACGAGAGGGTTATCGCATGTTTATTTCTTGCACAATAACTTTTTTACTTTTAGTTTTATTATTAAACATTTTGATTTAATTATTACAAACATCAAAGATGCATCGGTTTCACAAAACAATGTCTGTGATGTTTTTCTTACGAAATTGAATAAATTACGTTACGTACGATAAAGATACTACAAAGTTATCTATGCAGTGAATAAATTATCGATTTTTAATCTTTCATTACTAATACTCACTTAATACAATGAATTGGACATTACTCGGACGGATTCTTATACGATATATTCACGCAGAATTTTTACTATCAAATCTCTCTCGTTGCAAACCTTCTTCATATCCTGGTAAGAATGCCATAAAGTTAAACTTTATGCGGTAGTTCAACATATTTATGTGCGCCCAAAGTTTTCTTCGCGTTTAGTACGCCACAAAATGATGATGTGTGCATATTATTTGCTTATACTATTTATTAGAGATAAACAAGATTTAACAACATTAATAGATATGAGAAATAAAGACGCAGAAAGACTAAATTCGAAACATACATGATTAATGTGGGTATGTATCGCTAAGTTTTAGAATTTTGGTTATGTTTATTATTTATATAAAATAGATGTATTTTATTAGGTTAAACGTTAATATATTTTTTATAAAATATTGCATGAATATTTAAACATCACGTTAAACTTTCATTTTCATAGGATAGAAATAAGTCATTTTCAATTGTCGAAATTATTCTTTAGGCAAATTTTTGAATGATCTTTTTGATTTTATTATTTAAAATAATTTAAGAAATATATATTTTAATAAATAAGAAGTACTGTGAAAAATTAAAAATCTATTTGGAATTAAACAAAAATTACTTAAGAAAGTTAGGAAAAATATTGTTAAATTTTATTATATGTATACCTAACCTTGTCGATGTAATTCTATTTACTGTAAAATTATAACTTTATATTATTCTAAGTGATAAATATGATTACGATTTGTAAAATGTAAGAATCTGTAATGGTAAGGTTTTTTAAAAAATATTGTAAAATATAAAGAAAATATAATTAAAATTATCAAAGAATTGATACATAATCTATATTCTAATTTTGCGAGTATGAAAACACAGATTTAAACAACGGAATGTCTTGGCTATATCTAAAATAAACCAAAAATAAGCGATTACTTTGTATGCAATAACATTTTTTACGCCGTAAGTTCGTGGATTCTTGAATCAGAAAGTATAATTATTGTTAAGTTTCTGGAAAACTCGTGATATCACTCATATTTGTAGTAGTTAAAAAATGCAAAAAAATAAACTCCATGTAACTCTTTAACTTTTAGAAGAACATCCTAAAAATTTTCTGACAGTGAAGCAATTTCTTTGCAAAAAGCATCTCTAAAATCCAGGTCTGATTCAACCGACTGAAACAGATATTTGTTTCTTTGCATGCAGTTATTCACTACCACGCATGCTCATCCTTACTGTTATTTGGGTTTGGTGCATACATTAAATAATTAAAAATAAAGAGCGGTGTAAACAGATGTAGCTACGTTCATGTTTTAAAGAGTAAGGGAGATAAAACGTGAAAGCGCTGTAAATGGCTACTATATATATGGCGGGAGAAAAAATAAACTAATAAAAAAAGTATAGTGTACGAGTGTCGGCGAGCGAGAGACGAAGCTGCCGTATTTTGCGATCCACAGTTTTCGAGTTCGGGCCAATCGCCACGCGAGACCTACATACGACCGGCTCCTCCTCCACCACACTATCACCCTCAACGTTCCTTCTCAAGTTACCGCAGTCAAAATTGCATACATGTATGCGGGTATGTTAATGTGTACGCGCATTTGATGAGGTTTTATGTGCAACAGTGAAAGATTGAAAAGTATACGTAATCTTAATGCGAGTTCCATGGGTACCGTTATTAGATTCTTCTACAGTGTAGGCTACGATACACTCGGAAACTTACAGGAAAGACGTTTACGCTGTGTGGTGCTTCTATACTCGCGCGTTACCCCGAGAATTCTCTTTTATATTATCTGTATATTTTATTGTTATTTTTACGTGGGAATAAAGAAAAAAGCTCTTAGCGACCGTGCTATTTCTTGAAGAGTTCGGGCATTTCGTTAAATCGCGTCATTGATTTTTATTGATGATATTTCGTTGGTCTGCTTATCTTATCTTGTCTTGTATTTAAAATACAAGTTTTGCTCTTTTTCTTATAAAAACCAAGCTTTGTCTCGAAGATTTACTATTTTAAAGCCGCAATAACGAATTTTCTTGATGTTGCAACAGCTGTTCAGTAGTACTTATTTTGTTTTAGTTTTTCTGAGAAAATTGATTTCTTATTTTCAAATATGTTAGACGAAGTGCTCATGAATCAAGTAATCAACCACTAATCATATTACTGTAAAGTTCTTTTTATAAGAATTTGAAAGTAATTCACCCATTATAATTATGTAAATATTAAAATATTACAATTAGAGTATTGTCTTTTTAAACAACCGTATGAAAGAATGCACAGTGCAGTGAATAATTCTTTTTAAATTCTAAAGTAACTTATTATAAATTAAAATAATGAAAATGAAAATTTATTAAAAGTATGTGAGCGCTGCAATAAATACTAAATAGACTCAAATTTTATTTTATAGCTGTGGAAATTATGAACTTTAATTTATAATTCATTGTAATGCTTATTTAAAATTTAATACGTGAAATGATGAACAGGCACAAAATACAAAATATATATTATAATTTTTTCATTCTCTTTATATTTTCGTATTAACTTTTGTAAAAGTAACACCAATTCTAGTTATCATATTATTAAATTTTCATTATCTATATAAAACATATTTTTTCTAAATTATGTAAATTATTCATATTTCTTGCAATATAAAAACGTCACATCTCCTAGTAAAATATGTTTTAAATACAGGTGTTTTATATTTCTGTACTATTATTTGCTAAAATAATATATTTTTACTAAGAATAAGATAGTCTTTATGAATTAAAGATGTAAAATTGCCGAAATTCTTCAAAACGAAATAAGCGAAATTTAGGCATTTTATTATATTTGCTTTTTATACCTTGTTCATCGTTTAAATAAATTCAATTATTTGAATTAAAAATGTGAAGCTCTCAAAATGTATCTTTGATATTGATATATTGTTTTACAATAAAAAATATTTTGTTAATAATATATTTTAATTGTAATTCATATTTAATATGCAAAAATAATATTTCAAAATTAAATTTTTTGAAGTCAAATTCTTGTGACAAGATTACCAGAATAGTAAATTTTAACTTTAATAAAAGAATGTCTGAAAATACTGGTTTATTAATTTGTTTTTTTACAAGATTTTATTTAAGTAATTTTTTTATTAACAATAAATTAGCGATAAAATTATGCATTTTTATATTTATAATTACATTTTTAAACTATTATAAATATTGAACGTATAAGTACGCATAATATATTTCATTTGGTTTAAGTACTTATTCTTGCATTTATGGCATTTATTCCGTGAAGGTTTGATTTTTCTTCTGCCTTGCATTGGCTTATTCGGTCTAAGTATAGGCACATATCCTATAGTCTGATCGATAGTATAATTATTCTTTTATTTACTTTTTACATGAGTGTTATTTAGTCTGCAAAAATCTTTAGCAGAGCAAACATGTTGCTTATACTTTTGACCCATATTAGTTTATTATATTATAATCTCTAATTCCTTATCTTTATTAAATAACTATTTAATAAAGTCGCAACGGCGTTTGAGTTTTATTTTATTTCAAAGTAAACCTCCAATAATAAATATTTGAGATATATTAATATATCCGATTACTTGTAATAGAAAATTGTATGATTTTGTTGTACCGATACAAGTTATAATAATATCTTTTATAACAATACACAGTTAATAATTTTTGACATATTTCTTTTTTCTATTCTTGAACCCAGTCATTTTATCTTATTTACATTAGGTATTTGCATTAAGTATTATAAATTTATAAAAAAAACCTTTTACTAAATAATTTTAACTTAGAAATTTCAATCTAAGGATTGTAAAATTTATTTTAAAAATTTGCGAATTATGGTTTTTTTATCAATTATAAAAACAAATGAAAATAAACAAAGCAAAATAAATACAGTTAAAAGTCTAATTATTAGCCACATAATGTTATTTAACGTTAAAATAATAATGATAATACTATAAATAATAAATAAAAATGTTTAATATTTGAAATTTTTAACCGTGTCGTGAACTAGTTTTTTCACATAAACTTACAAAGCATCCTTGATTGTTGAGTCTGATAAAGCTTAAAAGAATATAAAATAGGGTATTTCACACAAAAAAATGTAAAAATATCATGTTAATTTCAAGAATTTGATGCTTACGTATCACGCATTTTATTCATTTGTATTAAAGTGAAATAAATTTTTTAAAGAACATTTTTGTGCCTGAATTTTAGGTACGCAAGATTGGTAATTGCACAGTTGTATTCTGCAAATACTATCGAAAAGAAATATAAGAAATAAAAATTGTCTCATAAATGTTATAAATTACAAGTATAATTCACCATATTCTAATGTTTATAATTTTTTAGTTCAAAAATTAAATATAACTAATAAAATATCTATATCATTTAAAATCTACACTTATTAATTTATTGCATGACGCTAAAAATTAAAGATATACTATGTTTATAAATCAATACTGTCAGATATAAACATAAAAGAAAATTGTATAAACGGATAGTATTAAGCAGCACTGTTATAAAATAAAAACCCTACCATAAATTGTTGAAATTAAAATTTAATTGTTTTAGAGGCTAGTGTTTGTCTTTTTACTTATTTTATTTAATTAATTCAAATTTTATCCAGTTCCTAACTTTGTCCAATTATATATTTTTATTTATATATTATATATTACATAAATTTACATTAATATATATAAAATATTAATATAATATATTTTATATTTTAATTTTATTTTTACTTTTATAAAAATTATAAATAACATATTAAGTGACTTAATATACAATAAATCAAACAAGATTTTGATGCGATCTTTATATGTTGATAATGAAATTTTCAGATCGTGTGTATGTTACTTTTTCAGCTACGACATATGATTAAAAATTTTTTTTATAATTCTCCTTAAAATTTCTCTTTATATTTTTTCCATAATCAGTAAATTATACATTTATTTTGAGAAATAATATAAAATATATTTTTAATTTTATAACATATTTTTTTATAACATAGTCCTTCTTATTGTGGGTTGGATAATTTTATGTGAGCTAGTAAGGCTATGTAGACAATCTTATCTTGTATAGACTGTCTATATCTTGTATCCTGTAAAGCAGCCCCAAGAAATCATGTATTTACTAATGTAACGCTACTTCTTAAACCTGCACGATCCAGCACCTAACGCAGACACCTGGCGGCAGATCCATCCACTACTGTCCCGTTTATGAATATTAACGACATACATGTACTTATGCATACTGACCTCACAGTATATTTCTCATTATTACAGATTTTGATTATATGTATAATAATATTTGAAGTAAAAGAAATTAACATTCAACAAATATTCTTGAGTTTGTTTACCTTAACCAATCTTTGTAGCGACTTAGTTCTTATTTTTAAGCTTTTCTTTATTTCAGGCTTTGTACGATTAAACAAAATGCAATTATTATTTACTTTTTTTAATTGTCACTTTTAATTTTGGATACGTGTATTGCTTGTGTTTGCTTTGGTAAATGTTCAAGTATTTCTTTGAGAAATACAAGAATGTATATATATATGTATGTATATTAAGTGTGGAAGCATAAATAATACCATAAGTATTTGTCACTTTTAGCAAATAATGAAATATCTTTTCTTTAATCTTATTTAAATTTCTTTCTTCCTTCGTTGGAGTATATTCTAATGATTTAAAAGTTTAAGATAATTTTTATTGCCTTTTACTGTTACGTTAAACATTAAAATGATTTTTGAATCGTAGGAAATATTATTTTCTTAAAATCGATTTCTTATTTTTTAAAAATATTTTTGCAAGTCGCAGAAACTTATGCAATAGTCTTATTTTGAACACAGACTGGAATGCAAACTTCAATATTGGAACTAATTTCAAGTATTTCTTGTGCCAACCCATCACTTTCAGTATAGTAATATATAAGTCCCTTAGTATGAAGGAATTTGAAAAGCAATTGCATATTGCAAAAATATTTTTGTAGGTTATACCATTCTTTTATGTATAAGCAATTTATATAAAATTTTAAAGAAATTGTAGTAGAAGTTAGTTTTTCAACTAACTAAGAAACAAATTTTATTAAATTTTATTCTTAATATTCCGTAAAATAATCTTTTCATTTATGAATTTTATTTTAACTTTAACTTTCCTAAAGTTGTTATTATTACACAATTTTTTTTTATTTTTTGTAGATTTATTAGTTTTAAAGATTAAAAATCAATCTTAATTTTACAGTATTATAAATTATTATTTCACTATTTAATTTTATTTTCATTATATTAAAAAAGTTTTGGTAAACTGTTTAGACATTTATAAAATACATTAAATTATTTAAATATGTATAAAACTTGCTTGGAATTTATTGTATAATTCTTACAAACGTTATAATATAATGATTTCAAATTTAACTCATAAATGATTGAATTACTCCAATTAAAGTATAGGGTAAATACCAAATAATTGTTTGTGAAAGAACTGTTTTCACCGCTCAGATGATTACGTCAGAAAAGTTACGATTTTTATCAGTCCCCGTAAATTCTCCTATTTACGAGTTGAGAACACAAAAGCACGAGAAGTGGCAAGCGACGGATGACGAAATAGGACGTAAACGCCTCCCACAACCGTTATATCCGTGGCGGCTGGAGAATTTCGGAAAGAAGAAAAATAGAATTTGTTTACTCTATCAATTTAATCATTGTGCTCCCATGGGCTACAAAATCAGAAGCGTTCCAAACGAGGATCGTGGAGAAGGAAATGGCTGATTTTTCACGAGTACTGAAGGGGCTCTGAGTGGCTTTATGAAGCATATTAGTTGAATCTGAAGCTCGCACTTACAGAAGCGGGTGTCGACGTGTTCATTTTGACGAACGGAGTCTAAAAGATGTGGCCATGATTGTTAGGTATTTGAGGTGCAGTGAGAGCCAACTATCAGCGTTGAAAACGGCGCTGAGAGCGATTTAATGACTGCCGTTGTGTGAAAATAATGAATTCAAGGGCAACAGGCGCAACGGTGATTTTTTAGTCAAAGTCGCCAAACTTGAGGTACGTATTGGATGTTATAAAATAGCCTGCCAAACTCAAAAATACTTTTTTGACACCTTCTCGGTAGAGGAATTGAAGCTATTCGGAATCGGAGACAGTAACAGTGAGTCATCGAAGAGCGATGATTTGTTAAGTTAAAGGAGTAATATTTAACTTATCTTATGAATAACTATTATTAAGATGGTAGTAGCAGCTAAAAACCTGGAGTTTGCAGAGCATGCCATAATCAGGTATTATAGAAGCGATAGCTCGACAGGTTACGTATGAGGCCGAGAAACTGAAAGTTTTACAGAGTTTATGAAGGCAACTTGGGCGGAATGGAATGTACAAATATATGTTTGTCACTGTAGTGACCATAGTGACAAATATACCAGGTGCAATACATTTTGCACAGTAGCTTACGGAAACGGGAAAAATATTGCCAAGAAATCCAGAGTTTCAAAGCACACATGCATATGATGCCCTCTAAACTGCACATTCGAATCATCCACCACACTCGTGGTTATCAAGAAATGTTATGCCTTACGTAGTGTAACACCTAGAATTAAGAGTTTGCAAAATTACGCTAATGTCGGAACATAGCAGAATAAAAAAGAAAGAGATAACGAGAGAGGAACACGCTCCGATCGTATTAAAGTAAGTTTTTATGTTTAAATTGAGGAGCCTGCAACATGGATTGTTCGCAAAGGTGTGCACATAAGATGGGATGGTTTAATGTAAGAATTGCTTTCACTGCTTAGGTTAGTTCGTTGGAAAATTCGCGATTTATAGCAGTTCCCATAAATCTTTTTATGCTACAATCATTGCATTCGTGATGGCTATAGAATTTTGAAGAAAAGAAAAACAGACAGTCTTATAGTTAAAACACTTTAAGGAAAAATAAAGTTTTGCTATTCTGCCAATTCAATCGCCATGTTTTATTTTTATTTTTATTCTAAACTCTCATAATAAAGTACATTCTAATATTAATATATAATTATAGTTATATAATTATATATAATTATAGTTACATAATTATATATAATTATAATTTAGTATCACGTTAACAATTTCTTTTAAAAAATCTATAATATCGTATATGTGTAGTATCGGTATGCGTAAATTTGTGATTTACACAAGAAATTTATGTTTTGATAAAACTTGCTGTGATTCGGATCTGAGCAGATAATAAACAAATATGATGCAAACTTGTACGTAAAGTACTTGCACGTGCAGGTAGCGACGTCAATCGTATTTAGTCAACAGTTATTTTACCGTCAATCATCAACAAAATTTAAACATAGGCAAAAATACGTGAATTGGTATTATTACATTAGAATATAATTTTTGTTCTTCATTTGTAAAAAATGTCAATTTATTTTAATAGCCCAAATGCATAATTATATGCTGTACTGTTAATATGAGCAAATATATGAAAAAGTTTATTTTTATTTATATAACTTTTTAATATTTCCAAAAATTACATTCGTTAAATATTATAATTTATTTGCAATTGATATTTTAAATTTTATTAAAATTTAAATATTTATATAATTTTTAAGATATTAATACTACCAACAAATTTCCATGTAATATTTTAAGCATTAACTGTACATTTGTGTTTTAAAAATAAAAATAATGTTATGTATAACAAAATATTGTTATAACTAAAAATGTTAACTTAATTTAAAAATGAAGCGATAAAGTATATTCACTTAAGCAAATAGAACAATTTATAGTAGATGATAAAAAAAGTACGATCCAGAACCTTCTATTATCTTTATAGACATAAATTAATATGGGTGACTTTCCTAAAAATTATGATATACTTTTAAAAATGCTTGCGTGTTTCTGTTTTTAGTTCTTATACAAAATTATAGTACAATTATAAACAACATATAAATAAATAATGTTGTTAATTTTACCAAGTTTTATGTTATAATCTTATTTTTACATAAAAGGTACGTATTTTTATATAAATACTTATTTTATATAAATTTTATATACTTCTTCATATCCGTGGCAAACATAGTTAATTTTGCTCGAAAGTCTGTTTATAGAATGCAAAGCATTCGCTAGTAAAACTGTAAATTTTTATGTTATTTTGCTTCTCTTTATATCTTTATTTATCATTATACTCTACATTTTTAACTTCTTAATAAGTTATGTTGCAATTACTCATTCACAATATGTCGTATTAAAATTATTTTACAAATATTTCAATTACTGCTATAACAACTCAATATGTCAGTATATACTCTATATATTTTAATTTATAAATGTAAAATAAAATTATATTTGATAAGAAATAACAATAAAAAAGTAAAGATAAATATTGTTGAAAAAACTAATAAATATTAATATTCAAAACACATTATTGGTGTATTATATAATCAGTTTAGAATTATTTGACCTCTAAATAAAAATATTTTAAAAACTTAGATATTACACCGAAAGGTTTGATAAATAGTGAGATAAAAATTGGTACGGTAATTTTATTATCATTTTTAAAAAGGAACGTACCAGTGAATTGTAAAATCTATCCAATCTTTTATACTTTTAGGGAAGGTCGAATTTTCTGGGAGAAAAAAAGAAAAGAAGTAATATTCTGACCAGTATCGTTACCTACATATTCAAAAGATATATCGAACGTACCTTTGCAATGGCGAGGGTGCTGGATATTTAAAAAGTTTAGCTCCCATTTTAAGAGCTGCTCAGATACTTCGCATATTACATTAAAGCCTCGTTTTATATCCTTGTCTTTTCCTCGAATTTTATCTATACGAAACTTCTGGGTTTATTCGAAGACATTATTCAAACTATGATACTTGGAAAAACCAAACCCACGAAAATGCAATGCGTATACAGATTTAACAAATCCCGAAGAAAATCGAAAAAATAAGGTAATAAAGCCAACAAATTTATATTTATAGGTTATCCCAATGAATCGAAGGCATTTAAAATTATAGATAAATGCACCGATCGCGTAAAGAATCGAAATATACGTTTTCTCAATAAATTACAAGTGATAAGAGTTTTAATAAATTTATTGCAATATTATAAAATGTCGATAACGAAGATTCGTCAAAATTTTAAGTGAGTCTGTAATTATATCAAAAGTTTAAAGCAAAATAACGAAGAAACTAAAGAAAAGTGCGGAACCAACGTGTTCAGGAAAAGAAAACAGGGGCGTGCCGCCCAACAGGTACATGGTTACAACCCAGTTGGCGATATATTGGAAAAAGCATTGACTAGACCCAATAAAAAAAAATGAAAAAAACCATGGATGAAAATATTAATTCACAAACAGATTAATTAAGATATTAACTATAAATTTATATTCATAATATAATTTTAAATTGATCTTTGAAAATACTCGTTAAATTTATAAAAAGTATTATCGTTTTATATTTGAAAATACTTTCAACATTATTCATTTTTTAATGCATAATGATTATATAAATCTTATTTTTTTAAAAGTAGTTTTATATATAACTATATATATATATCATATTAATATATTTCAATTTTATAGAACATTTTATAAAAAGCATACATACATCCGACAAAATATTTTATACAAAAGATTTTTGTGAATAATCTAGATACAACAATTATTATGCTTTAAATATAAAACTTATTAAATATTTTTATTTTTATTAATATTCGTATAAAAGTATAAAATTAATTATTATTGGAATGGAAATTCTGATTAACAGTTTATTTCCTAAAGATATTTTTACTATAATAAGTCACTTTTTATTGATACGTTAATAGTATTTAAAACATTCACATTATTGTACCTAATAAAATATAGGAATTTAATTGTAGAAATTGTAAATAGTATATGTATTTATTAATGTTATAATATATCTTTATTGAAGTTTTAAATGCTGACATTGATTTATCAAAAAATAAAAATAATCCACAATCCTTATCGATTCTTTATAGCTGTGTCATTTAAAGCGTTACACTGACTCCATATAATATTTCATTTACGCAGTGTTGGAATCTTGAATGACAACGATGAGCGAGGAAGTGGAGGAATGGTGGTTGCGAACAGCACGAGATATCTGCCACGGGACTGACGCCAATACAGAAATAAGTGACGATTATCCTGCGCGCGCGCATGTTTTTATCGAATTTTTCGAGAGGCTGAGGAGAGAAATGAAGGTAAAAATACATCAGATACTTTCCACATCTTTATGGCAACTCATCGATTACTTCATCTTAAATAAAATACAATATAAAAAACAAAATAAAATAGTTACATTCATTAATTTGTCTGTGACCAGCAAATAAGAATCCTTGTATAAACTTCTAAGCTCCACCACCATCACACAACATTGGTCCCTCGAGGCGGATTCTGGCGATCACATTCATTAGACGAAGACGAAGCAATAATACGAAGATGAAGCATACGTTTAATAAAGTAACGTAGAGTTCAATAATTCAAGATTGGTGTGTAAAAAAAATTTTTTTTTAAATCATATATGTGAATATACTACACAAAATCATTATTTAAAAACATATCTTGGTAAAGTGAAGTGAAAATCAATACATAAACATTCCAATGAATTGTAAAATCTATCAAGATATTAAATAGATCTAAAATTTATTAATAAAAGAACGACTTCAAACAACTCAATCGTAATCAAAGTTACAAAAAGTGCTGTTTCACAATGAGATGTACATCATCAATAACAATATTCGGTCTTCGCTGGCTAATCGTAAGTTCTCTGAGTTGTTTATTATATTGAATCGTTGTATCTTCTACACATACTACCTCGTTTTTGCTTTTTATTCTGTAAAAGAAATGTCGTTTAAAGATATAGCGATACCTAACTCACTGTCGCACAAGCGAAAAAATGCATAATTAAATTATTAATGGAACGAAACACTTTAATAAATAAAATAACTTGTTTTTAAATTTTATCGATCACTCGTCTGCAGAAACTGAAATAACGCAACTATGCGTAAGACTAAATGATATTAAAATGATTTAAAAACTTCGAAACCATTCAATCGTCATTAGAATTTTTAGATAAAAAAGACGGCACTTCTCATCTCGTTTAACGCGAGAAGTATGCGGAATTATTTTATGAATACGCGGCAAAAGCAAATACAATTTTAAACGAAAACAATAATCTTTTAAACTCAACTGTTTTACCGAAAAATACGATTAATGATTAATCGCATGAACCAAATATAAAATTACCGACGATACGTATTTACTGCAATTTAGTGGCATTACAACTATGGCACCAATACATACAAGTTTATGGCTTCATTTGTGGCTTTGATTCATGAAAATACAGCGTATTGAGATGTTCAAAAACTAATATACTTTAGAATGTGTTTAACTGAGAAAGTTGCAGAAAAAACAGAATCGCTAGAAATAACTAGAGTCAATTATACCGTGGCCTGGAATATCCTGAATAGCAATAAGTTACCTAAAATGAATGATCTTTTAGATTTTCTACATAATCGAAAAATAATCTTAGAGAATCTAAAATTAGAAAAAAATGAACAATTTTTTCCAGCTACGTTAACGCCATGTAACGATCCGCGTTAACATTTTCGTAATAATAATCGCCTGTCAGTAACATTTACTACGCAATTCAAACCTGTCTGTAATGTATTCCAAGATACATATTATACGCAAACATGCGAAAAATTATATATCGATAACACCGAAAGAAAGTATCAATTTAATAAAAAGCGTTTAAGTTATACATAAACTGTTCAAGATCAAATCATAGAGTTAATTACATGTCGAGCCAGTACTTGCAAAAAATGCTAAAGATCGCATCACATTATTGCACATAGATCAAACCGATTCTCAAAAAACAACATTTAATGGTGTAAATGCTATGGCACCTTCGCATGTCATATTATTGACGGTATTAGTAAATTTAACTATTTTTCTTTTGTAGCTCTTAAATAAAAAAAAAATTTGGTCAATTAAAATTTCGAAAGATGTAAAAGAAGGTCAAGTACAAGATTAAAATGCTTTTTAAATTATTCGAACATTGCAAAAGCGGCAAATAATTATATCTATGTGTTTATCATTTGCAATTAAAGGGTATAATTGCATATTGTAGATTCATGAATGATTTTATAAATAATAAACTTATAAATATTCATAAATAATAAACTTATAAATATTCATAAATAATAAACT
Organism: Wiebesia pumilae; assembly: GCA_018907045.1. NCBI lineage: Eukaryota > Metazoa > Arthropoda > Insecta > Hymenoptera > Agaonidae > Wiebesia > Wiebesia pumilae. The sequence goes on along the minus strand of JACCHZ010000140.1, from coordinate 1,164,602 downwards.
TATAAATATTCATAAATAATAAACTTATAAATATTCATAAATAATAAACTTATAAATATTCATAAATAATAAACTTATAAATATTCATAAATAATAAACTTATAAATATTCATAAATAATAAACTTATAAAAATAAATATTAAATTTAAATATTAAAGATAAATAATAAATTTAAACATCGATTAAAATTTCTTGCAACGTAAAAATCTAAATATAACATTTTGCTTCGTATTCATAGTGAGGTGTTGACCAAAAAATATTAATAAAGTTAAAAATAAAACCAAAAAGAATAAACACTGCAGCAAAGTCTCATAGAAAATATGTACATAAAATGACAATCTTTTCTTGAAGAGTAACGAATTGCAAGCAACAATGTAAAATATAATTAAAATTGCACAAATCTCTGCATTTTTTCGTGAAATGAATGTCTGCAAAAATCGCATTTTAATAGAAAACCTTTCGGCTTTATCTTTACAGATCTTTTTATAGATGATGAAAGCATAATACGCATTGGCGAAAAATAAAATTATTCGACTAAACAAATGCTCTGAAACATTTGATGCTAATGCCTTCCAAGTCAAGAATAACACAAACTTAATTATTTTGAATGAACACAATAAAACCTTCATGCGGGCACATACTTTAAGTCAATAAATCTCGATAATAAATTGTCACAGTGCAGCAAAGTTCATAATAAACAAATGTGTTATTTATTTATCGAACTAAGTTTCTGGTACCAAGCAACATAATGGGTAATCTTTCGAGAAATAGAGTAATCTATATTCGACCGTTTTTACAAAATAGCGTAAATTTCGAAGGCCCTTTCTTCGTAAAAAAAAACGCCATAGAAATATAAAAGGAATTAAAATTTATATTGTAATATTCATATGCTTTACTACCAAAGCCGTTTATATTGAGCTGATCGAAGATCTGACTACTGATGATTTTTTGTCCGCAAAAATTTTGCGACCATCGGATATTTATCCAGATAATGAACAAACTTCTCGAGTGATAAATGTAAATTAAATTAAAGGACTATTTAAAATCAAAAAACCACAAAAATAAAATGGTTAACTTATTGGAAAATGATAATATAAATTGGAATTTTAGACTTTACGCTTGCCTTATTTCAGTGGACTGTGGGATGCTGCTATAAAATCTTTTAAACGATATTTTAACTTTGTAGCAAAAAATACTTAGTTACGAAGCATTAAATATATTATACAGTATATATAAATTCTCGTCCTTTAGCTTCCTTGTTGTCTGATTCAAATGATTTCCAAACCCTTACACCCGCTTACTTCTTGATAAGCGATTCAACAACAAATATACCCGAGAACGATTATAGAGATACACCCACTGCACATCTGTCAATTTAGCAGCGTGCATAATAAATCAATCAAAATGGAAAAAGAATATTTGTATGAATTGAATACACGTGCGAAGAGGAATACAAATATTCCGCTCAAAAATCATTTCAATTGCAATTCTTCATGAAGATAATATTTCCTTGATGCAATGGTCGAGTAATCACCGTTTACCCTTCAGTGGATGGAATAATAAGAATCGTTACTATTAAAACTACCACCAAAGAGTACAAGCGAGGCATGAAGAAGATATCGCAGCTCCCCATTGATCAACAAGATACTAATATATAAATATTTGTGCTATCTATTATTTTTACTTAACATTCGAAAATTACTGTATTATTTGTAAATATTTATAAAAAATATATTTGTATTATTAGCAATAGTAAATGAAATTATATGTCTCGTATAATAATTAACATTTTAAGAACATTTGAATAATTTTTAATGCATTTTTGAACACGATATTTCAAGGCCAGTATGTTAGTACCTTGGACGATGTATGAAAACAAGCGGAAATGCGGAGGGAGGTGGTCGCGAACAGTAACAGAATACCTTCTATCTCTTCATAGCCTTGTATCATAAGATATGTTTGTTCATACAATTTATTAATTATGCAGTTTCAACCAAGAAGGTAATGCATTGAAAAACTACTTCGAAAAAAATATAACTTTTTTATTTGTATCAATTCAATTATAAATAAATAAGAACGCTTAAAAACCAATGTTTTATTTACTTTCAAGATTTTCAGAATATTTATCTTCAAAATTATTGCTATTATTTTGTAGGTGAAATGCAAAATAACTACAAGAAAATAGTTTTTTGTACAGGTAATATACAACCATGTTTTAAGTAGCATTTTGATAGAATAAATTTAAATATACATCAACGATTAATAATTTCTAAATAAATGAAAATTACAATGTAACGAATTCTATATATTTATTTTACATAAAGATGTATTATATAATTTTGAATTAAAATAAATTTAAGTAAACTTTACTTAAATTAAGTAACGTAATAGTACATAATAAATTATATGAATAATAAATATTTGCAACGACACTAACCTGCTTTGACGTCATGTCTAAGGCAGGTTATGAATACCTGTCAACTCTACATGGCGCAGACGAAGCACCAACAGGCTTAACAAGAAACACGGGCTCGCCGCGAACTGACGGCACTAAGCGAACGAAGCCAAGCGCCACATGCAATTCCGAAGGGCGAATGAACGGGTGTAATGGGTGTGAGAAAAAGGCGCAGCACTTACAGCTGCAATGAGAGCAAGCAGGCGCGACTGCAGTCGAGCCCTGCACGGCTTATAAAAGGAGCTGCAAAGCACGACTTAGTACTGTTTCTTCACGGCTGCTCGACCAAAGCAGTTTGGAGAAGCCTGGACTGACCTAAGTCAAGTTCGCTGCCGTTAGCTTATCCTGTCTCCACGTTGTTCGATGTACTGCCTCTCCCTCCAACCCTCACACCACATAGCTCGACGTGCTGTATTCTCAATAAATACTATTGACAAAAAGTAACGCACTTAGAGCGCTGCATATTACCGCAAAATTTTACAGCGAGTAACCTTAGGTCGGAATACACTGGGTATCAGTAAAGGATTCCAATTGGTACTGTATACAGCGTTACCCATCTTTTCCCGATCTCGTATGCCTTCGCCATAAAAGAACCCTCTTCAAAGTTGTGGGTAGGGGGAAAGACACCAAACACGAGCTACAGCTCGTTGGCGCAAGGTGACATCGCCTTGGAACTATGGGCACCGCATCGCACCATAACAACTCCCGCTCGACCAGGTAATCTCGTTACATAATAAACAAAATAATTTGATTTAATAGTTTTATGTTATCGTATAAAAATTTTTATATTCATTGAATAACTATTTTCTAATTTGAAACTTTAAACGTGTATATATATATTTGTAAATGTACCATAGATTTATAAATTATGGTATAAAATAAATAATATAGCCACAATGGACATTTTGTTTTCTATATAATATTAAGATGTTTAATGTTTATCTCAAAACTTTATCAGGTGTTGAAGTCTGTGTTTGAGCTTTAGGTGCTTAATTTTCTTTGAAAATTTAAATTCTGAGACCGTATTAGAACACAAAATTGATTCTGACTCAAATATATATAACAGGTACTTGAAAACCTTGAAAAATGTACAATAATTCAGATTCAAAATTTTATAATATTTATACATTTTCAATTAATCATATTTTATAACTCTTCTTTTTTACAAACTATACTTTCCGCATTAGTTTACATCTGTGAATCCATAACATTTTCATCTTTCTTTTGTAGTTCTAAATTCACGAGAGACTTGTAAAATTTTAGAGACTGAATCCAAAATATTAAAAATCAAGCAAAAGTACCATATTCTATAAAAATTTGGTTAAAATTACTGTGATAAACTATCAATTCGTATAAGAAAATTTTTCTTTGTAAACATATTTTGAATAAACAAAATAGGTACGAATTATTTTACGAATACTAAAAAAAGTTAATCTTTAAAAGCTTCTATTTCATAATTGAAATGGATAAATATGAATAATTAACATTCATTAACTGAGCAAAATCATCACTAACAGAATTAATTTACCAACAGTAAATTAATATAATTTAATCAAGATATTTTTCTTTATTTGGATATTACTTTTTTAATATAATTACTGATTTCATTAATCCTTCTGAATATATTTCTGTAATTTCATTTTGTAATTCTTTAAACTAATGTAAGTATAAAAAATTCTCTATTAAATAATTCTATAATCTATTTTATGAAAGTTTATTTTTGCTTAATAGCATATACATTTATTTTTAATTCATGTTTGAATCAAGTAACTTTTATAGAAATATCTCATATTTAAAATAGCATACTACATCTATACTTCAATCTTATCATAAGTTTTTTATTCGGAAAATAACGTGTATTTGTAATTATTATTGATATTTAGAAGGACCATAAATATTTTATTTTACGTACGTATTTATAATATTTATAATATTACATATACAATATTTTTCATGTATAATCAATATTCTTTTACCACCTCTAATAAGAGAAATTGATTATTTCGTTATCAATTATTTTTTCTTATTTTTTTTGATAGTTATTATTAGTAACATTTACAATTAAAATTTATGAATTGATTTTTTATATTTTGCAAATATCCAGCAAAAAATATTCTTCTTACTTGATTTAAAAATAATTGTAATTTAAAAATAAAAAGTTTATATTTTAAATTAATACTACAAAAAAAACTAAATTAAGTTCAAATATTATTCCGTACTCTATAGTCTTTCTACCTAGTCTACCCGCTATGCATTTCGCGAAGAATATTATGAATCGTCTTGCTGTCATACGTAATAATATATTACTTTGTAAAGTAATTTTATGAATAACAATTTAGCATTCAAAAAAGTTATATTAAATTTTAAAAGTATTGATATATTTATATAAAAATTTTTATTCTATATTATTGTACTGCAAAGTTTTGAATATTTTGAATACTAACTTCTACATTAATATATAGTTACAAAGACAATATTTTAAGTAAAAATATGTATTTTATGAATATACTTGTTAGAGTATTTATAATATAAGTCATTATTTATATATATATATATATATAAGTTTATTATTACAAATAATAAATAAATATTCAATTTTGAAAAATTGATTTAATTTGTAGCAAATTTATTATACAGTTTATAAGAAGTAATAGTAAAAGATAATCTATATTATTTTATTATATAAAATTTATATATTTTCTTGTATACATTAAAAAATCAATATGTAATAAGTTTGCAACTATTTTATTTAAAATAAGGGAGTTTTTAGAAATAACAAAAATATATATAATTAACTGCCTTTACTATTTTAACAAATAATTAATCAATCTGATCAAGCGGGAAATTTACAATTGTTTTCCTAAAAAAGGCATAGTATTAAGTGGTTTTTAAGTTCCCACAGTTATTATCATCTAAACTAAATAAAATATTCTTATATAAGATGCGAAGGTATCTCTCTTTTTTCTTCTTATAATTGCAGAAAATATCTTTATTTTTCAAAAATTACACAATTTTAGATAGACATATATTTATATAGTTGAATGTAAGCTTTCAGCCAATATTGATCAACAACTTACACCTTCATTATGTTGTATATAATATGCTTTTCAAATAAAATACCTATATTAAACGATTTTTAAAACTTTTATAAAGTAAAACAGAGTAATCACACAATTTACTCTGAATTACAATGTATATAGAAGTATACATATATGAGCATTGTTCCTAAGCAACAGTTTGCTTATTTATATATATATATATATATTGCTTATATTATTTTTCATGTGCCAAATATACACAAAAATATAAGATACTACATAATACGATAATCTTTATAAAACTGATCAAATTACATAGTGGGGCAGTAGTACACAATAGGAGTTTCAGTTGCAGGGAAGAAAGAAAATGACATAAGTTCAGTAAATAATTTGTAAAGTTTAAAGGTATGCTGAAAACAATATATCTTCATTTATTTATTTTTTCTCTTACTTGTACTTATCCACGTAAAGATCTATCTACTGATTCAATGATATCTCTAGAAAACCCTTGATTAATAATATGGGTAAAGGCAAGACAATATTTCTTTCGATTCAAGTCTGTAATTTCCTGACTTAAACAATTATCAACCAGTATCAAACAGTGTTTTTGATATTTCAGTACTTCTTGTGGATAAGCACTGTAATTACATCATTCCACTCGTTTAAATATTCGGTTCACGAATAACAGGCTGTTTAGTGCTACTAATGAAAAGTGGCGTTGTCCAGTTGTCGTTCCTGTTCTCCGTGGCCTAACTTCGATATCGCGTTGATTATATGCTTTTTGAGTGCAATGACGGAATGTGACCATGGCGTCGATATCCGGCTTCTTTTTCTTCTATGAGAGCATTTTTTCCTCGGGAATGGTTGGGCTGGTGGCAGACGGAGCAGCGGAGGTGCGTCTTGAGACTCCAGCTTCTCGGAGAGCTTCATCAAAGCTTTGCGTCGAATTGCTGCGGGACGGCGTCACCCTGCCCTGAGATAGACAGAAAAATGAAATCAGTGAACCCGAATGATCTGAACTATGGAAAAGAGATGAAATATGCTCTGTATACTTTTTGCATTTCAATTTTTAGACTACTGGTAACCAATTATTTGTTTCAATTATTTTTGTTTGCTGCTTTGAATAATCTGAAATTAATCTTTAAGTACGATCTAAAAATAAGAACTTGATTACAAATATTTATTCATATTCATTTATTAATAGAAAATAGTATCCTGTTTTATATTTACTATGGAAATTAAATAGACAATTGATTCCAATAGAATATATTCATTAAAACAAAAATAATATGTGTTACAAAGAGAAGAGTTTTCAAAAAAGGGCTGCTTTCCTTTTGACTGTACGAATTAAATCTAAACCAGAATACAATTATTTGTACCTTTTGCAGGACACAAATTTAACTGCGGAAGAATAAAGAATTAGGAAAAAAAAATGAGGCTATACAAATAATAAGCTTCACGCATCGATTGATCAACAAAAATATTCAATCTTGTCTAATTTCAAGGAGAGAACGCCCTTGAAAGGGTTCGAATATTGTTTGCAATAAAAAGAACTGTAAATTGGTATTGAGTATATAAAATTCATTAATGACTTGGTAAAGCCTCAGTTTTATTTTGTCAGTTGTAAACTCTATATTAAAAAATAAATAAATTTAGACAGTACATTCAACAAATTATTAAGCGCATTTTTAATTTTTTAATCAATACATTTAAAATTGTAAGCTATTATAACATCAGTTCTATAAAATTAAGCTTCATTTCAAATCTGCATTTCAATATGAATATATATATAGATTCTTGTTTCACAAGAATGTTATAATGTTACTATTATGTTACTACTTGACTAATTTAGTGTCGTCTTTCTAACCATAGTAATGGTTAGGTTTAGTCCGATCAATTTCAGAAGTCTTCAATTTTTGTTGAGACTCAACTAGTTGAAACTTCAGACACGCTTAAACAACTGCAACAACTAAATTTTTTAAACAAAACAATAAATAGTAAAATATAGTAAAAAAATTTTTTTTTGCTACCTTGGAAGATAGAATATGTATATTCATATATACATGTATCCACATACTCATCTGTATAAGACTGCATGTGCATTCAAAAGTAAGTAACACCAATTTCCGGCGAGATATTAAAAAAGCTTTTTTATACATACTATAATCTTAGAATTCACGACATTTAAAAAAAATTCAATGAAATGTCTGGGGAATTTGTTATTAACTAGGCGGCTGTATGCTGACGTCTATAAAAGTGTATGTGCATTTAAACATACGGAACATAAATTTCCAGTGCGATATTTATATCGGAACATTTCTTAATGTATTAATATTATTAAAATATACAAAAACAATTTAGTGGAATGTCTTAGGGAAAGTTGTTCAAAACACTAAGTTTTTATAGTTCTTAAAATTCTTAATCCAAATTTACCCAATATATTGTCTATTATATTTATATTCATATTCTGTCAAAAACCTCTTATGTATAATATAATTATTCATTTTAAATAATTAAAAATATTTTATTATTGTAAAAAAATCAATAATTTTTGTACAATAGTGTTCCGTTTGCTACTACGGATGCACGTACTAATAACGCATGAAAAGTAGTTTTATGCTGTGATTTTTTTTTTCAAGTTTTCTCAAAAGAAATTAGTTTTGAAAATTTTCAAATTTCTTTGCAACTGTAACAATGCAAACTTCAGACTCCTTAAACAAAGTGCAGTACGTAACATAGCATATACCACACAGTGTAAGTACGCATTATGTGTGAAATATGTGTACTTGCTCGCTTACACAGCGTTTAACGGAAATTTCTTTAGAGCTGACCATCTGATATATATATTAATTATTCATTATATTTTTATTTTAAAATGTTTTAGTATCTAGATTAAAGAGACGAATTAGAACTTTGAATTAGAATTTTGGAATGTGAACTAATCTCGGTCATGATTTTTTAACTTTTTCATACTCGAAATTTACAAAAGAAAAGAAATAAATTTTATGAATTAACCAAATAATTTAATTTGAAAGTAAAGGATCTTTTAAAGCCAACGAATAAGAAAGGGCAAGAAGACAACATACCTTTACATTCTCATAAGCACTGCCCATTTTTTCCTCAAGGGATCTGAAGCTGTCTGAATTTCTCATCTGACCGATTTTGGTCGAAATTCCGCTGCCAAACCCACCAAGGATACTTGACGTCTTCTCTGCCGTGGACTTGAAAACAGATTCGGTTTTTTGGAATCTGATGATAGTGACAGAAAAAAATAGGAAATATGTAATCTATATTATAGCAGCTATTGTTTCATATTAATAAAATAGCCCTAGATTTACGAGCTTTATTTTTTGGTGATTATATATCTGTAAGTATTAGATGTATGCTTTTCTATCAACATACACTATCAAACTTTTAGAGTACGATTTCTATAGCTTCATTATTCATTCTTATATTGATATCATAATTATTAGCTTTTTATTTAAAGTATATTTTCTTCTATTATAAGCTAATGACACAAAAAAAAAATATTGAAAATCGATTACTGCTTTAAATTCTCACAATTGATATTTAATTTAAAAAAATAAGCTATAGTGAGAGATACAATAATTTTATATATGATTATATTTTTTTTATATTTTTATATGTTTTATATTTTTTATATGATTATAATGATTATATGATTATAATGATTATATTTTTCTTTTTTCTCGCTTTTGAAACTTTAAATTTTATATTAGATTTCCTTTGATATCGTTTATAATTGCATACTTTAAGGAACCATTTCATTTGTATATTACACATGTGTCTCTTTTTATGTTATCACTATGTTAAAAAAATATAAATATTAAAATACATCTTTATTGTAAATATAAATTTTATATTACTTCAATTGCAAAAAATATTTCTATGTATTAGAGTTGGGCATTCGATTTTATTGAAAAACAATTTTTAGTCTTATTATATCTACAAAAACCTTTCAGTACTACAATGTATTAATATAATTAAATCTATAAATTTAAAAATAAAGATTAATTAATTTTCTATTAAAAAATTATATTTGCAAATGAAAAAAGTATAAGTCATGTAAAAAATTATATTCGAGGGAAGGATAAGATTCGTTTCCCACAAAATTGTAGGATTATATCTATCTTGATAATGTGATATAATATGGAATAGAATTAATTGAAGTTTATAACGAGTATTTTATCATTCGTGATTTATGAGGTTTATTTAAACTACTATGTATTTTCAAAAAAGCTGTAATACATAAAACTGAAAACCCAATTTTACAAATAAATTAACAGCCATTAAAATATATTTGTACTTTTACAAAATGAATTATCTCATTAAAATAATTTTTATTATTTTCAGTTTTATTAATTTTCAGAAAATCTAAATGAATTTAAAAGTCAATTTATTAATTTACAATATGTATTTATAATATTTGTTTCTATACGCTTATAAAATAATTAAAAGCTCATAATTGAGTTCATTAAAAGTGAAAAATAAAATTATAATTAGTGAAAATCAGATGATTGTAATCATAAAATACACAATGAGACAAACGTCCAAGATTAAAATAAAACTTTTAAATGTTTAAAGCAAATAATAAATCCATAAATGATGATATTATGAATGTTAAATAAACAAAGAAAGAAATAAAGACTAAATTACACGAAAATTCATTGTATAAAAAGTGAAAATATATTAAATCAATCCCGTATTAATATAGATATCTTAATAATAGCATTTATTTATACATATACAAGAGGACTTTTGTTTTAAATTGTATTCAGAAAAATATTCTGTATTTCATTAAAAGTAAAGTTTATTTTGAAACATGAAAAATATATTTCTTTCTTCATTCCTTATTAAAGATCAAGTCACAATAAAATAAAATAAAATATTTAGATTTCTTTTCTATTGAGTGTTAGAATATGCATGTAAAATTAAACTGATTTAATTTTAAATAACGAAAAGCTTTAAAAAAACAGTGTTACTTTCACGCAGCTAATAAATTTTTTCAATCTCAAACTTTAATCTAGAAAAAGTGACTTTATATTCTAATACTCACAGACTATTCTCGGAGACCGTCCTGGTGAACCGACCAAGTTTCTCTCCAACACTCTGATAACTAAATTAAATAGCTTAGCGAAAAGTGACAAATAAATCAAGAACTGTATTGTATATCTAGTCGGATATACACTTGTTTTCAAGACAAGATAGAAAGAAAAATTCCGAGATTAAGAAAAAGATTCACATAATTTTACATGGGCATTTCTGTAAAGTGGTTTTGTACAAAAAATAGTAATTCTTTTAGGTTGAATTATTAGAGCTGATATTTATCATTTTCTCAACTACATTTTGTTATCTTACTTCTGTTTCTTATTTTTGGACGGAACTTATAAACACCATTTTTGTTATAAAGATTAGACGTTACATTACGACGTTACATTACCTCAAGGTTTTATTAACTTATTAGTAACATATTTTAAACACATATATATTGATATTAAAATATTTTTTTAATGAAAAAAGAAAAAATAAACTTAAGCAAATCAAATGAAATTTATTACTATAGAATAAAATATTTAAATAATAACTGTCCTTATTTAAAAGAAATTTATGATCAATTAGTAAAAAGTTCAATAATCAATACATTTTTTAGAAAAATCTTAAACCGTTTTAATTTTCTACTTATCACATATTTTATTATTTTACACAGTAGAAAAAATTTTTATTCATTTTTAACCAAATTAGAAAATATTATTAAATTGGAAATTATTTACTCTTAAAGTTTACAACAATAAAAAAACGATGAAAATTTTTTGTTTATATTTGAACCATTTAACAGAAAATCTCTTATAATTTAATAATAAGATGAATGAAAAAAAATTATTTAAGTATTATTTAAGCGTTGAAGTAAATTAGAATTTGATTTTAATAATTGTCTTTTATTTTTAATATAAAGTTTTATTATACAATAATATAAATTTAATTTTTTCTGAAAATTTCTTTACTGATTATCATTTTATTTGCAATAGCTAATAATTTTTATAACTCTTATTAGTAGCAAATAAATATATAAATTAGGTTTGTTAAGTCTTAACACATTTAACAATTGAAATAGAAATTCAAGAATAACAGAACTCACAAAAGAGTTTTTATTTAGCTGACGAAGAAACTAATATAATAATTATGTCCAGAAGTTATGTTATAAAATAATTTTCATTGTATAATCTAAATTTTTCCATAAGTAAATGTGCAATATAATTTATAATTCTATTTTTATTAAATGGTAAATTTATCTTGACTTTATAAAAATAATAGAACTTTAATGTTTTCAGGTACTACAATCTGACCATTTTATTCAGTATGTGAAACAAATGAATTAAGTATAACACTAATAAATTATGTATTAAATAACAATGAACATATTTGAAGCATATATAAGTATAAAAAGTAACTGTATAAAACTATAACGTGTAATGCTTGTTATGAAATCTGAAATAAAAGAACACAAGAAAAAGAGAAGTGGAAAGGAAAAGAAAAAATCTTCAAGTTGTGTTAAATTATATTAATATGACTTGTCTCTGTATATTAAATTATGAAACCTAGGGGAATGATAAAGAGAGGGGGGAGAGAAAGAGGGAGAGAGAGAGAGAGAGAGTGATTAAGGATGTTCATGATGGTCTTATAAACCTCATTTCAACAGTGCTCTTCCTCGTGTATAGATATTTAATTAAATATGAGATTTAAAAATCAATAGATAAAGTAATAAAAGTTAGCAAAAGCATACTAATTATAAGCAAGGATTAAAGAGATAGAATATAGGCAAAAGCGTGTTACTTTTTAATTTTTATTTAGAAGGGTACACATACACATGACTTTCCTTGACATTTTTGAGGCCTTGGTTGACATCTTCGCTTAGTTCTTTCCACATACTAATGCCCAATTTCCGTTTCAGTTCTTGAGCCATTCGCATTTTACTAGTAAGAACCTCCCTTAATGTTTGAATCTCATCTTCAATCTGCGAGAGGATAAATAAAAATCAATTAGGATGAGTTTTAAGTTTTTAACATTGGAACTCCAACAAAAAATCAAAATTTTTAAAACTTTAAAAAAACTACGTAAACCACATAACTATGTTGTAATATTAACAAAAAAATTATTTAACCATACAAATATTCCCAAAAACAACTTTTTGAAAAATTAATAAGAATTACAAATTAAAAATTAAGAAATTGAAAAATTTGAAATTTTCACTAACCATTATAAACAGCAATCATTATCAACTAACAAAAAATAAAAAAAAATCTATTATACATAGAAACTTATTATAAACAAATAGAAGTTGTGGCGTGTTTGAGTACATACTGTAGACTCGTACATACTCTATAAATACAACAATTATGAATATTTTAACAATAAAATTATAAAATTTTAGCGTTCAAAAATAAAAGATAAGAATAACAATAAAAAATAAAAAAATATATTTATGACTATTGCAAAAGGCATCCGAAAATAAACATATCCAATACGATACCGATAAGCATATACGTCACCCTCATAATTATTTAACAAAATCATACTATTAGGATTCCATAACATTTTATCGATGAATAATGTTACGGATACAATAATCAATAAATAAACAAATTTTTAAGAAAAAATGAGATTCTCGTCATAGTTAAAATAATGTTTAAATAACTCTGTACGTATACGTATACCTATAGCGCAGCAGTTTATTGTTAATAAAAAGGTGTTCGCGAGGCATTCCACAACTTATTATTAATGAATAGACATCAAAATGAACAAATAATCCGAAAAACAACAAAATCAGAGTTTCTCGTCATAATTGACAACAGCGTTCAAATAAAAAAAACTACGTTTGCTTATGCATGTGCGTTTAAGCCATGTATAGGTAAATGTTTATAATAAATTCTAATTATTATATCTTTAAAATTAATTTTGTTTACTGTTAGTAGAACTATTAGATTGCAATATTTATGGTTTAAGCTTTTTAACTGTTAATAAATTGATTAATTAACTTTTAGAAAATTATGTTTATTACATTTATTATATACTGTCATATTTTGAAGTTATAAATTCAAAGCTGTATCAAGAAATAGTTTGATTATTTGAGTATGGATAGATGTACATGAAAAAGAGAAAGAAAATGTATTGACAGTGAGAGAGAGAGAGAGAGAGTCGGTGAGTGAGTAAAAACGTTAATTTTTAATTTTTATATTTGTATATTATTACTTATTTTTAAAAATTGATGATGTTTTTTAACTAATAGAGATATATTACTTGAGTGAGTGATAAATTATATATATATTTTCATTACTTATTCTAATCTTTCACATTTTTCGTAAAGTAGTAGACTATGTCAATTTTATACGCGTATTTTGTAAAGCGATGTTGCCACGCCACGAAGTCGCGGAATTACGTTTTCGGTTCGTCAAAATTATGTGAGAGACGCATATGCTTATCGGTATCGTATTGTATATATTTATTTGCGGATGCTTTTTGGAATAATCCTAAATTTTTTTTATTTTTATTGCTTTTCTTATCCTTTGTTCTTGAACACTAAAATTTTGTAATTTTATTGTTAAAATATTAATTATTATTGTATTTATAGAATATTGTACGAGGCGGTCTATGATATGTAAGCACACGCGCCGCAACATCTATTGGTTCATAATAAGTTTCTATGTGCAATAAAATTTTTTTAATTTTTTCTTATTAGTTGATAATAATTTTGATTATAATATTTCATGAAAATTTCAAATTTTTCAATTTCTTAATTTTTCCATTTTTCTTCCCCTAATAAAGGGAGTTTTTGATGTGTTTTGTTAGTATTATAATTGTGTTTTTAGGGTTATATCATGGTTTTGTTAGTATTATATCATAGTAATGTAGTTTACGTAGTTTATTACAAGAAATTTCAAGTTCTAAAAAATTTAATTTTTTTTAAGTTCCAACGTTGGAAACTTCAGACTCATCAATTAGGTAGCTTTTAACACTTTATCCATTTCGTATAACTTAATATTGAATGATATTTTCAAATTTCATTAATAAAATAGATGGTATTTATAAATTTAGCTAAAGTTATTTATTTTAAATATAAGAAAATCTATAAAACAGGTATTCCGTTTTGTATGATTTGACCTTTTCATTGCAAATGTAAAAATATATAAATTTTGTATTATATTATAAAAAGCAATGATAATTTTTCGATTTAAAATATTTAATTAAGCATGATATTAACATACAACTGACTACATAAACTTTAAATTGCATTAGATTTATTAGTTGATTGGATACCAAAATTTGGTATTATAATATACTTATTAATAAATTGGGGTACAATATAAATTAAAATGTATTATCACGTACAGAAAGAATTCGTTGATTTTAAAATAGACAGCCTTCATGTAGGAAAAAACTGATTTAAGATAATATCGTAATATGCTAATTCACACGGTAGATTGAACATACATTATAAAATGACTGATATAAATCATTTAAAATTTATCTGTATAGTTTATATCATTAATTAGAATACAACGCAAGGTTTATTTTTTGTAATTAATTGATACCTGGATCAAAATAAGAATCTATCTTTGAATTTGCAGATAATTTACCCTAACTAGTTCGGCGTTCCATTCTGCCTTTTGGCGTTCTTGTTCTTCCATCGAAAGTCCTTCAAATTCGTTTGCCACATTATCAAGAGAGGGTGATAAAGATCCACTTCTGTGAAGGGCAGCATCTTCACCTAAAACAAATCATTTTGTAAATTTTAACTATTCAATTATGTTTATTAATATTGCAAATTGTCTTTTATCTACCTTCTACAAATTACTGTAGTTTCATTTATCTACTTTCACAAATTTTATGACAATGATTTTAATAATATTCTTTTTTTGCTCTTAATTTTATGTTTCAATATTACTAAAGTAAATACATATGACTGGTCATAGAATTTCATACTTTCACCAAAAGTTTTTCAAGAGCTTCGCTTCTATAAAAATTTTTATAGAAGTACCAGATATTTCTTAAAATTCTCTACTTATTCAAATTATCCTATATATTTTATAGTGACATTAAATTAAAGATTTATTGGTTTTAAATTTATTCAACTTTAAAATAATTCCACAATAACTGGAATAATTAGATTTAGATTAAACAATGCATCTAAATGTATTTTAAATGATTCAAAAGTTTTCTAAATGTTATTGAAAGCTTAGAACTTTTATTTCATTGTTAGTGATAGAAAATATTAATAGAATTTTCAATAAGTAGTCTACTTACATTTTAAATGATTATGTAACCGTAATATGTTCATTATTAGTAGTTAAAAGAACGAAAACTGAAGGTGTTCAATATATGTCAATATATTAAAAATAAGAAAATATGATTATTAAAAACATTAATATTGTTTTAATATTATTTTAATATTATTTATGTATTATGTTGTGTGTACCTAAAAGTAATGGAACTAGATAAGTAATTAAAATTAATATAGATAATATAGTATAAATAATATAGTCATGTGTTAATACCAAACTAACTTTTTTCCGTTCAACGCAAATTTTAATTTGATAACATTAATGCATTTATTTTTATTACGAATTTTATAAATGCATGTTTTAATTGTATAGGTTTGATACATAAACTGAATTTCGAAAATTTTATAAATAAAAGAAAGGCAGAAATATAATTAATGTGAGTACTTTTTTAAATTATCTTTGAAAAATTATTTCAAAATTTTCATTCTTATTATACAAGTAATACAAAAATTCTCCATTAATTCCGAATATACGCTATACTTACTAAGTCTTAGAAAAATATGACTTCTAGCCTTTATCAAAATTCATCTAAAATTACCATTTTATTAAAGATCATAATAAAATAATAATAAGTTGATAGATCGGATAAACACACTTATGCTAATTCATTCCAACATTAGTACAAAAATATTAAAGATTATATTTTATTATTGGTTAAATATTAATTGCTTTTTACGTATAATGTTAATTACATATGAATTATTTAAGCATATATTATATTTTATTAAGCATATTAATTTATAATATTATAATACAATATAGTTATCAATTGGAAACAATGATATTTGACGAAGAATACATCTTTAAGCTATATGACTATTATTTTTATCAATATTATTTCTTTTACAAACAAAATTCTGTAATTAATTATCACATTGTAAAGTGTAAATGTTACTAATATACAATGTTGAATTAATGATTATTCAAAACTGGCTATATGCAATTGTTATCATTTATGCATTAAATTTGGTATGTTTGGTACTATAAAATTTAATACAAAATGTATAAGAAATGTTTATATACATTTTTTAAATATTTTTTTGTTACAATTATTTTCATATTAATAACCGTAAAAGAAAAGAACTTATTAAAAAAAAGCATTATTAAAATTTTTTATAAAATTACTTAAAATATGTTGAACTTATTATATTACTTATACATAATAAAGAGAAAGTCAGCAGTTAAAATCTTATTATAATCCCATATTTTATTTTCATAAAGCTACATTTTTATGTTATCTTTATTATATATATATTATCTATATTATCTATATATCTTTATTATCTATAATATTATCTTTATTAACTACTAAAATAAATTAGTTTATTTATATATACAGTATATTCATAAAATTTTTTGGAAAATACTGGAATACTGGAAGTTAACTTCCAGTATTTTATTTTTTTATATTTATAATGTACGTAATAATATTAATATATATATAGGTGTGATACATGTAAATTTATTCATTACAAAGTCAATCAATTTCAGTTTATTAATTGAAATTATTCTTAGGGTAATAATTTACTTAAGACTTGACAATATTAGGTTTATTATGAAATTAATAGTATTTTTTTAAAATAAGAACATAAAAAAATTACTTAAAAATGTTTGCACGGTGAACAGTTATGTATGTATAAAAATCTAAATACAAATTAATAATTACTATGAAAATATATAATCGTCATTATTAAAAAGTTGAATAACAAAATATATAAATGTATATATTTTCCTAAATTACTTAACGTTAAAATGAAAGCAGATTAAATATCTCTAATTCATATACTTCTATTTCTATCGCAACAAAATAAGGAATCTGAAGTGGCATTTATTTAAATTAGTCATATAATTTACGTATAGAAACTCTTTTTAAATAATACAAAAGCAATATTTACAGTATTTTATTCGAATGTGCAAAGAAAATTCTTAAATTGAAAATTATTAATGCACTTGTTTACAGTTTTAAACTAAACATTTTAAGTTCTTTTATGAAATAATAAAGAATATTATACAGTATTTAAAATATGTTAATTATATTTGTTCAAATACTGCAACAATAAATAGTTTACAAGTCTATCTCTTCAGATATGAGTCACCAAAGTAGGCTAATAAGAATATAAACGAAAACTAAAAGAGTTGCATCGCAAATGCAGTATACAAAAGTGGATATTTTTTAATCTGAGGTGTAATAAAGCATGTAAAAGAAAAGTCTTGTCGCAATAGTATTGACTCAGTCCTCTGGAAAGAGAGTCGCGTTCGGAATCGAAATTCATAATTCGCATAAGTGAGCAAGTTAATGATAAGTATTCGACAGTTTGAATAGAACTTCTATATGTAAAATATTTATTTGTTACATTAAACCAAAAAATAGTAAAAATATTTTTATAGTTAATATAAATATTCTTCTTATATTAATTCTTCTCAACCACACCACCTCTAAATACTATAAATTATAATTTTTATATTGTACGTGAAGGGTAGAATATTTGAATATTTATACAGGAGTCTGAAGTCTGCGTCATTGAGGTTGCAACGAAATTTGAAAATTTTCAAAATCGATTTTGTTATTTCAAAATAGAAATAACTATAAAAAGTATTTCCTCCATTAAAAATCATCCTTAAGAGAAGGTGAAAAAAAAAAACGTAACAAAATCAATTTTATTATTCCACTAAATATTAATGATCAAGATAATATTTTATATAAACAAAATATAAAAATTTAAAAAAAAAATCGCGGTGCAATATTACTTTACATGCGTAAACGCGTGTATGAGCAAATGTACAGAAATCGTTATAAAACAAATAATTTTATTTGTTTTATAAAAAATTTTTTCACAGAATATAAGGACAAATATAATCGAGAATATATTCCATAAATATGGGTTAGAAAATTTTAAGAATACCTATCATGGCCCGACATGGAATGCCCATACACTCATATGGGTACATGATTATGGGCCACATAAGATTATTTATAACAAATTCCCCTAAGGCATTCCATTAAATTTTTTTAGAAGTATCGTGTAATTTAAGGTTATCAATATATATAAAAAGGTTTTTTCATCGAATTGGGCCGTAGCTCGGGCTTCTATATTTATTACTCATGCATAGGTGTGTATAATGTAAATGTATCCATGAGTACTCCGCGAGTAGAACAGTGTTTATTTTATGGGAGACCTACCGACTGATATATTATATTATAATATGCAAACAAAATTTAGTATTTTATTTTTTAAATACATTGATTTTTAGGTTTTTCTATTTCTAAAATATGTAATAAAAAATAAATAAACTAAAACTCAACAAATTAAAATATTTTGTTTATAAAAATTCTTTTCATCTAAAATATGAATTATTTTTTACTATTACATACACTGCTGGATTAAACTTAATAATTTATTGATAATAATAGTTTAGAAATAAAGAGACTGAGAAAGTACATTAAGATAGGTAGATAAAGAAATAATGGAAGTAAAAGTATTGTATTTTGCATTTGTATGTTAGTGTGTATGTGTATATTATGTATCTGCAGTTTCGTAAATTGAAAGTAATCAAAAAATATGTAGTAATATATATACATATATATATTATATATATATTACGTAACACAAATGGTGCCTCTAAAACTATTCCAAATTAGATATGTTTATGTGCAATCGCGACACATAGTTTGTTTTAAAAAAACCCAATGTATTAAAAAAATAGAAGTTTAAAAAATTATTAGTTCGAAAATAAGTAAAATGTTTATATCCGGGATATTATTTTTAACAACTTTATTCCTAACGCTATTACTAAAATTTTATAAATACAAAAACACTTTTGCACCCATAAAAAAAATCTAGAAAGCTTTAATTGTTAAGTAAATATATGCCTCAACATTTTACTTCCAAATATATATATATATATATATTAATTTTTCCATAAAACAACCTGTTATACATCGTTAAACAATTAAATATCCTAATATAAAATTCAATGCTGAAACTCTATCGAAAAAAAATTCCTTTAAAGATAAGATTTTTCTTTCAAATACCTTATAAATCACATAATTAATATATGATAATGAAAAACACGTAATTTTATCTTTAAAAACTCTGTAAAAAATCATAATTATTGAATGAAAAATAAAAAATTTAGGATTTATAAATTCTGTATTCTATAGTCGATTATTAATAATAATCATTTAACACTACTAAATAGAAAAAATGTTTTATAAACAAAAATTTAATATACATTTATTTACTGTCTTGTAAAAAATTGCGGTATTTACGTGAACATGTTAGATTTTCCGCCAATATCAATTATCAACAGTACAAATGATATTTTTCTCTTACAATTATAAAAGAGTCTTATTTTTAAATAAATATATATAAATAGCAAAGTTTATTGAGATAATATCATTTGGTTCGACAATGCAAAACCGTTTTAAATATATGTAAATAGCAAAATTTATTGAGATAATATCACTTGGTTCCAGAATGCAAAAGCGTTTGAAATATACGTAAGAGCATATAGATTTATTATATACGATACTTATAAACGATGTATTACTGACAAAAACATACAGGTTTTGAACAAAAATAATTTTTAGTAATCATTATTAGTTGATTTAAACAAGTGCAAAATATTCGTTATATGAGATATTATGAGATCGTTTACTATGAGATAAACAATTGTTTTTTTTAATTTATAAATATTAAATATAAGAATAGTAACTTCTCATTTAATAGTATTATTCTTCAATTATACTATTCTTCAATAGTAACATCTCAACTTTTCATTAATGAAATTTTAGATGTTATATTGTAATAGTTATAATTTATAATCTTTCTGGCTTTTAATAATTTATATATTACGTACCGGTATTTATTTGTTATGTAAAAAATATAAGTACATAATAGCAAATCTTTACAAGATTTGCGAGTGGCCTGATAAAAGAGAGAAAGAGGGTAATATTATAGATGCAGGTAAAATAAGCAAGAGAGAAAAAAGACATTAAAATATTACGTAATTATTCTTACAGTTAAATATGAATTCATATTAAAAAATCTACATAAAATTATTTAAATTATATTCTTTAATTCTTATAAAAAAGAAAGCGAAAATAATCGTATTCCTATCAGTATCTTAATTCTATAATTATAACTATATATAATCTATAATTTTAACTATGTATAATCTATAATTATAACTGTATATAATCTATAATTATAACTATATATAATCTATAATTATAACTGTACATAATCTATAATTATAACTACATATAATCTATAATTATAACTTTTTTACGGAGTAGGGGTATCGAAATGAAACAGAGATGTTAGTTTTAAAAAGCGACGTTGCCGCCATGCAAAGTCGATGTGCTACGGTTTAATTTGTGAAACTTTCGAGCCCATAAGCATTGCAGAGTTCGAATATCACTTGTAAATCACTTTCTATGTGTGCTATTCACGTATGAATGTTTGAATACTTTCACTTAAATCAGTTAAAGCCCGAAGCTAAAACTATAAACTTTTTCATTGATTGCAAAAATAATTTATAACACAAAACGTTTCGATTCAAAGCATTTCATATTCCAAAAAAAATATAATGGAATGTCTTAGGGGAATTTGTTATTAACAATGTTCTGCAGCTCCTATGCTCACATGTATAAGACAGCATGTGCATTGAAAAGAACGTAACACTGATTTCCGGCGCGATATTGATAAAACCTTTTCATATAAACTAGTAATTTGAAATTATACGATGTTCCTGAAAAAAATCTAGTGGAATATCTTACAGGTAAAATCTCAAGGTACCGCACCAATTTTCTTGATACTGTGATATGTTGTAAGGGATAAACTTTAAGCACTTTTAAAGTTTAAAATCGAAAATGGTTTTTTTGTCATTCAAAATATAAATTGAAATTTTGGAATAAAACCAACGCCAATTTATTTCTTATATAAAAATTTCTTTTCTTCCAAAGGGTTGCATCATCTATTTTTTTATAAGGACAAATATGACTTATTTTTTTACCTAGAAATCTTCAAATAGACTTAATCTCATTAAAAATCATTCTACTACAAACGATATTAAGATTTGAAGTTGACGTATCTCAGAGTTTTTGAAAAAACAAACCTGTTTGAGATATACAGGGATGTAACCACCCCTAATAAGAGACTTCTGACATGTACCATTAACCAACTTTTTGCTTTGAAAAAGACGCTTTCGCGAAAATCGCTTTTACACGAGGGGTCACATACCACATTTATTTATATATATATAATTTATTTAATTATATGTATTTTATTTTTTTTTTTTTATTTATATATATTTATATATTTTTTATATAAACCTTACTATTTTTAAATACAGATAATCATCATATAAATAAAATTGAATATTTTGAAAATAGAATACTTAATGTTTAGCCCAAAAATGTTTTATATAAGATTTTTTTTACATAGCAACATATTACGTAAAATCATTTGCTTGTATATCAATTGACTATGCTTTCAATAGCCACATTACACATTTTCATAATGGTTTTAAATTTTGAATAAATAACTAACTGAATGAACTAACTAATTGAATAAATAAAAATAAATAACAATATGTTTTTTCTTTGTAAATAATTTTAATTTAATTGAATCTTACTAAAACTTTTGTATTAATTCATCATATTTGATTTCAACACTGATTTCCAGCGGGATGTTGATAATACTTTAAATTGATAATAAAACTTTAAGTTGATAATAAAACCATTTCTTGTGTATTCATAATCTGAAACTACACGATGTTTCTGAAAAAAGTTTAAAGGAGTATCTTTGGGGAATTTGTTATTAATTATCTTGACGGTTCATATGTTCACGTGCATGTGTATTTAAATATACGGAACATCAATTTCCAGTGCGATATTTCTCATGTATGGATATTAATAAAATACGCTATATTAAAAAAATTTAGTGGAATACGTTAGGGCAATTTGTTATATACAAACAAACTACTGTTTGTATATTATAAATAAAAATTCGTGAAACATACTACAATATATATCAATTTATAATCTCAAAAATTTAATAAGTCAATATTCTTCTAAAAAAGTAACTTTTCTAAAAATAATTTTAAACATACATTTGAATACGTATGATAATAAATTATTTTAATTAATATTTTTCTTTTATTAAACCAATAATAAATATAAAAATATAATCTTAATATACAGTTTCTCGTATTTTAAGGTTTTATTTAACAAATTATGTATACCCATAAGATGTGTAAATACGCTTGTGTATAGAAAAGTAAGAAAAAAGGAGAATTAAGTGTAATATGATATTGAAGTGCTATATAATATGTAAATTTTAAATATTACGTTCTTGATTTATCTCAATAAATAAAAATTAACATTTTTTATTTATCTACCGAATAAATCATTCTTATCATAGTTCAGAGATCACCTTTGACAAGTCCAAGCAATTTTTTAGACTTTTCTCGCAATCTAGTCTTGAGTTGCTGTAATACACCTTGGATGCTCCTGTCATGTCCCTTTTCCTCCTTGAAATTCACCTCTTCGATTTCTTCAATCTCACCAGACTCATGGTGCCAGTGCATCAGTATCTCTTTTGAGTCACTCGCCTCTAAGTCGTCAAAACTCGGAGTCGCTACTAAGCTACTATAATACGCGTCCTCTTCGAACTCAGGTCCTACGAATTCCTCCTCTATCGTTTGTGTTTTTTTGCCAATTGACTCACTACCAAATGCACTGATATTGCTTCCTGCCTGCAAGGCAACACCATCTTCAGTCTGTTCGCCCATCGCTTTAACTTTAACTATTGACGATCCGTTTTACATTTTTTTTCCAATTTCAAATTTTTTTATATAGTCTCAATCACGATTAAAACATGTGCTTTTATGAGACATGTTCATGTAAGCTTAGTGAGTTTGTAAATAGAATAATATAGAATAAAAACTTTGCAATTGCTACAGTTTCCATCTAAAATAAATTTTAATATATAATGAATTTCCTTTTGATAATCACTTTTATAATAAAAAATTACTGTAAAATCATATTATAGTTAGTTTATATTTGTATATTTATATTTAGATATTTATAAAATGAGATCGATCTATTTTTTTGGTGTCAACCTCTTTAATAATAATTTGACTTGACAGTATTAAAAAAACTATATTAAATCTTAATAATGTTTATGTGAGAATTGTCTTTGAAATAATTTTATTATATTTTAAAATATTTTTACAAATTGATTATAATAATTGATTGCAATAATAAAACGTAGACGTGTGTGAGTAATTGTAACGATTAGAATGATTAAATAAATTTTTTATAAAAACTAAAGTAAATCGCATTTTAAAAATGTCCTTGTTTTGTTTGAACATATTTATATTACTTCTTGTAAGCCTAATAATTGACATGTGAATAATAAAATAAAGATTAGAATATTAAAAAAATTTAACAAGGTTTCTATAATAACAGCATAAAAATGAATTTAAATTTGAAACTAAAATACTACTGTTCCGAAAAACGTTACACATTAATAACTTTATTACAGTAGTTACGTTCCAAGGGGAAAAAATAGTTGCACTTAAATAGTCTTTAAGAAAGAATAAAAAACGGATAGATTTCCCGTTATTTCAAAGTCATCCATGTAGTCTTCTTCTTCGTTTTTTTTCCTTTAATTTCATTCAATTGTAACATTTCCGATTTCTGAATATCATCTATGCGAAGGCAAATCGAGACATACTATGGTACACGAGTCTGTAAAAACAAGGACCCATTGACAACCAGTCCTGAAACACACGCATACACACACACTATTTTGCTCAAAAGCTCACATATACCGGATTCATGTGCACAAGAAGGTAGTCTCTTGCTAGGTAAAATTCATGTCGACTGCGCTGCCAAGTAAGTTCAAAATACCGATTACCAGCACGAAAAAACCAAAATCAGCGGACATTGCTTGAACTGGCTTTCAGCGAATACGATTTAGAGTGTACTATTTCTTTTTTTTGTACTTTTGCCTTTTTTGACCAATAGAAGGTCAAGAAAAGCCGAACTATCTAGTACAAGCGTTATCACACTGTTATCAAGCGTCACTGTCGCCTTTTGTACTGCTTCGCGATCTCGGCTGACAATGGCGTCAGTCAAGAGAGAAGCTATCTTCCCACTTTCTTAAGATATATCTCTTGTTAACGAAAGTACTACACTATTTAACTCCTTAGTTACACTTCTCTGTTCGATCCCTACTCTCGCTTTTGCTTTCACTTACTCTCTCTCTCTCTCTCTCTCTCTCTCTCTCTCTCTAAATTATTCATTATTTTACTTAGTTAGACATACATGTAACTTTACTATAACTAATAAAATTAATATTATTATTTTTAATAAATTCTTTTAATATTGAAAATTCTCAAGATCTGAATAAATATACTTAGCAGATCCAAATTAGTTTCTCTTTCACGAGTTATTTAAAAATTGAACATGTATGCAATGATATTTGATAGAATGTTTTAGAATTTTATACATATGAAATCCATGTAATTTGACATTTGATCAAATAATTTGTGTACTGTATTAGGTTAATTTATCTAATATGATTTTAAAGACTTATCTTTTTTATATAGTCATTTTATAGTTCTTTAAAAATAAATGTATTAAATTTTAATACTTATAAAAAACCTTATTATTTATTTTATGTTTTACATAACAATACTATTATAAAATCTGTTGTTAGAAAATTATTACTATATAATATTACTATATAAAGTGTATAGTAAATATAAAAATATAAGACAAAATTGAATAAATAATTTAAATGCAATCAATTATAAGATAATATACTACTTTACTTTAAAAGAAAACTAGCAACATTTGATTCTTATTCTTATTATTTCCTCAAAGAAATATTTAACTTAGTAATTATTCAATTATTTTCCGTATAAATAATATGACATATTTCACTTTGAATATACATATTTCTAAACATAATTATCCTATACATTCATATACAAAATTTACGTATTTCGCAGTAGAAATGAATTCAATTAGAAGTATGTCAAATGACAAACTAAATTATAGCGTTAGTGTTATTATAATTTTGATACAACAAAAAGGATTTAATTTTATTAAATTGAATATGGAAAAAAGTAAGTTATAACATTTGCTTAAAAAATATCCTTATCATAGCTATATTATTGTACAAATAGGATTTATAAAAATTTTAGTGATTTATTTCTTTTATCGTATCAAATTTAATATCTCACAGACGCTTCTTTATTGGTTTATTATTAACATCATATTATGTTTTAAAGTCATGAAAAAAATTCAATTATTTTTCCATAAGTTTAAATAAGTTATGTAATAAGTTATATAAGTTTATACTTATATGTATCAGTTATATAATATTTCATGATTACTATAATTTATAAATTGAAAATATAAATATATTATGTATCAAAATAAAAAATATTTATTCCTTTTTAATTTAATAATTAGAGATAAAGATTTAATTTATTCTCGTATTTTTTAATATATCTCTTCAAATTCTTTCGTTGCCATAATATAATTATTGTCTAAGAAAAGTTCAATAATATTTAATTGTTCATTGGGTTTAAGGAATATAATTTTAAGAATTAAATAAACTTTTCCACCTTTGTACCTTTATACATTATATAAATCCCACTGTATTTGTTGAATATAGAATTAATAATTGAATTTTAGGTGGTATGAGTGTATGGCATACTGAACTATGTGACCAACGGAAGCGCATCTCTTTGCTTAAGATTGTCTAGCTAGGGGAACGTAGAGAAATCTTTGCACGAATATTAGTTAAATTATTTGATTTACCTGCACAGTAGGAAGTATATGGAGCCGTAATATTATACTATTGCAAAGAGTATGCATCATGTAAGAGGCCCTTGTAATTCTGTGAAAAATAAAACTATTCCTGAACAGAGATCATAAGTGTGCGTATTTATTTTTTTTAACGTCCTACAGATTTTTAATTAGAAATGTTGAAATCATTTAATAATAAAGAAAAACTATAATTTATCAAGTAACGTATATAAAATTCCATAGATAAAGTGTATTACTAAAACTTTGAACAATTATAAGTAAGTACCGAATATAAATAAGATTTTGCTCAAGTTTAAAATTATTTATATTTTACTTTTACTTTGAAACCAATACACCTTTTAAAATTTTTTAACAATGATAGCCTTCATTCTAAATCAATAATAGATATTTTTTTTAATTTTCTTGAAGTAAATCTTGGGCTGTCTGCTACAATCTACTGTACTTATAACCAAAACAATGCAATAAACTACATTCTATTTATACGGGTGACCATGCATTACCGAGAAGAGAACTGGACCTCACTCAGCACCGTTATGTAAAGTAGATTATCAACGCTTTACAAACATCGTTAACTTGCTAGTCGTGTAACAAGCATTCGATTGGTTCACTTTATAATCAACGACTGATATATACGATCAATCAGATTTAAATTTCAATTAAATTGAATACTTTATGATATGCATATAAGCTACTTCTAATTACCACTTTTCTTAAAACCTTACATATTTACATGACTATCTTAATGCTAATTAATATTAAGCTCAACATTAACTCAGAATGTCGTGACAAAAATATGAATATGAAATACGTTGAAATTGAAATAAGTTAAATAATTTTTACATTAAATTTTTATTTTAACCATTAAGAGTGATCAATTATAATTAAAATTTATAAAATATTAAAAATCTTAGTTTCTGAAAAATTTTACCTTTTATAATAATTCTTAGAAGCGGTTGAAATTTTCAAGAACTTATAATGGAGTAAATTTTAATGTTACACAAAATTTTATAAATTAGGATGCTTTTCTTTGTTACAAGTAATTTACAAATAAATATTCAGAAATAATCGACACAGAATATTAATTTAAGGGCATTCTTGTCCCATGCACATGAACTCTTATACATACAATCATATACAAACGGGTATAATAATCAATAACATCTTTTTCAAAGATATATAGATTTTCGGGAAAAATGTTCACCTTTAGGCATTTTAAAATAAACTAAAAACATACAAAAAGTCTTATGTTGAAAATGAACGTGGATATTCGTATGCAATACAGTTAAATGTAAATATATTTACCTATAGGCAACAGATATAGGTTTATATTTCTTACTAACAATGCAATGACAGTGCTTTACTATTGGCTACTATTGACAGAGAAAATTTCTTTCTCGCTCTCATAAAAGAAAATGTTAAAGGCTTAAAATTGTTGTCTAAGCTCGACACCTATATCGAAGGAAATGTCAATTAACATATTAGTGATACACAAACTCTTGACTAACCAGACCACACACCTACACACACACAATAAAGATTCTCAACTGCGTAATATTTCTTTTAACAATAAAATTATTATTAATTATAAAATTTTTCTTTTTCAATGTATTATTATTTTTATTTAGTACACAAATAGATAATTAAATTAAAATATATTAATAAAAAAACCATAACAGTTTAAAAATACTAAATTTACGCAAAACCATTGCATTTTTATAAATTATAATAACTGTAATAACAGAAAAGTGCCTCTGTTCACTTTAACGTTTAGAAAATTATAATTAATAATAGCAAATACATAAACAGAACATGATTTGAAAACCTCTCTTATTATAAATAATTGTATCTTACTAATTATTATAAATCGTCTACGATATATGTATTAATTTGAATACTACATTTTATTATTCTGAACAAAAATTTAACAGTATTTGAATGATGATGATGATGATGATAATGATGATGATGATGATGCATTAGTACTCAAAAATAGTATGCTCGTACATAAATGCTAATTAAAATGCATATGATGATGATGATGACGATGACGACGACGACGACGACGACGACGACGACAATAATTTTAACAATTATAAACACAAATTATTAATAATTTGTATTTTTAAACAAACATTATTATTTAAGCGTAGACTAAATACAAACAAAATGTTAAAACAAAAATTATACAACTATAAAATGCATATCGAACCTAATAAATAATAAATTGGTTAGTAAGATAAAAATGCGATTTATTTTATAAAATTTCATCTTAACATATAATTAAATAGCCTGACACAACTGCAGAAAGTTTTGTGCTGTGTTAAATTTAAAAAATTTTGACTCTTCATATTTACAATTTAAATATAATTTATATAAATTAAGAAATATATTTTTTAATTATCACAACTCTTAAGAAGGTTAACCGTTACATGTGCTTTGTACCTCTTATACTACTACTTTATAAGTTATAAAAAGGTGATTGGCATTGAAAAACTTATGTAAATTTTTAACTTGCATTCAGTATATAAAAAGGTATGATATGTACTCAAAAAGGCCAAATGACGTGATTTTTGCCATTTTTTCGATCGAGTATTTAGCGACGAAAATTTGATTATATGCGCGAATCAGGCCATTTTAAAAAAATATATTTTTATCGTGAAGATTTTTGGTAAAATCTTCAAGTGGCATGTGTTTATTACATTTCATGCGGACATTTAACGCACGATAATTACTCGATAAACGAAATTTTCCGACCTGGTTGAGCGAAAGACAAATCAGTGTCGACCACAGACTTTTCGACGGGTAGGTGATACCTTGAGATGAAATGATGATAGCATGAGATCGACGTCGTCATCGGCAATATTTATTTGATCGGATGGAAATAGCCGTACCTTACTATAAACGGATGGTCCTGGAGCCGCTTCTATAAAGTATTGTGTCCAGTGTTTTACCTTAGTACGCAATAATACAGGCGGTCTTATTAGGCCTAGATATTATCCAAGTAGCCGATAATATTTGCAATTACCATGGATTGTTTTGATATAGGTGAATTCACCGTTTTCTGCGAGTTGTCCAGGCGTAGTCAGCTCCGTTATACCGTCGACAAGTCACTTCTTTTTAGCGTTTATAACTAAATCATATTGTGTTAAAAATTCCATATCAACGATCGTCATATCAACGTTGCCAATGACGAAATGTCATAAAAAGCTGCGATTTAGTGAAAATTTTAAGTACGTCGTTCCTTTAGGTAGAAATTTGTGAACGATTGTCAGCGTATAAATCGTATTCGTACTCCCGTATTCGAACAGACATACCCAATTTAGGAAACATGCACAGATCAGCGTTCATGTCAATTAGAAATCATGTTTTGGAATTCTTGTCCAAGTTAAAGATGCGGCCATTGTTGGGACCATTAGATTTAGCCATTATACTCAACCGTCCTACTTATTCTCAATGAACTTGTAGTTACAAAAAGCTTTGCACTTCGTCGCTTTCGTACCCTATTTGTGAGTGCGTACACTTATCTGCATCTACACTACTGCATTTGCTCTAAAATTAGCGCTAAGTTGTCGCGAAAGGTTATAGGCACGTCAGCGTTATTAAATACCGAAGCAACGCATCCTTTCTCCAAAGGTATCTCGACCATTTAGCGACCTCTGCGACTTTCGGCATGTAAAAATCAGATGTCAGAATTTGCTGGGTCTGCGAAGGAAAATAATTTTATCACATTACAATGAAAAATTAATCAGACATCGAGAAGCTTACAAAATTCTTGAGGTGACGCCAAAATTGCGATGATGTGCAGTCGCCGAGTTCTTCTACTTTCAATAATCTTCGTACTCACACAAAATTCGAATTAGACAGTCGCTTTTAACTGCACCTTTAGCATTTCGTATTTCCATTCCGCCAATAAATGACAGATTATATCCAATACTTCTTCCGCGTGTTCCGAGTCTAGTTGCACAATCACAGAATCGTATTGTAATTCGTTAATTGTTATTTTGCTAATCACAATTAATTTTCGAAGAGATTTTGATATAAAAACCTTTTCATATATATGAATAATTTTGAAATAAAATTTCAAAACAAATTAATGAAATGCTTAGGCTAATTTGTTTTTAAGAATTAAGACAGCATATTCTCACTGGCATTAAAGAGCATGTGCGTTAATATTATTGAAATACGCTATATTTAAACAAAATTTAGTGGGACAGCTTAGAGAAAGTTATTATCAACAATCTTATAGAGCTTGTATGCAAAATAAGCATATGAGTACATATACATTTAATGACAGGCAACGATGGTTCGTAACAAATTTTTTTAACAATACTTTAGAATATTTTGCCTTTTATATTTGTCCTCATATTTTATAAAAAAATTTGTCGAAATGAAATTATTCATTTATATACGTACTAAAAACGTATGAACAGTATGTTTCGCCTTCATTATTTTACAATTTTTTTGGTAAAAGTTTTTTTATATAACTAATTATCTTGATCAGTAATATCGACCCTGTTATAATTTTTAAAAATGTTCACCTCCTTAAAAGGGTAGTTTTTGAAAGTAAAAATCAGAGTAAATCAATTACCTTATCATTTTGGGTCAACAATAATTATTTATAGAATTTTCAAAAAAGAAAATTGATTTTGAAAATGTTCGAATTATGGAGACTTCACACTCTTATTTAGAGACCTATTCGATTCTTCTTTAACAATTATGTATAATAAAGTGTAATATGTTTTTCATTTTGTAAACTTATATTACTATACATTTTAGTAGAAGGAAATATCTAAACAAATTGCTAAAGATTTTATATCGCATATTCTTCGATTTATCGATTGATAAATGTTAATAAATAAATAAAATGTGATAAATTTGGTTAATCTAAACAGCATTAAACACGTATACATTAATGAGTCTGAAGTTGGCAACGTTGTCGCAACAAAAATGAAAGATTTTTAAAATCGAATGATTTCTTTAAAAAATTATTAAGAACTAATAATTAAAACACAAAACGATAAAATAATGAATATTCCTAAAATTCTAACATTAAACCACCCTTATTAGGGGTTGAAATTTTCAAAAATTCATAATGGGGTAAATATTATTATTGTACAACATTTTTTTATAAAAGTGAAAAAAGTTTCCGTAACAAAAGTCAACGTGTAACTTTGATTTTAGTGCATTTATATTTCATGCATAAGCATCCTTATGCATATACCCATATACCGACATATATAATATTTAATAAAATATTTTACAAAAATATTTCACAAAATCTGTTTTTGTACACACAGTTTTCTTTCAAAGATCCGCGGAACATGAGTTTTAATGCATTAAATGCATGTGCGTTCTTATACATATGGGCATATAAAAACCTCTATATTTATTAATAAAAAATGTCATACAAACCTGCACAAAATGTTTTTTCACTTTCTGATGTCTTATTATATACTAAAAACACACACAAAGTTTCATTTCGAAAATCGGCGGAACATGAACTTTAATGCCTTAACTTGCATTTATGATGTTGTAGATAAATAGTGTATGTATAATAATCTAGATTATCAGTAAAAACTAATTCTATTAATTCTTTACTGAAAATTTAATACGTTAATACGAGTTACGATATATTGATTAAAATTATTTGAATGAACACTTCCAAAATGTATATATATTTTCGCAATCTGCAAACAGATGATTAAGAAATATTTTTCCCATGGGAAGGTTTATTGGTTAATATATAGAAAAGGCTGTAAACATTTTTTTTAATATAATCATACTTATGTCACTAAACTAATTATTAAATTTTTATCTAAAAATAAATAATACATTATAATTATTATTTATATTAAGCAAATATATTTATAAAGATTAGTGCATGTAAATTTTTTGTGGTATAGTAGATTCAAAGTAAATAAAAGTTTTTTTAGGAAAATAAGCGACATGTTCCATCTTTTTTAAGATGAAACAGATTATTCATCCTTTTCAAGATGAGGAACTGGGAATCAAACTATTCCCTTGAGTTTGTGAAGATCGCCAACTTTTTGGATCTTGGAAACTTTGTATATTCTTATTCACAACAATAAAATATTATTAAGTTATTGTTGTTTAGTTACATTTTTAGTTTAATGTTTTTAATTCATTAATAAATAAAAAATTGATTACTACATTTCTGTACAAGTCAAATAAAAATTAATTCGTTGATTTCTGAAACAATTTCTGTATTATATCCCTAATATGTATGAAAATATGCAAAATCATATTATTAAAAAAATAGTTTATATTTAGTTTACTATTAATTGCATGTGTTGTTATGAATGTAATTTAATTAAAAACTACAAAAATATAATAGGGTTTTTATTTTTATATCAAGAAAA
This sequence comes from Wiebesia pumilae, assembly GCA_018907045.1. Classification (NCBI taxonomy): domain Eukaryota; kingdom Metazoa; phylum Arthropoda; class Insecta; order Hymenoptera; family Agaonidae; genus Wiebesia; species Wiebesia pumilae. The sequence goes on along the minus strand of JACCHZ010000140.1, from coordinate 1,131,519 downwards.
TTACTGAATCAAACATACATAATTTAGAATGTCATATTAATGTTTTTATAAATGTCATTAGTAAGTGCTTGAACTTACTAAATTATATAATATAATATAATAATTAAAGTATAATAAAAATTGTACTTTTATAAATAAAAAAATTATTCTTATTAATGGCGATATAATGTAATAACATTTCTTATTTAAAGAATTGATTTGATTTTTATATCATAAACAAATTATCATATTCTGTACACAACATTATAAAAAACTGCATTAATGTTATTTAAATTAAAGTTGCAAATTTTACGAAGTAAAGATATTTGTATACAATTTATAAGCAAAAATTTGAAAATAATTATGTATAAAATTATAATGACTAAGAAGTTCTTTTTTTGTGTAAAAAATAACTTATAATTGATGTGTGTAGTTTAATATAAACAGGAAATGAAGATAATATAATAAATTTATACTTTATAAATGCATTTTCATGTTTGTACTATACTTTTATTATAGGAGTTGGATTTTTTTATTTTCTCTTTCCTTTTTTGGTATTTCTGTTAGCCCATTATCTTTAAGAAATTCAAATGAAGTCAATTAAAATCTATGATATGGAATTTTTACTATAATTTTTAATAATATAACTACTTCAGAAACTGACTTTGGTAAAATACAAGAGCTGTCCAAAATGATCTTGTCTTTGTAAGGCAATGATTTTATAACACCCTCCCCCCAGTTTATTGACAGACTATTACAAAATATCTTGAAGCTTAGTCTACATTTTTATTTTTAATTTTATTAAAAAATTAAACATTTTATAAATTAAGTATAAAACATAGGACTTTGTTTTCTTTAAATTGAAAAATTTTATTCTAATATCAAATAATTAAAAATACATTCATACAAAATAGTATTAATATTTTATAACGATTAGATTTTTTGTCAACCTTTTATATTCTTACTTATGTCTTTTGTTAAAAAACAATCCTTTAATATTTATTTCAAAATAAAAAATAATTTATAAAAAGGCTATTGAGCTAATAATTCAATAATTATATTCAATAAATCAATTGGTTATAAATATAAATGTTATACAAGTATAGTAATTAAGACTAGACATGTATATAATTCATGATACAGTAGAATAATTAATTTTTCATTAAAGTAAATATTAATTTTTATATGTAATAAAATCTTATAAAATTTTTTCATATTTATAAAATATCTATTTACAAGATTTTTAACTATATTATAAAATATTCTTAAGTCTTGTATAAACTATGTTGTTATATACAATAATAAAATGCTTTGGAAATTATTCAAATATTGTTATTATAGAAAAAAACAAATAATAAAATAGACTCAAGAAATAAATTCTAACAATTACTATCAATAAATGTAAAAAAAATCATCACAGACAAAACTTCATACATTTAATTAACTTTTATTACATTTACGATCGAAATTCATCATTTAATAATCTATTTTTATTAATTTATTAGTAAATCAAATTAAATGTTATTAATTTTATAAATAGAATAATAAAAAAAGTCCATCTTTGATTCTTTTTAGGTTAAACATGCCTTACGTCTTGCTGTTCTAGTAGCTACGACTGAAAGTTTTTATATACCTAATCACTAAATCTTTTTCTTTCTGTTATCTACTACTACACCTATAACTAAACTACAAAAGAATACAGAGATAGAACAGTAAATTCTTTTTAAAAAATGCATTCTCTTAGCTTGGTGAACATTTACTTATCTTACTGACGCTTTATTGCAATCTGAAATTCGTATTAACACGATTTTTAATTGCATGCACTCACCTGTTGGTACGTTACTCATCATGACTGTTCTATCGGGTTCCTGGATGGATGCCGAAGATTCTTTAAATTTAACGTGAAATACTTTATGTAAGTTTCACAGTACTGCAGATCTACTTTTTCCTGAATCTATCGGGACACTCACTCTCTTTTTTTCTCTTTTCTACTTCAAGCTACTTTCTTTATTATTTTGACACTGCAAAATTTGTTATTTTACTGTTTAATATTTTCGTATATCTGGTTCTTTTCACTGTGTCTATTTTTTGATCTGACGTGGTTTGCGTCGTGTCAAAGAAGTACAAAGTACCCGGAGCGTTGATGGATGAAGGTTCTATCTCTTTCTATAATTTCAAGAAGGGAAACAAGAGACAAGAATTTTACGTCGAGGATCCGTGACTTTTATCGAACGCACACGAGATAAACCTCGAGTGAGACAGAATTTGATTCAGCGAGAAGTGGGGAAGTTGACACGTCATATTTAAATTATAATCGTAGAGAGATAAGCCCCTTTCAATCAATATTTTTAATAAATTAAATTGAACTATGAATAGTGATAATTAATAAATGTAGTAGATTCTTAAAAAGTGTTAAAAAAAATAATGTATACAATTGATATTACGTATATTATTTACGAATACTTATTTATTCGACAAAGTTCATTTACAATTTTTTATTATAAATTTGAGGTGAGAGGAAATGATTCTCAAGATTATAGCAGATTAATATAGTAAAAAAGTTAAGGTTGAAAGTAAAGTGAGGGTCAAGAAATAAAATACTCTATTAAATCACGTTCTTAAATATATCTGCAGTATGCTAATGTTTTTTGCTACTTTGATTTTCTATAATTTATAATCTTCATAAATATTTAATATCTTAGAGTGGTAAAAAACCAATCACTGATATAAGTATCACTTTAGGTGAAACGGGAGATCGCCGATTCAATATAAAAAGGGGGTTATTTTGAAATATTAGGAATCTAACGGATTTATTCACGAACCATTCAACCGTACGTAGGTAAAATATAAAATCAAGAAGAGAGTTTTAAAAATATCTCTTCTCTAGCCTATGAACAATCAAGTTAAAAAAAATACATGGATGCATCTATAATTGCATTTTTCAAAAATACTTTTTATTTTCATTACACCACATAGCTTTTGAAAAGAAATAAAACATTCTCATTCCATTATATCTAAAAAAACTAAAAATCTAGATAAACATAGAATATATTTTAATAATTTTTATTTTAAAAAACTACCCCTTGAATTTGAATAATATCCTTGTCAGAATGTGCTAAAATGCAACGTTTATTATAAAAAATCTATTTAAACCGCTTCTTAGTTAATTTAATATTAATTAAAATTAAATAATATAATACGCATGCGCAAATACAAGCTTGTTACAAAAATTAAACAGTTAGTTTCCAACATTTTTTTAAGTCTAATTAACTGTACCATAGATATAGATGTTCAATTAGTTACATTCTGCAAATTAATGATTTTTTTAAATACACCTTTATATTTTTTTCATAAAACCGATTATAAAAATTTATATTTTGAAAACAAAATTATTATTTTGCTAAGGAAAGAGAATCACTTATCAGTACGAGTTTCGATTATATTCGTAACATATTTTTATATATATATATATATATATATATATATATATATATAGAGAGAGAGAGAGAGAGAGAGAGTATACAGAGTAAACATATTATTTCATTTCTAAATGAATTGATCAACAATTAAGTAAATAAGTTTATGTTTATATTTTATTCATTTAAGTAAATTAATACATTGTATCAAGTACACTTTAAAAACATTTTTTTCTGTAAAATTTTTAACTTCATTATAGATCAATATTTTTTCATTATCATCACCGTTAATTTATTATTTCTAAATTCGTTTAACCTTTGCTCTTTTAGATCTAATATACATTTAATTTTTTTTCTTGTTTCAATATCTACATATTATTTCATTTTACTTTCTTCTTTCTTTCGTTTAATCTAATTTTTAAATTCTTCAACTATTCAGTATCTTTTTATATTGGTTTTGTTTCTATATTTATTTTAAGATATTAATATTCTGTAATTACTTTTTATTCTTTTTTTCATTATTTTATTTCAACTCCTTCATAAAATAATTTAAACATTCCATTTTATTTAAACTTCTATATATATTTATATAAAGTTAAAGGTTTTCTTTTCTAAGTCTTACTTGTTACTTGATATCTTTTTCACAAATAAATGTTTGTATTTTATACAAAAAAGACATTTATTTGATTTAATTATTGAGTACAAAAAATTTCGTATATTTGTCCAATAAAATTGTTTATAATTATTTAATTAGAATACAGTTTTGTGATATAGTTACAGTCAGATAAATTTTTTTTTCGATGTAATATAAACAATTTATTAAATTTTTAACAATTAATAGATATATTAAAATTAATTCGTTCACATTACACATTATTTTACCTATAGTAAAATTTTAAAAATGATCAAATGTTTAAATCCTTAATGTGTAATGCGCACCTCTTCCGAAACAACTGTTTTTTTCATGTGCACTTATTCATAAGTATCATATGTACTTACTTCTTAAAAATTAAAAATGCCTTTTTTTACTAGAGCAATTTCTAGATTTAAAATTTAGCTTTTCAGTTTTTTTATTACAGTTTCAGCTATTTTAAGGTTCATCTTTTCGATTATTCAGAACAAACATTTATGTAGTTCTTTGTAGTATTGCTGCTTCTCTTTTCCTATCTGCTGTTGTTAATGTTCAATATAAACTTCCTGTTTTTGGTGTACTTTATTCTTTTCTACTAAGTTCCAGTAAATAGAGTTTCAATATTTCCAATTTTCTTTTATGAAGAAAATCGTGAACTGGGAAATGTATGTATGACCTTGGACTTCTAATTCTAGGTGTCCAAATTTGCATATATCAATTGCCTATAATAATTTGCATATATTAAATGATATTAAACATTTAACATATACTCGAGTTTAATGTGATATAAATATTTTGACATTTTTATATTGACTTAAGTTTCTTTATTTAACCTAATACTTAAAATATTAATATTTAAAATTGATTTTATTAACATTAATATTTAATGCATATGATATAATTTAACATGCTAAGACTTATTTAATCTGCTAAGTACTTGTATAAAAAATCGAAAAACAATTTAATTAGTACCTGTCGTATTTTTTGATATATTTTCATTTAAATAATAAATATCAGCATAATGAACTTGTCTGATCTCATTTTCGCCACTTTATTCCCTTGAAAATATCAGCAAAAAAGAAGAATATGTGACGTAAGGCGCGGTCCTGAACCAGAAACCGTGATTAATTTAATCATGGAAGCGCGCGAGATTTTGAATAATACCATAAGTAATATATTTTTATAAATTAATTGTAATAGAATAAGACATTTAAAAAGGTAAATTATTCAACAATTAATACAAGAACATTATGATACGTATGTAAAAATGAAAATAAAGCTGGATTTTAATATATATAGCTAATACAATTATTTCTGGTTTTTCAAAGTTTACATCAATTGTATAATTTAATTAATTCTTAAGAGCGACGCATTCGTCTATTTATTTGATAAACGTATATTAGTAGATCTGTTAAAGAGTTGAGACGTACATCATTTTTATTCCGGAAAAGGTTAATGGTTTGAATAGTAATAAATCGCGATTTCTCTAAATGCATAAGAAACGTGAGGAGTCTGAAGTCCTGCAAAGTTGTAGTTGCAAAGAAATTTGAAAATTTTCAAAATCGATTTTTTTTTGAAGAAAATTATAAATAGTACCACTCATGACACAAAACGGTAAATAATAAATTTAAAATTAATTACATATTAAAAAATCACTATTGCATTATTCCACTAAATATTATTGTTCAGGATAATTGTTTATATAAAAAAACAGTTCTCAAAAAAATGTAAAAATAATCGAAGGGCAATATTACTTTTCAGTACATACGACAATGCGCGTAAGAGTAAACGGTACATTACTGCACAAAATGTGTTATAAAAAGAATAATTTCATTTGAAAAAAAATTTTTTATATAATAAGCAATATATTCTGCCAATTTGGATAAGAAAATTGGAGAGGAACTATCGTTGCCTGTTTTTGAAGGTTTGTAATATAGTTATATACGATTTTATAAGTGGTATGATTTTTCTCTTATAAAATTAAAGCATTAAAATATATCAAAAGATAAAATCGTAAGATCATCTTAATTGTTCTACATTTGATTCGATAAAAATGAAAATATTAAAGTAGTAAAATAGTATTTTAATAGTTATAGCGATAAGTTGTAATCTTTGCTACGAACTCTAGATACAATGAGAGCGTATACTCCTAAGATTTTTAATTTTCTTTTAAATTTTAATAATTTTCATACAAGTATTTTGAGTTATTTTGAAAAGCATTATAAATACAAGATAAGAATATATACAATATATACAAAAAGAATAATACAAGATAAATATTAACCGTTTATAAATAGTTCCTGCATGCATAAAAGTCAGTGAGAAAAAGAGGGAGAGATAATTTGTGAAAAAAAAACTGAAAAGAATAAACTTTTAAAATCAGTTCTACTTTATTTTGTAAGATATTATGTTTAATTATATAGTTTTTATAAAATAGATAATTATTTTTCGAAATTTACATTTATCTATAAATATCTTTAATACCTTTACTTACAAATAAATATTTGTCCAATTTAAAAAACGAACAATTGATACTTAGTCACAAGTTTTATTTTAGTAGAAGCTTAATAATAATTTTAAAAAGATTATTATCCACAGAATATTACGTTTATTAATGAATTAGGTTAAACACCATTAAAATTAATTTTAATGATTATTTGTAAAGACTGATGCAGCAATTACAAGTTATAAATATGGCACTGAATTTGGCAACATTAAATGGATCACAAAAATATTTGATAATATTTTCATTATTTAACCATAAAAATAATTAAAAAAATTATTATAATACTTGTGCAAATTCATAATACTCACAGTTTCATTAAACGAAATTATATAAGTTTAAATATTATTTAATGAGAATTAGTGTAGACTTGTTTTTATTAATTTTATTAATGTAATGGATAATAATTGTTTTAATTTTTCATTTAAATTTCATTGGTAAAAAAGGTTTTTTAAAGATATTAAGCGAAATATTTTATATAAAAGATATACCATAAATATATATTGTAAACTTATATAATATAACATTATAAACACATACAATAATTACAATGTATAATAATACAACAATATAATATTAAAAATTTTAATAATAATGATTATTATCTATACTAAAGACTTTAATTATATTGATATATATATTATATCAATATAATATATTTAATATATATCTCTAATTATAATTTAAAAGTTAAAATCCAATAAATATATATGAAAATAATAAATTAAATAAAATTATTATCATTTAAAAAAAAAAACTTATTTTTATAACTTTAAGTTAATACCTTACTCTAACTAAAATTTAATAATACATATAATATTTTTCATCTCTTTAATAAATAAAATAATTTTGAATTAACATTTTATTATTTATAATATATCAAAATAATATTAAAATTAATAGATAAAATCAACGTATACACTGATCTTAACGCATCATTGACTATTTGTAGATTTATTGACTATCTGTTTAAAAGAAAATTACGTAATCTTTTATAATATATATTTATATACTTTTAATATCTTAAACATTTACATTTACAACCTTTGCTTTTTCCGAGTATTAAATATTTTAATTTTAATATACAGTAATTATTTTACTTAAATAATTCAGAATATATAATTTTCATATGGAATATCTGCAATTAACACCACTAGTGTTTAAGACTGATTTTATAGCGTTCTATATTACCGAAAATAATTGATAAAAATTTTATAACTACATTTCAATAGTATATATAAGATTTAGCATAATTAAAAGAATTTATTGCAAATATTTGTATAAATTTATAAAGTATGTCACTATTAGATTATTCGATTTTATATTAAGAAAGATTAATTCCATGAATCATCTGAATTTAAATATAACTATTCTATTTTTGAATTTCGATTATAATGAAGATTTTATTCTTGTTAATCAATTAGCTAATTGATTTCTACATTTTTTATTTTCAACATTGAATAACTTTGCATCATAAGGTAACCTTAACAGAATTAAATATTCGACATTCTAACCACTTTTGGATGAAAGTACACTTATCATGTAACACAACTAATTTAAAATACTTCATAAAAATCTATGATGCATAAGTAAACACATTTTTTTCTTCATAATTTGATCATTAAATAAATTTTTCATATTTGTCTTGTAATAGTCAATCTATGCATTTCATATGAAATTATGTTTCAATCATCGAAGATTCACACAAGAAAAAAGTGTACTTTCTTCCAAGTAATAAATAACATTTTTTAAAGCTCTATTTTTTACTTCCGGTTCTGTGAGAAATTAAAATATTTAAGCTTGCTAATACATTTATATAAAATACATACTGGTTCAAATCTAATTATACTTATTGTTAGTGTTGTAGGTGTTACAGCTTTTCATTTGCTTGCATTAGTCTTCAATTAATTTTTGGTATGAAGTTACGCAACGATCTCTTCTAATTTTTTAAATTTCTTTTTTTCTATGAATTTGATGATATAGGATAATTAAAATATATCTTCAATGTCATCATAATTGCGATCCCAATAATTTCCTAGGTATATCCAGTGATTTAAACCTGTGTAGTGATTTACACCTTCCACGAACCATCTGAGATAACATTTATGTATTTAAATATTCTTTAATTAAGTTAAGTTAAATATATATTTGTACTTATTAGTTATACATTATGAGAAATAATTTTCTGATTGTTATTTGTAATTACTTTTTGTATTTCTGTATGAGTACGTTTTATAAATCTAGTATCAAGTTTTAGATATAAAATATCAAAGTTGTATTTCTATAATTAAATTGAGATATATATTACATTCATTAAATTTTTAAAACTATAAATATTTTAATTTATGTTGTAATTTTTGAGTGGAACAGTATTATCTCGACAAAAAAGTGAAATTATATATATACAATTAAATATAATAATTAAATTTTTAAAATATTTCTTTCAAAAATGTGTGTGTTATGCATAAAAATGTATATGAATTTAGATGCGTATGTAGATACGCTTGCGAGGATGCGCTGTGAATGTATGTATTTAGATTAGTTAGTAAACAATGGTTTTTAAGGAAATGTTCTTTTATATTGAAAAGTTTTTCTTATTACATTAATAATTAATTATTTTTATTTCCGTACCTAGGATTCCATTCCAAAGAACCTTTACCATGTTTTCGTACTTTATGTCTATCCCTTTGTTTTTCTTCTAATCTAACTTTTTGACTAGCAGCTCCATCTTGATCTCCATTTTCTAACTTTCGAATGTCAGGTCTTAATCGAGAGTCTGTTGGACATAAGTTTCCCGTCATTCCTGGTTCCATTTCGTTTAAAGCCATAGCAAATGAAGTAAACTGATAATACTAAAATTAATTAATTAATATTTTAAGTAAATAATTTTATTTTATAATATTTCTTATATATATACAAATTATATAAAATATATAAAAAAGTTATATTAAAAGACTAAATTGACAATATCAACGACCAAAGTTATATGTTATAGTCAATTTTCTGCTTATTATAATTGAGAAAAAAATTAACAAGAAATTTAGCTACCTTTCCTTAGGACTAGTCAAGCCTAAGTTAACGAAAAGGCTAATCTTACTGATTTTTCATTGTAATTTGGCCATTTGATAAAAATGAAAATAAGAGGAGATTCTTACGTCAGCGCAGTTTAGCGGTCTAGGTGTAACCTTCCAAAGAATCGTCGAGGCCGATATGTCGTCAACAGTAAATGTTTCTGCATCTTGGTCGTTTCTCGACTCATCAATTACATCTTGTTGCGAGGGCTTGAATGACCCAACCTTGAGGTTGTGTAGCTTCGCAAGAACCTTTTTGTGCCCAGGACTATTCTGAGGACTCTTTGACCCTCGTTTTATCCTTTCAAGCGTCTCCTCGTACAGAGACGCCTCACACGTTCTCAGGTGTTCTGTCCACTTGCCGTAAAAATACGAAAGTCGCTTTTGGCTACAAAAAGAATCAACATTCGTTTATGTTTAGCAACAGTCGTAATTCTACCGGTAGATTAATTTTTTCGTATGTAGAACAATTTTGGAAATTTTACGTTTCTCTGCCTCGGATGGAAGTAAACAAAATTTCTTTGTCAACTCAACTACGTTCATGTTTTTATATTATAATTCTTTATACAAAACAAAATAATATAAATATGTATATCCATTTAACAAACAATCTTTATATTTATCTAGCTAGACTGAAATTATATTTATACGATTTTTATTTAATAAATTAACATACTTCTTTGTAAAATTTCATGTTATTTCGTAGAAACATCTCTTTTACAAAAGAAAAAAAATTCGAGGAAAACGCTTCTAAAAATGATGAGACTTAGAAAGAAACAAAATTTATTATTATTTAAATTATTTAAAGATCTAGTCATAAGCTTTAATTTAATTTAATTTAATTTATTTTAAATTAAATTAATTTAATTTAATTTCTTTTAATTTAATGAAAATAAATATAATCTATATTTATTTATAAAATTTATTTATAAAATTTATATATTTATAAAAAATTAATTTCTTATTATAATCGTATCTTTTCCAATACCATTTAAAGAGATCAAAATTTTACTGTTCTCCCATATCTATTTTTCATTTTATAAATTTAATAAAAATATTGCTATTTTATTACCTTTATTTAAGATTTTTTAGTAATTAATTAAGGACTTGAAGTGACGGTATAGAAAAATTAAAAATAAATTTATTATGTTTTCTTAATTCCTTAGAATGTAATAAGTATGTAAGTAATTCTTTTCTTAAAGTGCTTATGATTCAACAAATATAATGAAATTATGAAGTCTTCTTGAAATTTTCAAGATTAGATTAAAAAATGACCGATCTATATAGTACCTAGTCTGAAATTTTCAACAAAATTTGAACATTTTCCAAATCAATTTTTTCTTTTGAAAAAACTATAAATAGTTATCAATTATGACAGAAAACGATAAAATAATACGTTTAATCGTGAGTCTACTTTCATTCGAAAATCGTAACAAGTCAATTTTATTATTCCACTAAATATTTTCAGTACATGCATAAATGCGCGTAAAAAAAAACAGCACACAATTGCACAAAAATCGTTCATTTTATTACTTGGATAAACTTTTTTGCAAAATATGAAAAGAAATATAAAAGACAATAAATTCAGTAAATTTCGTTACACAAATTTGCGAGGAACTATCGTTGCTGTCAAAGAATGCGCATGCACTCACATGGGTAAGGGTATACGGGCCGCATAATGTAGCGCATTTTAATATTAACACATACAATAAACTTTTAATATCAATATCGAGCCCGAAATTGATTTTATGTATATTCGACTGCACTTGCACTCTAATGCACGTCAGAATACGCCGACTAGATATCAAATTAGCCTAAGATATTCCACTATATTAAAATCAAGATTTTTCGTATATATGAATGTACAAGCAGTCTTATATAAATACGTGAACGTAGAGACCGCCAAATATTGTTAAATTTAAGATCTTTTTTGAAAATTGGTAGATACAGATGCGTACATGTATATATATATATATAACAATATAAAGAAAATAATAATTTTTATTTACAATGTTGCAAATTTAATATTTAACTTTGTTACTTATTATAAAAAAATTTAAATTTTGTAAGCGTTTAAATAATAATTACAGAAGTTGTCTTATTTAATTCTATAATATTTACCTGAAAACGGTGAAATTGTTATAAATAGATTTACAAGAGAATAATTTAAAAATTACGTTAAAGTCGAGTAACAGTATTGACAGAAAGATCGAATAAGTTAAAAAATTGCAGAAATTAAAAAATAAATTTGTGTATTTATATAGAATCTAAAAGAGATTATAAAAAACTGAATTTTTCTGTAATGTTCTTAGTTCTCCTATGAGTTTAGTGCATTTATTATACTTGTCTGAAGCTATAAATAATTAGCTATAAATAAAAAGTTTGTTTTTAAAAAAAATTGCGAAGTTGCTGCGCTGTAAGGTGGCGGAGTTTCGTTAGCGATTGATCCAAATACTAGAATCGATGGTCTCGTCGTTTCGGCTATCGCTTCGAAGAGTGTCAAGCAATACGTGTAATACATTTGCACATACACAGTAAATCACTGTTTATGTCAAACTTCTTTCAGGCTCATTGATTAATATATACATACACTGATATTTAATTATATGCAGATTAATTTTTTTTTCGTTGTTTAATGTTTTTCAATGTTTCTTATAATTGATAATATCTTAGAATAATAATATAAAACAGTATACATCAAAATTTTTAGATTTTACCAATGTGTATGTGTGCATAAAATGATAAAATGTTTGTTTATGTAAATTTAAACTATAAAATAGATTCAACTAAAACCTTAAAACTTTCAAAAGGTAAGTATTTCAGAAGATGTTTGTTTCAGTAACCTTTTAAAGAATTACTACGTTTGTGAATGTAAGTTTCTATGGCAACTACAAAATAAATAAAAAAAATTTAATACCTGTATTTAACCTGTATATATGAGATCTACGTTTTGAATTTTTTAACGATTAATTATATTTTTATGTTGTTAAATATTTTAAAATCTAGATTAGAAGATCAATTAAATTGCATTTTTATCAATAATTATAAAAAATGATAATCATTATCTTTGTTAAGCTAATAATTCTTAATTGAAATTCTAGATACATATTTATCTTATATCGGTCATAATTTTTTACAACTTTCTTACTACAATTCTATAAAAAAAATTAATCAATTTAATAAAATAACAGACTTGTTAAATATTCAGTAATACAATTAAATTCGAATTAATGAAAATGACATAAAAAAGATTATTAATTAAAAGCAGTTATAATTACTTTTAATAACTTATGGCACATAATCTCACGTCTTATGAAATTATTGCAAATTCAAAAAAAATTTTCAGCAATCATATTTTAGTAATTTTAATAATACTTTAAAAATGAATTTCTAAACAATAGAATAAAAATTTGATTTTATTGTTTTTCTTTATTTTCTTACTTATTGAAACATTTTTTCATATAATCATTGCAATACATAACAATTTACTTATAAAGCACAAAAATTATACTAACAATTTTATATAGAACATTTTTATTATAAAACATGTTTTATAGTTAAATTAAAGTTCTATTTAAAGATCCATATGAGTTTATTATGCAAATAAGTCTTAAAATATCAAAAGTACCCAGCATATATAATTTAATATAAAAAATTAATCCAGAACATTATTTTTATCAACTTTATTCCTAACGTCAAGCTAAGATTCTATAAATGCAACAATTCTGATGCGCATAACAAGACATCTAGCACACTTTAATTGTTAACTAAATATAACAATTTATTCTAAAATATTATGACTCGTACAAATTCCTATATATATACAAATTTTTGTAGTTAAAATAAAAAAGAAGCATTGTATTATACATTGTAAACAAATTAGTATTCGAGTATAAAATTTCCAATGTTAAAACTCCATCGAAAAATATATTTTTTTAAAACATGGAATTTTTCTAAAGTAGCTCGTAAAACAACCGAAAACACTTTATACTTTATACAACATATACTTTAAACTTTATACTTTATACAACATATACCTTAAACTTTATACTTTATATAACATATACTTTAAACTTTATTCTTTAAACAAGTGTGTAATATATACTTATACTATAATACGGCATATGCATAATTGTTTTAACTAAATTATAAATATTAAATATTATATATAGTTATAATATTAAATAATAAGAAGAATATCTTCTCAATTAATTTGTTATTAATGAAATTATAGTTATTATACTGCAATAGTTATAGTTTATGAACTTTCTGGATATTAATAATTTTATTTATATATATATTTATAATATATTAGGCACTGGTATTTATTTGTTACATGAAAAACATAAATACCCATTAACAAGTCTTTTGATTTGCGAGTAGCCTAATAAATGACAGAAAAAAGTTAACAATATGGAAATAGATAAAGTAAGCGAGAGAAAGAAAGACAGCAAAATATTAATCAATGATTCTTACATTTATGTATTACTTTTTATTGTAAAGAAATACGTAAATTTTTTAACTCTTTGAATCGTTAAAAATAAGAAAAAGTAAGATCAGTATTATTATCAGTTTTCTAAATCTATGATTATACTTTTTCATGGAATAGTGGACTTGAAGTAAATTAGAAATGTTTGTTTAGAAAAAAAGCGACATTACGCCGCCGCAAAGTCGATGAGCGGATGACGGATCAATTTGTCAAAATTGGAGAGTCTATGAGGGTTGCGAAGATTTTACGTAGTTTGTAAGACCTTTCTGTGTACATTATATGTATGAAACTTCTCTACTTTCGCTTGAATCAGTTTCTGCCGAAAGCTAAAACTAAATTTTTCATTTATTGCAAAAATAATTTTTAGGTAATAAGATAATATAAACTTGAAAAAATGTTTAGATTCAATAAAAATTCATGTTCCAAAAAAAATTTAGTTGAATGTCTTAGAGAAATTTGTTATTAACAATTTTAGGTTGCCTTTACGCTGATATGTATTACTGCATTGCATGCGCATTCAAATATTCGAAATATAAATTTCTGAAACAATATTCGTATAAAAATCTTTTTGTACTTATTAATAATCTTAAAATACATGATGTTGATAAAAAATTTAGTGGTATGTCTCAGAACAATTTATTATTAACAATTTAGGCCGTCCCAATGTTATATCGTTTGCTTCTACGCACATTGACGCATGTACTGAAAACGCTCGAAAAGTAATGATTTACCGCGATTTCTTTTATACCACTAATATTTAGTGGATTTTATTACTAATATTTTATAATAAAATCTATACTTTTCGAAATGTTTACCCCCTTATGGGGGTAGAATTATAGTTAAACTTCTTCTTTTATCATTTTTATGTCACATTTAATAACTATTTATAGTTTCAAAAAAAAATAGATTTTGAAAATGTTCAAATATGTTGGAACTCCAACGATGCAGACATAAGACTCCTAATTTCTTTATAACTTTGTAAATATTCAGAACAATTATGTAAAAATTTATTTACCTACTTTAAAGATTTCAAGAAATAAAAAATGCAAATTTTTTCTATTTTTATATCTTCATTGTGGTTCTGTTTATGAAATAATAGAAGTTAAATATTTTTCCATAATTGGATATTGTAATTCACTATTAGATATTGGGAAGTTTATTTTATTAAAAGTAAAATATTTTGTTTCTTTATAGTGTCACATATGACGTTGAGAGGACTCGGGACATATAGTGAAGAGATTAAATAGAAAGATTATAAATAAGGCACGGAATGAAGAATATGGAGCAGGAGTTCGACTGTAACTCGAGTTACAGTCACCGGCGGACAATCAAGAAAACAAAGATTATAGTAGCTAAGATCCAATGGACGATAAGGAACTTCGCTCCAAATATGCTACGATGTGATTCATTTATACTTCTTAAAGAATAAACATCCTTGGCCTTTAACTCGATGTTATCTTTACCCCTATCGTATTTCCTATAACTGTCGTTTGCAATCGTACGTGAACAAGTAGCAAATCCATATATGTAACAATAGGTTAAATATTTATTCGAATTTGTAATTTAAAAAGGAAAACTAAATATAGTAGATATTTTTTTTCGCAGTAAATGGTAAAGGTAACCTTCATATAGACCTAATTACTGTTATAGGAAGAACAAGTAATTCTTATTAAAAATTATGCCATAGACTATCGAAAATAGAAAACTTACTCTTGATCAACAATAAAACCCTCAATTCTGTGTAGATCTTTGTTGTTCCAACCCGCACTCTTGAAGGACAGTTCCGCCTTGAGTCCGGCTCCACCGTGCTGTTTGATCTCCAGTATGCCCAGCTGCTCCATCCAGATCTGACCCACGAGAACATTGTGCAGTATACAATTGACGTTTTGCCAAGTATATGCCTCGTTCCATCTTTAATCATACGAGGGCAATGAATCATCTAACCGAGCTTTCCCAATACGAGTTTCTTCTCCTTTATATGCTTCATTTTGTTCTCCACGAAGTACAAAAATTTTTCAGCTATCTTTGATAGATTTTCCCTTTAAAGATTTTCTCTATCTTCCATAATTGTAATTCCATAATTCTCTATCCTTCCATAATAATTTTTTAAGTTTATACATATAATAATAATTATAAATATATTTATTGAATAATTAAAAATAATTCATCGAATTTCATCTTATATATCATAATATTTGCATTTATCAATATAATTACACATATTTTTTATTATTAAAGAAATAATCGTAGCAAACTAAATAATCAGAGGAATAATAATATTATTAAGAAAATCAAATAATAGTACTTTAAAATATATAAAAGAATAGTCCAGAATCAGGAAGTACTTTAGATTGTTTCCTAAATTACCGCAAATTTCTGAAAATTACTTATAAATAAATAGTTATAAGTAATATTACATTTTTAATAATTAATTACAAACATACATAAAATTATTCTTTATTAGAAAAAACTATTATCAAATTAACTAAAATTAATTAAAAGCAATTGCTACTCAATAACTTTACTAAAGTAATAATATTCATGAATGACAATTTGCTCTGATCAATAGTATCAATCCTACACAATTATTCTACACGATACATTCGAATGTAATCACCATATAATAATAATTACTAAAAAATTTTATAAATAGGTAATATACTTTTCAAACATTTTTAAAACTTTTTTTTATAAATAATTATTACTATTTTTCAAACATTAAAATGAAATATATATATTTTAATTTAGAAAAACAAGAGCTAACAATAAAATACATAATCATAGTAATGATAAAATCCATAATTCTAGTAATGATTTTAATTTATTATCTATGAAAATGTCGTTACTCACTTTAACAACTTAACCGTGACCATCCCCTTAGGATGAATTTCTATCGATTTGCCATAGAACTTGAGTTTTGGATGTATACTACCATGAAATACGAAGTCCTCGCTTTCAGCATGGAATGCGGAAACTGGTGGATGATGTGATACTTGCTCGCAAATTATACTATATGAAAAATCATAATTAGAAATATAAATTAAATAGACTTCCTGATATAATTTCGTTCTTGTTTGAAAAATAATTACCTCATATCTATATATTCTTAAATTCATTTTTTCTTTTCAGAATTATGAAAAAATTGAATTAATATACTTCTTGAAATAATTCACTTGATTTTATATTAAATGAAATATATCATAAAGTTATAATGAGTTAAATAAAACCTAATTGTTTGATTAATACATTTTATAAATCTTATGTCATGAATCAAATTATTTGAACAGTTTTCACATTGATGTTTTCGATTTTATAGTTTGGTTGTATTCGCGTCCGGATATTATTTATTTATAAACTCTGATGCCACGATTACATTTTAGAAGTATAAACATTCTAAAAACATTATAATTTATAATGCCTTATTGTATTATTTTTTACTTCCATTATATGTATTCATTTTCTATTAAGTATAAAAGGTAAGACTATTTAAAATTTAGTCTTGTTACCATATATAAATGAAATAAAAGTTTAATAAATAACAAAAAGTGTAAATATTAAAAAGGAGATTTTATAACATTATAAGTGTAATGATTTGAAAAAAAGATTTTTATGTATTATATATTACAGATAAGAATCTAAAAATTTATACGAATTTAATTAAAAGAAATTTAGCTTTTGTCATTCATATTTTTATACACGAAGAATAATAAATAAATGATGAAAAAACATTTAAGTGTCAAAATAGACAATAGTTAGTAAATCCTACCGAAAGTCGTCACGTTGTAATTCATATGTCTCGCCGAGTAAGGGATTAAAAGGTTTTCCAAGACGCTCCCAATTAGATGCCAAGCCACTTACAGCAAACGCCGCAATGTACTGTAATATATGCATGTCATACTTTATTTTCATTATGCTTACTTTATGAGTTTGTTATTTCAATTTAATATTGTTATTTTGTACAAAATTTGTATTTTTATAATAAATAAATGTATAAGTATTAAGAATATTTTATAACTTAAATCTCATCTTTAACTTGAACATCATATAATCATATTATAAATAAATTGGTATTGTAGCTTTTCAATATTCCAAAGAATTAGCCAAAATAATGGCATTCATTTTTTCATCGATGTCTGAAATTTGTTATATTTCTTTTTTTTTAAAAATCAAAGAGATTCTTTTAAATTCTAATAATATAATAATAATATATTATATAATTTAATATATACATATTTGGACAATTCGCTCTTATTTTACGAGAGCCTCACTTGCATGGCGTTAGTCCTGTTCCAATCTCCTTAGATCTTAGAGATGCCGAATCCTAATATAAGTAACTCTTAAGCAAAAGTCGCTGATCTTGATTAAATATCTGACGTCAAATTCACTTCGACGGAGTATACAATATCTATTATTATGCTAACAGAATCTGTGTATTACCTTTACCAGCAGTTGTTATTGAGCTTGCGAAGCTATTTTTGTTACACATATTAAGCACCCTTCGTGCCTAGTTGTACACTTCGCACGTGAACGGCGCATTCTTGTATGTTATTCTTAAGTTTGGTTTGGTCTCCATTTGTTTATTTATTTGATTGATCAGTTTGTGGAATTGAATTCACGAAAGTTCAAACAATAATGAAAACCATAATTTTTTAACAAAATTTCTTTTATATTTGATTCATTGAGAGTATTTTCCTTAATTTTTTACAAACAAAGTAAAAGAAAAAAATTAAAAATAAATAATTAATTTGGCTGAAAGAATTCAAAAAAATTCTTGATAATTTTAAAACTTTCATCTAATGTGAAATCTTTTCTACGTTAGTCACTTCTACTCTAATAAATTCAATAATAAATTTTATCTTGTAGAAGAAAATCTAAAAATATTTACTATATGCTATTGTATCATAAATACATACAAATTATAATATCTCTTGTGTATAATGTAATATATAATATGTATAAAAGTATACTTGTATTCATTAAATTATGATTATATTGATTAATATGTATATAATTAAATTTGTAAGCAGACAGGAAAAATATTTGATCTTAAAAATTCAGATATATTCTTTTATCACATGATTCGTAAAAATTTTATTTATTTAAGATATTATATAACATTTGTACAGCTGATTACTATTATTTTATTATTTATTTTTTGAAAATTAATATACTTGACGTAACATAAATCTATTTAATATAATAATTGATAGATGAAATTATTATTATTTATTAAAAACTAATCAGATTATCTGATTAATATTAATTACTTTAAATTTAATGTAATTTAAACAAAAATAATTTTATGTGAACTAATAAAAATAAAAATTATTTAAGATTTTAAAGTACTTTATAACTTAATAAAATTTTATGAAAATCAGATCCATAAATAAATAAATAAAATACGTGACGTATTACTTTATAAAATATAAATTTATAATAAACATCAGTTATACATAAATAATAACGTATAATATATGCCATTGATGTTTATTTCTAAATAAAAAAAGGATTGAGTGAGATAAAAATTAAAGAAGTTGAAAATATATATGTAACTTCTAATTCAACATTTGTTTCTAAGTTATATGACAACATATATTCATATCGTCTCACAAACTTTTCCTAAAAATCTTTATGCTATAATTTCTAACTTTATTTCTAGATTAGAAATAATTAGAAAATAATTATTATAGTTTTTTCATATATTATAGAAGCCAAAATAAATGTAAATGAACAAAAATCCCACCTCTAATCGAGTGACTGGATTTGTTTCAAGCGAAGCCAGTTTCAAGAGTTTGGCGTATTCCATATACTCGGCTACACGTTGGAGGAAAGAGAGTGGCTCATTAAAAATAACTGGCATCGTGATCTTGCTTAAGTCCTTACCCAGTGATAGTACCGAGCAAAGATTTACTTCTGAATGTCCTTGTGCTGGTAGTGAAGTTCTAAGAATAAAATTAATATAATTCAAACTGGACGTTTAGCTTTAAATGACTGCGTGCCGTTGTGGAATCTAATACTTGTCAAATATGATACAAGCTTTTAATAAAATTCTATAATAAAGTCGACGAATCTATGTATGTAATTACATAAGTAAAAACTACTTTACAATAATACTAAAATACTGCATCTTTGAATTTTTTTAACAAAATATTTATTTTGATTCTGAGGTAATTTTGATAAAACTATTTTTCTCTTTATACCTAATAAGTTAAGAGCCTTGAGATATTTATGTTGTTCTAATGTATTTTATGTATTTCATTATTTTTTTATTATAAATATGAATTATTATTTTTTAATAAGCACGTTTAATACATTCATACTATTTGAATACATAAATACTCATTCAAATTCTTTTATTATTCAAGAATTATTTTTTGAAATTGTTCTAAAACCTTTTATAATAATATGCATCAATTAATATATTCTTTATTCCATGTAATAACTGTAAATTAAGGTTAATTTTCTGAAAAATAATCAGTAGCTAGATTGATATTCATGCTTATAAAAAAATTATATTCAAAATTGATTTTTTGAATATTTTGAAATGATAAGGTTATTATCTCAAAATATTATATATGAATATAAATAATATATTTCTGTTTGAAAGTCATTTCTTTCTAAAGAACAATATAACAAAAAATAGTAAGAATTATATAATAAACAAAATATTCTAAACTAAAATTTTTAGTTACTAAATACATTTAAATACATATAAATAAATAACAAAATGCTAAGAAGATATTATCGAAATTATTTGAATCGTTCTATAAAACAACACTATATTAGATATTAATTTTAAGTAAGCGTACTCAGTTAATTCCTTATAATTAAAGAAATATTTAAATACTGAAATAATAAAATAATAATTTTTTTTAATAAAAGAATAAATATTCTACAAATATATGTTTAAATTACCAACAGATTTTATATTTATAAGATATTTGCTTTTTATAAAAAATGAAAGAGAAAATTACTTCTTATAAAGTTAAAGATCATATGCTTTCTATTTCTATGTTTTAATATCATAAAAGTTACTTGATAAAATAGAGATATTCAAATAATATATGAAGGCTCCATATAAAAATTAAATTGTGAACAATAATTATCTTTGTACAGCTATAAATTTATTAAATTTATTATGTAAATATATAATTAGAAAATAAAAGGTTTAAAACAACATTTTTTCGTTAGTATTTATTTTATTTTTATTAGTATACGATAAAAGGTTTAAATATATATTGATAATCAATTAATTTTGTGCATTTTCTCTATTCATTATTTTTTAATCAATTTTTATCAAACTCAATATAATAAAAGTTTATGTGAAAGTTTAAATACTGGTTCTATGAAAAGTATTATATAAAATATTTAAATGATATGTACATGTTATAATAATAAAAGCAGAAAATGGTATTGCGTTAATTATTGATTCAGAGATAAAGCTAATACTATTACTTTAAAATACTTTATAAGTTCACTTAAACAATTATTTAGTTGAAATTGTACTTGAGAGAGAAGTTTTCTAATTACAATTCTAACACGGCTACTTTAATTTCTCAAACATACATTTAAACAAAATAATATCAATAAATTTGTTAAAATATATATCAACATATATTATAAAGAATAAATACTCTAATTTTTACAAAAATATGATATAAAAGAGTACCTTGAATAAAATAATTATAAATTAAAAAAAAAAGTAAAAATGTTTTAATTTTAAATTTTTTATATGCAGGTCTAAAATAAATTGAAATGTTGGTAAATCATAAATGAATTTATTATTAAGATGTTTTGATAACACCTTCATAATAAATATAATTTGAATATTTTTGTAAAAGCTGTTGGAATTAAGTTTTTAAATTATGTGTTATAATTAATCAAAAAAAAATATATATATATATATTTAATTATAATTCATTGACATTGACATGTTATTTTAATTTGAAGAATGTTATGAATTTTTTTTAATGTATATAATAATTATAAAAAACTTTTATATTTACATTTTCTTATTATTTTTATGGAATTAATCTACAATATTATAAGAATTTATATATTTCATGTTATATCAACATTTTATTATAATAATTAATAAAATAATAACTGTTGAAAAATCCAGTATTTAAATATGAAAATATTTATTTTATTCTTTGGTAAAAAAAGAATTTTACAAAACTGTTTTTAATCTTTTATTTTATAATCCTTTATATCATATATTGAATATACTATATGTTATACATATACATATACTATATATTCTTTTTATTTATGTAAAAAGGATTATAAATTCTATTACCCTATAGTTGAATTAAAATAATATACTTCCATTATATTAATTATATTAATTATATTAAAATAGTGGAAGTATATATATATATTGCAATGTAGGACTTTAAAAAATTTATACTTTACTTTCTTTTAAATCACATATTTACAGCAATAAAAAATTGAGAAAAAATAAATATAGGTCATATATTTAAAATCATATATTTTTAGTACATTTTTAAAGCTGGAATAATAATATTTTGTTGTTTAATTAAAAAATTTATTCAGTCTATTTTTGCTCAAAGGAAATAAAACTTTTATTTTTAGAAAATGAATATTTTGATTAATTGACATTTAATTATTTATAGTTTTAAAATTTCAAATTTAAGAATTGTTTATTGAGAAATTTTAATAAAAGATATAACGTTGAGATCTGAATATTAATATGAACTTTAACAATATTATTTCATCTCAGTATGCAGTTAATCTAACAAGTCACAAAAATATTGGTTTAAATGTTGACTTTAATCAATTTATGATAATACTAAATGAGAAAGATATATAAAATCCATAAAAAAATGTTTAATAAAGATTTCATTATTTATTTGTAAACAAGGTTCAGTATATAAATTAAGATTAGTTATATAGTTTATATAATTACCGAGATCCTTATAATTTTATTTTGTCTAATTATATAAATATCACTGGAGTAAATTTATTTACTATTAAGATACTATTAATAATTTAATAAAACTAGCATCTATATTAATCAAATAAATAAATACTAAATATAATTTTACATTTATACACAAATTTTTTTAACAATAATCATTGCAAGTAAAATGTTTATTCTACATTCAATACAATTTTTAGAATCATCTAGAATGAAAATATTACCTTACAAAATTTAAATAATAACTTTGTAAATACTCATTATTATGTATATTATCATCTAAATATCTAGTACCTAACGCTTACAATGATAGCAGAAATTTGATCAATTAATCTAGAAATTTCTGTCTGAAACAAATATTAACTATAATTTCTCTTTAAGGCACTGAAATGAAATAATATTGTTTCCATGCTTGTAAATTTAATGTCATGAAATTAATTAATGATAATTATTATATGTTAAAATAATTAATAATTACTATAAGTTCTTCTTTTCTCTAACAATTATAATATTTTAGACATAAAAAAATTCGTTTTATAGATCTATGAATCTGTATCAAAGTGGTCTTTTTTATCGGTATCTTATTTAAGGATCTTTTTTATTTAAACTATTAGATTATCGTAATTTAATACGTTTAAATAAATGGAAAATTATAATAAAAATGATCTTTAAATACCATATACAGTTTCTTAAATATTTAAATTATATAATACCAGTTTAAAAATTACGGATGTTACAATTGATAAAAATAATAATAGGGAAAAAGTGATTACGCTATATATACTATTTTACAAAATTAATAAAGTGAGTTTTCAAAATAAAAATAATTATCAAATCATTTTGATTAAATTTTAATATTGTAATAAATATACTAATTATATTTATTAAAAATAAAGACTTTCGTATAGAAAATTAAAGAACCAGATATAGCTATTTCTTTTGATTTTAATATATTCAAAAATCAATTCTTTCGAATGTTTTTTATCATTGATCGATAAAAATACTTTGTATTGTAATTAATTGAACGCATAAAAAATCTATTAGCAATTATATTTATTATCATGCAATATAATAAATTATTAATTAAATAGTAAAAGAATTCTTTTAATCAGAATAATTTTATTAAATAAAGTTATTTCATTTACGAATGGCTATAAATGTAATTTTTTTCAGTTTTAATAATTTTCAGCAATTGAATGTATAAATTAAAAAAAGAAAAATTTGCAAATTAAATGTAAAAATTTTTCTTTTATATTATGTTCATTGTGTAAAAGTTTCTATATAATATTCAGAATCTATAAATCATCAATAAATGATTTTTGCAGTTTTGTTAATCTATTATTTCAACGTATATATTGTAATTCATAAAATACATCAGAATATTTTGCAATAACAGTTCACCTATAATTCAGATTATCAACATTTTAATGTTAAATTTAATACCTTTTTCCCATAAAAAAAGATTTTCAGAATTTTATAATTTAATTTTAAACGTAGCTGTAAGTTATTCGCCCAAGAATTTAATATTCTAATTTTATGTAGAGTAATTGTAATTATATATTTCCTTCGATAAGCTACTATTTAATTTTATTATAAAGTATAAAATACTAAAATATTTAAATTAATTTTATAATATTTTGAACATATAAGCGATACTTTCGCAATAATTTCTTTCAATGTTTATTGATTCTATAGAATTAAATACCCATATTTAATCAAACTAACAATTTTATCCAATTATCTACATTGATTATTTAATTTCAATTTGAAAATAAACTGTACTGACTCATCTTTTTAAATTATTCTAAATTAATTGTATATCTGTATTTAACTTAATATTGATATTGCTTAATATTTTATGTTTTAAGTTAAAGTTAATCTAAAAGGGGTATTTTACTAAATATTGTATGTTTTATGTTTATATATTTTAATTGAAAGTGACTAGAATTTAATATTTAAATATTCAATACAATTTTGGTAAAGAATATTAATATTATTTTAATAAAAAGAAAAATATAAAGCAGATCTCTGTACTACATTTTTACGTAAAATCTGTATTTTAAAATTTAAGTAAATTTTATAAAGGCATTTTATGTTGAATTTGAAAGTGCGTAAATGAAGTGCAATAAAGTTACATTATTTTATATATTGTTCCTGGAAGTGTGCAAAAAATGTACGTTTACAATGCACTTATAATTAAATTTATGCAAAATATCTTGTTATTAGTACCAAAATCTTTATTTTGTAGCAATAATAAACTTATATTAATTATTCTTGCTCATTAGTAATATTCTATAAAATAATAAAGCTAGATTTATGAAGCACATGATCACTAGTATGAATTACTCCACTTTAAAGCCAAAACTAATTTTAATGTTTCAGCAAAATCCAATAACAGTGAGATCCTGCACCCGTTAATTAATATATATCATGTTCTAAAAATTACGAAGTATTAATTGCTTTTTGTCTCCTTCTTCATTGAACTTCACCGTTTATTTTTCAAAACAAAACCAGGAAGAGTAGAAAAGCAAAAACCTTGAACCGCGTATAACTGAATAACCACCGTAGGCTATATCCTCATTTAATGTCGTACACATAAAATGCAAATTTCTCCGCATATTTCCCCTGCATTCAATCCGTGTCGTCAGCAAATTAACCTGATGAAAATATCGCTCTCCTACCTCGCAAAGAAAAAAGTTGATGATAGGTTGTTAAGAATGAAAAAAAACTAGAGTTAAAAAAATGAATATAAAAAAAAATATTGACACCACGAACCTGTGACATCTTTCTCTAGCTATATTACCAGCCATCATTGACTAAAGTCGACGTCGTTAGTGAATCTATCGAGCGGAGCCTAGACACCAGAATTGAAACAAACGTGTGGTACAGGAAGATTAAACCACACGCATGTACATTGTTTCCACGTTCATTTAGCTGAGTTATTACTTGTTTTGCACTCTAATTACTACTATCACTGTTATTATTGCTGCTGATGCTGCTACTATTGTAAATTGTACTACTGCTGACGTTGTTGTGACTATTGCAGTTGCTCGCTCCTATGAGAGGGCGCTGATGTTGAGAAACGTGCACGTAAATGCCAAGAGCTGAAAAGGCATCATGAAAAGTGTAGCTGTATATTAAAGAAAGGTAATTATTTTCCTCTCTAAAAGAAACCTCGTGATTCGAGTGCACGAGTATTTTTTCAGTTCAAGTACTTCTAAGACCCAAAATTTATTGAATATGAAATGCTCAGAAATAATCAAATATTAGAGAAGAAATAATCAGTATTAAGGTTAGTTAGCTGATACTTTCTTAAATAATATACCAATAAGAAATACTATTATAAAATTAATAAAATTGAAATTATGAAATATCAACATATTTAAATAGTAGATCCAGAAATACTTGGTTTGTTATAAAAATGTTCCGCTTTCAAAAATTAAGCCCAACCGAAATTCCAGAAAATATTAATTTTTTTCTTTAAAGATTTTAAATAAGTTTATTTATTTATTTTTTAAATAATATAAGTGTTTAGTAAAGATACATTAAAATATTTTAACTGTAAAATGAACTTCTATATACTTTTGATAAAAAAGATATTTAATGAAATCATTATTATTATTTAATTAATCAATGTACAAACTTTTACGATATGAAATTTAAAAATAAAATTTTTTTTTATTTTGATTTTATTTAATATTTATAGAATAGAATAGAATTTATTTTTAGAATTGGAACATTTATATTTATTACACTACATTAGGCATATCATTACAAATCGAAAAGTATAATTCTAATTAAACTTATCAAAAAAGTAAATTGAAACAAAAATTATTTCTATTTAAAAACTTTTTACGTAAATTATTTAAAATTAACATATGAATGTGGTTTAAAAAATACATATACCTGAGCTGTCATTTTTGCTATTATTAAATAGAATAATAAATAATGACCATTTCAATATAGTACATCTATCAGAGACAAATTTTTCAATTATGTATGACTGTATAATGCAATATTTCTATTTAACTGTGCCAAAAAAGAAACATACGCCAACTTCGTTATCAAGAAATAGACGAAAATCGAGTGAAACTCTTGATATTACGATGCAACCGAAACACAATGAATTTAACTGAGGGATACCCGTCTAATCTAGACTATAAATAAATCGCTCTCTACAAGTCGTTCCAATTTTTAAATCAATTTAAAATAGAAGCCTTCAAATTTGATGAAATAAGTAAACTTACCTATGCAAATGGTACAGTATTTAACATATAATAGTAATTATGTAAAAAACTTTCTTATAGTCCTATATTTAAATTTATTAATTAGAAACTAATTATTTAGTATATTTTTATGAAAATATATAAAGGTTTCAACATTTTTTTATAGATCAATTTATTTCATTTGTAATAAAAAAAATTATGACTTATATATAACTAAAAAAGCTTATATAATGCCAATGATTTACAATAGTGTATTACAAATATTTACATTCCTTCAATTTACTCTTTTAAGTTATAAAAACTTAAATAAAAAATTATTCTATTTCATTTTAATAGGCTCTATTTAATTAACAAGTAAATATAAAGATGTTATTCTAAATTTTAAGTAAAATATATTTATAAATAATTTTAAATCAGACTCCTAATAAAAATTTCAAGTGTAACAAAAGAAAATAAATTTATATTCTTAAATATTTTAAGATTTAAATATTAATCATTTATATACTAAGCGAAAATATATGTATATTCATCTAACATTTATATTTTTAATTTTTTCATGTAACAATCATAAAATTGTATTAAAAATATTTTATTATTTAAGTAAAAATGAATCAAATTAAAAATAAAATTATTTAATATTATTTAAATGTTGTAAACAATCTTATTTGTTTCGAATTATTTCTTAATTTATATCTGATAAAAATGATTTAGCTTTATAAAGTACTTTAACAAGTATTTTATAGAATCATCAGATTTAACACATTTTTGTAGTCTTTATAAAATTTTACAGTTGAAAAGAATTCGATTGTACATATTAAATAAAATTTAAAAAATTGTCATTTACAATAGCAAAGATGGAAATTTTTTCAGGCTGTATTAAATGATCTGCAATTTCATCTTATTTTATTGTGAAAAAATCAAACAGTAAATGTTACTACTTTATTACTGATTTATTACTAGTATATTACTATATTATTATTATATTATAATACTACCATACTATTATAGTATATTATAATTACTACTTTATAAAATCTCAGTTTGATTTTTTCTGGATTTTATTAAATGAATATTGAATTATTGACTTTTTGGTATTCACAATAAATATAAGAACTGAGTTTTATGATACAAGTCTGTTATCGTAAGATACGATTAAAAAATCCGTTTATATTTATTAAGTAGTAATAAGAAGAAATAGTCCGACAGTTACTTAAGTAGCTGATAACAAAATTTAATTAGACAATTATTATCTATTATAATTTTTGTACTATATTTTTCAAATTTATTAATATAAATTTAACTATTCTATTTCATATATTTATTTCGTATATTTATTGATAAAGAATTAAACACAGGCTTCGCACAAAATTATATAAATATTTATAATGAATAAATTAAATTGGCTTTTGAATACAAATATTTAACTATCAAGCTACAGCTCATCAAGGTAGAATTCGTAAATTGAAGAAATAAAAAATGAAATAGAAATTAGTATAAAAACTGCATTCACATACACAGCGTTTACGTTCATCGCGATTTCTCTTCGATACTCGAGATCGAAGTATACGCAAGGTGCAGACAGAAAAATAGCAAAATCATAATAAGAAGAGGAAGAAAAGAAAACGAACCATTCAAAATTAAGCCACAAAAAGTTCTTGAGGACGTAGTCAACTGTGTAGAAGAATGGTCACGTGCAAAACGAAGCGTGCTATGGTATGGAAAGAAACGTTGCGACCGTATGGCTTAATTAGCTAGAACTAAACTAACAGCGTAGGCAACTCAATTTTCTCTTTCATTTCTCTTTTTCTCATATTTCATCGCTGCACGTCAATAAATTCGAGCATGCGGCCACTGCATGGAAGATGGCCGACAATGAGAGGTTGCGAAAGCGCCGCAGAAGTTGCTAACAATATCCTTCCAAAATTACAATGGCTCATAATTTTAAAATGAAGCTAACGAATTAAGCAAGCAAAAATATTTTGGAACTCAAAAGAGACCGTTTTCCTCGAAGCATCATTGCTTAGTAATATGATATCGTTTTTCATGATTCTAGACCTTCATCTACATCCTGACACATCGTAAAAGTATAATAGCTTTTAAGTATTAAGGATTTTTAGCTATTGTTTTTTTTTCATTTTTCAAGCATATTAATAGTTGAGAAAACTGTAGGGTCAATTAATCTATACCAGTTTACAAAACTAATTATTTCAATTTGATGACTACATCAAATTGACTTTTTATAATTACATATAAAATAAATAAAATAAAAGATCCAATCTTCACGTTAAAGTTAAAATTCATAATTAATAATTAAAACTCTTGAATAATTACTTTAAAATGAACTTATTAGTATTGACATGAATTAAATTGGCTAATTTTTGAAAATAAATTCTTCTAATCGAAAATATCCGCGTAAATTATTTTGGAAACTAACTATATATTTTGTAAATAACAGTCTTGTTTTGTTTAAAAATTGTGTCCAGTTTTAGTTATAAGTGAGATCCCATGAAAAAAATATTGTAAGACCAAGCACGAGCAGTTGTTCTCAAAATGATATGTTGTTAACGTTTGATAAACCCGCTAGTTTAAGCTTTATGAAAGATAAAATTATTTAAATCAAATTTTAGTTAATTACTATTAAATTTATATAGTTTTTTCTGTTATTAAACAGATGTGTTTTATATAAATACTATTTTTATTTTTTTTTTTCATATAGTTTGTAAACATAAATATTAAATGTGGAGAACATACTTATTGACGTTTACTTTACAAAGTTAATCACCAAATTAATTCAGTACTCTGTAACAAAAAAAATATTTTATATAAAATACTTCATATCGTAAAATTATTCTATTTGTAAAATATTTTCATTCAATTTTATTCATTTATTCAATAATATTCCTTATTATATATTTCAGGAAATTATAAAAAGACTTAAAGTATAATACATTAAAAATATTTATTTTTTAACGTTTACTTGGAATTTAGAAATTTACCTCTATTAATTAAAATATGATTATAATATGATATATACTTCTAATATAATATAAGATTAAGGAGGAAAATATTAAAATTAGAATTATTTAGGAATAGAATGTTTATACTTTTGATATGAATACAATACTATATTTTAGTATATATTATATAGATAGTGTGAAAGATTATAGATTATATAAAAGATGTGAAAAATTTAAATCTTAAATATTGAATCATCACAATTAATTTTTTTTAATGAAGTTATGGCCGTTACCTTGTAATAGTTAACATTAGTAAACTTTATGGCTGTAAATAATTTTATATATATATATATAAAGAGAAGAAGTAAAAAATGAGAATAAAGAAGGTAAGTTATAATTCTTATATTTATATATTATTTCTTATTGTAAATAAATTTGAACAAATTTCAATTCTTTGAGACTTTAAATGTTAGAGAAAATAGATATTAATACCATTATTTTAATTCTATGATTACACTTTTTCACAGTTTAAATAAAAAATGATATTGCGATTTTAATATTGAAATTATATAGGTTTTTTTTACTTTATGTAAGAGATGATATTCCGAAATAACATTTTGTGGAATGCCAAAACTCTTTGTATTAACAATAACCCCCAATACAAATACATGTAAATAAATGTCTTTATTATTTTATTTCACAAAGCAATCAACAATGTTCTGGATCAATTTTAATATTGAAAATATACAGGTTTTATTTAATTTTATATACGAAATGATACGTTAAAATAATACGTTATAGAATTGCAATACTTTTAATATTAAAATACCTTTAATGTAAAATCATTGAATCGCATATGATTTTCTTTAACAATAAATTATTCATTGTTGTTGATCGATTATTAATATGGAAATTTGTGTATATTATATTATATTTTGTATGAGTCACGATATTTTACAATGAAAATTTGTGGCAGATCTTAAATTAACAATAAGTTCATTTTATGTGATTGTTTATCATTATAAATCAACTTTGCAATGAAATTTGCATTTTTAAAAAACTAACTTTTATTAAGTCAAGGTTGAAACTTCAGATACGTCTGTAATACTACTGCTCGTCTGCTTTATAGTTTTTCAACATTAGCTATATGAAGTTGTCATATTAGTGATGTGAAAATATAGGTATATTAAAATTGAATTTATTTAGGAAATATTATTTTTAAAACTTTGAAAAAGTTTTCAAAGATTTACAAATTATGTATCAAGTGTTAAATAATCCGTACATTTTTCTAACCTTAAAATATGATTATGATGTTTGTATCGTTTTACCTAATATTACTTATAATTTTGAAAAATAACGTCATTTTTATATTTTTTTAAATATTAAACTTATTGAAAATGTTATTTTCAAAAGGAAATCCAAAAACAAGCTTCTTTTTAATATGGCAGAGAAAGCTAAAAGTTCAAATTATGTTAAACATGTTCCAAAAGATGCACAGGTCATTGTATCAATTATGAAAGATTTGGGAATAACAGATTATGAACCTAGAGTAATAAATCAATTACTAGAATTTACATATCGTATGTATTATATAATAGTCTTTCATTGCCGATTTACTTATTTTTGTTTATGTACTTTACATATCTATTTTTCACATAGGATATGTTACTTGCATATTAGATGATAGTAAAATTTATGCTAATCATAGCAAAAAGAAATTTATTGATTTAGACGACGTCCGTCTTGCTGTTAAAATGCAATTGGAAAAGTCTTTTACAAACCCTCCACCAAGAGAAGTTCTATTGGATGTTGCAAAAATAAAGAATAATATTCCATTACCATTTGTTAAATCAAGCTATGGATTGAGGTTACCTCCTGATCGTTACTGTTTAAATGGCACTAACTACAAGCTTAAATCATCTCGTAAAAAGTGCGGCAAAATAGGTCTTGGTAATATAAATGTGACAACAAGTTTAAGTAAAATAAATTCACAAAGCTTTTCTGTTGTGAAGAGACCTGGAACAATCACTACTATTTCAAGAACACAAACTATTTCTATGCCAAAGCCAATTTTCAAGGTTTCTGCAAGTAAGAAAACTTAAGTAAAAAGAAAATTTGATTTCTCAAAGATTAATGATATAATATAATATAATATAATATTATATTATAATAAGATATAATATTTATTTGAATTATTCTTTCTTAAATTTGTGAATTGAGACAATGCTAAATATAAAGTTTTTTAATTTAAAATGCATTATACATAATTTGCCTGGTTTCAATATTATAGAAATTACAATGTACTTAAAGCATTAAAATAAACCTTATTTATTAAGAAAAGTTTGTTATTAATTTTATAAATAATACATTTAATGACATAAATCATGTAGATAATTCAAATTTGATGAAACCACTAGCACAAATGAAACCAAAGATGTTGCCAGATTCTGGACAAGTTTCACTGCCAATAGTTAAATCAGAGCCTGAAGAATCCAACAAAAGAAAACGAGAAGATGATGATTATGATGTTCCTTAGTTCTCTTACTTTAGATCAACCATTTATTTTTGAATGTAGGCAACACAAATTATGATTATAAAAATATTTTTCAATTTGTATGCAATACCTTAATTTAAATAAATATTTTTTAATTAAATTGTATTTTATTGTACATTGTTCAGAAAAGATAAAAATATTTATTCTCAATTAAAATACTTTTTCTATATTAATTATAGTGTTTACTTTCTTATTTTTAGAAATGAAGAATTCCCTTATACTCAGTAATCTAAATGCACAGAATTATAATGCTCAAACATAAAATTATAAAATATAAAGAAAAAACATTTTCTGTTAAATTTTAATTCAAATTATTTTACTTGTAAGATTGAAAATTAAAAATACAGTAGTCTAAAATTATAGAAGTTATATTTCAACTTTAAAATATTGAATTATTTTATTTCAATTTCGCAAAAATTATTAAGTTTCAAACAAGTAAAACATGAATTATTTTTAATATTTTCAATATTCTTAAAATTTAATTATTTTAATGATAAATATTATTTGCTAATAGAAAAGAAAAGATTAAGTCTGGTACCATCAATTGCTCACATTTTTATTACAGTATGATTAATTTTACAATAACTGTTTTTTACATATAGTGACAATGACAAGTTATGGTAAAATAGATTTAATAATAATTATTATTTGCATTACATTTAACACTATATTTATAAAAGCATTTTATTTGTTAACGGTTTCTTTATTATACAAAAAAATAAAATTACTATATTATTATATATACTAGAAAAGAAAACTGTTTTAATGTTACTATTTTCAGTGTTCTGGCATAACTTAAAAACAAAAATAGAATTTTTATGAAAGAACAAAACAAATAAAGGAAAAAGAAGAAATGAAAAAAATAGGCGAAATTTCATCATTCTGTTTATTTTAGTCACCTATTTATTTAGATACATTATCTTGTTTTTCATGACTTCTTATTTACTCAAAAGATTCAAGAAAATTTTTCTTTTTTCTCTTTGTTTCCTTTGTTTTCTTATCAAACTATTATTCTTTTGAATATGAAACATGCATTTATGTATTTTGTAATTAATATTATAAAAGAAAAGAGAAATTACGAATTATATAAACATTATTTTAGTATCTTCTTTAAGATAACAAAATTAATTATGTGATAAATTATAAAATAATACACAAATTTGATAACCAAATATAAAATTAATTAAATCATAAATTCAAATCGATGTTATCTAATATTTTATTAGTATTGAGATAAAATAAAATTTAATTATTAAAAGCACACATGAATTAATTAAAAATAAACAGTAAACAAGAATTAATATATGATTCATGGTATAAAGTACAAAGTATAATTATTTAATCAAAAAATATATATACAAATTTTTAAGACTTCACTACAAAAAAATATTTAAACGATGACCAATTCATAAATTGTAACCATACTTTTATACAAAAATGTATAAAGCCATACAAATAACTGCTTTACAAAATAGTATTAACAATAATATTTCTAAATGAATATGTAATACTAAAGACAAATTATAATCAATGACATAAGCGAATTTTTTCAAATAAAAACACATTTATAATACTCAAACATGTTGTAATCAATGACACAAACAAATACTAATTTTATAAAAATAAAATACAATATGTAAATATACTACACTTGAATATATAATATTGTTTTCACATAAACAAATATTTGAAATACACACATCTTCGTGCCTTGTTAGATAAATAGCACTGAACCGCGTATTTTTTAGCCTTACCGCACTTTCAATGCCCCATTTATGCTCCGTAATCTGAATAATTACTGATTCATCTTTCGTAAAGTTCTTCATTTATGTCATCCGTATTATTTTTCTTATATCAGAACAGTTTTTCAGTTTTAAAATTATGAAATTGAGAAGAAAAATAGCAATACTGAAACTACTTCAAAAAAATAAAATGTTTATTACATGACATGCGCGGCCAGCGAGCTAAATATCTGACTTATGAACATACGCTCTTACTCATACACTTGCGGTGAAATTTGAGCTGCGTAATATAGTTTAAAACAATTATAACATTATTAATTATAATATTTTTCCATTTTTAAATTTACATTCCTAATCAGTGTACAAAATGATAATTTAATAAGAAATTAATTCAATAAAAAATGTATGTTTACAATATTATAATTGTAAAAAAATAAATAAGCTACTAATATTTATTAATCTTAGAAATAATTATATTAACCAAGATGTGCCTCTGTTTAAATTATTGTTTAACAGATATGAAATTATAATGATAATAAATAAAAAGAAAAAGTCAATAGCAATATAAGCAATAGTACATTGGCATAATATTAAGTATTATAAAAAACTATAATACATTTATCTAAATATTTATCTAATCTTAAACTCATACCTAATTGTTATTGATATTTTATATAAGCAATGGTTTCAAATTCATTCAATAAGTTCGCCTTAAATTAAAATTAATAATAATAATGATAGTCAGTAATATTAATAATAGTCGATAAATAAAAATAATAATGATAATGAGTAATATTAATAACAATAGGTAAATAATAATAATGGCTTTAACATAATAATGGCGTTAATAACAAGGTTAGAGCGTTAATAATAATTATACCGTTAATAATTATTATAACATTAATGATACTATTATTATTAATAATAATAATAACGAAAATTATACATAAAAGTAATAATAATTTTGAAAACGATAATAGTAATAGTATTAACAATTGTCATATTCATAATATGCTTATTAATAATAATATTAATAATTATTAATAAAAATAATTATAATAATAAGAATATTAATAGTAATAATTATAATAACGAATAGTATATTACAGAAAAATACTGAAAAAACAAATTCTATGTAAACTTAAAATTATTAAATAGTATTTTTTAAAAAACTTCCTAAGCTTTAACAAATTGTAAAAATAAAAATCATAATCGTGTAAACGACAAAATTATACATTCATATAAATAATTAACGATTTGATTACTAAGAAATTGTAATCAGGCTGTACAGAATTTTCTGGGAAAAATTCTCTCTTCCTCTATGCCTCCTGTACTTTAAATATTGTATAAAAAGGGTTCATGTTTACAGATATTAGACTTGTATTGTGTCTTGCAAGGTAATCCAGTAATCCATTAGTATCTCAAGTAAGTAAATAAACTTTATAAATTAAAAATGTAATAATTATTTCTAAAAGATTTTCCTTTGATCTTTTCTTTTCCTTCCTTTTATCCTATCTCTAATACAATTGATGTAAGCCTTTCTTCAATGTCCAGTTTTGCACTGAATTTTCTATCTAATTCAATGATTGCTGTAAGTCTGACATAAATGTCAGGTTTGGATTTATATTTTCCTTTCATTTAAACAATTACACTAGACTCGAGCTATATATTAGATTTTACATGATTTTTTAAATCTATTATTTCTTTTAATAATTGCGACAGATTTAAACTTAATATCTGATCTCACAAATAAATATATACTTTAACCAACATATATATTCTTTATCTTCTTTATTATTTAAGGTTCTTCTTTAGTAATTCAGGTCGAAAAAAGTAAATTTACGTCGAGGCCGTGGCAGCCATATAATTTAGCAAGAATAAAGTATAATATCTCTAATCAAGAATTTAATTTTTAAAGTTACTTCTAAGTAATAAAATAAAATGTATGTTAATGAAAATATAAAATAGAAAAATTAATATGGATTCTAAAATCAGTTATTCTTATTGATTTTTCTTAAACCATAATTTAATTCTATAAAATGTTGTACAAAAATTAAAATGTAATTTTATAATTATTTGATTTAATAATATGACTTTTAAGCTTTATTTATGTATTATTAAAATCTATAGATTGGTGTAAAATATATTAGTACTGTACATTTAAGCTAATATCACAGATAATTATTTAAGCAATTCTTAAGTAATAAGTTTTCATTTTAATTTACACATTTACAATTCATAATTTTCGAAAGTAATCTTATGTTAATACTTAAATTTAGAAGATTTAAATTTATATTATGCGTAATTGATAAAATTTTAAGCTACGCTTCAGATGGTACTTTTGTTAATATAATAAATTATTATATTAAATTGTATAAATTGTAATTTATTTAACCGATAAATTTGTTCTACTTCAAAAAATATAAGACGAAGTATAGTAAAAATAATATATATATATATATATATATATCTCGGTTTGCTATCATAATATATGTTTATCATTATTACAAAAGTAAAAATTCAGTGTAACTTTATGAATCTAATTATCTGGTCTCAACTAGGAAACCAAAATTTTATTATGAATGTTAATAAAATAATTATATTTTATAATTCCGTGAAAAATTATACGTATATGCTTCAAATTTTTTTTTAATAAGAAATTAAATGATAAATTAGTGTCATTATGTATTTCCATCTTTATTCATTAAAACTAAAAATTGCAACTAAGTAAAAATTATTATTTTCGTTTCTCTTTTTTTATTTACTTTAATGATACTCTGACGTCCAAGTAATATTTTACGCTTAGGAATTCATAGAGCGAACCTACTCTATTTATTTCTGAAGATAAACTTGGCAAAAGCTGGTAGGCTTGTCAATTAGATGATTCTTATAGCTTCTTGATCAATTCATTAAGAAAGATATAAAGTTTTACTTAACTCTTTTTGCGACTTTGTTGTCCGAAACCCAATAACACGATAGGCCGTTGAAGGATTGTAGACGATCTTCTCCTTTGTTCGTTCAGGCAGTTGCTGTCAGCATTTTAGCTTTTATGTGCAGGATCCTGAAGAGCTCCTATGATGAATCTTGATCTTGTAAAAATAGTTTATTCGACAGGAACCGTATTTATTTAATATAATGTTTTGAAATTTAATGGAAGGATTCAGAGTTGAAAGTTGATTATTTGAACTCGAGATTTAGAATAGTTTGAATATTTATTGTAAGGTCGCATTAATTCGTATACAAAACATTATAGGTCAAACAGTGTTAAGAAGTTCTTGCGAATGTCGCAAGCCGAGAACGTTAAGATTCATCAATCTTAAAAAAGTAGAAATTAAGTACGTAATGAGCTGATGCTGTTTCTTGTATCGTACTTTTAAATCTTCAAAGGTGATTGCAGTCTTTGACTTGATTGTTACGTTAATACTTGCGATTTCCGCCTTCGTCTTATTTCGTTTCTTCTAAAAAGTATCTTATTTTGTACTTAATACAGTATTTTATGATCATCGTTGGTTTAAGTAGATAATTACATTCATTTATTACAGTTATATGAGCCAAAAATGTACTCTGTGACGTCCCCATATTTTTTCACTTCATATCAATGATACAATTTACTAAATCACGAGACTTGAAAAAAACTACTTCATGACTCAAGACATTGTTTAATTAACGATGATGAAATAAAGAAACAGAAATCGCCTTAGATTACATTGCGCAATAAGATAAGATATACTAATATACGCATGTGGAAATACTGCGCAATAAGTTAAGGAATATTAATGTACGCATATGGCGCAATAAGATAAAAGAATATTAACATACGCATATGACGCAATAAGATAATATGTATTAATGTACACTTATGAAAATACTGCGTAATAGATCAAAGAACTGGATTATCAATGCTTATCTAAAAATGAATAAACATGAAACAGATGTATAGGAAGCAGGCTTGCATGTGGAAACATTCAAAAGACCTTTAATTTGTTTAACCCACATACGATAACTATAGAACAAGAGTTATAAAATTAACACGAATCAAGACTCTTCCTAGAAATAATATTACGTATAATGTTTAATAAAGCGAGAAAGATAACAAAATGTATAAAGCCCATATTGTAATATCAATACATACAAATAGGTTTAACCTTCGAAACGACAGAAAACAGATACCCGAAATGTATTCTAAAAAACTTATGTAATCAAAGCTACGATTTAACCCTAAGAAACGCCTCTGATCAAACAAAGAAGGATTGTAACTAAAACTATATGCGAAACCTCTTCTACGAAAATATATAATCATTTTATTTCAAAATAAAACAAGAAGGCATTGTAATACAAGTACTCTAATCACACGAACCGCTATACGGTAATCTCAAGAATAAATATCTTGTAAACGATAAGATTACACTATACGAAAATCGCGCATCAAATAAACACGGCCGTAAAAACATCCCATAAGAAATAGAACGCCGCAGATTACGACCAGCTTATCAGAAACAAGGAAACGACAACACCAAAAGTATATAAAGGGACAGGCGCATAATCATCATTACGAACATTACGAGCTTCAGACAGTAATCAGAGTCAAGATTATGGCCCACGTTTTCGCGAAAACGAATTGAATTCGTTTAAACTAAATATTTTAAAATTGTAACGCCGCTCATTATAATCTCCTAAATTATGAATAAATTTATACTTCATATTTAAAATCAAGTCTAAAGTCAATTTAAATTCCTCTCTGAAAATACACATCAATTTAAATTTCTCTCCGAAAATACACATCAATTTAAATTCCTCTCCGAAAATACACATCAATTTAAATTCCTCTCCGAAAATACACATAAATTTAAAAACGAATTTACTGATCCTGTAATCATCGAGGGATTCTTTAGGGCCCTGACGACCAGTTCCTGGAGTGGTGACAGCAGCTGCTTTTAAACAACTTGAATATAGCTATCCATCTCCCCACACAGCCCTTCGGACATCGATTCAATTAAGTATAAAAACTCTTATTTATAATAACAAACGTAATATTAAAACGGGACTAGCTAAACTAACCATTGTAAGGCACACCAGCCTACTCTAGCCAACCCATAAAAGTTCAATTACATATAAAATAGACATATAAATTGCAATAAAATCTGTAAAATTAAAATAAACAAATATTTAAATAAAAATATCTTATCAATACTAAAATAATTATTATTTTTTAAAAAGATAATTTTTTCAATACAGCCACGAGACAAATCTAAATAAAATATAACTGATTCCCTGAAATTTAGTAGTTTCAATAATTAATATAGATAAAGTAACAATTAATTATGTGCTTGATCGAGTATAATGTAATGTTTTGCTTACTTATTAAATCTCTTCCTCCTTGCGTGAGCTATCTATTTGTTTTTCTCACTT
Source organism: Wiebesia pumilae (assembly GCA_018907045.1). NCBI lineage: Eukaryota > Metazoa > Arthropoda > Insecta > Hymenoptera > Agaonidae > Wiebesia > Wiebesia pumilae. Next base: position 1,091,601 of record JACCHZ010000140.1, on the reverse strand, counting down.
CTTATATATTTTATAAAATATAAGAAGATATAAATATAAATATAAATATAAAAAGAAGATATATATATATAAGAATTTCTTGACAATTTATATATTATCTTTCTTTGTTTATTGGCTAAGATGTGGTCTTTCACGCTTCCTAAATGTCCTAGCCCGGACCGAGGTCGGACCGAGTTCTCTGAGGAAAGAGGAACGTGAAAAGATGAGCAAGCGTAAAGAGAATACGACTATTTTCGAGTATAATAATTCGATATATTCTTAAAAACTTACTTTAAATTATAATAAAGTTATATATAAGTTTATTTTTCCTTATAAACGGTTTTTAGTTATTAGTCGGCGAACTTTATAATGGCGGAAATTATAGAGGTGAGATCGTTCACATTTTACACATTTAATCGACGTTTTCTACGTAACATTGATTTGTAGCTCTTTCTTATACCTATGTTAACCTTACGATGAAATCTTTATACATCGCGGATTTCAGGATGTTGAGCTTTATCGCGACCGATGTGTGTCGTCCTTCTCCACGGGAAGAAAGGGTGAGTATTTTAAATGTACTCGTGTTGGGGTATATCAAACGATCTTACCTGCTGCAGCAAGTATCTCCGCGTTTGAGAGTGTCAGAAGACTCGTGATTGTATATGTCAAACGACGGTACCCGCTGCAGCGAGACAATTTAAACATAGACAAATAAACTCGCGTTTGGATATTTCAAACAACCTTACCCGCCATAGCGAGCTATTCTGCATTTAAAAGCGAGCCAAAAGGCCGCCACTATGGAGCCAGAACTTCCAGCGTTCTTTAGCTACACCTAGAGCCTATGTTCGGAAGAAGGCTTTTCTTCCTTCACTTTCCCTATCGCCTTGATGAATATTAATATTGATCCAGAAAACTCGGTTTATACTTTGATAATAATATTTTCAAATAGGACTCGGACTTTTAGAGAAATATTGAATTTAACGTAAATTCGAGTAAATATCAATTTATTGATAAAGAAAAATAAAAGCGGCGTTACGAAAGACTTTTTAACGAAATTAATTTGTTCGCGAATAAATTGTACGTTTGATCCCTCTCTTCTCAAAGTTATAGGTATTTTATTCCAATTAAAGGTATTTTTTGTTGCTTGCATCTGGTGTTTATATATTCTTGTTGTCGTTACTGCCTTGCTTCTTATTGGTTCTTCGTAATTCTGTTTTTCTTTTGTGATGTTTGATGGCGTCGTATTTCTTACAAGATGATTACATGGATTTTTCGGATACGCAATTTATTTCGAGATTCGTACAATTATCCGTATTTTGAGAGTGTCTTGTGCTCACTTTAGGTCGTAAAATAGTTTAATATTACAATTCTTATATTTCATATTACATGATTTTCTTAGAATATAATGTTAGATGCTTTGCATCTGATTCATATTACGATCTTTGCTTCTTAAGATTTTAAAATCATTTACACGTATCGATGTCTTACGTGATTTCTTAAAAAATAATTTTAGAAGTTTTGCATTAAATTTATTACATTTATTACATAAATGTATTACAGTCTTTGCTTTGTATGATTTCAAAATCATTTACACGTATCGATGTCTTACGTAATTTCTTAGAATATAGTTTTATAGATATCGAACGTAGTTTATTTTACAATTTCTGCTTTATATAATTTGGAGGTCACAACCATTTACACGTATCAATGTCTTACAGTATTAGCTTTGAATAATCTTAAGGTATTTCGTTATTTCTTAAGAATTTTTGCTTAGAGTAATAAAAATGTTATGAGTTTGCGTTGACGTGGATCTTTTAAATCTTATTTTTAGAAAAGAGGTTTGATCTGTTGATTTTATAATATTGATATTATATTTACAACATGAGCATGTTATTTTTTATAGCTTAAGTTAAAGGTTTTTTTTACTGCTTACACGTATCAGCCTGCTTTCTGTACATAAATTTTATGGTTGTTTATTTTAGGTAAATGTTAATAATCCAGTTTTTCAATCTATTGCACAGTATCTTATATACATGTACGTCATCGATCCCTTATTTCTTATTGCGTAATGTGATTAGAGGCGATTTTTATTTCTATATTTCGTCATTATTATGTCAGATGGGTTTTTATGTCATAGTATAATCATTTACAAGTTTTGTTATTTGCTAATTTGTGTCTTTGATGTGAAGTTTGAAAATTGTGAAGATATCACACCCCTAATTTTTCAAATTCACACGGATCAAAAAATATCAAGTTAAGCAACTGGTTTCAATTTAACTACTACAATAAGAATTACGAAATAACTAAAAAATAAAATAAAGATATATGCATTAGATTAAAGATGCCATTATGCACAGTTACCGAAATCATATAAAAGTGTATGTTCTTCTTTTAGTGAAATATGCTAACATTAATATGACATAAAATGACACATGTAAACGACCACTGTAACCTTCGACTAGTGTTATTACGTTTTAACAAGAATAAGCAAAAATTCTATAAATTAATGTAATAAGATATTATAGGAAAATCATATTCTGACAAGTAAACAGTTAACGAAATCATATAAAAGTGTACGTTCTTCTTTTAGTGAAATATGCTAACATTAATATGACATAAAATGACACGTGTAAGCGACCACTGTAACCTTCGACTAGTGTTATTACGTTTTAACAAGAATAAGCAAAAATTCTATAAATTAATGTAATAAGATATTATAGGAAAATCATATACTGACAAGTAAAAATACCATTATAACCTTCGACTTTTGCCGACTCGTTTTACAATCATAAATGGCTATTCCAAAAACTCATGTAATCCATATTACAGGAAGCCATATATAAAATTAAATCAACATGTTTAATAGCCATAACTGAGAATTCTATTCATATTTTAAAATACATTCAACTATTTCCTTAGAATAACATAAGATGTAATAATAATATTAATAAGTAAGTGAGAAATTCATATAATCTAATATCACATACTCTTTGACTCATGTAAATACATTTTACAATCAAAATCGAGCTTTCAATACTTAACACTGTACGATAAACTATAAAAAACCGAAATCAAATTCAAAAAAAGAGAATATAATACTTGACATTAAGTTACGTGCAACGATGTACGTTACCTTCGACTTGTCATCATCCAAAATTACGTACCAAGTAATAAATACATTATACTTTCTTGGGCATATTATCAAAACCGAAATGAAATCTGAATGATGAATATCAATATAATAAACTCAGGCCTAACATAATAACAAGACGATAAAATTTAGAACCAATCACTAATTAAAGAAACAACCAGCTCTGAACTATAAAAAAATAACGTATCACACAATATACAGAATACTTGTCAGAGTTCAAATGTCAGTAGACGTTAGTTTTCGAGTAACGCGAACTGCGATATTCGCGAGAACGGAAAATTGTTCCGTTTCAATTATATACATATTTATTATTATGTTATAAAGCCGCGTTTTTTCGTTTGATTGTCATGGCAGCTGCTGTCACCATTTCAGATTAAGAAATCAGGGTACTGAAGAATTTCTATAATGGATTTTGGTTTTGACTTACGAAATAATTCTTTTGTATAAACTTCGTTTATTTAATGAGAATTTCAAGAATAAGGATTACTTAAAGGTTGATTGAGTACACTTGAGATTTTAAATGACAAAATATTTTATTAAAAAGCGACGTTTATTAAATTACAAAAACTTTATAAGTCAAACGATATTAATCCATTCGCGCTAATATCGCGGGCCACTCCACACTGACTGAAATAGCAATAATGCAATGCCAATGATGCCGTTGTTGCTTGTCTCGTGTTTTTATATCTTTGAGGTGGTTATTGCTTCGTTTTAATTGGTCCAAAGATTGCATCGTGTTTTTACTTATGACACTCGCTTGCACGTGTGACGTTCCATAATTTTTTACGCGTTAAATTTTATAAGTTCAGTCGACTCTATGCGACTGAACTTATAAGGTTGGTCGTAATAGGCTGGTATAGCTTACAGTAGTTAGTGCAGCTAGTCCCGTTTCAATATTATATTTGTTATCGTGAATAGAAGATTTTATACTTAACTGGATCGATGTTCGAAGGGCAGTGTGGAGAGTTGAATGGCTATATCCAAGTTTTTTAAAGGTAGCTGCTGTCACCACCAGGAATTTGTCGTCAAGGCCCTGAATAGACTCGCGATGATTACAGGATCAAGAAACTCATTTTTAAATTGATATTATATTTTCAGAAGAAATTTAAGTTGACTTGAGATTTGATTTTTAATAAAATATATAAATTTATTTACAGTTAAAAGATATAATAAGCGACGTTATAATTTTAAGTATATATACTTTTATTAGTGTAAGCGAATTCAATTCGTTCTTGCAAAAACACAGGCCACAATCACAATGATGATTATTAAATTCCCGAATGAATGTTAAATACTTGAATGCATTGCTTTATATATCTATCTCTTTATATATTCTTGGCGATGTCGTTTCTTTGCTTCATTGGTTGGTCATAATCTGCGGCGTTCTATTTCTTGCGGGATGTTTACATTTTTCGTTGTCGTATAGCGGTTCGTGTGATGTGATTACTTGAAATTACAGTCGGTTTACATTTCATATGTTTCGTATTATAGTGACCTCTTTGTTTAATTTTGTTTAATCGTAAGTGTTTTCTAATAATTTAGATATTTAGCGCATGGTTAATACCGTAGATTTATTTTATTACATAAGTTTCTTAAAATATATTTCGGATATCTGTTTTTTATCGTTTCGAAGATTAGACCTATTTATACGTGTCGGTATTTTCTACAGCTTGAGTTTTGTACTATTTATTATTTCCGCAGATTATCGTTAAATGTCTAACTCATCTACACGTGTCGGTATTTCTCACAATACGAGCTTTGTATATTTTATTATCTTTCGGGATTTTATTATCTATCGCTTTCGGTTACAAGAACCTTATACATTTTGATCTGACGTAATATTATTTTTAGTAAGAAGCTTGATTCGTATTGTCTTTATTATACTAGTACTATATTTATCGTATGTAGGTTGAATGAAAACAAGTTGAAGGTCTTTTAACTGTCGCCACGTGCCATCCTGCTTCCTGTACATCTGTTTCATGTTTGTTCTTTTTTAGATAAGTATTGATAATCCAGTTCTTTAATCTTTTGCGCAGTATTTTCATATGTGCACATTAATATTCCTTATCTTATTGCGTAATATGATCAGAGGCGATTTCTGTTTCATTATTTCATTATTATTAGATTAAATAATGTTTTGAGTCATAAAGTAGTTGTTTTCAAGTTGAGTGACTTGATAAATTGCGTCATTGATGCGAAGTTGAAAAAATACGGAGACGTCACACATCTTATTTTTTTCTTCCAGTAAGTTTTTTAGTTTCATAATTTATCAAGGTCAGAGTTTTATGATTTTCATTCGTTTGATTTACAGACGTTAATTACGGTTTCATGAGTAAAAAATTTTATATGCTCGCTTTGAATTGTAAAACTGTTAACGTTATTAGAAGATTTTACTTGATTCTTATTCTTAAATTACATGATTTTTGTAGAATATGTGCTCGTAAAATGTACTGATACGAATTGAAGGTTAAAAATGATGCACACGTGTTGCTTCTTACAATACTACTATTATCTTATGGTGTTTGGTTTTTTAAGAATTCTCGCTTGCGGTCGTAAAGTAATTCTATACAATGCTAATATTATATTCTTATAAAAATGTGTTAAGATTATTTATAGATTAAGAATCGAATTCTTGCTTTCGATCGTAAATTTATTCTATACAATGCTAATATTATATTCTTATAAAAATGTGTTAAGATTATTTATAGATTAAGAATCGAATTCTTGCTTTCGATCGTAAATTTATTCTATACAATGCTAATATTATATTCTTACAAGAATGCGTAGACGTTATTTATAGGTTAAAAGCTGTACATGTGTCAATTATATAATATTAGTATTATGTTTACATGGAGTTTTCATAGAATATCCACTCTAAAATGTATTGACGCATAAGTTATAATAGTTATTTTTAGATTGAAAGTCTGACTTGTGTTGTGACATTATGAGATATTAAACTTGTTGAAATTTAATCGAAGGTCACTTTTTATTACTTACACGTGTCAACCTTCTTTCTTTACATGAGAAATTAGTTTTATTTTTTTATTTTTTAAGCAAATTCTTATACAGTTTCTGATCTAAGACATAATTATTTGGTTTGCGCGTGCGTCATTATTTCTTACTTCTTATTACATAAAAATGACTGGAGGCGATTTCTGTTTCTATATTCTAAATTAATTATGTTAAATATATCTTATATTACGGCGTCGTAATAAGGGAGTTTCGTAACTCAATAATTTAAGTCTGTTTGAAGTTTGAAATTTATGGGGACGTCACAGAACCCAAATGACGCTGAATTCGTTTCGCCATTAATATAATATATAAAAGAAAGAGAAGTTCAGTGTGTAGCGGAAAAAGCCACGAAAAATGGCATCATTAAGTGGCTTTGTCGAATTTTTTCAAAAGGGAAAAGTATGTAATTTTTTTTTGTACACAATTTTACTACCTATCCATAATCTTTAAATACAATTGTTATCCTTACATTTTGTACACATACATGTTTATTGATTTATGTAATATTATATACACATAATCGTACTTCCTTTTTTTATAATTTTTATTCTATCTTTAATAATTTACCGATGGAAATTACTCATCATAAAGTGATTATAAACTTTCTTGAACATCAGCTGTCTTTTTTACTATATACTATTCTTTTTTTATTCCAAATGTGATTTAATAAATTGTATTTTATAGACTTTCCGTCCTAAAAAGAAATTTACTCATGGAACTATGCGATACTCATTATATAAACAAGCACAAGCTTCGCTAAATTCTGGAATCAATTTACGTGATGTAGTTAAACTACCACCTGGAGAAGATTTAAATGATTGGATAGCAGTTCATGGTATATATATTCATTATTTTTATTTTCGATTTTGTATGTATTATTATTGTATTTTAATATTTTTTTTGTAATTAGTTAAATGCTTATTAAGATATTTATAAAGTATATTTTTATTAATAGAAATAAATATTATAATTAAAAAAATATTTTATGTAGATCTAATTATAAAATAGTAAGGCTTCTTACTAATGGATTAAATGTATTAATTTTAGAATGTAGGTTAAGTTTACCATTTGTTAACATGGTTTAATAATTATTACATAACTATGAATTTAATTAAGCTTTTGCTTTGAAAATTAATATATTTTCAAATAAATTAAAAATTATACAATATTTATTTAAACATTATCTTTAATTAATAAGTTTAATTGAATGTGATAACTTATAATGCATAATACAAATTCTTATTTGTAATATTTAATGCATGAATTTTTTTTAGTTAGTTTTTAACTTCAAATTATTAATTATTATTCTTATTTGTAGTTGTAGATTTTTTCAACAGAATTAATCTTATTTATGGTACAATATCTGAATATTGTGACTCAACTTCCTGTCCAACAATGAGTGGTGGTGCTCGTTTTGAATATCTCTGGGCAGATGGAGATAAATATAAAAAGCCAATAGCTTTGTCAGCTCCACAATATGTTTTCTTATTGATGGATTGGATTGAAACACAGATAAACAATGAAAATCTTTTCCCAGTATCAACAGGTATAAAATTCTAATAAATTTTGTAAGTAGTTATATCAATTCATTTATATATATATATATAATTGGTATAACCAATATATGTAAATGGTTTATATCATATCAATTCTTTATATTTTTAAATTTATCATGAATTTCAAGCTTTCTTGTATATTTATAATTTAATATTTTATATTACATAGTATATAAAGATTATATAAATATTTTTTCTATTTGAAACAGATATACCATTCCCAAAAACATTTATACCGCTATGCCGAAAAATTTTAACTAGATTATTTCGAGTATTTGTTCATGTCTACATCCATCATTTCGATCGAATAGTTGCAATAGGAGCTGTAAGATTTTTTATATTATAAAATTATATCAGAAACAAATACTTATTATGTTAATTTTTAGGAAGCACATGTTAATACTTGTTACAAGCATTTTTATTATTTTATCACGGAATTCGAATTAATAAATCACAAAGAATTAGAACCTTTAGCTGAAATGACTACAAAAGTCTGCAAAGATTCAATACCTTTAAAACAAACAATATTACATTGAAGTGTTAATGGAAGATAATTAAATAATTAAAAATGTCAAGAATAAAGTATTTTATAAATTATTATAATAGATAGAATTATAATGAATATATTTTGAATCTTTTACAAATCAATTTTGTACATATAAGCATTTGCAATCTCATAATTCATCATATAACTTGAAAATTATAGAAACAATTTCTATTAAATGATTTCATAGAATCATTTATAAATTATAATAATATGACATATACTTGACGAAAGTTACAATAAAATTATTTCAAATTATATTCATAGATCTGTTGATCTATCTATTGTATATGTAGATCTAATTGTATTCAATCTAAGTATTCTAGTCAGTATTAAATCAAAGCTTGCTACTAATTTATATTATTTTTATTGAGAATTTTTTGTATAGCATATAATTTAAATATAAAAATCTAATTAGTTATAAAAAAAAATATAATTTATATTGAAAAGGATAAAATTTTGTTTCATATATTTTAAATTATTTCCAAAAAACTAGGATAATAAATAAAAGAAATTATTATTTTATCTTTTAAATGTATTATTTTGTGTACATATTTTAATCTTGATAGAACTTTAAACAATGTTTTAAAGTGCTACATCTTATATGTTTGAATCATTCAAAATAATTAAGCTGCTTTTAATGCAGTTGTATATAGTAATATAATTATAAATTGGTTATTTTAATAATGATCTCAATTGTATAAATTAAATTAATTTAATAATTAGTATAGCAAGTTGAATTTTCTAATAGTAGTAACAGTTACATGGTAACTCCTGTAGGATCATTTTACACTCTCACCCAGTACATGGCGCTACGAATCTGATTATAATCTGTCAAATTTTCAACTGGTCCAACAGCTGCAATAACTGGACAGTGATCATAAATATATTTCATACCTACATCATGAATAGTTTCAGATGTGATACTCTGAAATAAACATATTTATTTCATTGTTATAAATTAAAATTTAATTACTCAATTATTCTTTAATGAAATTTAAAATTTTAATTAATTAACTTAAATTCTCATGGGACTTTATATAAAAAGAATTTTCTTTTATTATGTTTGTTTCTAAGTTTTTAATTTATCTTATACTCTACAGTTTTATTTCCTTTTCTTTTTATGTCTTTTAATTTTCTGTTTGTTTTAAATCCATTTTTCCTACATTAAATCTACTATTTATATAAAAACAACAGTAAAAACAGTAATAAAGTGATGGATTTATTATTATTAAAAATTAAATTATTTCAAGATATATTTTTTTAAATTTTAACCATCTTTTTCACATTTAGATTTTGCTATACTTTTGAATCTTTTTTCAATATATTTATTTAATAAAGCACCTTTTTTTCGATTATTTTTATGTTTTTTTTCACGTTTCTTTTACAGTTTTCTTTATTTTTTAAATTACATTATACTGCACAATCATGCAAATTCCTATCTTTTATTTAAACCTTAGTAACACTTATTGATTACATCTTTTTAAGGTAAATTTTAATATCATGAGATTATTTTCTATATTATTATTTTTTAATATCATGGGATGACAAAAAAGACATTCACATTTTTTGATTTTCTAATATTTTTTTCCAAAAACTTAGAATACAATTTTAAAAGATCAAGAGTTTACTTACTTCTATTCTAACTTCAAGCTCATGAAGAGGAATTCTGCGATCATAGCAAACATCTGCCTGCCAATATCTTAATTTTAAAAGATCAAGAGTTTACTTACTTCTATTCTAGCTTCAAGTTCATGAAGAGGAATTCTGCGATCATAGCATAACATCTGCCTGCCAATATCTTCACAAACAGCGGTTGTTCCATCCAATTGCAAAAGCATGTTTGTCTTCAAAATATTTTTCGCCCTATTGACATCTTTATCTCTTACTGATGTGCAGAGCTTCATCCACTCCTGCTGAATATTCCAAATCATATCTTCACATTGCATTGGCTCACATATAAAGTAAATTCCCCAAAGACCAGTATCCTAACAAAATATAATTTGCAATATGAATAAATGACTAATTTATATAATAAATCAGAGCCTCAAGTTTTAAATAACCTATTTCATCTATATGTTATAATTTTTCTGATCTGTATAAACTGCCCTACTATGAAACAGAAATTAATTAAATATATATATTATGAATAAAATGATGGAAAAAATTTAATTTTAACTGCTGAAATAGTTTATTTTGCTCTCCACACTTCTCTGCCTCTCCAATAGTGGAAATTCTCTTTTACTGAAGAAATTGTGGCATAGAAAGTCAAAACAATTCTTAAAAAAGAGGTCCCATGCTATTCTACTGATCTGCATTTATACTTTTATACACTGTTATACGCATATAAATACACTTGCCATAAAATTGGCATTCTTTACCTTAAAAACTATTTTTTAAATAATAACCAAGCTAAAATAATTATTATAAATTATAACAAAATAATAAGCAATGACACATTTAAGAGAATAATATAAAATACGTAAGCATTATTATATACGTTTTAGTCATAATAATAGTGGAGGTGGTGGTGGTGATGGTGATGGTGATGAATCATTTCACATATGTATGTAGGTATATGGGTCTGGATATGTACATGCATTAAATTATTTTACTACAAAAATAAACAAAAAACGTTAAAAGGTAAATCCAAATTAATTAATTATAAGCTATAATCATAACGAGATTGTTAAAATATTAATAAGTTAACAGCAATAAAGAAAATATAAAAATGATTCTTACCAATAATATTAACAATATTAATATTAGTATTAACATAATAAAATTTATATTATTAATTAGAAATCTTAAGAGACATTAGTCTTATAAACATAAGATTATAATTTTAAGAGAATAATAGTAACTATAAAGATATTTTTAATGTTAAAGATAACTACATATTACAATACAGAAAATGCAAATGCCTTCACTATTTTCCAAGAAATCGCTACTGTTTACACATTTTCTCTCCCTCTGAAGGTGTAAATAGGGTTCCATAATGAACAAAGTTGATATACATAGTCTGAAAGTACGACAATTAGAAAAGGCATCAAGTTCTCAGAATCCCTCAGAAGAATACAAATAAAATTAAGCACTTATAACTACTTATCATTTTCATTGAAAGAATGGTTTTCCCATTCCTTTGTATTCTCATGCTGCAATTCTATTCAATAATTATTTTAGCGCAGATTCAATCAGCGATCCTGTTCATTTTCTTATATCCATATACTTCGATTTTACCGAGAAATCCTTTTTAATTCCGAAAATTTATTTGTTTTATTTCTAGTGCCTCTATGCAGGATCAAGGTATTACCATACCTCAATCTCCACTTTTCTGTGTTCGGAATTTATAATGTAAGCCAAAAAGGCGTAGATTTGAGTGATAATTCTTTGTTTTATTTTCGCGTATTCTTTTAGTTTATTCTGGGTGCATTTAAGAAATAATAAAAAATAATAATCAAGATAGTTCTAATGTTTTATCTTTAGTTGGCGCGTATAACAGCATATGCTTAAAACTAAACATGATACGTCTTTTCTGACGTGACAAATTATTTAAAAATCAATATATGTAAATGTCATAAAAAAGGTTTAATTGCTTAATTAAGAAAAATTTACTAAGAGATTCGGATGGATATGTTAATAAAACAAAAACAAATTAAACGAGGTGTTTATTAAAAAAAAAAAATAACAACAATGAAAAATGACAAAGGAAAAAGCATGTATAAAGATCATCTTTTGTGGAGGTCATACTATTAAATGATCATTTGAAGCATTTGTCGTATCCTGGTATTAGTGCAATAAATTCGAAGGTAAATAAAAGATTATATTAAAAGGTTTTCTCCGTTTTTTTATTAATTATATTATGCATCCTATGATCGGCTCATGATCCAAGGATTAAGTGGTGAAAAAAATCAATATAATTAGTCACAGCCAGGATTTCTTCCTACGCATCATGTAAGCCATACTACATTTTTACATCATGAATTATATATTTCTTATCTTAAGTATTTTTTAACTATTCTTGTTACAATGCCTAATATAAAATTTACAAATTTATTGTTTAATGATCATAATATAGTTATAAGTCACATGACTTCTCATAATGCAATTTTTACAGAGTTTATGTATATTTTTTTTTATTTATGTAATTTAAATCACAAATATATTTATAAAATGCTAGAATAACAGTATTAAAAATTATAAAAATATTAAATAAGAAAAAATTTTGTTTATATAATGTTTCGAAACAAAAATGATTGAACTAGAAATATATGAAGCTTATTTATACGTCAATTATTTACTAACTTTTTGAATTTGGAGAAATCTATCATTTCGAATTATTATATTCAAATATTTCAAATGTAAAATGGTACCTTGTAACATGTGTTGAAACTTTGGTAGCTGTGACAAAGTTCACCAGATGCCGCTATTCTAGCCAAAGTAGTGGCATTATTAACGCCACCACCTTGGCTTCGATCCCAAGAACCTAGCAAGGTGTTTGCAACCATTAACGGAATGTTATCGGCATCTCTCCAACCAGCACCTATCATTAAAAGAGTTAATCAGCTTTTTTTATTGAAACTATAAAAAAATATTCGGATAAGCTAATGCAATATAGTTTTAACATTTGAACTAAATTATTTTATTTTATTTTATTTACCAGTTAATTGGACAAAAGTATTTTCTTCTAATATTATACAATATATATTTTGTTAAGAAGTAAATCAACTTTTATTTAATAAATGTAATACATTATTATTCATATCAATTAGTACATTTTGTAGTGAATTTTTGTATTAATAACATATGAATTTTATAATTACTACATTAAAATTCGATTTAAAACAATAAAAAATAAAATACTTAATTTTTCTATAAAGTAATTTTCTTAACCAATTTTGTTCTAAAAGCTAGTATTGGTCCTTTTCCTCATTTCGCTATTTTTCAATCACTTAATACATTATTCTTGTTTAAAACATTTTAGTTTATTAGCAAAAATTTAATATTATACTATAATTTGCAATTTTTTGCATTTATAGATAAACAAGGCATATTATATTAATACACAAGTTACGTACAGTTATATACGCGGACGCATGCTACACTTAAAATACAAATTTATTTTATCTTAATTTTATACTATCTTAATAAATAAAAAATGTATATCACATTAAAAGACAAAATGTATTTAATTTTCTTACCTCTGAATTAGAGCAAAGCTATTAAGGCTTAAAGTTGTGAAGTAAAAAATGGTAACGTCACTAAATTCTTATATGTGTATTATATATATATATATATATATATATATATATATATATATATCAATTGCTTTTTTTCATTTTTCGAAAATATTTAATTTTATTTTAAAAATGAAATACAATTATAGGAAAATAAAACTTCTGATTAATAAGAATATATTACACAAATATACATTTCATTTTTATCTTTATACTTCTGTTTTAAGATTTTATTTGATATTCCAATATTTTGTGAAATCATGTATACGCAATATTAATAGCATTTTAATAACTATATATTTATTCTTCCATTTTTCAAAAGCTTTTTTATAAATTATTTTTCTATTGCCACAACATGTAAAGAAGTAAGTTTATTTAATTAAGTATATATTACATCTCAAAGTCCTCATGAATAGGTAATATATGCTTTGAAATTCACAATAAGTTTTAAAAATTAAAAAAATTTTAATTTACCTTCGACAGCGATAGCAATATGAGCAAGAGGCATCGAGTCGTCTCGAACACGAATTTCTGAGCCCGTGTATCGGCATGATAGATTTAAATTCGGAATTGTGTCATAATGAGGTCCGGATAAATTCCCAAAATGCTGTTGGGCAAGATCGACTAGCTGGTCGTGGCAAACGCCCCCAGCTCCAGCAAGTACGAATCTGCTTATACAAAATACATGTTTTTTACTGATTATCTCTATTACAAAATTAGTTTATAAATAAAATATTTTTTTAATTTGCTTTAATATCATTTTCTTGACAATTTAAACAAAAATGTTTAAATTTTACAGCTGATCTATGATTAATCCGTACATACCCAGTACTTTATAAGTAAACAATGTTGACATCCTATTGGTCTGTTTAATAGTCTCTAACAAGCGGTAATTATCGTTATCTATTTTCAATCAAAATATATTTTTATAGTTGCCCCAATTTTCGTAAACGTAAGTTCATTATTAATGTAATTTTGCGTTATGTTAATCTTATGTTTTAAATTTGAAACCATCGGTTATATACATTTTTAATTTCTTGACTAATTCAAGTACTCTTTTTCAATATTAATCCATATCCATATTCAATTAAAATTGAACAATCTTAAATATATATAATTCATATATAAAATAAATTATTTGAAAATAGATGATTACAATTAAAAATTCTTTTATTAAAAATATAAAAACAAAAGATAGTTAAAATTTAGAAAATAGATGTAATCACTTAAATAAAAAATTTTAAAAAATGTATTTTTTTGATCTTGTAAGAACTTATTTTTACACCGGGCGTTGGTGTACTTATGCATTTACCGAAAAAATAATTTTATGTACGTTCTGTATATACAGCGAATATCCCCAATCATTACCACAAATTATTGAAATTTTTATCCATCTCAGTGATCTTGACATAATATATCGCCGTAGTAGAGTAAAATGTTTGAAGAAATATTAAGCACACGAATAACTTTGAGTCACGGTTAGGTTGCACCAACAACTAAGTGTAATCTTACAGAAGCAAGTAAGCGTGTTCGAGGAGCCACTCGACGCAGTAGTAAATGCTTCGTGAGGATGATTTACTAATTTCACCAGACGTTAGAATCTATGTACGAATCACCTTGATCGTTCTAAAGAAATCTAGCAGCCAGTGACGAAGACCCAAAATTATGTTGCCTCTTTGTGATAGAGAAAGTGACATGCGCTTTCTCATCGCAACCGTCTTAAGTCTGTGCGATTATCCCAGTACGTACTCGCGATGTCGTCGAAGAGTATTTAAATAAAACGATCATAACGATACCGCTGGATCTATAGTAGTTTCTTTTTATTAAATTTAAGTTTCTGCACGTAATGTAAACCTCTCAAGTTTGTCAATAATGGTTTCCGCTATATGTATGTAGATAACATATGATAAGGAGAAATACTAAGATTGCCGCCGTTACGTATTTTAACGGTACAAAAAGAATCCAATAAAAAGAGTACAATAAGAATTGTGCAGCAATCCAGCAGCACACTAAATTTCTAGCCTTTGCATGAAAGGAGCAGCAAGTACGCAAGCTTCTCTCAACATGTTGCAGGGAAATTCAGAAGGAAAAATACCCGTCGCCTAGAATCGAGAAGTCATTAAAGCCATTAAGAAAAAGCCTTTGACGTACGCCAAAGCTATACTGGATTATGTTATGCTAGTAGCGACATAAGTAGTTGGCACTGAACTGGAAGTGCTCGCATGCTTGAAGATGTTTCTATAGCTGAGGAACACACATTCCTGATGCGAAAGTTTGTCTTATCTGCGATGTGTCTACGGCAACCGTACACCTGTACATCCCACCAGCATTCTAATGGGCAACGATCGATGCCATGCATCATCTGGTAAGATATATAAAGATGGTGAAATTGTTATCGTAATTATTCATTTGGCATCCGTCAAATCGAATACCGCGCCGACTATACCAATTGCCGAAGGAAAGCAGCCGCAGCCAAATGCAACGGTGCGGTGCACAAACTGTGAGTACATTATGCCAAATAATACTAGGATAGGAAAATAAACGGGCTATCTGGTCTTGGAAGATTTCTTGATCTCACGTAGGTGTTAAGGAGTAGGTCCGTTAAAGAGAAGCGATACATGAGGCAGTTAGTTACGCGACAAGAACTTTATATGCCGAGATTTGAGAGTATGAACAAATAAATAATAGTTAAAACTATATCGCGTGTTCCAATCATTTCTCTTGCTTCACATACACTTCAATAGTACTAATAAATAAATAAATACTGAAATATTATAACATTTGTAAAAGAAAAAAAAATAATCGTAAATTTCACATACCTTGGTGGCCCATAATTGTTTTTTAAATACGATTGAAGATCTTTTTTAGAAATAGATTTAATGTTCTCAGTTGGTCCAAGAATTGTTCTTCCAAGTGAAGTCCCTTGATATGCAATAGAATGTAAGTGATCAAAAACTACCTCTTGTAAATTTGTTTCTACTTCTTGCATTTCTCTCAAGATAACTCCTCGTTCTCTTTCGATTTCACTCTCTCCTAGTTTTGAATTTTGAATAATATCACTTAGAATTTCTATGGCTTTTGGAACATCTTGTCTCAAACATTTAGCATAAAAAACTGTTTGTTCTCGACTTGTATAAGCATTTAAATGAGCTCCCATATTTTCAATTTCCAGTTCAAGATCAGTTTGTGACCGCTTAGCTGTTCCCTAATAAAGTAACATAAGTGATTATTAAAATCATTAAAAAATGTTATTATTTAAAATGTTACATATGAAACATTATGAAATTTACTCATCATTTTTTAAATATTCACAATTATCTTATAACATAATTTATCAGAAATGATTTAGTAAGATAATTATGCAACTAATAAACACTTAGTAAAATGATAAGTAAAATTCATAAGATATATATCTGTTATAACATTTTAAATAATTTAAGTAATGATTTGTAATTTAACACATTATCTTATATAATCATACATAAATAAAATTGAAATTAAATAATCAATAAACATGACAATCATTTGCTTAATTACTTTTTAATAAGTAAAAAGTATTTGGATAAATTTAATATATTTTATGTATATTTTATTTGAATTAAATAAATACAAAATATTACAGCTTATTCTACATAAAAATTTATTAGAATTCAGCCAAAATTACTTTTTGCTATGTATTAAATTTGATCATTCTGTCATTGATATATTAATATTTATTTTGTTAAAAAGATAATTTATGCAACATCATTCACACATTTTCTAACATAGCTAAGTATTCATATGAAATGTCATATGAAATATAGAATTTTTTGAAAGTATGAAATTTTTTGAAAAATATATTACATTAATTAAAAACATTTTTTGAAATGACAATAAATATTTAGAGATTCAGTTTCTTTTCTTCAAGTTTCAAATGTCAGATATCTAAACTTCTGTGATTAAAATATTTGATCCATATAAAATCTTACAGATGTTTTTATTTAATTTATTAGATTTTTTTTAGGATATTTATAATTAGAAACTATAGGTTCCTCAAAATTAGCAACTACAAACACTTTAAAAATTCTACCTTCAATAATCTAAGAATTATACTTAAAAAGAGTTAACTAGAATATAATTGTTTGAAATTTTGTTGTACGCAATATTTCTTGATACGTTTAATATAGATTTAAATATAAAATTAAATAAGGCCCATTTAATTTTATAGATATATTTTAACAAATAAAGATAAAATTATAATTTATATTATATGATTATTAAACAATGTTGCTAAATTTTATAAATTATTTCTTATTGATATAATCTAGATGTATTATATTATTTTGAATAAACCTACAATTACTGTATAGCTTAGATATGTTATGTATATAATGTATAAATGGCTTTAAATGTTGTACATTTGATGTCATTAGGACAATATTTAATTAAAATTTTATAAATAAAAAAATTTGCTTGTGAGTAATGAAACATTATTCTTTTATTTTGATGAAATTTCTAGTACATACTTAATGCATAAATATTAAAAATGTTTGTTATTGAGGTATCACATTTACTATATTGATTTCTTTTATACATATTTTAATATAAAATTTTTATTTACATATATATTTATAATAAAAGAATATTTTTGAAACAATAAAATTATTCATTCTTCAATATTTACAATAATGATGTTGATATAAATAATCCATATAATAATGCACTATTCTTCTATTTCTTTAAAATATGTATTGATTTCGAATCACAAGATGCATAAAAAGAACAAAATAAAATTAAGATTATCTTCCTTAACTTCAAATGTAGAATAGTTTTAGAAATAACTAAAAATATTTCTTATTCCACTTATTGTAAAGTAACAAATAATAAAATTAATAACATATCACTACAGAATTTATTACACAGTCAATTAACAATCATTAAACTAATATATTATGTGAAAATTAAAATCCAACAGTCAATGACTTAAATACTGATAGACTTTTTGATTTGAAAATGCTGATAACAAAGATTTTTCTTTTGCAAAAGGAACCAATCGATACATTTGAATATAATAACCAAAATATAAGTAGTTGATGACCAGGTGTTCTTAAAAAGAACTTTTTCATTTTATAAATAGTAAATCAATTAAGATTTGATAAAAAACAAATACGTTAGATTCTAACCATGCTAATATTTGCAACATATTTAAAGATTTTTAATAATTATCAATACTGATTTAGAGAACTTAAAAAATTAAATTTAAAATTTAAATTAATTTTTTAACATAATAAAATTGTTAACAAATGAATTTTAATATAATACAGTAACTTTCTTCGATAAAAAATTCAGTTTTAAGAATAATTCAGTTCACATAATGAAACATACAAAAAAAATGATAACAAAATAAAATATAGAAACTGTAGAAAAAGAATATACTATTAACGTCTTTTATTCCTTTGAAAGATGTAAAATGGATTAAGAACAAAAAATGATAGATTAACTACATTTTCTAAATTATATAAATAAAATATGCGTATAAAAATAAAACTGTTTATGTCAATAAAAAAGAAGTAATTGGAAAAACAATACTTGTTTTAATTTTTAAATAATTTTGGAGTAATTGTAACAAGGTTCTATTACAGAAAAATTCATTTTTAAAGTTAATTGATAAAAAATATTCTTAATTATTGTAATATAAAATAATTAATGAAATTGAATTTTTAACGTAAATTAAAACATTAAAATTTATTCTAAACATATTAGCAAAAAATTAAAAATAAAATATAAAACTATTTTAATTATCTTATTATTTGTATAATATAGTTTTTTTCCAAATCTTTATAATTATATATATATATATCAATTATTATAAAACGTGTCAGGTTTGATTATGATTAAACAGCTTTTTTAAAGTAGTCTTTTGTACTTTTTTACAAAAGTATAGTTGAAAGTATAGTTGAAATAAAAGTGATTGAAGGTTTATATAATCTTTTTATATCAAAGAACGTAATATTAAAATTCATTTGTAGAGATTTAAATGCAGTCTTCTTATAAAAAAAAGACTGTCATCTTATTTGCTCATTAAAAAATTTTTTTTTAACAAAATATTAGCTTAATTATGCAATAACTTTAAAGCAAGTACTGACATAATTGAAAATTTAATTTAAAAATTGAAATAAACAATTAAGTACCTTAAAAGCCATATGTTCCATAAAATGGGCAACGCCATTGTTTTCATCAGTTTCATATCGACTTCCAGCATCAATCCATAAACCAACAGTTGCAGTTGCTGCACCACTATCCTCACTAGCTATTCTCATTTCATTATCTAGTGTAGTTGTTCTTGTTGGTGGCTGATTAATAAGTGCCTCATGGAGGGAAGGTGCTGCTGTTGATTTCCATTGTTTGGAAATCTAATTAATATCAAAATTACATAAATCTAAATCCAAACTAACAAAATTTAAATATCAAAATATATATTTATGTAAGAAAAAACAAGAAAAAAATATTGAGTTAGAATAAAAAAAGAAATAAAAATTAAAAGTGAATAAATTGTAATAAGCCTATAATTAAAATTAATTCAAAATTTTATTGTGTATTACGTAAGAAAGGACGTCAAAGAAAAAATTTTTTTTGTATTTTTTGCAAATTAATGCTGCTGTAATTTTCAATAGATTTCGATAAATAAATTCATAGATATAAAAATTGTGTTAACATGTGAAATGTAATAAACATACCATTACATATCCACTATTATTTGAGTATTTGAAAAGGGCAGAATTAAGTTTTAATAAACGAGTCGCCATTTTTACACTATAAAATCGCGCCACCAACAATAACATAAATGAAAAGGAGGATCCAGTGTCAGAATAGGTGCTAGTAGCTTTGATGAATTTTCTTACGGATCCGATTTACGGTCACCCAGAAGTAGCAATGAAATATAGAACACCTTTTTGTCGCATGTACAATATCGATCTCATGCTCATTGTTATGTGAAATTTGCGCAAAATGTGTAATAAGTTTTATATATACAAATGTTAACCATGCATACCGCTATATACGGTATTAAATAAAATAAAAAAAAATTAAACCAATAATTTTAATACGAAAATACTTTCTCAAAGTTTACTAAGTTTATTATAGTATAAAATACTATAAGTTGTGACGTCCCCGTAATTTTTTCACTTCACATCAATAAGCAATTAACTAAGTCGCAAGACTTGAAAATAACTATTTCATGACTCAAGAAATTATTTAGTTTAATAAGGTTGAAATAAAGAAACGGAAATCGCCTCCGATCACATTGCGCAATAAGGTAAGAAATATTAATGAACGCGTGTGTAAATACAAAGCAGTAAGATAAGAAATATTAATATACGCATATGGCGCAATAAGATAAAGAATATTAATGAATAATAGATCAAAGAACTGAATTATCAATACTTATCTAAAAACGAATAAAACATAAAACAGATGTACAGAACTCGATTATCAATGCTTATCTAAAAATGAGTAAACATAAAGCAGATGTACAGAAAGCAAGTTTGCACGTGGAGATAGTTAAGAGCCCTTCAATTTGTTTTCATTTAACCCATATACGGTAAGTATAGAACAAGTATTATAAATTCGACACGAATCAAACCTCTTCCTAGAAATAATATTACGTATAATGTTTAATAAAGCGAGAAAGATAACAAAATGTACAAAGCCCATATTATAATATCAACACGTGTAAATAGGTTTAACCTTCGAAACGATATAAAACAGATACCCGAAATGTATTCTAAAAAACTTATGTAATCAAAGCTACGATTTAACCCTAAGAAATGCCTCTGATCAAACAAAGAAGGATTGTAATTAAAACCATATGCGAAGCCTCTTTTACGAAAATATATAATCATTCTATTTCAAAATCAAACAAGAACGCACTATAATACGAGTATTCTAATCACACGAACCGCTATACGGTAATCTCAAGAATAAATATCTTGTAAACGATAAGATTACACTATACGAAAATCGCGCATCAAATAAACACGGCCGTAAAAACATCCCGTAAGAAATAGAACGCCGCAGATTACGACCAGCCAATCAGAAACAAGGAAACGACAGCACCAAGAGTATATAAAGGGACAGGCGCATAATCATCATTACGGACATTACGAGCTTCAGACAGTAATCAGAGTCAAGATTGTGGCCCACGTTTTCGCGAAAACGAATTGAATTCGTTTAAACTAAATGTTTTAAAATTGTAACGCCATTCATTATAATCTCCTAAATTGTGAATAAATTTATACTTCATATTTAAAATCATGACTCAAGTCAATTTAAATTCCTCTCCGAAAAAATGTAGCGAGCCACTCTGCATTTAAAGGCGAGCCAAAAAGTCGCCACTATGGAGCCGGAATCCCCATGGTTCTTTAGCTACACCTAGAGCCTATGTCTACGGAAGGCTTTCCTTCCTTCGCTTTTTCTATCGCCACCTAACGAAGAAAAACGCTTTTCCTCCTTACAAACTTAAGCCGGTACGAGTTCTTTAGCGAAGGACGGCGGTAGGGACGAGCGCCTTGGGCTTTATAATACTGGGCCTCAGCCTTAACGCGTAGCTATACTCTTACTCTCTCACTCTCTTTGCATACACTCTCTCACTCTCGTCGCGCTCCGTGGCCTCGCTATGCGAGCGCGCTCTTTCTCACTTATTCTACTTGATTACGCCACGTTTGGTACTCTCTCTCTCACATTAATTCTACGTACGCTTGTTGCACACATACACAATTGTCTTAATTGTCACTTGCGTACGCGTCACTAATACATGCAAAATATTGCTACGCTACGCCGTGTATGCACTATTCACATACACACTTTCGTCTAGGCTTCGCTGCTTGCCCTTTATATCGTACATGCACTTACTTGTAAGCTCGCAACCGACTTTTCCTTCGCAATATATATATATATATATATTCAGTGTCATAGGCCTAGAATGTCAGCGAAAAAAGTTCAAAAGGTTATAACCATGACACGTTTATGACTGTGCCTGCATTTTTGAGCAGCCAGAAGCCTACACTCACACACGTGTACAGCAGTATCTTCAATTGCGCGCTTGCATCCGTAAGCGGCAGAACACCATACACATACACACTCGACAACATCTTCAATTGCGTGTTTGTACCTTCAAACAGCTACGCGCCTACACATGCATAGGTACATGCAGCTACATCATCAACTGCGCAATTACATTTAACAAAGGAAAATATATTTTCCTATATAGTATTTTATTTTTATTACATAACTAATTAAAGAAAAATTAAAATAATCAAAAAGAAAGAAAAATAAAAGAAAAATATAGAATTATAATTATAATAAATTACTATAATATAATTATAAAACGAACCTAATATAGTTAATAACATGAAATTTTTCTAATTATTATTTAAGCAGATATAAGTTATATATCTGCTTTTCATTATATAAAGCATCATTATATAAATCTTATATTCATCATTATAAAGCTGAATTAAACGCCTTAATCATTATCATTATTTTTGACTAATCGTTTTTCTATAAATAACAAATATTAATAACGTTTTCTATAAGATTAAAGGAATCTAATAGTAATAAATTCAAACAAAGAAAATAGTAATAATAATAATAATATTAGTAATACTAACATAGAAAATAATAAAAATCAATATAACAAAAATAATAGCTACTACAAAATCTGAAGAAAATTTAAATGTAACCAAAAATTATTATTAATTTAACTAATATTAATAAAAATAGGCTAAATATTAAGAAATTTATAAAACAAAAACTGTACAATTACTAAAAAGGAAATTGCGATTCGAATTTTATAAGCAGTTAAGTCATTATTAAATATTAATGCTATTAAATTAGTAAAATTGAAAATTGTATACAGGCAGTATAGACTTTTTCGGGAAAAACCATAAAAATCCCCTCTTTTCATATACCGCCTGTACTTTAAATTTTGTATAAATAGGCGCATTTATCTATATTAAAAAAAAGAGTTTGTCTTCAGATCTTGTGCCTAGAAGTTGACTTACTGACCTATATTAAGAAGAGATTAATAAACACTTTTCTTTTTAAATTCCAATATGTAGTTATTCTTTAAAAGGGATTTAATCCCTAATCCTTCCTTTTCTTTACTCTAAGATCCTTCTTTATGTAGATCTAACTAGTTGTTCTCTAATATTTCTATTCATAATTACGGACTAGACGAAATATTTAGTCGCGCATTGGTGTATCTATTCTAATATTTCTATCCATAATTACGGGCCAGAAGAAATGTCTAGTCGCGAAATGGTGTTTCTATTCTAATATTTTATATATAATTGCGAAGTAGTCAAACGTATGGTTGCACTATTATGCTATTAATCTAATTATATACACAATTGTGAGGTAGATGAAGTACTGAATTTTATCACCTTATATGTTCATAGACGAGAATACTTTAGATAAATTAGGACCGTAGCCCATCCTAGATTAGTATACTTAATTGTATAGGCATAAAAGGGGTATTTACGTCATGAACGTAACATAGTCTTAACAAATTTACATTAATACGTAAAATCAATACAGTACCAGCATTATGAATAAAGCCCGTATCATAAAATATGAATAAAGAATAACATTTTTATAAATCAAAGCGAAAATTCCTAAACGCAATCGAACGTGTAAACAACGCCAAATTATATAAAACCCATATTATAAAAAGCGACACAAGTAAACGATCTAGACTTCCAAACTTGTATCGATACATTTTACGAGCCGATTCTACGAAATCATATAACCCGAAAATAAGACAATACCATATAAAAATATAATAATTTTTCAAATTAATAATTGAATTAATATTTTATTGTAATTTCAAAATAATTTTTACAATTCAAAGCGAGAAAAGAATATGAAGCCAATCAGACACCACAAGGAAAAACATTATAAGGACCTTTGAGCCAATTGAAATCAAGACAGCAATTAGAAAAAGAATATATAAGCGCAATACAAACAGCAGAAAGTTTTGCAGTCATTTAGTAAGCTAGTCGTTGTTCAATACTTAATTCGGAGTGAGTAGTCACGCAGCCCGCAATATTCGCGAGAACTGTTTTTAACACCGTTTTATATATAAAGTATTTTTAACTTAATAACGCTGCTCTAATAAAAATTATATATTCAAGTTAAAATTTCAAATTCAATTTATAATCCTTCAAATCTAAATCCTTCTTAAACCGTAGTAGTAATATAGTAATATAAAATCATACAACCAATATAAATGCATGCAAGGAACTCTTCAGGATCCTACACGCAAAACCTGAAGTGGTGACAGAAAATGTCAGGACGATCAAAGGAGAAAACCGTCTACAACCCGCAAGTCCAATCAGACGATAAAGCCACTCCAGAGCCAAGTAAAAACTTTTCGTTCTATTAACCAATCGATAAAGCGGAACTAATGGAATACTCTAATTACGAAGCATACTAAGCAAATTAAGCCTTCGGCCGTCTTAAATAAAAAAATTAAATAGAGGTTTGTTCGACAAATCTTTACCTGTAAATTATTATTGAAACGACACAAAATATAATAAATTTACAATCATCTATTGTTTGCAATTCTCGCAAAATATTTGTTATATTTGAATAAACTTCTTTGGGTGGCCTATTTTCATTAAAATCAAATGCAAGTAATTATTGATATTAAACAAAATAATGTATGTCTGCAATCATCTCTTAGATTGGTCTCTTAGATTTATCTCCTGAGCCTTATATTGTGTTCAAACTCTCATATGCATTACTCTTTTTAAGCTGTAGGGCATGTAATTTTTTCTACTTTTCTTTCAGATGTTATAAAAAATGCTTAGCTTTCGTAGTTAGCCGTAAGAGGCAGCAGGGCACTACTAATAAGAATTGTGGTCGGCTTTGCTTATGTTTATGGACGATCTTTCATTTTATCTCTACTAGAAGGTCCCTTTTCTTCTCTGATTTAACTAGTTCCATGATATTGGTCGTTCATTTATATGTTTTCATCAGTTTTTATCACTTTTACAAATTTGCTATGTTCATGTACTATTTTTTCTCACCTCAAAGGTATGATATATTTATTTATAATTGTGTTTGAAATGGTCTTTGTCTTTATTATGTAATTTATTTTGCAAATGGCAAATATGTTAAATATTTCCATTACGTTATTTAATTCACTATCTTTGGACTAAATAATTGTCAGAATACAGTACATGTTAAATGCAAGAATTAGAAAAATTAAAATGCTATACAATTTTATACTTACTGTTCTAGAATAAAAGACAATTTTTATTATATAATGTTTTGTATAAAAATATTTTTACTTAAATGCATGCAAAATAAGAAAATCGTATAACAAGGTTTGTCAGTATGTTTCATTTTTTATACATTAACCAACTCTCAAAAATTTAAAAAATTTGTAGTAAATGTAGTTTGTATAAAGTTTAATATAAATTTTATTATATTTATTTGATAATTACCTGTAATAATAAAATATTACATTACAGGTACCTATTATGTCGTGTACAGATTCTAACTTCCCTTTGCCTATGGACTGTTTACCACCAAGTTGGAATCAAGAAGAAAGAATGAGATTTATTTGTGCTCCATTTAGAAATCGTTCTATCAATCCTGAAGAATGGATTCATAAATATCAATTTTGGCATGAGCTAATAAATAATTGGTCAAGTTATTATGGCTTATGTTGTTTCACTTTATCAGTTTTAAATAATAATTTTAAGAGAAATTCTCAAAAAATTTCATGTTTACCAACGGTTTGGCATGAACTTTATCAGTGAGTTTGCAATTTGAAATCTTATAGATTTAGTCTTAGTTCAAAGTAAAATTTAAATTTATTAAAATCCAGAAAGGTAACTTTGTTACTAAATTATCTATATTCAGTGTTGAAAGATAAATAATTTTTAAAGATAAATCCTTATTTTTAAATGATTCATATAAAATATAAAAATTTTATTTTTATTTTTATAATATTAATTTATAACTAAAATTCAACATTAATTGATTGTATTCTTATGTTAATGTATTACTGTCTGTTGATTTATTCATTTTTCTTTATTTTTTTGCAAGAACTAGCTATTGCAATAATCTTTAGATAATAACATCTGTATTAAAAATTAGAGGATTTCTGTTTCACTCAGAATATAGTATTTGATTGATAAAATTATGAATACGTTTTCTTATATGTAGCTTAATAAACAGAAACTATGCACAATGTATTCGTAAATATATAAATAATGAAATAAGACATTAGTTGCTCAAAAATATTTATGTATAGATAAATATTTGTAAATGCATATTTTATATAAATGGTATTAAAATGAACATTAACGTAGTAGATTCAGTAAGCTATTATAATAGGTTTTAAAGGAATCACCTGATTTAAATAACCAGAAAAATGTACTTTTTACAATTCTATATAAATAAAAAAAGACAAGGTTTTTTAAAAATTTAAAATACTAAACACTCTAAAGTACAAACTTTTTATTATGAAATAATTGTAAAATGACGGATTTTTTAGTTAACCATTGAGGTGTTTCGCTATTCGAATTTGAAATTTTTAGAAAACTTAAGGCTTGTAAAATTTATTTGAAATAAAAATCACAATTATTTTTTATGTATAAATATGTATTGGTAATGAAATAAAAACTAAAAAGATATATAAAATTAAAAAATTTTAAACTTAAGCAAAACTATACTATTTACATGAATTTAAAAACTATTATAATGTTTTCTAGTTTAAATAGGATTGTTTTTAATAGTCTAAAGACTGAATTTTAATTTAAGTTGAAAAGTAAAATATTTTGTTTGCTAATAATTCAGACAATATAAAAAATTAAAAAATTAAATATCAATTATTATTAATTTAGAGTCATCTAATAATATTTAGTTATACCTGATATATACAATAGTGCTTTAGTCCTTTTTTTTAGTTATATTATGTTTTTTCAATTATTTCTTTCACAATTTAGTGCAACATCATTTAAATTTAGGAGCATTAGACTATTAGACAATAATCAATTTTAGTAATTTTATTATTTCAAAGTTACACAAAGATAAAATGAACTTATTTCAAATATGCAGTAAGGAATGCCAGTTCTATACCAGAGGGTCAGAAGTCCAAACCGTCATTTTACTTGCAAAAAAAGTAAAGGTTGAAATGAATTAATTTAACTCTTATTTAATTATTAAATTCTACTTTACAACAAAATATCTCATAGGATTAATAAAAAATATATTCCTTTTGTCAATCATTATAAAATTATTAAAGATTATGTAATACTGTTTCTTTATATTCTATTAATGAGTAAGTAAATATATTTGCACTGGAAATTAGAAAGATTTTTTCATATTGTAAATTTCATTAAAATATAGTTTTATTTTGATAATTGGTAACCATTTTATTAATTTTAAATAGTTTTTTATATCTTTTGAATATGTTTACAATAAAAAATTTTTTAATTCAGAAATGGTGAAATTATATCGGAATCAGATTTTTTTAAAGAGCCCAGTAGTACATGGACAGGTTGGATGGTAGATATATTTATAAAAAAATCAATAACTTGGACCTTTTCGAAACTTAAAAGTTATTTATTTGAGCAAAAATTTGATGTAACTATAAAATATATTTATCTTGCTACTGTTAAAGAACTGGCAGAGCTTATCTTATCTACAGTTGATAGTAAGAAAGAAAATAGATTTTTATCAATATCTCAACTGACAAAAAATTGTAAAGAAAAAAGCGGCAATGATAGAATTACAGAAGAAAATATAAAATTAGCGTTAATTTGGCTCAGACGTACAAAAAAGGCTGCATTCAAAGAGTGTAAAGAAAATTATGCACATGATTTGCTAGTAAAACTTTCTTTGAAGGGTGTTGAAGAAGTCACAGAAATTGATGAGGGCATTTACAAATTAATTCAACAAGAGGATAAGTTAATTAAAAATATTGAAGAACTTGAAATAGCACGAAACGAAGTTATATTAAAAGCAAAATCATCATTATCAAGTGGATTAAGACAAGTGTCGAAAACTTTTTTAAGAAAGAAACTTGAACTTGATAAATGTATTGAAAAACGTAGTTCTGCATTACTGAATGTTCAAAAACTTTTGTCCAGTATCCATGATGCTTGTTTTGATACAAATACATTAGCTGCATACAAAGCTGGTCACAATGCTTTAAAAAGATTTGAAGATATTGGTTTAACTGAAGATAAAGTGAAAGATGCTGTTTACGATGTATATGAGGTATTTATGTTTAAGTTTTATCAGTATTATCAATATTTTAGTAAAAGTTTAGCTTAAATATAATACATTTAAAAGTTTTAATTATTTCAAATATGTAATTTTTTTTAGTAATTATTGGAACTAAAACTATCTGTAATTGATAAAAAATGTGAATTTAATCATGACATTAAATCTTTAATGACAAATATAATTTTATTATTTGAATGCATCTAATAAAAGATTTAACAATTTTACTAGAAATGTAAATTAAACAGTAAATTTGTCAATTTTAGATTCTTGAAGAGTTGAATGAGGTACAGCAAGTCATGATTCAACCTGTACAGATCACTGAGTCTGATTCTGAATTAGAAAAAGAATTAGCTGAAGTAATGGAAACAACTGAAAATAACTTAATCTATGCAAAGAACAAGGATCAATCATTTAATTCTTTAAAATTGCCAGATTTGTCAGAATTAGATTTATGCGGTAAGATGTTAATTAATTACAATTTACAATATTTCATAAATTTAATTCTATATTAAATAATAACTAATTATCGGTATTCATAAATAAATATCTAAGTATATTAAAAATTTGAAAGTAACTTTAATTCAAATACTACATTTCGAAACAATTTATAGAAATTTATTTTAATAATTATGTAAAATAACTAGTTTTGTTGGATACCCTATTTTGAAAAATTAAATAGAATAATTAAATGGAAACCTATTTTCTACTAAGATATTTTAGATAGAAGTTAACTTTGAAGAGGGTAATAAAAAATCAAAGGGGTATCATACATTATGTTTTTAATATAATAATGATTCTTTCACATTGTACATTTTAGAATCTATAAAATATAAAATTATTTTTGTTTAATAATTTTCATTTAAGAGATTAATATATACAATACAGTTTATATTAAATTTTCATTGTGCTAATTTTGAAAAAAATGTTTAACAGATAATGACATTGTTTAAATATTGAACATAATAATTTTTACATTAAACATGTTAACTAAATCTAATTGTTAGATAATCATCAAAAGTTGTTAACTTTTATTAATTAAACTCTAATGGATCGGGTTGTTAGATTTTTTTCTTCCTAAAGAAAATTAACTAGGTTGTGGTAGAATGAAAATATACTACAAAATGAGTGAAGTTTCCAACATTGGAACTCCAAAAAAAATCAAATTTTTAAAAACTTAAAATTTCTTTTAAAAAAACTACGTAAACCACGTTATTATAATATAATATTAACAAACAAATTATATAACCCTAAAAACACTCCGAAAAACAACCTTTATTAGAGGATGAAACATTGAAAATTTTTAAATTTTCACTATCATTATCAACTACCAAAAAAAATTAAAAAAAAATTTAATATTTATTAATATATATTTTTGTGTGTGTGTGTGTGTGTGTGTGTGTGTGTGTGTGATTAATTATGTTTTTATCTTAAAATGTTTTAGATTATATTTAGATTAAAAATATGAACTGATTTGAAACTTAATTTTGTGAAATGAATGATTTTTAATTGGAATACGAACTTATCGGTCATAATTTGTTAATCTTTTTCGTACTAGATATCTATAAAATAAAATAAAAAAATTTCTATTGCTTATATATATATATTATATAAATTATTATAATAAATAAATGTACTACGCAACTCATACCTTATAAAATAAGTGAATAATTGCAAATAACAAATTTTTTTTATAATTTTGTCGTAATAATTTTTAAAATACTTTGAATATAAATTTATAAAAAAAATATTAAGACGTATTGAAGAATTACTGTTTCATTAAGAATTACTATTTTTTTTTTTTTAGTTATTGAACATTTATATTTATATAATCATTGCATATTCACACAATTTATTTGTAAAATACAAAAATCATACAAATCAATTTCATATAGAACATTTTTCTTATAAAACCTGATTTCTAGCTAAATAAAATATTTAACTAGAATAAATCACAAACGCTTAATAAAATAAATTTTTATTTAGCGTATGAGATTATTACGAAAATTAATGCTTTAAGATGT
This sequence comes from Wiebesia pumilae, assembly GCA_018907045.1. Classification (NCBI taxonomy): domain Eukaryota; kingdom Metazoa; phylum Arthropoda; class Insecta; order Hymenoptera; family Agaonidae; genus Wiebesia; species Wiebesia pumilae. The sequence continues at coordinate 1,060,819 of JACCHZ010000140.1, read as the reverse complement.
TATGAACATATTTATAAATTCTTTCACAATTAATGTATTATTAATGAAATTCTAATTGTTATATTGCAAGAGCAAGACGTATGAGGAAATTTTTATTTGCAAATGGCCTAAAAGAAAGAGAAAGAGTAAAATGGTGTAGAGATAGGTAGAGTGAGTGAGAGAAAAAAAATAATACAGCAAACTAGTGAAGTTAAGATTTTTACATTTGTACATTACAGCTTATTATACAAAAATTCGTAAAATTTTAAATTCTTTGAGTAATTAAATATTAGAAAGTATAGATAGTTATATTAACATCGGTATTTTATTACTGCGATAACAATTTTTCATGGGGTAATGGAGCTCTTCGTAAATTTGATATGCGTGTTTTGAAAATAAAAGACGACATTGACGCGCTTTTATTCGTAGAGTAAAGCCTAGATTCGTCGGGCCTTGGGAAGTTTGTAGATCGCTTGTAAGGTATTTTTATGCGTGATTAATACGTGTGAATGTTGTATAGTAAGCACTTAAAGTAGTTCCGGCCGAAATCATGGAGGCCCATGACTTATAAACAATTAAAATTTTGAATTAACCTGATATGAGCGAAATTTATATGATATTGTTTTTTTTAAATATTAGAAATCAAGATTTTTAAAAATCTTATCGACAATTGATAATATCTGAACAGAAATTTTTTTAAGCATAAATAAAAGTTTTAAATGTTAAGCGTCTACATCTATAATACACGATCTTTCAATAAATTTAGATTTTTCTATGAACTTTTATTAATATTGTAATAATAATATTATTATTATCATATTTTTATTCTTTCATACAGAAAAATTTCAAGTTTTAACAATTAATATATTAGATAAATTATTGATCAGGAATTGGATTTTTATATATGATTTAATTTTTTCAAAAGTGTCTTTTCAATTCTAAACTGGCTTAACTAGTGTTTTCCATGAGTAAGTGCACACATAGACATTTATTTATGCACATTTCGTAAGGAAAAGATTTACGCGTTGGCGATTTCGCTCAGTAAATGGAGTTAGTTATTTAATACAGTCATTCGTAGTTTTCTATCCTCCTTATATAATTAATACTTTAACATTAGTAAACAAAATCAAATAAGACTTTTATAGATATATATACGAATACGTTGTTATTACAAAACTTTAACTTATAGGATAAAATCTTAAAATTTATAAAAATCATATTATTTTTAGTAAAATTTTTTAAAAATTAACTTTAAACAATATCTTTCCTCAGACATTTTCTTAAATTTTTAAATTATTATGTCGTAATATTAATATATATATTTAATACCAGATATTTAATCAAAATATGTTAATCTTTAATCCAGTTAATATGTAAAATCTAGTCAATTCTAAAATACAGTTAATCAAAATAACCTGTTAATATAGATAATAAAATTCAAATATTTCAAAATTTTACATACATTAAAAAATATATAATTTCGAAGCCGCTTTTGTAGAACTTCTAATGCATAAACAAAAATTTATAATATATTTATATTCAGATTACACGGTTACTATAAAATACCATCTGCTAAAATGAGAAATCTTATTTATATCCTGAATTTATTATGTTTGTTTTTACTCTAAATAAATTTTCCCTGTATAAAATCAATAAATAAATATGTGCTACAAGCCACTTATTTATAACAATTTACGATTTATATTATTAATTGTTCAATGGAAAAACTTTATTTGATGTACGAAAAAATATAAAAGTCAAACAGTGGGAAATTTTAAGCAGTAAAATTAGCTCGACTTTTCCTCAAATGTGCTGATGTCGTTAACTAACATTTTCAAGGAAGGATTTGCTCTTTCCTTAAGTTTTTCATACGAAAATATGCTGGCATATCGAGGTGCAAGAGGCACCGCCAAGAGACTGATGCGAAAAAAGAACAAATCTCTCAAGAGTTGCATGAACGTGCATTTTCGATCCGATTTGCGAAATTTGTTGTATATTACGGAACTTGTGACTACAGTTCTAAATTGTCAATTTCAGTTTTATAATATTCATAAAAACTCTTTAATACAGTAATGTAATAACTAAAATCATTTTACAGTGGTAATTAAAACACAATTATATTTTCATAGCCCAAGAAACATTATGTTTTCAAGTATATACACACCGTTCGAGTTCAAAATATACAGAAATGAAAACACGGATCCCTTTCTCAATCATATTTTTTCTGTTGATAAATATATATTACATCTAATGTCGATTACCTAAATGACATTATTTTTATGGATAAACAAAACTTATTATTAAATAGAACATAATATTTTCAAATACTTTCAAATATTTTGCGGCAATTAGCTTACTTAGTTACAAAAGAAAAATTAATGCCTGTAGTCACATACCATATTTAAATCAACCTGCAGAGATGTAGAGAACTTTATATTTTTTCTAAATCTAACTATTTAGATATTGATAATTAGTGATAATATGATAGTGATAATTAGTGGTGGTCTGTTGAGAGAAAAATCATTGTCTTATAAAATACCAAATATTTCAAAAGTAATTGTCACATTTTCCGAAGAGAAGAAAGAGTGTGAAAACTCTTTCTTCTCTTGTTTCTATTCTGAAGGAGAATTGGACCATAAATTTTTTTATTATATATATATGTATCATCAACAAAAATTCCCAAATCAATAACAATGTAACAAATAATGATAATTTCATTGTGGTAATTAAAACGCAATTGTATTTTCATAGTCCAAGAAACGTTGTGTTTTTAAGTATTCTATACATATAATTCGGGTTTAAAATATACACGCATGAAAACACAGATCCTTTTCTTGCACGCTCTCTCTCTTTCTCATTCGCATAAATGAGAATATATCTATATGATTTGTAGATATATATAGATAAAGAATATAGATTTCTATATTTATATTCATAGTCATATATCTAATTCATACAGATAGAGAATACATCTATATTCATTGTCAAAAATGAGATATAGCATCTATCAAATATATAAATGACATTATTTTGATGATTCAAGAAAACGTTGATAAAAAAGACCGAAGCTCCCTGCTTGGGGATCCGCCTTCATCCTTTATCAATGGATTTAGTTACTCTATCATGAGCTGGGCGTCCCCTTGCACGCAGCTTCGGTGGTGGCTATTCCGACTGACCTTTTTTTAGGTTGTCCAGATTTTTTCGTAGGTTCGTTGCCGTCCTAAAAAGTGCAGTTTGTTCCTCCGTCGTTATTTTTGGTTTTTTGCTACGTCACCCTCAAAAATACGGATAGTATGGGAGAAAAAGAAAACTTCTACGTAAAAAAAAGAAGCGATTCATCCGGTCGGTATAACTCCAATGTGTTCGTTCTCTCTTCTTTATTGTCCCCCGCACAACTGACTTCTGTCTCAAATCGACCATTCCTGCCCAAAGCCATGCTACGCCAATTGTCGAAGGAACGCTTTCTACCAAAGCTATACCGCTCCAATCACCGCGCTGGCGTTTTGGTGGGAAACTCCGGGCCTTTTCTCGGCGCACATCGCTTTGATTTGTTTATTTATCGACTCCCGATGATTCACCTTACGGTCTGAACCCGTACGACATGGTTATCATGAGTCGTAGCTATATAGGTGCGCGTTAAGATATTAAATAGAGCATATCTTCAAAAAGTGTTAAATATTATGCGAATATTAGCTCACTTATTTAGAAACAAAAAAATTAAATGCCTAAAGTCACGGTACCATATTGAAATCAACTTGTATACACATATATAATTATTTTATTTTCTATAAATCTAATTATTTCATGTGAAAATGAGTGGTGGTCTGCTCAGAGAAAAATCATCATCTGACATAATATCGAATATTTTAAATGGTTCAAAAGTATTATCACATTTTTCGAAGAGAAAAAAGAGTTTTCACACTCGAAGGAGAATCTGACCATAAACACCGTTGGATAGACATGATCAGGTAATTGAAGCTTGGTAGTAATGTAGTGGAGTAAGAGTCGTTGTACATGAATACAACGTTTCTTTCGCGTCAATTGACTTTTTAATTTTCCAATCTACAGAGTACATTCAAAATAGACCAAAATCTTTATATTGTTTATTAATAATAAACTGCCGCGGCATAAAAATATGCATATTGCCTATGCATACGAGGTGTATTTGTTTAACGTAGTTGATAACTATGACAAGAATCTCTGATTTTGTTGCTATTCGGATTATACGTTGCTTTTTATATGCCTAACAATAATCAATAATATAAAAGTTGTTGAATGCCACGAGAATATATATTAATCAACAAAAATCTGATGCGGTATAGGGTACGTATATGTCGTATGTCTTCTACGTATTTTACTTTTTTCAATAACAACAAAATCAGAGATTTTTGCTATTTGCTATTCGGGTTATTAGTTCTTTCTGATATGATCAACGATATTCATTAATAAAAAGTTGTCAAATACCTCGGGAACGAATATTAATTAACAACCATCTGACGCGGTATACGGTATGCATATATGTACCGAGTCATTTAAACAATGTTTTAACTATGACAAGAATCTGATTTTTTTCTTAAAAATCTGTTTATTTGTTGATTATTATATTTATAACGTATCTAATTGATAAAAAGTTGTTAAGTCCTAATAGCATGATTTTGTTAAAAAATTATCTGGTAGACGCATATGCTTATCGGTAGCGTATTGGACATGTTTGTTTGCGGATACTTTTCGCAATATTGCAAAATATTTTTTTTTAGTTTTTTATTATTATTCCTATCCTTATTCTTGGGCATTAGAATTTTGTGATTTTATTGTTAAAATATTAATGATTATTGTATTTATAGACCATTTAAACAAAGCGGTTTTATGTAGCGGTCTTCTGTAAGTACTCTCACGCGCCGCAGATTCTAATTGTTTATAATAAGTTTCTATGTGCAATAAAATTTTTTTTTATTTTTTTGGTGGTTGATAATGATTGTTGATTATAATAGTTGGTGAACATTTTTCAAATATTTATTCCCTAATAAGTGTTGTTTTTCGAAGTGTTTTTAGGATTTTATCATTTTTTGTTTATATTATAGTTATGAATTTTTTCTTATATTACAGTTATATAGTTTATGTAGTTTTTTAAAGAAATTTCAAGATTTAAAAAATTTGATTTTTGTTGGTGTTCCAACGTTGGAAACGTCAAACTGATACTATAATCCTAAAATCTTTTTATACCATCTGTGTATAAGTTTTTTTAAAATACATCTCTAGATAGCTATTTACATGTAATTTTTTTTAAGATATAGTAAGTAGACAAATATATTTAAAAATTTTTTAGGTATTTCAAAAATTGTAAATCTTTATAACTTTTAAAACGAATATATTTTATTATATAGATAGAAAAAGTAGTACTGACATAGAATTGTTTAGCATTGACTATTCATATGTATCCTTAATTCATATAGTTATTTTTCAAATATAAGTTTTAAATGAATATCCTAAAAGTTTTTGGTTATAAGGATAAATTACTTCTTTTTGTTTTCTTTTAAATATAATCTGAGACAAATAATTTTCAAATATATGAAGAACGGTTTTTTTCTTGTATAAAATTATAAATAAACTCGGTATTTCTAATACTATTTTAAAAGTTATTTTATTTATGTGTAGATCTTCCAATACCCAATAACAAGATGTTTGTAAAATCAACATAATTATTTCATGTACAATGGACTTCTCTGGAAGTAAAAACAAAATATGTTACTAAGGTAAATAAAAACCTGTTTGATTCTACTAAAGTTTTAATGTTTATTTATGGTAATTAAAGCAAGAAATATCATACTTGGATATATCACTTATATTTATATAAATTATATTTTATTGAATAAAAGATTCTGTAAATAAATAGTATTTACTAAATAGAATTATTTAATATTTTTCTTCAACATAAAAAATACATTAAAATTGAATGAACTTATGACACCCAAAATTCTGCAAATAAATAAATACACTTTTTTCAGTTATTTTGAAATTAGTGACATATTCTTAAATATAATCTTAAATATAATCTTTATGAAACAATTAAAAAACAAAGGTATTTTTAATATTTTTACGTGCCTTGAAAAAGTTTAAAGTTACAAATTGTAAATATATATTCTATTTATAAAGAAATAATTTTTAGCAAATGCACTTTACTTAAAAGAGATTGTATTCATTATCGTTCTTTGTTTATTGTAATTTTAGGGTATGTATCTGGACCTGCTGAATTACAGAGATTTGTTTTCAATTCCTTGTGATAATCTTTAAAAATATTCCTGGCAACTAAGTAGAATTTTGATGCAGTATCAATATTCATTTTTACATTACTCACAATAAACAACAGTTACCTGAAGATTATCATTAATAATAATAATAATAATACCACAATAATGTCGTTTTGTTTCTAAAGTTCCATGCTATATTAAATTATAAATCCTTCCATGTATTCCGTTATGAAATGCGAATAATAAACGATGGCTGATTACGAGTGGAATTTATTTAAAAAATATAGAAATATTTTTCTAATTCAATTTTTTATATTTATGAACAAAATATTATAAAATACATTTTCCTAATACATCTATAATATACAGTATTTACTAATAATTTTTATAAGTATGTCATTTAATAATATGTAAACTATCTAAGAACTAACCATAGGTTTGTAAACAAAGTACCTATTTTTAAATATTTGTATAAATCTATAGTATACATCAGATTCATATCTCTTAGTTTATAATATTCTCAAAATGTGAATCATAATTTTACTCACTAATTATAAATACATTAAAATTTTAAAAAATTTTGAATGAAAATAAAAAAAATAACTTATTTAAAATTTACTTTTAAATTATTAATAAAATATTTCATCAATATATGTAATGTTTTTCGTAATAAAATATTTATCATACTTTTGATTTTTGTTTGAAGAAATACAGAATTTAATATTTAATATAAACTTATTAAAATATCTAAAAAATAATAATTTAAAAATAAGTTTTTTATTAATTACTCAAGAAAACTGAAAATTCAAAAAAGTCTGTTAGGTACTGATAAATTATTATTCTATAAATTTTTAAAACTATACATTTTATTAATATTGAATATAATTTGGCTTCTTTTTGTATATTAGTTATTTAATTCAATTGATAATGAGTTTTAATAATTATTTTAGAATCTGATAATCAAAAAAGTAATAACTTTAAAAAATTAATAACAAAAGTCACAAAAAATATATATTACCAATAAGCCTTTAACCGCGTTTGGCACGTGGGCCTCATCCACAAACTAATATCGTTGGTCTTCCTCTCCCTATCTCATTAATAAAATAAAATTAATAAAATCCTCCTAACTCTATTGTCTTGGATTGAAAAGTGTCTGCTTTCCGTCTATCACACGAAATCAGTAGCTGTTTTATTCTCCCGCAAAAACCATACACTTACCCCTATCAAAATAAGTTCTTAAACCATTAAATGAAATTATTCCACAGAGTACCTAGATTCATCCTAGACAAGAAACTCAATTAGTAATTAAATTAATTAAAGGCCACAAGGTACAAAATTTTGGGTACCTACCAATCTGTCTGTCTATATTTCTTCAACTCCAACTTCCACAAAACAAAACTTCGAGTATTCTATACCATTATCCGCAGCATAACAACCTATATTATTCCCATATAGAGGCATCACAGACTCACGGCATCTCAAAAAATTACAATGTACATATATGAGAATTCTCAGAAATATCCTCAATTTTCCGTCGTTCATTCGTAATGCCCAAATCGAAATTATTGCAACGACCACTTCTGGTTCCAACCAGAAGCACGGGCATGCTGTAAGCTGATGCGTAATGCGTCTCAACTGTGAATGCTAACGTGCGATGAAGCACGATTGTGTATATTGATGTGTGATGCACCACGATCGTGTATGCTGACAACAATAAAGTGACCAAAGCCAAACTCTCTTGTAACTTTTGAACGTTTGCGAATCTTCCTGAAACTTATTGCAGTGAGAACGTATAGGTGCAAACAAATGTGAAAGAGAAGAAAACGCAGCGCCTTCTGCTGCAATGAGAGCAAGAGGGTGCAACTAAGTTCTGTTCGGCCTATAAAAAAGAGCTGCAAATCACGACTTATAAGGAAACTACCCGAGGTATACCTTTACCGATTTTCTTGATATTGTTATATATAAAAATATTAAATACGTATTTGTTTACGTGTTAACTTTGTGTTTTAAGGGGTGAAAAGCACTTAAAGTTTACCCTCAAAAATTGTCTTTAATATATCAAAAATGAATTAAAATTTTGGAATAAAACCAAAAACAATTTATTTCTTTTAAAAATATGCTTATGTGAAAATTGCTTTTACTCCAAAGGGTTGCATACTCTATTTTTTATAAAGATAAATATGACTCTTCAGAAATTTTTAAATTAAACGAATCTCATGAAAAATCATTCTATGATAAAAAATATTGAGATGTAAAGTTGACGTTTCTTAGAGTTTCCAAAAAAAATATATTCGAAGAGGTAACTACTCCTAACAAGAGTTTTGTAATGTGTACCTTAATATGTTTCTTAATATTGTAATGTATTATACAACATGACAAAAAATATAAGAAATATATTTGTACGTAATTATACGACCATTTAAGGGGTAAAAAACACCTTTATAGTTTACCCTTGAAAAATATTTAAAATTTTTTAAATAATTTTCGAAGATAAACTTTAAGGGTGCTCTTCCTCTTAACAGATCCAAGTAAAAGAAACAGAGCTGAGAAATTGACACCCATATCCACAGCTCTCGCATCTTCTCCCGATTCCTCATCCCTTCCCTACAAAAGAACTCTATCCCGGCACTCAATTATCCTCGCGACTAAGAGGAAGGAAACGGAGTATAGGCTACATCCAGGCAGCGCAAGGTGACGTGGTCTCTAGACCCGTGCACACCACACAGCATCCTAACAACTAACTCCCCTCCCCGTAATAACTTCGTCTTATGTTACTCATTTTCTACTATTTGTTATACTCGTTTACGAGCATAGAGTCTGCACCAAGGTACAGTTTCTCCGCTAAGCCGCATGCCATGTAGTTAATTTAATTCAAGTTTGTGTGTGCTTTTTAAGTTAAGTTTGTACGTGCTTCTCAGATTAAATTTGTGTGCTATTTTAGGTTAAGTGCAAGCTTTCTAGGTTAAAGTCTCGAATTTGTATACCACGCTTAGCGGCTCTGTCTTAACCATAAGTAAAGTATTGATAAAGCGAGAGAGAATACGATACTTCACTTGAAACATCTTTTCTTTTGAAGAAAATAATAGTTTTGTTTGTATTATATAATCTTGTTCATTTTTTATTTTAAGAGTTTTTGAGAGCTGTTCATGTTACATTTAATTCATTCTTTGGAATAAACCTTAAATAATTAGTTTCATTTTAATTACTTGATTTTATTTTTTTAATCACTATAGGCACTTTTATCTTTTTCCACTATATAAAACTGGCATATGTTATACTAAGCCTGAGTACACCCACATCTCAATCCCTACGTATATCACATTTCACCCCCAGCTAATGTATTTGTCTCTTTAAAGAAAATTCTTTGTCATAGATGAACACTTCTTTTATCTAAAGTACAAGGGCAGTTTTTTGTTACTCAAGGTTTCGTTCATTAGCAACCTCAGTGTATACACAGCCTTATCACGTACTTATATGACGAAGTCATCCATGATTTGTTTACTTCAAAACCTGCATTTTTTAGTCCGAAAAAGAATTCATGTACTACAATGTTCCATATCATGGGCGCATGATATCCTATCTTAGAGATAGCCATTACTAGTTTTTCACTTACTAGATATCCCTCCATCATCTCAATGACTACTCAATGACTAATCTCATCCTTTTGAATATCATTTCATGTAATTCAGTTAAGTTTAGTTCCTTCAATGACCAGGAAGAAGTAGAGCACCATTTTTTTTTAATTGCGTAGTGGTTCGATCTTCTCTTTTGTTCCATCAGTTTCTTTTCCAGACAGATAATTTTACCGTAATTTTGAAAAGGATTATAAACATTGATCTTGATCCTGCTATCAACACATACTTTTCCTATAGCGAGTCACGACTATTCAAATAAAGCGGTATTATAGGCACATCGTATCGTATTGCATGTTATGTTTTACATTAGTTTCTATGATTAAAAATGCTTTATTAAGAGTATACTAAAAATTGAATAGATTTAAATAGTTGAAAATAAGCTTGGGTGCAAACGTTTATGTGGGTATACTATTATTAATTTATTTTCTTTAATAATACAGAAGAAATTGAGAATTTGGCCAAAGAACTCTTCTCTATGTTTTACTCTACTATTGATATTTCGTAATAAAAGTACCGAACTAACTATTTTCTTCATTTGTTATTTCATAGTTATAATTCAATTTTTAATTTTCTTTTTATTTCTGTTAACATAATTATTAATATTAATCATATTATTTCGATTAACTTCCATTAGTTTTTATTTGGGAAACTTTTTATATCTAAAAAATATAAAAATGCTAATTTTTATAATGATTTAGTATCTGATTTAGGATAATAAAATATAAGATACAAATTATACAATGAATTATAAAAATTAAAATAATACACAAATACAAAGTATAATATGAATCACAAAAATATAATGTATTCAACTTAAGTTTATCTAATATTTGACTATTAATGACAAAAATAGAAATATATTTATTAATAACATACATAAAGAAACAAATAAATCAAATGTCAACATTAAACAATAATTAATCATGGAATATATATATATATATATAATTGATACTTTAAAGTACAATGAAAAATTTTAAAAACTAAGTTTTTATATAATTTATTATACAACAAACATATCTGAAACTAAAAATTATTTTATTTTTTAAAGATTTCTTTATAAAATAAATTCTAACACTTTAAACAATCTCCAATTTACAAATTGTAATCATACTTTATTTAAATATGTATAACAGAATACAAATAACCACTTTACAAAATTGTATTAACACCTTAAATATTTTGAATAATATTACTGTAAACAAATATGTAATACTAAAACATATTGTATTCAACAACACAATTAAATTTATACAAATGAAATACAATGCATGAATACACTACACTTGAATGTATATGAATAATATTGTTTTCATCCATGATTAAAAACGAAAACTATTGTAAATACCTTCTTTTATTGATACATTTATGTATAATAATAAATAATAAGGTATTTTTAAACATAAATAACAACTTGTTTGAAAGAAATTTATTCTAAAAAAATTTACATTTTTACTATACATTTTGTAAAACTTAATAAACAAACTTAACAACAATTAATATTATACTAACATGTTGAAAAATATTGTTTATTATAAGAAGGAAATGAATCACCGCACTGATAAACAACAACACAGAAAATACACAAATATATTGAAGAGTGGGAAAATGTTAGAAAACAATAATTCAAAAAAAGTACTTAGAGACAAATTTTCTTATAAAAAGTAGCTACAGTAGTAGCTGCAGTAGCTGCAATATTACATTTAAATTATATTAATCTCTAAAAAAATACAAGTCTAACCTATAATCAACGTCAGCTAACTTCAAGCCTTTAAGTTCAGTGATTAAAAATGATTCAAAACAAAAGAAAACATGTAATAATTAATAAATATGTAAATAAATATTATTATATGTTTTTAAATAATTTTCTTCTTTTTAATGAATTTATTTTATTAATATTACTCCACAATTTTTATTTATTCTATTAAATATATTATTACATAAGCTGACTGCAGGCCCGATCTCAGCCGAATGTAATTCGCTTTAATTATTCAATTATTATATTATATTTGATATATATTTCAAATATTTTATAATTTTTCTTGAATTGTAATACAAGGTGAATTGCCCCCACGGTCTCAGCCAAATATAATTCGCTTTAATTTTCTCAATTTATTATATTTAATCCATACTTTTAATATTTTATCACTTTAAATAAGTCAAATAGAATTACATACACGATTCGATCAAGTACAACTTACTTCCATTATACATTATACATATATATATATTTATATTGAATATTTATATATTTCATTTTATAATTTAATATAAAATTATATTGTAATTCAATGATTTTCAATTATTTCTTTTTTCGAATAATAATAGTTTATAATATTTATAATATATATAATCGTAATATATAACAAAAAATAATAATAATAATAAAATATAAACATTTGGATCAATTATTTTCTATAAGTACTAGTCTTTTAACCCATGCTATTGGAATTTAGTTCATAAGCATATAAAGAAAAATATATATAAATATATAAGACGTAAAAGTATAAATATAAATAACAATATAAATAATTTTTTATATTGATAATAATATAAAAAATTGTATAGATTTTTTATTAAAGAGAGACAATGGTAATAGTTTATATGGTAATATTTTATTTGTTGTCACTGTCATTTAAAATAGTACACTTGGTATATATTTAACATTTCAAAATGAAAAATGTTAATTTTATCAAATTATTAATTATATAATCGTAGACAATTTTGAAGTTGTATATAAAATATATGTAATATGTTAAGTAATAGATAGATTTACTAAAAATCTATAATTTGTATATATTGTGGATAATAATCTTTTATAACAACATTATATTATTACATTATTACAATATATTACAATATATAAATATATATATATATATATATATATATATAATGTATTATTACAATATAAATTTTATTTATATTATAATATAATAAAGAAAGTAAAATAAATTATTTAATATGAAGGTTTCAGATAACTTGTTAAAATTATAATTTCTGTTATACATCAGAATTTATTTCATTTATTATAAAAGCATTTAAAATATTTTTTCAAACATTATTCATTGATAACATAAATTTTTTTTAGTTAAAAAATGTTATTTATATTATTTAGTATATAATACGATAATTTATGTAAACTATTATGTTTAGTAATTTAGTACAAAGCTATTACAACATGATAAATATAATATATATTATAATATATATATATAAATATTATGGTACTAAAATCTTATATATTCCTGTTTATTTTTCACATTAATCATTTTATTTCTTTTGTATTAATATAAAATTCTGTCTATTACATTTCTTTAATTAATTTAATTATTTCTTAGTAATATTATTTAAAATTAAAACTTGATTTTGAATAGATATCAGTTGAAATTAAAGAAATATAACAGGGATATTAAAAAGTTTAAGAAGAGAATAAAGAGTGTGCACATTATTAAAATTTTTTCTATTTATTTATAGAATTGCAGGATTCATAAAAAATCAAAATAACAAAAAACAAGATACAATAAAGTATTGTACAAGGTACAAGAAATCGGCTAAATATTTAAAAAATTATCTAATAGCTTGTAAATGTCGTAACATGTTTCTATCCAAAGAAAAAAGAAAAATTAAGAGCGAATTAAAAAATCAAAATTAGTTTTCAAAAACATTTTTTTAACATTATGAATCGTTTTGCAACAAAAAAGAATACACAGTACGATGACATTCAAACTATTGAATTCTTTATCGAAATCTCTTGCAATACTTTTATTGATATTAGCAAATTCAAAAACAATAAAGCTCAAAAAATTGATGATGTAATACTAGATATAAAAAGAGAAATCGAAGATTATTATAAGCGCGTGCTGCTATAATTCTTACTAGTAATATGCTACGCTATTGCTCTTGCAGATTTTTTCATTAACCTGATTTACCGTTCTTCAGAACTAAGATGAAGCGTAAAAAGTTAAAGAGAAGGAGAACACCAATACCTGTAAAAGCTACTGTACAAGGCTCGAAAGGAAACAAACTCACAAAACAAAATCAAGTTGGCGGGTAGGATAGGATTGCAATTTCAGAATAAATGAAATATATTTTAAGAAATTTAATTGAACATAGGTCTACTAATAAAAATAGATTCAAACTTTTTAAAAGTGCTTATTTTTAATAATCCGATAACGGATATTATATAGTACAAATGATATATCATTTTTTCAAGTTGATTTCTTTGTATAAAAGAAAAGTACTGCTTCAAAGTGTACTTTAGTGCATTTATGCAATATCAAAATCACTGAAATTTTAATATTATTAATTAATGCAATTTGTCGTGAGTTGTATTAATAAATCTATATTTGTTAGCATAATTTATCACGAGGACTGTTGTTATATGTATGAATAAAAAATTAAAGAATAAAAATTGAGTAACAAAATTAAGAGCTAATAAAAATCAAATACAAATGTAATTTATGTTTTTCTTATATTTAAATCAGTGTTTTGTTACAAATTTGCTTACTATATAATGTTTCTTTTTTTGACTCTAAAAGTTTTAATATAGCTTTACCAACAAAATTTTCTTAAAGTAGTTATTTATGAAGTTTATTTATACACTTATATTACAGTCTTCATTTTAATGTTCATAATACGTATTTGTATATAATTTAAACAATTTTTATTTATTAGAAATTCACACGTAATATGATTTTATATGATCGTATTATTTTATAATTACTTTTCAAAGCAGTTACTGGAAGTTAAAAAAAATGTCTTATTTAATAATTCTACAAAGCTGTGAAAAAATAAAACTTTAGAAAATATTTGTGAAACATTTTTGAAATATCTAACATTTATTTTGTTCATACTTTACCAACGCTCAACTTCTGATTTAAGTCATAAAATAATTATAAGTGAAATATATATAAACGTAAACAATATATATTAAAATAAAAAATAAACGACTTTTAATAAGAAATTGTCTTCGTTCCCTTTTAGCAATTATGTAAAAACATTCACATATTATGAGATGCTTATAGTACTATTTACACATCTTCATATAATTATTGTATACATAAATAAACAAACAATAAGACATATAGTAAGGTGATCTCTACAATTATAGAGCCAAAAAATACTCTCCACTTAAGTTTCGTTATATACGTGCTTATAGGGTTTCTTTTTCTTTGCATGTCTTCTCTTTTCCTGTAAAGCGATAATAGATATGCGATCAAAATCTGAATATCAAAGTTTGAGCGTTAGTGGTTAAAAGAAAAACATACAGTACGCGTTCCGAAAGTCCAGAAGATAGTGTTTGGAATATTATTCGGATATCGTAATGAGTGTCCTGTTAGCAATTTTCATTGTACTTTATGGTGAGTATGTGTGTGAGAATTACTGATTTACGTTTTTGTATTTCCGTCGCAGAAGAATTATGTTGATGATTATATGGTCCTCGATAATACACAATATCATCATTCTACATAAGCATTGATATGTATATTCTTTAATAATTAAAAACAGAACGACATTCATTTAAAAACAAAATTTTAGTTAAAACAATCAATATCTCACAAATTAGCAAATTTGTGAAAATTTAGATAGTGTTTTTTAATAATTAGATTATTAATAACCAATTTACTTAAACTAACTGATTTTTACATATCCTTTAATTCTAAAAATATGTGAAAGAATCTATTTACTATATGATCCGACTTCAAAAGAATTTTATTTGATGGTATTGTTATAGATTTATAAATTTATTAAAGTAAAAAAGAGTGTATTATATTCTTTTCAAAGGTTACTTCTTCATTGTTAAACAAAACAACATATACCCAGTATCTAAAAATTTGCAAGCAGAAATTTTAAATATTAATTGAAATAAATACCTTTATCAAAATCATTAAAATTTTTAATAACAACGTTACGTTTGAACGTTGTTTTTTTGAATTCTGTTATTCTTAACTGACACAGCAATTATTTTCTTGTAAACGTTACGCTGGTTAATCACTAGCAAGAAATTATCAAAAAATGATTATTTACAAAAATATAATCATGTACATACTTATACCTATTATTAATTTTTCTTTTTCAGTGATTTGTAAAAAGAGTAATAAATTATATTCCCATTTTTAAAAGTAAAATGTTAATACTATCTTTATGCATACTAATTTATTATAATTTATTTTATTTGATATAATAAATACGTATTTATTGAATATTTTAGAAATTAGAAAATTTTAATCATTTCTAGTATCTTATTAATATTATTAATATTTCACTTGATATTCTTAAGCAGAGTAAATTTTACTTATTATTTTTAGGTAAAATTTATTTATATGTGTTAAAAATGAACTGTTTCACGTGTATTAATATTTAATATATTATTCAATAGAAAATATAAAAAAGTTTTAAAAATTTAATATGCGTATTTTTTATTATGATATGGACTCATTTATTTTTTTTAACATAAGAATACTAAAATATATTTTAGCCTAATTGTGCACTACAAGAAGCATTATTTAAATTTATTTCACTATTTAATACGTTCAAGTGAAAATATGTGCACTTACGTTGACCAAAGAGTTCTAACTATTAGTTTTTTAGATCAAGAAGTCCGAGTTCATGTGATAAGTTACATTTGATTGATATTAACATTGATATATATGACTACGTATAAAATTACATAAACAATCAATAATAAAAAATGTTTGAAAGAAAGGGTCAAGGGCAGATATTACGAATTTAAAATCCTAATTAATGGACTAGACTAATTATAAAATAAATAATATTCTAAATTTATTAAAATAAATATGCATTTTAAAATATTTAAATGTTCTACATTTAAAGCATAAAAACGATTGACAATTAAACTTACAGATCATATAATAACATTTATCCTTGAAAATTACCTAAATCATGCATTCTTCATTTGCTTTTGATATTTATTTTAATAAAAAACAACAAAAATTGTATTTATTCACAGATTTTTTCAAATATTAAATCTCACATTTAAGTTAAAAATATATTTGAATCACGAAAAAAAACAAGAAATCTGCTTTACGAATTATTACCGTTTTCTTACAAGTAAACTAAATATGTATCAAAAGGAATTTTTCTAATAAAAGAATAGCATAAAAATATAATTTTTTCATATTCAAAAAATAGAATTTATAAAAAAAGTTGAATTAATTAATAAAAATAAGCTCAAGGTATTGAAAAACTGTGACATGGAAGAAATTTCGCAATAAAGAAAACTGACGTTTTCAGTTATTTTTTGGTTTATCTTAAAGTGAATCTCTGGAAAAAGACGATGAGCAGTCTAATTACATAAAACCGGTTTCCGATTATAAAATTAACTAACCAATGTTTGTTAATATAGTATTGTTCTTAAATTTACCTACAATATTTTTATTAATTGTAAATAGGTATTTTTTTTAATTCTTGCTGTGTACGTTAAGTACATAACTTCATTTTTAATATATTTTTTAATACGTATTTGAATTTCAATGAAGCAAAGACAAGTTGTTTCCATTCTTGTACTTCTGTTTTACAGATGATGTATGAATACTTTTATAATAACTTTTTGAAAATATTCCGAACATTCCTTATATTTTATAAAATTTAGATGCTTTTACATTGTACTACGAAAGTACTATTATTTATGTAAAAGTATAAGAATTGCTATTATAAAACAAAATTTAAATGGTAAAAGCTCTCTAGCGGCCGAAAAAAGACCAAAGTTTGAAGATTTTTCTTGGAATATCTATTGAAGGGATTAATAATTTCTTTTGAGAAATTATTGAATATGTACTGAAGTATAAAAGAAAATTTTTATTGACATTTTTATACAAAATTGCAGCAAGCAAGCCAATCTTCAAAAGAAACTTTTTTAAAAATCACTCGATGGGCGGACCGATTCCTGTTGTAGACGTTGATCTGAAACAAAAAACGAAAATTTTTTTTAATCTACGTCTAATCTACGCTAAGAGATTATGTAGATACTTATAATTTTATTTAAAATTTTTTTTAAAAATATCAATTTTTGTCGAGAAATGAGCATTTAATTGTTTATAAAATGGAAAGATAAGCTCGAATTAAAAATCCCATATATAGTCCCTTAGAGAATATAATTCTGAAGCTGCCATCAATATTTCAAAGAGATCTGTGCAACGGTTTTAAAGTTACGAGTCCGTCCGATTTCAAAAAAGTCATTTTGAGAAAAACGCGTTTAAAAATTCATCTCAAACATTTTTTATTAACCTTTAATATGCGATGCCTGTACAAAACATTTGATTATGTAGATTAATGCTCGCCTCCCCTCTGCCTTCTTCGCCAATTTAAATGAAGTACGAACTTCTTTTACAGCATCGGTGAGAGAATTGTCTGCGTGTTTGATGCGGCACTCGTTAACTTCGTCGTAAAAATTGTTGCAATTCGAGCCCTATTTTCATCACCAGGTGTTTCATGAGCCTCATTACTCTTGTTAAGCATTCGTTGTATATGCCGGCAGCAATATAAATAGATGTGTCAAGCACATGCTTGCGACTGGAAATGGATTTCAATGTCATTGTCCATAAGGTTGCGTTGAAACTCTCGTTAGAATTTTGATGAAAAATAACGAGAAATCACGCTTCCTTCACGAACCATCGCCAGATACAATTATACCACCCGTATTCCCATTTTCAGAACTTTGTCTTTTAGTCTTCAACTGCAGTGTTCGTATTCAATTTAGCAATCTCTTCAGTTACAACAGCAATTCTTTGGACGATTCGGTCGTAAAATGATTAAAAAATAGCTGCAAGAGATCCGTGAATGCACAAAATTTCATTATTCCATTTAGACTTACTCCTAGTAACCGCATAGCAAGCACTGTTCTACGATTAATTTCATATCCTTTTTCGATAAAGGGTTTTTAACGAAATTAACCAATTTTAATATGAAAGCACAATCTTAAAATTCAAGTCACGCATCGAACTTTCAGTAAATGTTACTTGTGATTAAACATTTTACACAAAACGGCTTGAGATACGTCAAAAAAATCTTAAGATAACCGTAAAAAATTCTAAAGCCGATATCCGTATCCTTCATTTACTTCAAATTCATCTAAGTCTATTGCAGATAATTTGCGAGCCGATGTACTTGCTTGTTCAAGGTCCGGCTGTTCAAATTCTTAACGGTTCAACGGTCGCCGCGATGTTATTTTCGGTCTCTTCACGTTGATGGAACTTCCCCTTCGACTTTTTCTTTCTTGATGTATACTCCTCTTATCACATATCTTATTTATTTAAAAGTAAATTGAAAATAATGAAATAAATGAATATAAAACGCACCCTTGGTGTTACTTTTCAACTGTACTGACTCACACATATAATAAGACAATAACAGACCTCGGTGACCTTTAGCGCAATCTCAATATTTTCTGACCTGTAGCTAATGGGCCACCCATTATCCCTAAAGGTACAAACTAATAAATCAGAGCACGCCGCATCGCATCAAGCAGGCGCTCAGAGACGCTGCAGGAAAACGTTCGGCAGAGCCTCTTAAATATTTCTTTTTGTTATAAAATTACTTGGATATTGTTTTTATGGTATTAAAGCATTGTTTAAGTAAAAAAAATCGATTTTTTAAAAAATTTTAGAGTGGAATTACCTCTTGAATTAGAGATTTGAAATTATTACTGAGAGCATTGATTGATATTAAATTTGAAAAAGGGATCTTGATTTTCATTAATAATGACATTCCATAACAATTCAATTTGTATTACAGCTAGTTGTATATTTGGTACATTATGTAATTCTCCAGAAACAAAATAAATGGATCTAAATATTTGAATTAAAATATCAGTTTGTACGTAAAATATTTAAAAAAATTTCGGTGAATAAAGTTATTAATAAAATTATAAAATAATCAAGATAATGCATGGAAATTTGAACCTGAAATTAATAAATTTCGTTAAACGAACTCCACATTTCTTTTACTTTATCAGGGCTCAAGGAATTAATTTAAAATTAGTCTTTGTTGATTAACATATAATATAGTTTTTTCATTAAAATACTGAAAGATCTACATTTTACAATACAAATTTAATAACAAGAAATTATGAAATTTTATATATTTTACAACTTTCGGTGAAATTGTACGAGTTATTTTATTAATAAGTCTTTTATCAATAAATAATGTTATATTTGACTGCGAATAATCGCTAAAAAGCTTAAAAGAAAAGACATTTTCATATATTCATATTGCATATTTTTAAAAAACTATGATAAATACAGTTATAAGTATTAAATTATTATGAATTTTTTATTATAATGATTAGTTGTTAACATACATTTTTTTTATGCTTATACAGGACGATTTGATATATAACAATAAAGCCGGATTTTGAAGAAATTGGACCAACTTGCATAAAAAATAATTTTTTTAAATTTATTAATTAAAATTAATATAATAATTCATAAAATAATGTATGAATTTATAATCAATAAATATATAACCAATACAATGCAATAGAATAGTCAATATGATAGAACATGTATGAAAAAGTAGTTTCACTTTTTTCGGGTTCCCTAAAAAATAAATAATAATGTTAAGTCACAATAAGTGAAATTGAAATTATTTAAAAAGTCAAAAACATTGTTTGCGAATATATTAATAATATAAGATTTTTCTTTGTTGATTCATAAAAGTTGAGTAGTTAAAAGAACATAATGAGATATTGATCTTATAAGAATTGCAAACATTTTATGTACACATCTTAATTATTATTTAGCATTAAAAATACATTTTCGTGAATAATTTTTTAATGTGGTAAAATAAAAATAAAATATTTAAAATATAGTATTGATCTACAATTTCAATTTATATGAAATGTTGTATTTAAGAATATTGTAGATTAATTTATTAATCAAATTTTAATAGGAAGATACGATAGAAATAATTTATTGAAAATATTCTGATCATATTCTTAAGATGAGAAACTAAAAATAGCAATAAAAATTGATACATTTGTAAGCTTAAGATTAAAATATAGTTAATATTGACACAGTTGCTACTATGTAGGAGACTTTTATGTCTGACGATGCCATATTTATTTATCTTCTTTCTGTATCATCAATAAAACGTTAGTATTATCTATTGATTCTTTTTCAAAAAATATAAACTATATAACCTTGCGACGAATAACTTCATCGCGAGAGGAAAGCACTGCCGCGGAAACAGGGCTGGAAGGATAGCGAGGAAGAGGTCCGAACTCCAGTGCTTGAGGAGTTAAGGTGCGTGTGTGCGTATGGATCAGGAAGCGTGCGGAAGCTAGAGAGAGAGAAAGCGAGCGAACGTGTATGTAAGTATGGGTGGAGAGACGTGCAGAGGCGAGAGTGAGAGAGAAAGCAAGCGAACGTGTGTGTATGGATGAGAAAGCGTGCGTGCGTACAGCGGTGTCCAGAGAGGGAGGGCATGAGAGAGTGAGTGCGCGAGCGTGCGAGTGGGAGTGAAAGGGCATACGGCACAGCGGTGTCCGTGGAAGAGAGGCATGAGAGAGAGAGAGTGTGCGAGCGTGCGAATGGGAGTGGAAGGGCGTACGGCGCAGCGTCGGCCGTGGAAGAGAGGTATGACGAGGGAGGGCATGAGAGAGAGTGTGCGCGAGCGTGCGAGTGAGAGTGAGAGGGCGTACGGCACAGCAGTGGCCGTGGGATGAAAGTAGGTAAGAGTGGGAAAACGTGAGCATCGGTCGTAGAGTGGAAGGATGAATGAGTGCCTGCGGGGTGGGAGTAGGCGGCCTGAGATGCGCATGAGAGGGGATGACCGAATGGGTTGAAGAATGTATGGGACCGTGGAAGGGAGCTTTGGCTATGCATCTAGCCCTGGCTATGCCAACGCAGGGCTATACGCGAGCAAGTGCGACGCGCCCGCAATGCCACCACCGCTATTTCCCCACCACCGGCCTGGCTCGCGACCGTCAGGAAAGCGGCTAGGCGGCGTGGCCCCACCGCGAGGCCCACGAGTACAAACACGTGAGGGGAAACGCCCAAGGAAGAAAAAAGGGCGCGCTCAAGTGAAATCAAGAGACGGGGGTGGAATTCGGGAAGTGCAGGTTTCCCGGTCGAGCGACTTTTGACGCACGATCCCTAGGAGCAACTTTTGGCGCATCGGGGAACTCCAATAGGGGGAGCTCGGGAAGCAAAGGCTTCCCGGTCGAGCGACCTTTGGCGTACGACTCCTAAGAGCGACTTTTGGCGCACTAGGGGCTCCAGGAGGCACGACTCGTGTCGTACCTCCCGCTATAGGATTAGGGCCGCGACCGCGTGCGCGGAGTCAAAGCCGTCGGGCTGGACTCTTCCCCGTCATGTTGCGCCGCGCGTTAGCAAATTAAGATCTCGCCGTAGCGAATGTGCAGAATTGTCGCACCGTCTAGCATGTAAGTTCCCGTCGCGAAAAATGTTTATAATCCGCCGTAATTAGTTATTAAGTTGTATAATTCCGACGTACCGAACGTTGTTGCAATCGCGCCGTATTGTGTGTTCGGAAATATCGCACAAATAAACCATTGTTCGCCGGATACGAATAGAGTACTAGAGAAAAGAAACACCGCGCTTAGAATATAAGAAAATACAATGTATCAAGCCTCCTTTGTAAGCGGTGAGCGCACCGCAAAAATTAAGCTAGTGTAACTTTAGACCAATAAAAATAACTATAAGTATAGATTAAGTACAAAGAACGCTTTGTTCATTTCGCCCCGATCTCTCCGCACCTCCTCCTCCCGCCACGAACCTGGTCCGACCTCGAGCTCTCCGGGACGGGACAGAGAGGGAGTACGGGGGACCGAGCCACCACCAGCAGCAGAAGGGCGAAGGAACAAGGGCAGAAACGCACGGAAAATAAACCCGTCGAACGTCGCACACGAGTCCGAAAGGACACGTGTTGGGGCGGGCGACGCGTCATAAACTTACTGATTATTGTTGAAATTCAAATAGTAACAAAATGAAAGAAAACTAATCGGGTGTTTCATTGAACGAAATTATCAACGGAAAGTTGATATTGATCCGAAATTTAAAAATTTACCCTTTGTTTTAAGTACCAGTACACTTCAGTTCCACTGCCATAACGGTGAATACATCGAAAGCAAATACTTTTGCGATGGTCAGATTAACTGCAACGATGCTTCGGATGAAACAAGAGATGAATCCTCTAAGAGCCATTGTATTCTATAAAAATTTCGGTGTAACTATGGAGCTTGTGTAGACAGTGGTACTGTCTGCAATGGTGTGAAAAAATGTGCCGGCAAAAGCGATGAGACATTTTATCAGTGTAACAAGTCAATAGAGTCCATACCTTTTAGTTCCACCGTGATGCCAAAATGTAAAAATAATCAGTTCAAATGCAATAACAAGCAGTGGATTCTGAACACAAATCTCTGTAACGGACACATTGACTGTGCAGATTGTTCTGATAAAATAGTTTCAACATGTGGTTTCTACAAGTCTGAAAAAGTCATTATGGTATAAATAAAATAAGAGAATATAATCTTTAGAGATCTAAAAAAAACAGTTCGTTCTATGAAAAAAGAAATTTTTTATGGCACTGCTTTCAAAAACAACCTAGATTATCGAGAAAATTAATTTGAATGTAACTAATTCGTTTATAAAGAAAAATCATTTTGCTTTGAATAGAATGAAACTATATAAAATGCATTATTATGATTAAAGACGCTTACATATAAAAATTATTATTAACATTTGGCAGGCAAGTATTAAAACACAATTTTGTTAAAAATTTGATGTATAGTTTTCTCGAGGATTCGAAGTTTTTATTATTTTCTATATTACTTTCATAATTAAAAGTATTATGCTCTAAATTAAAATCTTTATAATTTCATGCGTTTTTTAATTTATTGTCTTATTATATTAGCATAATTAATTAATAATCTTCAATAATTTGTATTTAGTTGAATTAATTGAATTATAATACGTAATATATGTTTAAGTTATCGTTAAATATTTTTTTCAAGTTTATGTATGTAACTATAATTTGCTTATATAGTCTGAACACTTATTCATGTAAATTTGAAATATCTGTCATTTTAAGCACAAGCATAAAGTTCGAGAAGTAACTCACTTTTCTTTAAAATACATTAACCGTTTACATCAATAATAAATAATACTTAAATAGCGTGTTGTTATTCTATGATTGCTTAATATTCGATATTTTCTAATCTTCTCTAAATCCTTCAAATGTCTCAAAACTTCTTTTGAAATTCAATAGTTACTCGTTCTCTCTACTGATTTGCTTAATTTTTCTCTTTTTGGATGCAAAACCGTGTTTAGACAGCATATAAAGATTACCAACTTTACTTAAAAGACTGCTATAGTGCTCTACTTTAGAAAAATTTGAAGTACGACTCTTTAATATGAAATCATTGTAGAATATGAGGTGGTATAATCTCTTTTAACACTGAAATTTTTTTATAATATCCGTTTGATAACATTTCTGGAACCGTTCGAAATAATATTTTTAATTTAAAATTTAATTTTTAATAAAAATAATAAATTGTATTTATACATGATTTTTTTACTGAACAAAAATTTTTAAGTTTAAGATTGTCAAGAAATGGAAATAAGCAATGTCAAAAAATTGAAAAGATAAACAATTACTCTTCAATTATCTCTGTTAGACGCATTTGAAAAAAGGTTTTTTTTAATTAACACAAAAAAGAACTGTCGAAAAACACGTTAAGATTTTAAGTTTTTTAAAAAAATTATTTAAAAAAATTATTTCAATTTATTGAGTAATATAGCTCTTTACTTTTAAGCAATCATTTATACTGATTTGTTTCGCAAAGGCAACTTGACGTCCTGCAATTAAACGCGAAAAAAGGGAAAATTTGTAGACTAATACGGACTGACAACATATTGAACGCAGGTTCAAATACAAAATATAACAAAAATACCTCTTTCAAACGTTTGATATAATAGATAGTTACCTTCCCAGAATAAAAAAAAGAATCACGTAGAAACTCAATACAATCTCAAACTAAAGAGCTAAACGGCATGAACAAATGTTAATGTATAAGAAACTACGTTACAACGAAAATACCGCAAAATAGTCACATTTATTATCACATATATTATCTTTCTGATTATTAAATCAGGTTTATCAATTCTTGAACATTTTTCTTGTGCTTTAATAATTGTTTCAATTATGGTTTCATCCTTGTGCTAAAGTAGTACCGATTACTTCTTAAACGTTATTAAGCTTTTGATATAAACTAATTGTTGGAGATGAATTAATTCGTGCAATAATCTTATAGAAAGCTTTATTATTATTCAGCTAGAACACGAAAATAATGAAAATAATGCAACACACTAGTGATGTGAGACAAGGACAAATTTATGCATATGCAGAACAGATGTTTTTAGAATGTAAGTCTTAATGAAAAAATAAAATTCTATTGACAATTGTACTTCAAACGTTGGACAGTCTCGAACTAGCTTATGAAAGTATGCACATCTCTCAGCTACTGTCCGTCGACACAGTCGACAGAGTGCAATAAGTAGAGTCAATAGATATATTATTCGGCTTCTTTATTTATTACTTAAAAGAGTACATCATTGCTAGCATATTTTAATAGTAAAAAAGTAGGAACATTCAAATCGTTTCTTTGACGATGCCAATGGTTGTACTTGACAACACTGGCAGTATTTGCGTTGATTACTTGTATGCATAGGACGAGAACAGGAAGTAACCTTTGCCGGGAACATGTCAAATTACTAAAATTATTGTTACACGTATTCAATTTTTAGAAATATTGGGTTTATTAAATTTTTGGTCAATTATTATCAAATCAATCATCAATCATCATTTAAATTAAATTATGTTTAACCGTAAATTTTTGACATATTCACAAAAGTAGAAAGTTTATGCACTTTTATTTAATAATTATTTAATATAATATTATGGCTTGTTCAATGATCTCAATTATGGAAATTGTTATTTTAGTTCTTATTAATAGAAAAAGTAAACGTAAAATTTTAACCAATTTTTTAAAATTTTTATTAACATTTAATATTTTAAAATGAAAAATTTGATTATTTTTAAATATATGACTATTTTGAATTATTTTGAAATGAATTTTCTTTTAAAATTATTCAATGTACTTTATAATATGCAATAAGAAATTTTTTCTATTATATTGTTTTGTATAAAAGTTTAAAAATCAATTTAAATTAATTATTATAAGAATTAAAAATGTTATCTTTAAATTTTATTGTTATTAAAAATGTTATTAAAAATGTTGATATTTATTAAGATTCGTTATCATCTATTATACAAAAATTATCAATTCATTAAAAGTTTCCTGTATATTTATTCAATATCATTTATAATAAATACATAATAAATACATTTTTAAAACAACCTTTCCCAATATTTTTTATAGATAATGACGATGGAAAATTTAATTTCACAAAATTTTATGTTTTAATACAGTTTTATTTAAGTTATTTTATTTATTTAATTAAATTTTATAAATCAAAATTAAGTTATGCTAAAATTAATTTTTCGATTTTTCATAAAGTTTATTAAGGTATAAAATAAAATATTCAATTCAAAATTATATTTATTTGAAAGATGTCCACTTGGAGTCTTTATCTGTAATTATAGAGCTTGCATTCGTAAAGATCTGAAGTACAATGGAGATTTAAACTGTACTGATGGATCTGAAGAAACTCAATATTTGTGTGGATCTAATAAATCGCCTAAGCAACATAATCATTGGACTTTACAAGAATCGTCTAATTTTTATTCCATCAATGATCATTTTACGAATGAACACTTATTATCTCATCGATTTGATTATTATCATATTACTCATGAGCAAAGTCTTTAATCTTCACGTCCTGATTTTTACATGACCGCTATATTTAAATCACCAACGCATCGACATGACTACAGATTAACACCCTTTTTACTTAACACTCAGAAAATGTTGCATAATCCACCACCTTATCGATTTAAGAAATCCTATGCAATTTATAGATGTAGATCAATTTTATCTGCATCTTATCAACATCTTATTTTGAGGATTCACATACCATTAATCAAAATACATAATCATCTTCTTGGCCTAATGAATCTTATAATTCTAATCTCAACGATTCCTATAATACTGATAAAAATAAACCAGAATCTCTACGAACTAATAATCTTCATAACAGTAATGATTCCAGACAACAATCTCCTCGGCCTGATGATATTTTTAATACTAATAGGTATAGGTTATCGCCTCCACGGCTCAATGGTCCCTATAATACCAATAAAGATAGTATTATAAACCATCTCTTCGAACTGATGAATTTTATAAAACTGATAGACGCAAACCACCTCTATCTCTTCGGCCTGACGATCCTTTTAATAATTGTAGATTTATATTACCGCCATGACATCAGGATCCCTGTAACGTTGAAATATCTAGACATTCACCACCTATTAAATCAGATGATCCCTATAACATTGGTAGATTCAGACTACCTCCTCAACATGACAGTCTCTTTAACACCGATTAGCTGAGATCACTATCGCCAGAGCCTGGCAATTCATATAATACTGATATACATATATTACCAACTTTAAAAATAAATACTTTCTATAATACTGATAGACCCAAACCACCATCTTTTTGGACTGATATTTAGTATAACACCGATCGATCTCGACTACTACCTACTCAGTCTGACGATTTTTATAACACTGATAGACTCCGATCATCATATCCCCAACTTGACGATTTCCATAACACTGATAGATCTAAACCACCATCTCTTATACCAAAAAACCCTTTTACGGGAACTGAAGACGACATATTTACTTCTCAATATTATAATCTGTATGTATCGGATGGTCATAAGCAATCTGAACAATATTCTAATTATAACTTCACAAATTTTTTTAAATTGACAACTTCAATTCCCACCACTCGAGACCATTACAATTGATACAGCCATCAAGACCAACTTCACCTAAATCAGTGCAAGTATCGTGCAATGTACCCGTTCAACCACAAAATGGCGAGTGGAAATTAGAAAAAAGTCAGTGACCCACAGATACTAATTGCTATGTCAATGAAAAAGTTCATATGCTTGATCCTGGCTCTCAGCTAGTGTACAAGTGTAAGATCGGCTATAAATTGATTCGAATTGCTGATGTTTTTTTTGTGGGCTCAAAGGAACGTGGTCAAAAATTATAAAATGCGAAGGTAAGCATAAATAGAACGTAAATTAATTTATAAATTTAGTTTAAAATTATTCGAAACTTACAATTTATTATAAATTAAATTTATCATGCAAATGCTATTTTTAGGATTTTTATTGGATAAATTGATTCAATAAAAAAATTTAAGTACTTTCAAACAAAAACATAAAGTTAAAGCAATGCACACAACTGCAAATTTTTTTAAAGGGATTAATATGTTGATGAGATCAAGATATTTAAAAACTGATTAATATTAACAGATTATAAATTATTCATTATTAACAAAATAATATATTTTGTATATATATATATTTCGTTTTCAATTAATTATTAAAAAGTTTCGAAAATAAGTAATTTAGGATATAACGTGAACTGATGGTATGAAAACCTTGCTTTTTTCAGTTTAGGTAACTGATAGTCAAATCAGTGTTCTTGGGTAGGAAGGGAATGATGATACAGAGGAAGAGAACAAGTTTTATTTAATAAGAACGATTTATCTTCAGATTTTAATTTGTCCGTTGATAAAATCTGGTGGATCGAAAAATCGCATTAAAAAATGTAATGATAATTATCAATCTTTTTCTAAAATGCAACTAAATAAGTGATGTTATAAAAAAATACCACAGTACAATGCAAATAAGAAAATGAATTAATATAACTGAAGTAAATAAAAAAAGAACACAGTTAAATTAAAAGCTATTAATATAATTTGTTAAAGTTAAACGCGTTTTAACAAAGTATTTGTGTAGATAAGTCAAATTGAATCGTCTAAGTAATTAAATGTTCCATATATTTAAGTGACACAGTTTTCGGAGAGAGGAATAGTTCATTTGTTACGCTGATTCAAAGCTGATCAATTGCAGTATAAATCATCACCTGGATGAGGTAAGATATGAATAATTCATCATCCTATTCTCGACTTCGAAAGCATTTCTAGGGGAAAAAATGCTACAAAATAGTCGCCGGAATAAGAATGAAATGCTGCAAAAATAATTGCCAGAAAGGATCATATGTAGTAAAGAACATCGCCTCCAGGGCGGAATTAAAGAGTTCGCCTGTCTTAGATAAGCAGGAGCGATCGACCTCATCCCGCAATATACATATTCTTTTGCATCAGGGAAGGATAGTTCACGCATGTTTGCAGGCATCACGAATTGTACCAAAGCCAGACAATGATTAACACAAAGCAGGCGCGACAATAACTTGTTTTCTATCACTTCCACTTTTTACGCCTACTCATATTAGCCTAGGCTCTCTCACTCTCTCCCTCTTTTTCTTACATTAATGTACGTTTATACATTGTGTACGTAAGTCGTGGTATGTACTTTTTTCACTCTCACTTAGTCGCTTTTACACACACTTACATACTATTTTGACGAAGCACAAACGTGCTGTTTGTCACAAGGGTATTATGTATATTTAAACAGAAATTACAATAGTTTCAAGATAATCTTATTAAACAAAATTGATTGAGATGAAAGAATAAAAAGAAAATGAATGAAATAATACGTATGAAGAACTAATAATTTTAATATTTTAAATTAAAGCAGATATGATAATAGAAATATTTTAAAGTATCATTATAAAAAATTCATATTTATCTTATATTGTGGTAGTTCAAGGCTAATGTAGCAAGCTTTATTTAAATCTTAATAATGATTGATGATATTTTTACCTCATTTATTGTCGTGTAAAAACAAACAAAAAATAGAAAATCATATTTAAAACTAACATTTATGTGAGATGTAGTGATCAACTGATAGTTGAAAGTCACTGGTGACATACCGCTAGAAAATGTGTACATTTTTTCTATATATCTCGAGATATCAAAATTTGTTGATGTCAACCAATATCTATTTGTTGATTACGCAGTGTATTAAATTATTATTCAGAATAATATTTATCTTCTAATGTATCTTCAAAATTGAAATCATTAGTTCTTGTTTTAAAGAGTACAATTATATAGAAATTTAAGATTTTATTCTTAAATTGATTTCTATAAAATAGAAAATTAGTGTTAAAAATATTCTATTTTGCTTTAGAGCTTCAACGTTGTAAACTTCAGGCTTATTTCTTAATAGATTAAATATTATCGTTTTAATTAAGTTAGAGAAGTAGAACAGAATGGTATTAATTTACATCTCCAACCCAGGCCTTTCTTATCAAAGTCAATCCCGCACTAATAATAAAAAAAATAGCATAACTAAAAGAGAATATTATCTATCCACATATTTCTCGGTCTAAGAGAATGCAAAATGCAAAGGAATTGTGAGTGTGTTTCAATTGCTTAAGTTGTAATACAACTTTAAATTCCATCGCTGCTTTGACAACAAAAAGCATCATTTCTTTTTGCACATGGAGTTATAAGAAGAAGCTTTAAAAAGAGAAAAAGTGGGAAGACCAGACGTCAGGATACATTTGTATAACAGTCAAAATCGTATAGTAAGCTACTACTTAGATAATTCTGAAGCTCCTGTAGACAAGATTATGAAGTATCGCGCCTTATTTGATTCAGACTCTAAGGATACATTACACAAGGAAATAGGTATTAGGGCTACAAAAGATAATAGGTCATCTGAAAATTAGCCGCGTTGGTGATATGGTTATAGTTATATCTAATATGACGACATCGCTTTTATTAAAATACAAGTAGACTTATATTACACTTAAATTCTCAGTCTAAAATGCTATACCAATTGATCAAGCTGATAGCGTGCGAGCGGTAGAAGCTTTGGATTTGTCAAATCTTGATGTGACAGACCACGTCGAGTCGACTATATTACTTGAGTCAAACTGCACAATTTATTTTTGCGAGGGATTGTAGGCGAATCTTTTATGAATGTCCATTAGACAGAGAACGGCTCTAAAATAGATATTAATAGGATCTGTGTTCTCTTATTAACATGAACTTACTACAAAGCTAAATATCTTTTTTACAAGAGCTGACATTGAAATCTCCATGGAAGTTGCAAATCGTCTTGTTTTTTCGCATTTCTAGTACCTTAGTTATTCACTTTGCCTTAAATAGGTATACTTGATTAATGCAGTTTTTGAATAACACTTCTGTTTATCTTTTCTGTCACTTGTGCAATACAAAGTTCAACCAGCATCAGTGCAAAACTCGTAGTTCTTTTGGTTATCACAAGTTACATTTTAATCCTTTTATTTCAAGACTTCGTCTAGCTCACAAACTTTTTCTTCGAAAAATCAATTTCTTTTTATTTTCACGAGAAGGCAGTAATATCACTTTGATTGCATGAATATAATCGAACATAAAATTTATTTAAAATTTTTTTTTGTTCTAATTATTTTTATTCGTCACATCTAAGTTATTTATTATTTATTGCTATTATTTTTTATTATTTTTTTGTGAAAATAAACTATATATATTTTGTTATTATATTTTTAAATATAAACTTACAATTTTTTATTAGAATAAATATTTAAATTTAAAATTAATTAAAACTAACGTTAGAATAAAATTTTAGAATTTATATTATTTTTAGAGTACATTTATTTTGAATTATAATTATTCCTTTTTAAAATATTTATAATCTAATATAATATATATATGATTTTCAGATTAGTTGTCCATCTATAAGCTCTACAGCAAGAGATGCGGAATGTTCATTTGAAGATAATTGGATATCATGTGATAGCTTAGTTCTACTTAAAACAGTAGCTACGTTAAAATGTCGAAACAGCTACACTCAAGATGTGACAGATCTTACAAGAAGAGATAACATTAGATGCAATGCAAAAGACGTTTGGGAACCGCAGCCCATTAAGTGCGTTTCAGATATAATTATATTTAACATTTTTATTGTCAGTTAATTTTAAAAGATTATTTCCTATGATTTATTCAATTTTAAGCAACCAATATGAAAACAATAGATAAACTGAGAAAGATAAAGTATTACTAAAAAGTAAACAAATTGAATAAGAATGTTAAAGTACGGTTGATTTAAGATTTAAAATAATCAACTTATAAATCCCTCTTTCTTAGAAATAATTATTATATATCAAGAAGGAAAGTAATTTTTATAGCTTTTACAGGCTTTTTATATAATGAACTTTTACATTTGTTTAATACAATGAATGATTTTATATTGAATTAAAATTTTAAAAAATTTAATTTATGCATAAGATTTGTTTTTTATGAAGTTATAAGTGCATATTTCTTGTAGCAAAAATAAAATTTTTAGAATTATTATTTTTTTAGAATATAAATAATGAAGTTTGATACGTTATATTTTAAAGCAAGTCGCACATTTTTAGTGGTATTTTTAATATTTTAAAGGTAAGTTTGATATTATATTTTACATTTAGTGTTTAAAAAATTCTAATAGTTTGCGGAATAGCTTCACCTGGTAGTGGCACACCACTCCTAGTCAATGGAATTCGTGCAAGTATTTCTTATTTCCCATGGAACTTTGTACAAACTAAGTTGTAATGAGAAGAAATTCATTTGTGGTACTACTATTATCAAAGATGTTCTTTTGGTGACTGCTGCTCATTACATGTATGATCAATTGAAAAAGAAATTGATACTCCATCCAAATTCTACGTAGTTGCTGGCAATGTTTACAGGGATTATGACTATTAAGGTCAGATTTACGGACAGTAAGGAAAACCATGGTAAATATTATAGTATATTATATGGTAAACATTACATAAAAAATATAAATTAATGTTAATACTCTGTATTAGTGTCTTAATGCATAGTAAATATAAATTTTACTTCAATAATTAGTTTTTACAAAAATAATTAAAATATAGTAGTTATTTCTAAATTATTTTTAGGTAAAGAACATTTTTATAGTTTGTAACTATTTAGGACTCGAAGGCAATTACGCAAGTGATATTGCACTGTTACAAATTACAAGCCTTTCACATTTAGTTCTATACTAATGCCAATTTGTCTCGACATAAGCGGAGTAAGTGATCAAAAGAAGTAGCATGAGCAGGTGTGAAGATAAAACGACTTTTTTCTTCTGAGTAAATAGATGAATATATTCTAAAACGGTCTTACTTACAATTTCGTCGGCGATTTTTTCCTTATAATGGATATTAGCTATTAGTCGGCGAATTTTAGGATGGTGGCACTTTCGACAGTGATCCCTGTACTTTTCTTAATTCTACGATAGGTTTTTTTCTACGGCGTGAATTCCTAAGTGTCGGGTCGTATCGTGATCGTGGTGTGAGCGAAGATCGTTCCGTTTTTCGAGAAGGGAAGCGTTTGGAGTGTACTCGCGTTCGAGTATATCAAACGACCATACGCACCGCAGCGAGCCACTGGAACACAAGCGAGTAAATTCGCACACAGGTAAGTCAAAGACGTATTCCTCTGCAGCGAAATATCCCGCATTCAGGTATGTCAAATAAACTTACCCACCCCGATCAAACACCGCACCGCCATCGGTCCTGATGCTTGTGCCCTCGCCCTTGTACT
Source organism: Wiebesia pumilae (assembly GCA_018907045.1). Taxonomy (NCBI): domain Eukaryota; kingdom Metazoa; phylum Arthropoda; class Insecta; order Hymenoptera; family Agaonidae; genus Wiebesia; species Wiebesia pumilae. The sequence goes on along the minus strand of JACCHZ010000140.1, from coordinate 1,027,271 downwards.
AAGAAAAGCTTTCCTTTCTTTGCTTTTCCTATCGCCGCCTAGCGGTGAGAAACGCTTTTCCTCCTTACAAACTTACGTCGGCGTGAGTTCACTTGCAAGGGACGGCGGTAGGGATGAGCGCTCTGGGCTCCATTGTGCTAGACCCTAGCCTTAGCCCGTAGCTAGGCTCCCCTCTTTGACTCTCATGCTCTCACTCTTTCACTTCGCAGCGCTGCATGCCACCACTATATGGGCATGCTTACTCTCAACATACACTGTGCCGAATTCATCTCTCTCTCTCTCACTCATTCTACGTAAACTATGCAGCGTGTATTATTGTGTTTATGTATATTATATATAAGTATAATAGAATATTTATATGTATATTATTAAAAATGAATATATAATTTTATAATTTAATATTAAACAATATTTAAATAATATATTTTTATCATTTTTAATTTTTATAAAACTATTTTCTCGCTGTGTACTACGCTCTATATCTTTCTCTCACAAGCTCACTACGTGAGACGTTATGTTCTCTCTCACTCTCTATCTATCTCTTTCTTTCTCAACTTATATCCGAGCATAATTTCATAACATTAGTTAATAATGATATTTTTATTTAATTTTGTAAATAGACATTTTAATTTTCTTAAATAAATGATAATTTTTATTTATCAAATGTATGAATATTTTGAAATAATACATTGTTTATTTAGAAAACTCTTTCCGATGGTTTGAATAAGTAAACATACGTTGTGCATTTTCTTAGAGTAAAAAAATAGTTAATTCGTTAGAAGTAAACTGATTAGAAGAACTCTTTTAATTTTATAAATCTAGAACGCAGTTGATCAGAATATAAAATAAATGTTTTTTTAATGATATAAATTAATATATTTACTTCCCTTATTCCTCTTTTCTACTACTCCAACTTCTATGCGAAAAATGTGCTTAAAACTCAATAAATTTGCTGCATAAGTAGCTTTGCTGAATACTACCACATTTTTTAGTTGTTTATTTTCTAGATTTTATTGTCCGTTACTTGTTATATTGAATCAAAAACCTGGAGGTTCTTGATTATCTACAGATTTACCTAGTTGATATCCAAATATATAGATGCTCATAAAATTCTCATTTTAAATTAATTAAAATAATATTTGACTTTAGTGTATATAAATACAGAGCTCTTCTAGAATCGACTGAATGTAATTTATATGACTACGATATTATTATTTGACTACTTTATATCGAATACGATCTGACATTCGTTTAGATCAGCTGAATAGGTATATTCTATAAACTTATTTTTTCAGATGTCTTATATTGTGATAAAATTCCTTTTCCATTTTTAAAAATCTCGCTGTCGTAAAATTTATGAATTTTTTTTTTAATATATAAATAAATTCATTTTCATTTTACTTTCTTATGAGCTGTTGTTACTTTGAAAATATTAATCATCCAAAGTAACATAATGATAGTAACATAGGTTAATTTCTAAAAAGTAATTCTAACAAGCCTTTAGTTCGAGGTTAACTTTTTCTGCTTAAATAAAAAAATTCATTTATAAAATTTATAAATAGGTTTCCAATTATAAACGCATCATCTTTTTTGCAATCTTCGAACATATAATTCAAGTATTTTTCGCATTCATTTTTATATTAATAAATATTTACCTAAAATTCATATGATTCTACATTATTTTCTACTGCTTTGAATAAGTATTCTTTACGAAACGTATTATCAATATTTTCATACCACAAGATTTTATCAAACATCTAGTAGATTTGCTAAACTTAACTGCGTCATTTTTTTAAATTTCTAACGTATTTTCTTTTTTAATATTCTGCTATATAAATTAGGATGCACTTCATAGTGGTCAACAATTAAGCGGTTCAACAATTGATTTAAATGTATCATCTAATAAGTTCTAAGCACTAGTCCGACCATATATTTACGTCTAATTACGTTTGGTGATTTAAAAAAGTAGAAATTTATTGTGCTGGTATTCAGCAACCTTAAAGGTTTTGATTTGCAATTTTTACACCGCAAACTGCGTTTTAGTGTATCAAATGAATCATAGCAGCTAGGCATCATACAATATAGTTAAACGCAGAAATTTTCCTAAAATGATCTGGAGAAACTTTCAATAAATAATGAAACCAAAAAAGGGTTTTCAAATGATATGTACATTTAGTGCACTCCCCTACAAAAGTTTGCTAATGCCGAACAAACGCAGTAAAGCCTTCTGCATCATGGTCTAAATGATCTACATGCAAAGATAAGTGATTTCTTTTCTAACAGGACTGAACATGTTGATAAGTTTGCTATTTAGGAAGTACATTTGGTTGAGTTGCACATCTACTCTCTTTTTCGTTGCTGCAAAAGGAGTTCGCAATCCTATTTCTCAGAGTAAGCTCCGACGCTCTTTCTCGCACTAAAATAATAACTCACCAGAATGGCAATGCTGGTGGAAAAACACCTCAATCATTTAATTATTCACTCTCGATCCTACGGAAAAGAAGCGACCTAATGAGCTTCCTCTTAGTCCTTTATTTCCCCCCTTGATAAACCTGCCAATACTATCTCTTGCCTTTAGAACGACGACATACTGACCCATATATATATATATATATATATATATATATATATATATATATTAAAAGTGGAAAAACGAAACAACTTATTTTCTTTCATCTAACTTAGATGACTAACCGCTCTCAAAACAATCAGATGCGTCTATACAACATCTCTTTTTTCACGAACCACACAAGTTTTTTGACGAGCTCAGCGATGTAGCCCAAGGTACCATAATCACTACCTAAGCTACTTAAAACTTCAGCTCCATAGCCTCTGTTTGAGGCTATGTTTGAGCCTCTATTGAGGCAACCAAGCGTGGCAATGATCTATTATCAACCTGGCGGTTGCGACATTAATCATGCGCGTGATAAAACGAATAAAAATATCTGTTTTCTAGCCCAACAAAGCTGACGTGTAGCTTAGTTTACTGAAATGGTGTTTCAAATTGTTAAGAATCACTGACAGCAACAATGCATTTTGCGCGTTGTTGAATTTTTCGAATTTGTTGTTGAACAATTCGAATTTATCAATACAAAATGAATGTGAATAATACGTACTTTTTCGGAAAATTCATCTATGTTCAGCGGAGTTACAGCGTATCACACATTTCAACCACATTTACAAGCCTTTATCTTTGCTCAGAGACTGGATAAAATATTGCTAAATCAAAGACGTCAGCTCATCTACATAAATGAGTTGCTTACTAAGATCAGATACGTCGCTGGATCAGAAACAACCGCAAATGACGCATTATCACATATCAATATATTGCGTATGTCTAAGATGATCGACTTCTAAGCCTTGTCAACGCTTAACAAAAAAAAACAAAAAGCTGCAGAAATTTATTAAAATTATCGCGACTTCTCTGAAAATATAGAAACTGACATTCGGCTCTAAATACTAAAAATCTGGTGCAACGTATCAGCTACCGATTTCTTTCACATCTAAAAGTTTCAAAGAAGTAGTGTGCGAAAGATTTTATAGACTCAACCATCTGCAGCATGATTACAAATAGGCTCATCTGTTAAAAGTATGTATGACCATCTATGAATACATCAGGCGCTTTATCCGCGCATGCATTTCATATTAACGCACGAAAGTAATACACCACATATACCTAGAGTTAGCAACATTCATCGAACGAAATTACGGTTCGAACACAATCCAACATAGTTTTGTATTGTCTGACTAGATAAATCGCTTAGCCAGATGGCTTAAAGTTATTCCGATTTATAGACCATTTATAGTTATCCCATTTTATAGACATTACATTACAAGGTATGGATGCCCTTTTCTTACATCTATTTCCTACTATTCCTCAATCCTTAGTGCCCTATCGACACACGCACAACTGTCACTTGCATATCATAATTAATTCAATAAATTTTGGTTGGCGTCGTCGTTAAATATAGTAGGATATTTATTTGTCAACCAGATTAACAAATCCTTACAATATGAATAAAAAAGTATTTTTTATTTTAAACATGTTAATTATATCATATAAAGCTTTGTTACTTCAAGTTAACATAAGCAAACAACGAATTATTCACTTAAATTTGTACCTAAAATTTTTACTAAAAATGTTATAAATTTATTACATTATATAAGTTATTAATTTTTATAAGTAAAAAAATTATATTAATTCAATACGACATATAACTATTAACAATTTTAAATGTCTAATACTGTTTTCTATATTAAAAGTATTTACAATCTTTACTGTTATTATTTAACTTTTTCAACTTGTATTAAAATTATAGATTCTAGAATTTTAGTTACATCAAATAATTATTATAACCAAAGATTTGTATTTCATTCAATCATATGTTATGAAATGATTGAATTTTACCAAATAAGTAATTTATAATATGAATGTTATTTTAATTTTATGAATTTTTAAAATTACTATGAAAAATTCTAAGAAGTTTTTAAGATATTCAAGAAAAATTGAATTTTATACTAATAACACAAGATATTCATAAAAACTAATATAATATTACTCTTATAATCATCATTATTTTAGAATTTCTTAGAATTTTATAAGATTGTATTTTCACTGATAATAATTGTTCTGTGTATACCTTTATACATAATAATAATATTAAACAAGAATAATATTAGAATTGCATAAAAATAAATAAATAAACATTAATGATGAAATTATTTACAATATTTCTCAATAATAAAATATACAAAATATAATTTAATTAATATATTTATTTATTTGAACTAATTAGACTATTTTCATTTGTGTATTCACTATCTTCTTTGTTGTCATTTTTATAATCATCCTCTTTATTTTTTTCACGTAACCCAAATGTATGAGTATTAAGATGTGCCAACCATTGAAGCATACTGTGAATTTGTTAAGAAATATGTTAATACTTTCATAAATATACATATAATTTGATATAATTTAAAAACTACATTTTCACAAAATACACATTTCCATAAGAAGTACTGGATAAGAATAGCTATATATATTATTTTTTAAAGTTTTCTAATTTCTCTTAATTTTATTTTTTTTTGTTATATATCTTTTTGTTTATACATATATTCAAGAAAGTGTTAAACATTATTGGTATAAAAAACTAAAAGGAATGCTTAGAATTTTCATAAATTTGTACACAGTTCAATATTAATTTATTATGAATACATAAAAATAAGGAATTTTTTATAAAAATTTAATCAGAAATTTCTTAAGGTATCAAAAATAATATAAAAAATTTATAATATATATGTTCTAATTTTTCACTTGTCTTTCATAATCAATATTTTAAAGGATACGATTTTTCTGTCACTTCTGTGTCAATGATATATTTTAAAATTATATTTCTTTCAAATTCTGCAATTTCTGTTTCACAATCAGCCCAATCAAGTGTTTCATGAATTCCATCTGATCCATACCGTTGATCATAATAATCATAATGAACCTAAAAAGATAACAAAAAATAGTTTGATAAAAATATTATGGGTTTTAAAAGAATATTAAATGTGTATGCATTATACTTTTAAATTTAAATATACTGAAAAATGTCTTGTATATTTTTATATTAATTTTTTTTTCATATAAAATTTTTACTTAAATCATTTTAATTGAAATCAGTTAAAATTTTTATTTAAAATTTTATAAGATAACATTAATGTATTTAAATATCCATATGACTACATTTTTAATGCTCGTGTAAGAATATTAATTTAGATAATAAGATACTTTTCATTACAAAATTTAACATTAATCCCAAACTTGGAGCTATTCCAATGTCATATTGTAGTGGTTCAAATATTTCTTCAAACACATCTTTTGATATAATATTTCTCATAATTCCTATAATTAGTCCTATCATTTTTCTAATTTGATGTAACATAAAACTTTGTCCTTTAACTTTCAAAGTAATAAATTCCATATTGTCAACAATAAATGGTTCTTCAGCTGTAAAGCTCATAATATAACGTCGTGATCTTGGATCAAATGGCAATCTGAAAATTATTCAAATAAAAAGAAAATCAATTAATATAAGCATTTTTCTTTTATACGTACACTTTTGATGTGAAATTGTGAAACTTGTGAGTTCCTACAAAACATTGTAACAATTCATGCAACCTTTGCAAATTTTCTTTTGATACCCTATATTCATAAAATGGTTTTCCATCAATAACTGACAATTGCTTAATTCTTTCTTCTGTAAATGATTTATCTGGTATTTTTGGAAAAACGTCTAAGTTTTCTGAGATAAATGCAAATGTAGGCATAATGTATGAATAAGTTCTTGCATCACATTGTGTCTTACTATTGAAACCCTTAGTTACTCGTTTTATTCCAAACACTTGTATATCTTTTGGCAAATTACTATTTATAATATCTTTACATGGATTTTCAGCTGAAATAAATTATTCATTATAAATTAAAAAACATACAAATCATAAAATCTAAATTTCATTTTTAAATATTTGATACTATCAAAATATTTACTTTATAATAAATGTGTTTGAAATAGCAGTTTCCGTTATAAAAATTCAATTTTGAATTCCTTTGCAATATTAAGAAATTAAATTAAGAATAATTATCTTATTCATTAAGTTAGATTAATTGAATCAAATAAAAATTATGAAATCGGCCAAAATTTGAATTTAAATTTGTGCAAGGATATTTCTATATAAAAAACTTAAATAGACTCTAATGAAAATATTTATTATTTTTCATAATTTGCACCAACACTCAATAAGTTTAGAAGTATTTAAAAAATTATTTCAAATTTTATTTAGGTTATAATTATAAAATCTTACGTAGTTTCAAAGAAACAACTTGTCGAATAGCCGAAACTCCTTTGTCCGTTCTAGCTGCTCTTTGAAAGTTGATACTTTGAATTGTTTCAAAAGCTTTAGAATTTATTAAATTAGCATTTAATAATGCTTTTATTAAATTCTCTTCTACTGTATGCATACCAGGATTTCTCTGCATTCCATAGTAATTTTTACCAAGATAACCCAACAGTATAGCATAGTTTCTTTTTCGTATTCTTGAAATTTCTTCAAGTTTTTGTTTCTTTGAATCATTCATAGATTCATCTTGTAATACTCTTTTCTCACCAAGATTTCTGTTAAATCCCTTATTTTCTGTCATATCTAACTTACAAGCCAATACAGAAATACTAATATAGGAATTATTACCTGAAAAATTAGAATATAAATATAAATATTACTAACAATATAAAATATCAACCTATTAAAATGCTATTGAAAAATTAAATTAATAAATACTGATAAATATCTAAACATAATACTCATTGATTAATATATACACTAGAATAAAATAATTTTTTTTTTATAAAAGAATTTACATATTTCTAACAAGAAAGATTAATATAATAAGCATATTAGTTTATTCGTTTTAAATGAAATCAAATTTCGATTAAGTTAACAAAACTTACTATTTAAAAAACTTTTTAAAAATTTTTCTATTAAGCTTAAACGGAACATTTATTATTTTTCTACTTATATTTACTTTATACGTTATTAATTATTGATTATTATACACTTTTAATAATCGCATATGAAAAATCTACATATCATTAATAAAATCATATTTAGAAACAATCATGTGATATACTTCATTGTCGCATAAGCAATAGTGGCGTTATCTGCGAGGGGGGAAGAGTAAGTATCGTATTATATAAAGTATTTTAGGAAGTATATCAACAGTACATTATTATTTCTTCAGAAAGAATTTATATTAAAATTAAATATTTATCAATTCCTTATAGAATCAAATTTATTAAAATCTTTTGAAATGTAAAAAAACAAATATTTAATGAAAATATAATGTATAATACTTTAAATATTTCTTAAAATAATAATTTTTTCTATTGTAGCTTTCATTAAATCCTAATAATATGAATTTAAATAGGATTTAACAAATTAAAATATTGAATATATATTCCATAAATTCTGAATATAAATTTAAAAACTAAATTTAAATATATTTAAAAATTGATTTCGTCTGAAGGCAAAAAATATAAAAAAAGAATATATATTTCATTCATTGATAATTAAATAATAAATTTTATAGAAAATAAAAAATTCACAAGAAAATTGATAATTTAAATAACACTAATAAAAAAGTTAATAACATCATTAATTTTAAGTTTTCATTATATATATATATATATATTGTTAGCTTTCTTTCAATTAATCGAGAAGAAAAGGGCGAGTGTAGATGCAATGAGCGAAACTATTCTTTGTTCTATCGCATAAAATTGCTCGGATAAAACTGTCTAACTTTCCTCTTTTCGTCGTCCGTTACCTATCTCTTGCTCGTGCTTTTTCCTTTTCGACCCGTGCCTAGTTGGATTTGCAAGAAGAGCCATAAATGCGGTAAAAGTAGTTTTTAAAATATATACGTATATAATATTTATCCATAAAATATATGTACATTCATCAGTAGACCAAAGTAAGCCTAAAATTATATATACTTTTCAAATAATTATGTTTGTGTTTTGTATGAATTATCTAAATTAATTTTATTCGGATTTGTCTCCAAGCTATATTTAAAAATTTGTTATCTTTTCTACTCTACATGTCAATAATGGTATTTTACATTCTACTATCTCATTAAATCTCTTATAAAAAAAACTACTTTGTCATTAAAAAGCAATGTTCTCTTGTTGTTAGTAGTTCATTCAACATTGCCTGTATCAGTACTTATAATTGTTATATCTATCTGTACCAATTGCTACTCATACCGCAGACATTTGGAAAGAACAATATTTGAAACAATAAATTAATGTATCATGTTACATTAAAAAGGAGGGTATCACGGTTCACAATATCACGATAGAACATTTATAAAAAATAAACTCGAATTAATAAGTAAAAAATGGTCATTCAACTCGGTTGGATTATTTCACCAAAAATTTACAAAAGAATTTCTCTGCCATTCACCGAAAAAAAGAGAATAAATCATCCAAACTTATCTACTGGAAAATCAACGAAGTCACATACGCGAGACATACATTTGGAGAATCCTGAGCCGCAAATTTATATGAAAGATGAAATCATGTTACGTGTTCTCTTCTTCTCTCATCAACTCTTATAGTAATTAAGGTACGGTCATATATTTAATTCGCGTATTATTATTTAGCCGATCTCCGTATATGATCCAAGGTAACTCTATTATATTTAATAAATGTTACAGTCGAACTCGAGTAAGAGTATATAGATAAATTGTTTGGAAGAACGATCCAATCCTGTTGTCGTTTTTCAAATAGAAAGACAGCAGGCCCGGGATATCTTTTCGATCTTATGGAAGATAAAGCAGAATGTTTTGAGTGCATTTCGACATTATGCGTGTCCCCAATGGTTGTACCTCCAAAAGCATTGGATTCAATTTTATGTTAGAGGTGTAATAACGAGGGCTGCATCTTTTGTTGGCGATTGTTTCCTTTTTCATTTTGCCCAGTTCTGCATCGATCTACTTGATGTACTAATTAGCTAATGTTTCTTCTGCCATCCATAACGTGAAAGTTTAATTCCGTAAGCGTATTCTTCAATACTTGGTTCAGCTGCTGTTCTGCTGGAAATCCCCAATCTCTTCATAAGTTCTCATTCGATTCTTGGATTAACTCCGAAATCTGTCGAAATAAAACTTTCTTTTTTCTCGAAAGAAGAAAAAATTTGAGGTGCTCATTCTGGAACTCTCTAAGAGTACAAGCTGATCCTGCTTCTATACCAGAGAAACATTTCGTTACAGATAAATTTGAATACTCCAAAAGTCGATCGAAGTTGAAGGAAAACCTAAAGTTTCTGTCGCCAATCGCGCACTTTTTTACCGTATTTGACAACGTACAATGAGAAGCAGCAGGAGAAAGAGAAATCGCGACCGTTATCACTATTCCCTTTTGTGTGGATCTTCGTTGTACTCAATTATGCTATTTCTTTATCCTTGTTGGATGCATGAATTATTTTTTTAATATTATTTATTTAATTATTTTTTTAATTCTTATATTATACATCAGCATATTTATTTATACATAAATTATTGTACTTTTCAGTTCTATATGAACAATTTAATGATTCGAAAACATGAGTTCAATAAAATCTGCAACATAATGTTGAATACCAAGAATGATAATGATAATCCAGCTAGAGCATTTGCAAGATTAATGGTCAGTGTTCTTGGATCTTAATTGAATTGTCATTCTCTCCATTATATTGGTTAGTGGACGATCATATTTTAAATTAGATATGGAAATATAGTTTAAATTTACTTATTTACAAAAAATTTAATTGAATGGATGTAAATTGAGAACTAAGTGTTAGCTTACATAATCTCACTTCTTTATTCCTTTTTTATTCCATGTATCTGCGGTATTCTAACTCAACAAGAACAGGTTTTCGAGACTTGATAGTAAACAACAAGGAGTCATTCAAGGAAAAATCTAAATAGCTCGTGTTAGATCTCGCTAAAAATAAGAAAAACAAAGAATTAAATTTAAATTTCAACACTTATTGAAAAGTTAGATGGTAAAATAGCTGAGTAATTATAAAGGCGACGTCAGACAATTTACGAACTGTATAGAAATTACTTTGTTAGTGAGGCGATAATCCTTTTCGCGCTAATGACTCATTGGAAGAATTTATTCCACTTCAGCAGCTTATTAATACTACAAAGCAGAGTATTAAAACCTTTCAGACATTAAAATTTCCTATCAACGATTGACATTTTATCATTGATTTAACGATTTAATAGATAATATGAGGATACATTAAATAAGGAAGCTTGACGGCTTTTCCTCTTGTCCGTCCTCAAAATCGTGATTTTTCGAGATTTTCTAAAAGCTTGAATGCAAACCTTAAACATCGTAAAAACGTACTCCTCATCTTAGTGATGGGAAATATTAAATTTCAAGAGTTTGCTCTAAGCTACCTTTACGAAAAAATCCTCATTTTCATGCTTGTTCATCACCCACATTAGAATTTCATGTAGTAACGCTACATCAGATCACATAACATCAAAGAAACAGTCCTGTAATTTCTGTTCAAAGGCTCACTTTCTTAGGTACTATTCTTATTTTGTAAAATGCCTCTCGATTCAACGTCAACGACACGTGAATTCAAAAGGTCTCTATTGTAACTATCTTTGATCAAACTGATATTGTATCTTAAAATCGAAGTATTATTAGTGTACGCAAAATCACTATACGCGAGTTCGCACTGTGGAACACGAATACTCCTTGAGAATGACTTTATCTGTGGAAATGAAAGGACTGCCATTACTCTGTTGGCAACCCTGTATACTTCACTTTTGTCAGAATGTCAGGTCGACTCTGTACAAAGACGTTGGATATCTACATCTGTTTTTATTTATTCTCGTGATGAAAAGTCTATACTTTCAAAAAATATCGCGCGTGCTCTTAATGTCTCAAGAATGCTAGCTAACTTGGCTTTGTTAGATTTGGAAAAAACCAACAACGCTGTAGCTCAATTTTAAATGTCATTGGTATTATGGTCTTTCAACATTTTTATTTAAAGTTACGGTTTCTGAAAAATTTCTTAAGTGAAAATTTACTGAAAGTTTTCTATACTTAAAAAATTTCAGCAATTTGCGGTCACAGACCAAAGTATTGGAGTAGGATTGGATACATTTTAAAAACGAAATTAGCTGATTGTTACGTTGGTTAACAAAAATAGATTGATTCCGATCATGTTGGTGTGATGTGAAAACTAGTTATTATTGATAAATATTATCTTATTTATTAATACAAACGAAAGTAAATTTTACTATTATATATTAAATATTAGAATCGTTATCGCTGAATACGTGTCTCCAAGTATAATGATCGATTATTTATTACACGACCAGATAAATACTTTCAAACGAGAATATCATCGGTTTATTTAATCACTCTAACACTGGTTCTCGCAAAATAACGAAGGCTCAAATATAATTAAAATAAAATAATGAAATATTATAAAGTTTTAAAATTATTGCATTATTTGATTTAATGACATTATTTCATAAAAAATAAAAAATTTTTTTTTATTACTTTACCTATATGCAATTGTATTTCTGTAAATTTATTTAATATATTTGTTATAATTTTAAACACACAAATTTTTTCTAGTGTTTTAAATGTGAGAAAGTATAGTATAATGTGAGATACTTTTATTACATAGGTCCAATCTCTTTTAATTATGTTACGACATTAACTTACTGAGCTACTATCGACAGAGAAAATTTTTCTTTTTCGCTCTCACTCTCGTAGAAAAAAATTTTGAAGGACTAAAATTGTCGTCTAAGCTCAAAACCTCATCGTAAAAAATGTCAATTGATAGGTTCATAACATAAATACTCTTAGGCAACCTGGCCTCACATCTATACACACTCTTACAACAAAGATTCTTTTGTAAGATTTCTTTTAAGAATAAAATTATTTTTAATTATTAAATTATCCTTGTAAAGTGAATTTTAAGTATTTAAATTTGAATATTTTGTTCTATATTTTAATATATTTATATTCTCATCTACTACACAAATTGATACTTAAATTAAAATATATTAGTAAAGAAAACCTATGCATTTTTATAAATTGTAATAACTGTAATAACAGAAATGGGTTTCTGTTAACTTTAAGATTTAGAAAACGATAATTAATAATTTTTTTGAACGAATTTTCTCGAAAGTTAAGAAAGTTCGTAGATTCATTTACAGAATAAAACCTTCATTGATTCAAAATACAAATTCTTAAATTAATAATTATGTATGTTTTTTTAGTATGAATCGTTGTTATTTGTAGGTGTATATTTTATGTTTATAATATTTGATGAATAAGACTGCGTAATGCGTGTCTTATATTACTTAACGATTGCCGAACACGTGTTTGGATAATGAATTGTTTAAAGAAGACTGCTAAGTGCGCATCCCCTTTTTGAGATCCTCAGACCGTCTTGCGTGGTGAAAACCACTTGGATTCGTCTTGAACAAATCGCATAATAAGTGTTTGGTACTTATTGCGTCGACGTAGCATCGGATGTTTCGTTTGTAAATTTTAAACAACTTCACTTTTCTCACTATCGGATGCAGTATGAAAATTGCAATTGACTGATTTACCGTGGTAGCAGCAAAATAAATAAAAAAGAACAAAAATTAATATTATTAAATAAAGGATATGTACAAATGGAAAACGGATGCTGAATTATTTTATTAGATAGATTGAATTTTATTTTTTTGCGCGATGATGCTAGATTTTTTGAAACAATGTTGTGTTGTAATGTTTTTTTCATGAGCATCTGAATTGTACTGGTGCGAGCTTTTGTTGTTTACTATAGTATATCGATACACGGATTCAAGATCGTTACCGAAGCATAGTTTTGACCGTCATATAAGTTAATTATCGAATCTTTTTTGGGCTACATATGCGAGATAGACGGCACCAAATTTTAAATTACGTTTCGATGTAACAATAATAGTAGATATATAAACAATATATAAATTGAAAATCTCCTATTATAAATAATTGTATCTTACTAATTATAAAACGTCTACGATATAAATATAGTTATTGTAATTAAATTGAATACTCGATTTTTTATTTTTAATATTTGTTACATTACAAATTTATTAGTATTTGAATAATAGTAATAATAATAATAATTTAACCAATATTATTAAAAGCACACTATATATTAACAAATTGTTGAAAAAAAAATTATACAACTATAAAAGATTAAAATACGCATCCAATTTTATAAATAACAAATTGGTTAGCAAGGTAAAAATGCGAATTACTTAATAAATTTGGAAACTGTATGCAGACTATATATTTGTCCTGGAGAAGTCGTAAAAATCTCTTCTTTGTCTATACCGTCTGTACTTTAAATTTTGTATAAAAAAGGCGTATTCGTATTACTTGGTAAAACAGATTACGTTACATTTTGTACGTAAAATACCCGGGTGACCTACTGTAATAAGTAATTTATAAATTCAATTAACACTATTATGTAGTTTTTAGTTAAGGAGCATTGGTTCCATTCTTCGAGGGTAATCCTACAGTTAATCCAAACTAATAATTAACTCACAATATCCACAATCTCTAAACTAGTAATAAACAATTGCAGCCCAGTTTTGCTATGCAGGTCGACGATGTTTTTTCATCTCTGATTTAAAATAGATTTTAAATAGATATTTGAAAATATTTTAAATAGATTTTTTGAAAAAATATATTTACATAATAACCACTCGAAATTTGATTATTTATGACTCGTTCTTTTATAAAATCAATGTACTATCTACGTATAATATTACAAACTTAATTTTTAAATTCAAGTAATCAAACGTCTTCACAAATTTATTATATAATGAATTTCGTCTTTTCTTATAAATATCTTCTCTTAGCTTTTTTTCCTAAAAAAATTTGTACATCTTTTCTTTTTTAAAAGATGTAATTAATTACATAATCTACAAAGAATAATCGGAATATTGGACATATTTAAAAGGATAAATTCACAAAATTTGAAAAAATTTAATGCCTAGTTTAAAAATATTTATAAAATATTCTTTGAGTATTTTATATATTAAATGAATGATTAAAATTTTTTCACTCACATTTGCAATATTCTACTTCATTTGTGGTTAACTTATCTGTTAATCGATTTTCATTTGCATTAGTTTCTTTACGCTTGTTTTTGACTTCAAGTAATTTTAACATGTTATTCAGAAAATTACAATAAATATAATATAATATTACAATATATATACAATAAATATAATATATACAAATTACAATAAAAATGAAGATTTTTTAAAAAACGGATTATGTAAAATATTAGAATGATTTACTTTTTTAAAAAAATAAGAGTTTTATTTTATTCTGGAAGAAAGTAGTAACTATAGAAGATTATTCAATGTTGAGAATATTCAAGATATTGTAAATGTTAGCACACGTTGAACCGCATTAGAGGGATACTACACCAGACCATCATTGTTATAGATAAAAAGTAAAATTGACAAGTTCTTTTGTCCTAAAACTTCAAGTAATTTTTAAAATATTTGAGAATGGCTTCTGAACGCTATAGTTTTTCACTTACAACATTCAGGTATATTTATCATTTTTATAGTTTAAACAATATTTTAAATCCATATTTCGATTATACTTAAACATTACTGAAGTGATAAAAAATGACTGAAGCCGTAACCTTAAATACAGATGACACACACTTTTACTCTCAATTTTAATATATAATTATTAATTGTTATTTATAGTTTTATTATGTATTAATACTTATCTTTGATTATTTAAATGTTTTACTTTAACTAAACACCTAACTTTTTATTTTTAATGTAATATATACCATTTAATATTTTAAAAATGTATTTAGAATTAATTTGATTATATAAAACTTTTATTAAAATATGAAAAAGATATTTTCATGATATTTCATGTTATTTGTTATAATATTTTTATTGTTACAAAATTAAATATTTCTTTAATTTCTAACCCAAATAAAGAATGTAAGTTATGTACAAATATTGTATTTATTAATTATTAATTGTAAGTTTTGTTCATAGAAAGTGTACAACCATGTTTTTAAATATTTTTTGAACATAAATTTAGTCCATCAGGAAAACTCGTGCAAATTGAGTATGCTTTAGCAGCAGTAGCAGCTGGCGCTCCTAGTGTAGGAATTAAAGCTTCAAATGGTGTTGTACTTGCAACAGAGAACAAACATAAGTCGATATTATATGATGAACATAGTGTATCTAAAGTTGAAATGATTACTGATTATATTGGCATGGTATATAGTGGAATTGGTCCTGATTATCGATTATTAGTTAAGCAAGCTCGCAAAATGGCTCAACAATATTACCTTGTATACAAAGAATCCATTCCTACTGCTCAACTAGTTCAACGGGTTGCTATGTTAATGCAAGAATATACTCAATCTGGGTAAAAAATTACAATATTGTATTAAAAATAATACATTTTAATTATGAAATATAAAGTAAAATAATAAATATAAAGTATTCAAATATTTTATTAAATTTTTAAATATATAGTATTTTATTGAATATTTTGTTATTAAACATTTTTATTCCTATTTTAATTTAAAAATTTAAAAATTTATAAAAAAAATTAAAATGATTAATTTTGTAAATTTAAAATTAAATATTTTTTGTAATTTTTAATTATTTAAATTAAATTTTCTTAACTTCTAATTTTTAGAAAATTAACGTATTTTTTGAGATGTGACATTTTTTAAGATATTAAATACTATTAAATAACAGTATATAAATGAATAAGGATTTTATTAAGAAATTTTTATTTTTAACAGTGGTGTAAGACCTTTTGGTGTATCATTATTAATTTGTGGTTGGGATAAAGAAAAACCTTATCTTTTCCAATGTGATCCATCTGGTGCATATTTTGCTTGGAAAGCAACTGCAACAGGCAAGAACTTTATTAATGGGAAAACATTTCTGGAAAAGCGTTATAGTGAAGACTTAGAATTAGATGATGCAGTTCACACTGCTATTTTAACTCTTAAAGAAGGTTTTGAGGGACAAATGACAGCAGATAATATTGAAGTTGGTATTTGTGATGCAAATGGTTTTAGGAGGCTAGATCCTTCAAATGTTAAAGATTACTTGGCTAATATTCCATAATTTAAATCTCTATTCTACTATTTATACAGTTTGTAATATTATATGAGTTTAATAAAAACCTTTTAATAGAAGAAATAAGTAGTGGAAATAAATTATTTTTTTTATTCGGTCAATATTTATTGCAATTTTTTTCATCCAACTTTAATATTTATAATTTTTTTATTATCATTAGTAAAATTTTAAATATACTTCAGTGTTTTTTGCTTATATAAATTAAATGTAATAAACTAAAAAGTCTTTCAAATTTACATTTCTTATTATAGTGAGTTTTCTCATTAAAAAATTTATAAATTAAAAAAATGTAGATATTATAATGATAATAAATGATATACTAAACAATACAAATATATAATGTATAAATAAAAATGAATTGTTCCTGTTGAAGAATTAAAAAAAGAATTACAATTTTTAATCCTTAATACTTGATACATTTGATAATTAAAAACTAAAATGTATCATATAAAATTCCTATAAAAGAAAGTTTTATTTTATTAAATTATAGTTAGTTAATATATTTTAAAATAAAATTCTTTTAGATGAATATACATTAATAATTCTTAGTTGGTATTCTTTTTTAGTTTAAAATTGGCCAAACTATTTTTTCTATCCATCAGAAATAGGCGTAGACTTTTGTATAAATTCCCAATGCTATAATTCCACAGGCCTTTCTAAAGCTTATAATTCCAATGATATCGTATATATATTTTTCATTTTTTCTATAAACCATTAATGGGTCTTCACTGTCTCCCTATAATAAGTAAATATATAATTAAAATTCAAACTAAATAGTATGAAAAAATTAAAAGTTTTTGTTTAGATAAATGCATTAATAATACTAAAATCGTAAGCAAGAACAGTAAAAATTAATTTATTTTTATTGATATTTTTTAATATTAAATAAGGAAAATACAAACTTAACTTCATTATAATTTCAAGTTTTTATTTACAATTAACACTTATTTTTCATTACGTAAGTACTTGTCACTATATCAAATATTTAAATATTTTCAGAGTATATTTTTTCCACCTGTTATTATTAAAAATAACTTTAAAATATTTGATTTATTTATCTTACAGTACATTAATTAAATAAAAATAGCAAATGAAGTAGAGTGTTACATGAATTGATATGGTTTTAAGGAAAACTAATTGCTTTCTATTATTTTGACATTTTACTAACTTGACATGTATCATTGCCATTTTCTCCAGCCCATAATTGCTTGGCATCAATAATACTATATGGCAATCTATTTATGTCATTAATGTACAATTTTCATGCTATAATATTGATAATGTAACTTTTAAAAGATCATTTGTATCGTGATTATCAACTATAATGTAAAAAAATTTTATAACATTAAAGAGTCTTGTTTATTAAATTATTCTCTCTAATTAATAAAATTACTGGAATGTCTGTAAGATCCAAATTTACAAGCCCTGACTAGTTGATGTATAACTAATTATTTTATAAAATTTACAGTTATAAACTGTTATAAATTATTATAACATAATTACGTTTAAAGTGAAATAAAAATTATTTATGGAAGTTTAGCAACATATTCTGACAACTGCTTGATAAGATTATACTAAAATATTAAAATGAAACTTTCATGACAATAACAAAATATTATAGTCTACTGAGAATGTGAATTGGGTTTTGTATATAAATATATTTAAGAGCGATTTTTAGTCATCCAACAATGAAATATTCTAGTAGCAAATATAAGAATTCTAGTAAATTTAAGGAATTACATAAATTTTTTCAAATTGTTTTAAAATTAAAAAAGTACTCATAATTATACTTAAATAAATTTATTTAGATCTCTATTCAAATCTTCAAGTAAAAATCTCAATGAATTACTAATAGAATAAAATTCTTCGTAATTATCATAAAAAATATAGTTATGGTATTATTGGAAGTGTAAATAAATTTATATAATTAAAAAAATTAAAGTTTTTATTGATTATCCATGTTATAAAGATTTTTTTGAACAGTCAAACATGACCTTTATAGTGACTTGAATGTATGAAGAGATAAGAATATGGATAAATTATGTGCAAAGCGAACTAACACCAGTCGACGATTCGCCAGCCAGTAGCTACAGTCTTTTGACCAGACGACACAGCGACAAACGATAAGCAGGCTGGGCTCACGTGGGCTTTGAAGGTTACGCCGTTATGTAGTTTTAGCAAGCCAAATATCATTATATTGGATAGGCTTTTTGAAATCTGGATGTTTTATTCTCTCGGAAATTCTAATATTCTAGGTCTTTGATCCGTCATTGATATGCTTTGAATTCGTAGATCCTATGCGCACCCATTCAGCATTTCTTCTATAGATTAGCAATTACATATTCGTCAAAAGTCATCGAAAGAAAATTCAGAAATAAACAAATGAATACGAGAAGTGTCAATTTTTTCAGACTATTTTATTCAGTATTTCAAGTACTCAATATTATTTTTAATAAAAAAATATTGACTTTGCAATTCAAATGTAAAGAGATGCAAGTATTACGTGAATTAATCTGACGTAAAAGATACAAAACTGATTCAAAATACAAAAAAACAGTTTCTAGATATTAAATTTAATATTTAGTAGTATTATGAAGATCCTTTTAATATGTTTGACATTTTAGAACTAAAATTAAAAGGTCTTAGTAAAGCATTATTTTATTAATTTGCCAATTTTTGGTCATAAATTCTATAAAAAAAGTTTGTAAAATTATGTTATTCCAGATATTTTCTAGAAAATCGTACAGTTTGAAATGATATTTAAATTGTTTATTTTTATAATTTTTATTTCATATAACTGGACAGCATTCTACATTATAATATAACTTAATTTATATAATTAAAGTATGTACAACTTATATGTTGAATAAGTTAATAGTAAGTTGAAAATATATTAATTAATTATCCGTATTCATAACGCGATGAACTTATAAATGTAATATAAGAGGCACTTAAAGTTGTTATTTACCTGCTTCACTGCTTCACAATACAATATCTTACCAAGAAATATTTAAAACGGTTTCCCTGTATCTTCAATTTGAAAGAAAACGGAAGCGAAAGAGAGGGACTCTATTTTAATAAATATATTTATATAATAATGGTGTGACGAAAAAGCTCGCGCGAGCTCACGCCAGTGCCGAATGAATATAAGTGTGTAGTGCGGCATACGTGTGCGAGACAGCATATACGGTCAACCGGCGAAGCCCGAGCAAGAGCGTGGGTGTAACTGAAAATATAGCGCGAATGGAAATGTACTTGCGACTGTGAGTGCAGAATGAGTGAACGAGAGCAGGCCCGCAAAGTGGGATCACGTGGTACAACGAGAATGAGAGAGAGTGCAGAGCGAGTGAGTGAGAGCCTAGGTACCGGAGAGTGGAGTCTGGCTACGCGCTAAAGCTAAGCCCGAAGCGTTCGACCCTACCGCCGCCCCCTTGCACCGAACTTGCGCCGGCCTAAGCTTGTGCAGAGGAAAAGTGTTTATTTTTCCATCGTGAGTTGCTCATATGCATGTTAAGTTAAGCCGCTCAATGAGGCAAGTACGATCGATTGTCATACCTCAACGCGAGTACATTCGAGGCCTTCACCTCTTTTTTCGTAGAGAGAGATGCCACACCATGGTCGCGATAAGACTTGAAATAATAATAATAATAAAAATAATAATAAAATAAAAATAATAATAATAAAATAATAATAATAATAATAAAATAAAAAAAATAATAATAAAATAATAATAATAATAATAAAATAAAAATAATAATAATAATAAAATTTAAAAAATAACAATAATAAAATAATAATAATAAAATTTAAAAAATAACAATAATAAAATAATAATAATAAAATAAAAATAATAATAAAAAATAAAGAAAAAAATAATCCGTGAAAATACCTGTCGTTAGAAATTAATCTATGTTTAAGAAAGCGTCGCGAACTCTTGTCACGCGAAAATCGCCGTTGAACAAAAAATATGTGATTAATGTATAAAACATTTCCGAATTTATCAAATAAAAACAAAACTAATTATATAAGAATCGCCGTGATACTATTATGTAATTAAGACCCGTTATAGAATATATTTCTTTATTTGAATCCAAAAAAAGTCGTTTTATTTTTGCTTGCCCGTTTTTTCACGCTCTTCTTCCCATAACGAACTCGGTCCGACCTCGATCTATCCAGGTTGAAATATCTAGGAAACCTGGAAGACCGAGCCGCTACGGTAAGTAAAAGAAACCAAAAGGACTCGCCGAAACCTCTGCCGACGACAAGCAGAGCAAAGCTGATGGAGCATTCGGCAAAAGGAAATAAAGCACAAATAAAACATTACAATGATATTAATATATTTTTTGTAATCAATAAACTTAATACAAAACTATTTTATTCATGACTTGGAACATGAGCGTAATTAGTACGTTTCACAAAAACCTTGTAATTTTAAGGAAAAGAAAAAATATACCATTTGGAGGAGACGATGCAATAGGCAGCAATCAGAATGTATAGATCAGAAATGAGACTTCCCTCGCATTTCCAATTGATATTGGTTTGGTTCCGAAGCCGACCACAGCCATGTGTGGGAACTCTTTGGCTTCGGCTCTCGTCCCACCAACAATTAGCTTCCAAAAATTGAGAACACAAAGGGAAACATTGACGAGTTACTTCTCACCGCCCACCAACACTAGTGGTTCCCTAAGCGTGTATATCTTTTTCGCGTACTCGGTACACACTGGAATACGAATTTATAAATAAGCAACATATTAACTAAACTTGAGGTTGTGGAAATGAACTAATAATCATTCGGTCAATTTTAAAGTAAATTTATATAAATACTTTGTTGTATTTTTGCTACTATTTTCGCTTATATTTTAAATTTCAAAGTACGAAGCATATATTATGCTATACTTGGTTCTCGTATATTGATACTTAGATATCAATTTTTTAAACATTTTAGTAATTATTTACATAATTTGTTTTAGAAAAATCTGTATGATTTCGTCATTAGTTTACTTATGACCTTGATTTTTTATCTTGTAAGGCTACAATAATTTTTATAAAATTTGACTGTCTTTTGGTGTACTTAGATATTTAATTTATGCATTATATGTAATTTATAATTTGAATGAACATTCTATATATATAATGTATTTAATGTATATTAAATAAATACTCTTATAATCATATATGTAATATTGTATATTTTTTACTGTTCTGATAGCTATAAAGTCATTTGTCATAGACATGTAAACAATAATGTTTTAAAAATTATTTGCTATTGAAAAAATAGAATTAATTGATAATCATAAGTTACAAAACCATTTTTATACGTTTATGAATAATTTTACAAAGGAAAATATCACAAATATATTTTTTAACTAAAATATAATCTGAATTATAAGCTCTAATTTATAAGCTCTGATTTATAATATGCGTAAATGAACTCTTCTCGTTGTTGTTGTTGTTGTAAAAATTAACTTTTTCGTTTCGTTTTGCTTCAAATATGATAATAGATAATTCAGTAGTACATCAATGTGCTTTAGTATATTAATCTTATAAGATAAAAAAAGTAAGTTAAAGATTTCATTTTAGCTAACCACTTTTAAAATCATAAGGTTGCCTCTAAAATTAATTTATATCATTTCAGAACTACGTCATACAATTTTAAAACTCTAAAAATATTCTAAGATTCAGACTTAATTTTTCAGATAATTATTTTCTTCAAAGCATTATAATAAATATCGCTGTTTTTTAAGATTGAACATTTTAACATTCAAATGAAATAAATTGGACAGAGATTAGTGGATAAAATAAATAAGTTATTTAAAAATATTAATAATATTTACAAAATAAAATAGTTACATGAATTTTAATTTAATGATAATATAAATACACCATACTAAGTAGATCTCTATTTAAAGCATAATCATTTTGAATAAAATATAAAATTCTTTTTACTTTATATATTAACTTGTGAATATATGCTTGAATATATACTTAAAACTGTATTTTTTAAATTATATATAAGGTACATATATGTGTAAGGAAATGGAAAAGTTATTAATTGGTCATTTAGTTTTAAAGCTATAAAATATTTAAAATGTTTGATTCGAAATTAATTTAAATTTCATTTAAAATTATCAATAAAAATACAAAATATTCGTATAGCTCATAATTATTGAAGATACTATATTTTATTGAATAATTTCTACAATTATGAGGAAAATCTGGGGTCGCTTTATATAAGTCAATTATATTA
The DNA here is from genome assembly GCA_018907045.1 of Wiebesia pumilae. NCBI lineage: Eukaryota > Metazoa > Arthropoda > Insecta > Hymenoptera > Agaonidae > Wiebesia > Wiebesia pumilae. The sequence goes on along the minus strand of JACCHZ010000140.1, from coordinate 1,004,292 downwards.
CACATTAAAAATAGAATTAAAATAATAAATAATAAATAATAATCATTAAAAATAAAATTTTAAATCATTTGTTAAATAAAAAAGTGAAAAAACTAAGTGAATTTTAATAACCTTAAGTTTTTATAGAAATTTTGAAATTATTAAATTTAATTTTTATCTAAGCATTTTAACTTTTTCATCTAATTTTTGTAAAATTCAATATGAGAAAGTATTTTGTATCAATGACTGAGGATTTAAATATTACAATTAAAAGGAAAAATACATGATTAAAATAATACATAAAATTTATAATATATATAACCGTTTACTTTCTGAAAAAATGATTCCTTGATTTTCTGTAATTGTTGGAGTAGGTATTCATTATATAAAATTTTATTACATTAAAATAAAATTACAAGTAGATTTTAAAAAATTTATTTTTACAAACTATAAAACATAATCTTAAAATCTAAAGTTAGTATTATATAAATATGAAAAACATATAAATTAAAAATATAACTTAATTTAATAGTTTAAATTGAATTATATAATATAATTCTAAAACTGAAAAAAATTATATATAAAAATGAAATTTGTTTTCTAAATTATCTTGTTATTACAATTTTTATAAGCTAATTGTATTCTCTGATATTACAGCTGGATGTTAAGAATAAAAATATCTATTAATTTTTTTGGAATTTTCTGCAAAAATTATTTAAAAAAATTTGTATGCAATTCAAAATATATCTAAAATGTACATAAATTTTAAATATGTAAATATTATATGTACTTAAATTAAAAAATTCTCAAAAGAATATGAAAATTAGTACCACGTCTATGTAGCAGTTAATAATACCAAAGTAACTTGTTATTTATCACTAATTTTATACTATTACTAGATAAAATTAGTAAATCTTTGAATTTTATTTCTACCAAACAAAAGTGGATAAAAATACTTAATCCAAAACCTGTTAAGGATTATATAATATTAAATAATATTATGTATATAAAAATTGAAACCTTTCCGAAGCATCAATTATATACAACTTACTTTTCCGTGCAGGTCGGCTATTAACAGTGATATATTTTGGAATATTTAGTGTTGTGGTAGCCCTTTTTGTCGTTTCTTTCCAAACATGGTTTTTTCACAATCCAAACTTCATTCGAGCAGCAGATGACTGAGACGGTTTCCATATACCTACAAATACATTCAGGAGGCTGACCCGAGATTAAGTTCTTGTAAACTGACGGGCAGTATCTAGCAGATGGCAGACTCCGTATCCACTTGATAGACTGCACGAGTCACCTATAATTAAGTATTATTTTATTTATGTCTTAAATAGTCTTACTGAAGACAAGTAAGTCTACATTGTTTGTCAATATTTTTCTTGTTCTTAAATTTTTTTTTTTTAAACTGCAACTGCGTTTATGAGTCTGAAGTTTCTAATGTTGGAACAACGACAAAAAATCAAATTTTCTAAAACTTTAAATTTGTTCAAAAGAAACTACGTAAACCACATGACTATGATACAATATTGACAGAAAAATGATAAAATCCTAAAAACACCATCAAAAACAACTAAGGGATGAAAAATTGAAAAAATTTAAAAATTTAAAATTTTTATTAACTATCATAAACAACAATCATTATCAACCATACTATGGATATGCGATCGAACCCTCGCAACGATTATCCACGATGAACGATTTGACTCGCGCAAGTAAATCAAAAGGACATAGCGATCGAGCTGTAACTCAGCTATAAGTAACCGTGTTTGCGCGATTCAGGGTCAGTTGCTTCCCAACACCACCAAATCGCCTGGAATTCCTTTCCAGTCAACATCCACGAAGCGGGAGACACGATTTGCAGTACCTTTCTTATTAATACCTGAGAGCAACACCAATCTTTTATCCTGGAGCATTAGTGGTTTGTTGCGTCTATTCTGAACATCGAGAAGTGACATGATTCGCGCATTCTGTTTCCAGAGCAATAGCGATCTGCTGTGTCCATTCCAAACGCGAAGAGCTGTGATTCGCGGTTCTTTCCCTGGATGATGCAATTTGTCCACCCACTGATACGTTGGGCCGCGAGAGATTGGGACTATCATCGGTAATGTGGGAGGGGGGAAGGTAATATTTGTGTATGGCTATGTATATATAATTTATGTGTAATATGGGATTTTTATGTAACATGTGTATTTGTAGATAAATTGAGTGTGTCGAACACGTTTGTAATGACATTTATTACTTTATTACGTGTTGTAAATTTAGTTTCAAATTAGCTGTTCAATTTAACATTATTATAAATTTATTATATTTTTCATCGGCTCCGAGAGACGAATAAAGAAGTTTTTCTCAATATTTATTCATTATGTGTAGCGTTATATTTATTATTCATCGACCCGGCATTCGATCATCCACTCTTATTTTCGCGAGCATGGGGAATGGGTAATAAGATACAACGAAGGTCGTCCGCCAGGTCTCAAGCTTCACCGAACATCAGTCGACTCAAGAAGGCCAAAAATTGATGAGAAAAGAAGACGAAATCATCACACCTAAGAAAAAAAGCATGCGGTAACTCTATGTTCCGTTATATTTTGAAAAATTATAATTAACCTATTTAATAATGCTAAATTTAAAATTATCCAATAATTGAAATATTGGTCTTTAGTATTATGAGATACTTCCAACAAGGTAAAAAGATATTTATAAATATTATAAATTATTTGGTTACATAATATGTAATCAAAATGGAAGTTATAAATAGGATTAATACATTAGATATATTTTAATTTGTATTCAAGCAATATTCAGCACGAATATATATATTTTCATTAAATTACTTTGAAAAAAGTAAAAATCAATTATTCTGAAACATCTTTGCCTTAATTTTCAACAAAAACCAACTTTTTCAAGAATTAAAAAATTGCAATATTACCCAATAACAAAAATCTACTAACAATCTTCATCATGTTAGTTCAATTCTAAACCAATGCTGACACATACCTAAAACTAAAAAATAAATTATAATTTAGACCTATTCTAATTCTTGATCTAATTGTCCATGCCACGAGATAATATGTAGAGGTCACTGTTTCTTTGAGGGAATGATATTTTATATTCATTTGCTATTTCAGTGAATCTAACAATACGTTCTTCATTTGTTTCAAATTAAATTATTAAAAGCAGTCAGTGCTTTTTAATTTATCTTTTTACTTTGGCTCATTTTTGCAGAACCAAATCGCGTTTGACAAACCTTGTAACCAGTATTATATACAGAAAATACTTAATCAATAGCATAGTGTTACAAACTTCTAAAAAACAAGCTTTAAATACTATTACAGATTATAATCGATGATTAAAAAGTATTCAGTACGCGTATTCCTTTTCTCTGATTCTATGTGCACAGATTTTGAACACCTACCCCACCCCTTTTCTTTTTTAATAAAGTTGCTACTTCTCTTTGAACTTTTCTATTCTGGATATAATAGTATTTGGATATAATATAAATAATTAATAACATACATTTTTTCAAAAATTGTTTGTGCTTATGTCTAGTTTAATTAAACTCAATATAATTTTTTTTGAAATCGTTGTTTCGGCAATAATGCCGCTTATAATTGCATTTTGCGATTGACCATCAGTCGCTAAACAATCGGAGTGGCAAAAATTTTCCTTATAACAATTTAAAACGATATGCAGTTGCACGAAAATTTATGACGGAGGATCACACATTGTTGAATATAAGGATTAGATGTTAAATAGGTTAATTGTAATATAAACATAAGTTTAAAACCCAAGAAAAATAGTGGTTATTGGTTATATTTCTAATTCATTTAATATTACTGCACTGTATATATTTGTAAATAATATAATATTTTATTATACAATACAAAAAGAGCACTTTACTCAATTTAAAAATAAATTGGTAAATCTGCGGATGTATAAAAAATAAAAAAGGAGCGTGGTATCTTTCAAAGGCTGAAATCGCGCAAATATCAATCGTTTTCTCACCTTAGACGCTGCATAAAATTTATAAGTAATACTAATATAAATTATTTATAAGTAAATTTCATTTTCTAAAAGCAAGTTATAAATAAAAATTCAAAATAAATATATATTGTTATATTTATAAAATGTCTTTAAAATCATTTATGCAAATAGTTTTATTTAATTTTTGAATTTTTTATTTATTCAATAATTTTTTCAAAATATGCATACTATTTAATGATATGTGATAATAATAATGTTATGATTTTTCCTGATTACTAATACTGTACATTTATTAACAATTTCTTTACATATAAATTAAATCACATTTCTCCTTTCTAAATGAGTATTTAATAATAATAATTTTTTGAATTTGCATATAATAACAATATAAAATAATAATTTAACTTAATTAAGTATATTTTTTATATTAGTATATTTTAATATTCGAAGTATATTTAATTAATATTTAATATTTAAAGTATATTTTAAATATTCGAACTTTATTTTAATAAAAATAATAACAAAAAATACTCAGAGTAATGTTTTTCATATTAAAATACTTTTTAACGAACTGTAAAGAATTTTCTAAGTATTCAATATTTCAATAAAAGTAAGTTTTATAAAAGATTTTGTATATAAACGCGTTAAAGTTTTTATTAATTTAATTTCAGTAAATATACTTAATCATATAACTTAACGTAATAATTTTATATAATAATAACGTAATAATAACTCGTAACTTAATGTTTCTTGTTATTCTTTATAATAAAAAACCAAATTAGACCATAATATAAATATATTATTGAACAAATGAAGATATTGTTTCAATGAATTATGAAATACAAACGAACAATAAATAATAGCGAAAAATAATAAAACATGAACTACTAAACTCTAATAATTAAATATTAAATAATAAATATTTCAAAAAGAATTCATCATCTACAGACATTATATATTGTCAAGGATGAAAATTAGTTAATATAATTTATGAATTTATAAAAGCTAAAAATTAAAATACTTTAAAATCAGAAAAATCAAATCAGAAATGTCATTTAGAAAATGTGTTAAAATAGATTGTGATATCGAGATAGTTTCAATTAATTACAATAAATATACGAAGAATTATATTGTAAAAGTTTATAACGTTTAACACAAAGAACAAATATTTTAAAACGAACAATTTATTAAATCTGACGAGGCTTATCGATAACTTACTTGCTTATGCGTGTAACGTATCCTGACGATATACGACTATTTTGTGGAGAAGTTGAATATTACAATTTTATTCTTTTTTCGGCGCACACGAAGAGGTCTCCTTCTAGCTTTTTTGCTCCAAAGTTTAAAGGTTAAAGAAAGTCTTTTATGTATTTGTTATACAACTGTTTTGATTTTAGTTTATATGACTTTTAACCTAAACTCGAAAATTCGTGTCTCGAGAAGAAGGTTTGTAAGCCATCCGCATTTTCAACGTTTGAAATTTTTCTTAAGTTAAAGTATTAATAATTAGTAATTTCTATTATTAATAATTAGTAATTTATAATATTAATAATTAATAATTTATAATATTAATATTTTACAAATAAATAATTTCAATTTTGATATTTTAGAATTCTATTTAACGTATTATTAGTAAAAGTTGGTTATGTTGTAAAAAATATTGAAGAAATCACTATTAAATCTAAATATTCGGTCTGATGTCTATAATCTACCGCGACTCCACCGAATTTATATAATAAAGCGAGATCAATATTCACAGATCTCTTACAAAGGCAAGGGCCGCCTTTTATTTAGATGTTGGAGAGTACCAGAGTATGAAAATATCGGTATTTCGCCGATACGAGAACTCTAAAGATGACAACTTCAACAAATGATTGTTGTCAGATTTTACGTTAATTTCACTGCCAACTGTGTAAACCACGAATCGTGAAGTAGTCTAGGGTCATTAATTTTGTAATTGATAAAGTTTTTCGCCCATTTGTCAAGCGTTTCATTTATTTACTACACAATGATCCTTCTTTCCAAATGTAAATTAATTTATTAAAAATTATGAACACAAATTATAAGTAGATTACAGAAAGTGTATAATATACAGTCGAAAGATGATCTATACAATCAGTAAAAGATTAATTTATAAAAGTATATCTAAGGCAAAAAGGAGTGTACTAAGCCGTAATAATTTAATCTTTATAATATACTTAATTAGGTTGACATGTTCTTTTTTGTATTCATTATTTCAGAATGTTATTACAATTATGAGAAAGAAAGATAAAACTACAAATATGCTATAAACTGCTATAAACTATATATAATATGTGTAGATATATTAGTACATTTAGATAATTTATAAATAATCGAAAATAGTAGAGGAACTTTAATAAGAAAGCTAATTATTAAAAGTTTTATACATGTACGATTAATAATATTAAAAAATATTTATTATAAGTATGTGTGTACATATTTTTATATATATTTGTAGAGTGATACACGAATGATTCTTAAATAATATTAATATAATTTTAAGAAAGTTAGAACTTATTAATTACCAATATAACAAATATTTACTGAAAATTGTAAATTTTTTATAACTAAAAATATTTTGCTGATTTATGAAGAATTTTTTTATAAAGAAAAAGACTACACATATAAAAATTGATAATGACAAAATTTTGTAAATTACCGAATACGATAATGTATATACCGACGAAGAGTATTAAAAATTTTTTGAAATTAAGTTAAGGCATATAATTTTAATATAAATAACCAACAAAATAAAACGAAATCAAAATCTAAAAGAAAAACATTAGATTCAAAAAGTATTTATATTCAATAGGCCATATATTTAAATTTAGTTCACAAACTCTACGATTCATAATCTATTAAAATATAAAATTACAATTTATATGCTAAATTAATTTTAATAATAGATGATTTAGCATTAAATTTTCTATGGTATTTTAATAATTAAGTTTTATAATCTTTATTATTATATAGTATATTACGTTTTTTATTCATTATTTATTGATTTATTTTTATCATGTGTAAGAATTTTTAATATTTCGTCATATGATCACAATTCAAACAAAAATTACTTTTTTCCAATTACAAAATTTTATAAAAAATATTAAATATAATTTTTTAATTTAATATAAATTATACAAAATTTTAATTGAAATGAGTATCACTTAAAAGTTAAATTTTGTTATTCATACTTAAGCTTCTTTATTAAATTTAAAAATTAAATGAAAAGTATAAATTAATTTCATTTCAATTACGTTTTTACGTTTTTAATTACGTTTGTACATTTTAAACAAAATGTACAAACAAATTTGTATTTAGTGTATTCTAATCTATTTCTTCTTTTATTGCTAAATAATTAGTAAACAAGAAATTTTTTATTGAGTTTGATAAAAAAAATAGAAAAGATATTCATATAATGGAGAAAATTTCGTTAGTTCAAATACAAAAATATGTTGCTAAAAGTATTTAATAATTTATACAATTTACTGTAATTAATAATACAACATTTTGACTGTTTCTTTGTCCTTCTCTTCCAGAAACTGTCATAAATTGCACAAGTAATATTTAACAAAAAAGATTCATCTCTATGTGTAATTTCGATCCATTATTCCATTTATTTTATTTAATATTTTATATTAAAAAATATCATTGTCATATTTTATTAAATACTTAAATATTGTATTTGTATATGCATTTAAATTTTATATATATAGTATTGGAGTTAGAGTCCTAAGGCGAAAAATTATTATGAGTTACTTAAAACTCTTGTACATTTTTTCTTAAATATCTTCAGTAAATTACCATTTTTTAATTATAATTTCCCCGAAGATCATCGGCTAGTGCATCTGAATTGAAATAAATATTGTTTTTTCAGTGAACTTGCTTCTATCTTTTGTTCAAATTGCATCAGTTACAGATACTAAAACTTAATTAATGATTGACTACTCATGGACTTTCTAAGAACAATGATACAGACATCGGTTCTGGTCTCAAATCTAGCAATAATAAAAATGGAAAAATGACGTCGCTGCGCTGTATGTAAATATCAGACGGCTAAAATTAAAGAAAAGTGTGGAATGTAGAACTCGGAGCTGGTTACGGCTTATGACATTTACATAGTTAATAATCATTCATCATGCTTAATACTTCATTCGAGAAAAATAAATAAAAGTTCAATTACTTACCTTCGTTTAACTGCCCGGTCACGAGAAAATAATCCAGTGTCACTATCACGAACAAAAGCCTCATCGAAGGCACCTGCAAGTTCGTCTTATCTGTAAACTTTAAAACACCTATATGAGTGCATCTAAGTCAAGAGTGTAAGTAGGGGTTGCAAGACAACTGCTTTTTATTAGAAGATTTTACAAGAGATTGCTTCTTTGTCGCACTCAATAACGAACTACGGTGAATATCGATACTTTTGCCTTGTGATTCAATATCTGTTTCTCGATTTTATCGCCCTCTTTCTCTTCCTCTTTCTGTCTGGCTCTTTAGATACATATCGATGCCCCTTTCTTTACTTCATAAGATTGCGAGACTACAATCGGAGACTTAATTTTCCGAGATTTCGACTTTGCCCCTTCATTTCCACTTCTTTTTCGTAACTACAGTGTTACCTCCTCTCTCTGTCCTTTTCTGTCTGACTGTAGGTCTGTATCTCTCTCTCTCTCTCTCCTTACAATTTAAAAAAGAAACGTCATTCCGTACTTACATTTTCTTTTATTTTGATTAAAATCGTATCATAGTAATTTGGCAGTTTTTCCATAATTTTTTTTTCCTAGGGATGTTGAATTGTATTGATTAATCCAAATATCTTACTTTTTTAAGCTGATATTATCAGAAATTTTATAGATTATTAGAAATATGAAATTGTAAAACTATTTTATCAAATTTTAATACAGTATAGCAATTTGATTAGAAAAATTTCTAGAACATTCTTATATATATTAAATAATTATCTTGAAACCTTTATGTAGTCTGTAATTTATTCCATCTTAAACTTTCTTAATAAAATATTTTATTAAATTTTGTGATTTTAATAATAGTAATGAAATTCCAAAAATTCTTAGTATAATTTTTAAATATAATAGGTCCATTCTTCATTTTACGAAATATTTATTAATTATAATTTATTAGTAAACCATCATTTAGATCAAATTATTTTTCATGTATAACTAAATTGTTTCTGACAATTCTTTTTTATACAATGTTACAGTAATAACATATAATATGCATATGTTGAATACGTAACAAATATAAAGCTGAAAAGCTCCACAGTAAGTCAAATGCGATTAGAAGAAACAAAGTAGAGAGCAGGTAGAACTTATCACATCTTATATGTATTCGCTTCTTCTTACTTTTCCTCCCATAAGGAATTTTCAGTCTTTTTATCATATACGTAATTTTGAATCCATGATGTAAGTATGACGGTATAATTAGTGAATTCGTATTTTAAGGCTTAGTCTTCTGCTATAAAACTGATCATTTCTCTAATATTTGGCGATTTTCAATATATTACTTATGATGTCTTTACGATACTTATTTTACTTTACACAAGTACAGCTTATTTTCTATATTGTATTTAAAAATAAACAAATAGTATCATATTCTTTTACACTATAAGCATTGGCAAATAATTGAGGAACATTATGAATTAACACTCATATACTTATTTTTTGAACATTCTTCATTAATTATAAATCAATTAAAAAATATACTTTTTTGTTTTCTTTCAAAAGTATGATAAAATTTATAACATATATAATAAACGAATAAAATAAAAACTCTAGAGTATGTTTAATTTTTTATAACCTAATTTTAAAATATTACATTATTTATCATATTATTTTATTAAATTATTTCTTATTAAAGAAATTTTTGTTTTTTTTTTTAAATTCTCATAAAGATATTTTTAAATATAACCCTTAAAATTTTTTAAGATTTTTGTTTATTTCTGAAAAATCAAGCTACCATAAATTACATTTTCATAACTTACAATTTTGAGTCATAATTAATTTTAATGAATCCAAATTAGAAAAAACAAATTTCTTTATCTTTACCATTGTATGAGACGTTTAAACAATAATAAATTATGTATCTTTAATATTTGTCATGCATAATAATGAGAAAGTAGTAAACCATAATAATGAGAAAGTAGTAAAACATAATAATAAGAAAGTAATAAACAATAACAATCAGAAAGTAGTAAATCATAATAATCAGAAAGTAGTAAACTATAAAGTAGTAAATAATGAGGAAGCAATAAATATAAATAATGACTACATTTTTCTGATCTAGGCGATGAAATAAGTATCCTAACCAGATAGAATGAGTGTTATCCTTGAAAGAATGCAACCTCTCATGCACTTGAGTAGATATTATTATATATTTTTAGGGAATCTACGATGCAATTTGTAAAGTACAACAGGGTTTTCTTCGATATTTTTAAAAAATGTATTACCTCTAAAATTACTCATTTAATCATATTTTTAGAATCGTCTATAAAAATATTTAAAAATTTATTTTTTGATTTTTAAATAATATTAATTTTTAAGTAAAAAATATTAACAAGTTACCGACTATTTTAATTTCGTTTTGAAATGTGAGTTTATTAACGATACTCCTGATGTCTTAAAAATAATTAAAAAAATTTTATTTTATTTAATTTTTGATTTCTTAAGAGATTTCCATGCAATAATATTTATTTTTTAAATAAATGAATACAAGAGCATGAAAATTCTATTATTTTTTTTTAAATTAAATTTTTTAAAAGTAGTATTTTTTAAATTATAAACAATTAAGATTTTAACGTTTGTAATCATAATAAGATATTTGAAATTGAAATTATGATCAAGAATAAGTGTTGTGAAAAAGCACTTTTAATTTAACAACTATTAATGTATTCTCCTACGTGCTATGAAAATACCGGTAAATTAGTGATTATTTTACTGCAATAATAAATGAATTCCTTATATTTCTGTAAAACAGAACAACAAATGTTTTTAATGATAATAAAATATTATTACTTTTACATATTTTAATTAAAAAATTGGTAATGTATATTAATGTTCTAGAATTATATTAAATTTTGCATGATTTATTATTATTTTTTGACTAAATTATTAGTAAATTAATATACAACATAAAAATGTATATTATGAAAAGCAGCTATTAATAACTTTATTATACAAACTATTAATACATAAGAAGTATAATTTTTTTATTGATCATTGTTAAGTTTCTACCATAGCTCCAACGAATGTTAGCGGTAAATAATTAAGCACTGTGTTTTTTTTTGTTTTTTTTTTTAAAAAGAAAGACAAAATGTGCCGTCAATTAAATTATTTTAATTGACACATTAGGTGAATAAAAGGGTAACAAATGAGGAATTCGTATGTTAAGTATTTATTTTTAAAGAATTACTACTAACGCATACGATGAATTGTATTTTCACAATTCGAAAGCTTAGATGTCTTTCTTAGCGTAAACTCAATATACATATTGGTCCTTACATTTACATAGATATTCTAGCGCTGACTATAAATGATTTAGTTTAGGTCGTCAGTACAGATGGATGATTGGAAGTGAACGGAAATGTACCTAAGAACCTATGAAGAACCAGGGTACGTTTAATTAAACATCTGGAATAAATAATACACTCATAAAACTACATTTTAAAAAATCATTACAAGATTATACTCGTTTAATATAACTCTTATTTATTATATTTATTATAATTCCTAACAATCCTTGTTATGTTTAATAAAATTACAAATTTCTTATTAATCAAATATTTAAAAATTCATTTAAAATAATTAATTTATAATTTTATTGAAGAAAATGTTTCTTTTTATTTTATTTAATTATCTATGTTAGATATTTATTATGGAAATAAATAGGCAACTGATTTTAGCAGTATATACATATACATATATACATATACATATATACATATATACAAAATATATAAATATTTATGTAAATAGAAAATATAAGTGTTATAAAGTAATCGAATTTTTAGAAAGGCGCTGTTTTCTTTTTGACTACATGTTGTCGAATGAAAGAATTAGAAATTAAAACTAAATACAATTCTTTATTTCTTCTGCAGAACGCAAATTTAACTACATAAATACAAGGTGTAGAGAAAAATAAGTATGGTTATACAAATAATATGCTTTATGCATCGATTCGCTAACGAAAATATTCGTACTTGTTTAATTTAAAGTGGAAAAACGACTATTATTAGAGTTCTTAACAAATCGTTAGCTTTCCCATTATCATTTGTGACTTCCATATTTAAAATAAATAATAAAAATATAGTAAATTCAACAATCTATTACTTAGAACGGAAATTTATAGTTATTGCAACAATATGTCATAATTTTACTGAAATTTTATATTCCTCATAAATATTTCCTTTTTTGCATAATGTATTACTATGCTGTGCATTTTCGTTTTCTTACTGTTTTAGTTGCATAGATTTATTTGTTTTTGTTACATTATGAACCATTTTTTCTAATCATATTTTTTTTATTTAAAATGTTAAAGTAAAATATCATTATTTCTTTGTTTTTGGTATTTATAAATATTAATTAATATTAATATCAATAATAAAATTAATATAAATTAAATTATTTGCGACAAAATTTTAAATATTTTATTGAAAACAATTTTTTAAATTATCTCAGAATTCATTTATTAATTAATTCATTTTTCCTAATAATTCAAAATCTTGGTGCATAAATTTCAAGATTATTATAAAAGATAATGCAAATATCAATTTAAGTATATATTTACTCAAGCATAATTTTTTTGTTTATTCACAATTATTTGTATATAAAAATTAGTTTTAACTCTGTTCAGAAGAAAAAATTTGTTAAAAAATTATAAAAAATTATGATTTCTATCCTTCTCTTTCTTAAATTTATATTATCTTTTTTATTAATATAAAAAAAAAATTTTTTTTTGCTTTAAATAAAAATTAAATCTATAATAAATTTATTTATAATCATTTCATTAACGAAATGTAACTAAATGTAAAAAAGTTACAACTTTAATTCAATTTAAAATATTGAATTGTTAAATAAAAATTTTTTATTTTTATTTTACATTATAATAAATTTTTCTATAAAAGTGTATTATACTTTGTATTTTATAAACGATCTATTTTAGTACTAATCAGAACTTTAATTAGAACCCTATTAATTATAATAAAACATTTTCACAAGATATTTATATTCGTTAGTATAATAAACGTCACTGATTAATTTAGCTTTCTCTTAAACTGTTTTTTCTAAAAGTCTAAGTGTTCTAATATATATACATATATTTTTTTAATTAATTTAAATTATAAGCAAGTAATTATTTTATATCTTAATAATATTCTAAAGCGAAATTGTTAAAATGATAGTATTAATCTTCAAATAAAAATACAAAAATATAATTTATATCAAGTCCTGTAATTAGACTAATGTCATTAATTGAAGATATATTATATATATATATATATATATTACAAAGAAAATATTTATATTTTTTGTTAGTCTTATGTTATTTATATTACATTACAGGTAAATATATTTTAACTGATCAGTACTGGGTATTGGGCTGGTCAGTAAACAATGCAGCATTATTTTTTGCACTAGTGGTACAAGGACAGCCTTTAGGTAAACTTGACAATACTCGATCAATGTACAAATTAATACCGAGAATGTAATAGATACTCCCTGGACAATGATATGCTGGATCAGTCAGCTGCAGTCCTTGCAAATGCTCAAAAATGGCGATGCGCACCGGCTATCGGGGAAGCAGGGGTATCAAGCGTCGCAGAATAGCAACGGTGAAGATCAGATTCAACTTATTAATCAGATTAACCTCATTTTCAGATGCATCGTTACCTTTACAATGTCAGGAGCTTCTGCTTATAACATCCAATATCAGCAATGCGTAGTTATGTAAGATATCCGACGAAGATCCAGTAACTGGATTACAATTCTTCAGAAGTATGATCCACTAATATCTGAAAGATGCTTTGTATCCCACCCAGTGACTCTAATATTTGCCTAAGAGAGCAACGAAGTATTCCCAATAATCAACATCTATGCATATCCTCTGCCAGTGAGAAGGAACATAAAGAAGAAGTAATTGAAATCAACAGAACACTCGTCTCCTTAGCCTCGCCTAATGATCTCTTCAAACTGGCATCAGTTCTCAAATCTTACTTGTCTCAACCTAATACAAGAATGAATGGAAAGAATAGAGTGGATGAGTCAGTCATCCTAATGCTCAATGATACGTTTCAGTGCCCTTATGGTACGTAAAGTCTCGTGCACCGTACCGAGAAGACACATGATTTCGTCCATCCGCCTACTTCTTAATGATGATAGCGTAACTATGTTGCCACGTTGCTGAATAAACAGATTTATATTTTATCATAACATCTCTTAAAAGCCTCCAAGTGAAGGCAAAATTCTCGTCAATTAAATGCACGATGTGAACGTAACGTGTCATAACTCTTAAAGCAGGAAAGCAGATGCTGCATCTTCAGCACTAGCAGCAAAGATTAATTCTCGATCACTATTGACAAAAAAAATACCTTTAATTATTTCGTAATTATTAAGACGGCCACTGAAATACAGCTGTTTTAATACTTTCAGAGAAGTTCCACGAATTTCTACTTTGTTTTAAAAAAGGCTGATTCCGCTCTAGCAAAATACTCGTTCTTAACGTATCGATCTTTTTTTGAAAATGTTGGCGTATGGTTACAGCAAAGTATTTTTATTCCCAAAGCGGTCCTTGTATTCTGCAACATTAAAAATCGGGATCGCAGTGTCTCATCAGTCAGGTCTACTGGCCTAACTTCCATGAGACGTAACCAGTAACTGACAAGGTGTTCATCCATGTCCTTTTGCGTTGTAAGCAATTCATCTCCTATGTTGATGTTTGAGAAGTTTGAAAAAAAGAATCAATATTAATACGCCAAATATAATTGACTGTCGACTCAAAAATATGCGTATATAGTCATTCACAACAGCTCATGTACAAGAGAGCTGATGAAAGACATCTGATTCAAGGAAAGAAATTATTTATGTATGAAACGCAAAATTGTTCCTAGAAATAATTATAAAAACAGAATTTGCTTCGATAACGGAAATTACACATAATGAAGACCTAGTATCCGAATAAAGGCGTTTACACTAACGACTCGCAATCGCTGGAAATTTACGATGAACTAAAAAAACCAAACAATTCAAATATAAAATAATTTGATGCTAAAAGAAGAATAAAAGGAAAAAAAGGTAAGGAAAATAAAAAAAAAACTAATTTCTCAATATGAGTACGTCACGAGTCACATATAAAGCAATAGAAATTCAAAAGAAATAAATTCCCGAAGGGAAAAAATCAAAATTTCTATACACAAAAACATAAAACAAACTTATCAGAAAGCTATATCACTAAAAGGTCACGAATGTCAAAGAATATCTAGCTCGAAGGACCAAAATGAGTTGCTTTAAATAATATACTATTGTTAATGAATAAATTTGTATTTATACGTTTTTTTTTCAAATTTTAATATTGTAAAAGTATTTTTTATTAATGACATTTCTTATTTATAATTTATAATTTACGTTTTTATTCTTATAAAAACTTCTATTTATTCTTATTTATAATTTGTTTCTTATAAAAAATATATTTTAAATAAAAAATAATTTGATTTTCAGTATCTAAAGTTTTATTCAAAAATATTTATTCTTCCTGAACTAATTACTTTATTAATATTATTAACTGAGTAATTTTTTCCATGTAAAATAAAATATTAAACAAAAAATTTCTAAGTCTTTAATAATCCACAACTATTTTTATATAATAATTAATAAAAGCTCTAATTGTAAATTTATATGTATATATATATATATATATATATATATATATATATATATGTCTTGTGATTAAAAAGAACAACAAATAAATATTACGAATTGAATATTTATCTTAGTATTTTCATAATTACCTAAAAAAATCTAGTACCATTTGCATAATGTAAAATTATTTACGCTTAATAAATTAACGAAAATTATCGATTCTAATGATTTATCAAGAATTGAAACAAAAGGTTGATATTTCTAGAGTTACTTTATTTTATAAATTGTAAAATCACATAATTTTCATTTTTACAAAAGTACTCTTAAATACTACTTTTATTGTAAAGTTAATCAAAAACAAATAAAGGAAGTGTTTTTTAAAATATATGTAAAAAATTAATAAATAAACTTTTAATGTAGAAAAAATGAATTTCATTCAAACTTGAATTACAGAAATACAAAATTATGTTTTTCAATTTTCCAAATATCAAATGTAAAACATTTACAACGGTAGCTTATCGCAATCGCAACTTGTAAAACTTACCTATTCTTGAAAGGTTTGCTGTACGTATTTGAACCATGATTAAACAAGTTGATGCATACAAAAACTTTAAAAACCTGATGTGCTTTTCGCCTTAGTATAGATATATCAAATAAATGAAAAAAGAGTCTTACATGATTGCTAAAACATGAAGGAAAGATTGGTGATCAAAAAGTCATTTAAAATATTCCTCGTTATTCTTTTAAAACTTTGCATATGGACAAATGCAATAAAAATCAGTGAACAAAGTATGTAATAGATATCGCGTTTAGTCGGATAGAGTAAATTTAAACGTTCTTTAACATAACCTTGAATAAATAATTTCATTCTTTAAAAAATATCAGCATTTTTTATTAATACCAGATATTTTTTATTACTTTTTAAATTCATAATGATTACATTATGAATTTACATACAAACAACTTTAAAGATGTTTTTTCAATCATAAGCATTCACCTGTTAACGTAAGATTCCAATATTACTTTTAATCGAATTCTAACTTTGCTCACTTTATTTTCGATATTATTATCTATAATACATTAAGATATTAATTAAATGCATAACCTTTCATGTACTGAATTAGTCTCTCTTTTTTTACTATTTATACTAAAATTTATAATACTGCTGTAAATTTTTCTTGGAAAAACAAAATAATACGATTCAATCCCGACATTATTATCATAAAAATAATACATAAAAATAAATTAAAAATTATCAATAAATCAATAAATTATCTTAGATATAAGATTGTAAACGTTATATTAATATGTGTATAAATAATGGTACTTTTAAATTTATTTATGATATAATAATAAGGTATATTAATAATAATCAAGAGAATAAGTTTGAATCAATATCTCAACTTTTAACGTAAGTAATATGCAACCAAATATTTCAAATTATATTTAAACTAATAAATGGTACAATACAAGAAATTTATATTTAGTCATTAAAAGAGAATAATATTATATTATAATATTTGTAATTATAATTATTCTTGGCTACTTAATATTATATTATAATAAATAAAGTATTAAATATATGTTTAAACAATTTTTAAGGTAAGATAAAAATTAGTTTTGATATATATTGAGATATATTTCATAAAAAAATCCGTATCTTGCAACTATTCATAATTACTTTATAATGAATCGTAATTCGTTTATTTTAAATGAGCTAGATAAAAGTAATTTAAGAATAATTTCAGTTTAAAAATATGTATTATTTATCAAGGTTTATTATTTTTTATATTGCCATAAACAAAGAATTGTGTTACTATAAACATTTTTTTCAACAAACATTTAATTATCGCATAATTGAATGTACAAAATATTCTGTTATTAAAATGTCTAAGTTTAATTCTTTATTTTTTTAACTTAAATAATAATTAATTTCTAAATATTTAAAATAAAATTTTATTTAACAACTTTATTCTGTGAAAAAAATATTGTAAAGGTTTTTTTATTATATCCAATTTCACATATGATACTAAATCGATGCGAATTCAATTTTCAAGTAACTAATTTTAAAGGTTCGTAACATTTATTTGAGAATTTCATATATGAAAAATAAATTTTAGCTTTGGAATCATTTAAAAAAAAAAATTTTAAATAATAAAAGTGAATAAAAATTAATTAGTGAATAATAGTAACTAGTGAAACGTTTTATTAAGAATGCAAGGAGATTTTTAATTGAATCGATCAAAATCGAATTCAATATTTATTCAATTATCCAACTATGACATTTCTTAAAATATTTCACTCAAAAGTATTATATTGCTCAAGCTTACTTTCTAAATATGAGTTTTTTAAAATCTTAAATATCTCTAGAAATTTAATTATCGTGAGTAATGTAAAGTTATTCAAAATGAAAAGAAACAAATCGTCAATGAAATATATATAACAATTTGAAGTTTCTATATTCGTCCTAGCATAATTTTAACTCATAGTTTTAAAATTTTGTTTAAAATGATAAATTAGAATAAATCTATAACAACATTTATCATTAAGATTATTAAATAGTCTCAATTCTCAATAAGTATTAATCGATGTTATTAATAAATCTTAAAATAATTTTCTTATAAAAATTCTCTTTTAATAACTTTAGGTGATCCGTTACATTATATTTTCCTGAACTCGTTGTTTGTTTTGTATTATAAGTTTATCATAAATTAACAACAATTAATAATTTTTTATCAATACTTTAAAATTAATAATTTTGCTTTGTTTATACTTTCGGCAGTTTTAAAGAGCGCATAAAAGCATTGTGTAATTAAGTAAATTATAAATATCAGAAAATGAAGTAATATAAAACTGGTATATTACAAGAATAATTCATGGAACAATTGCTTTGAATAAAAATTTTAATAAGTAAGCTTCTCAAAAATAGATTTTAAAAGAAACAATTTAAAACATAGTAAAAACTGATATTATTCAAGATAATTTTTGTATCAATAAACTTATTACTGTTGCAAATATCAAATATGAATAAAAATCAAGCTTTATTTAATTAGACTATAAAATGCAACTGTAACATTGAGATTCTACATTTTTCATACAATCAAAAAATAATAATTAAAAGTATAATTAATTAAACAATTTTCTGATAAATTACTAAGTTTAACGTATCGACAAACTATTTAATTGACTTAAAAATTATTAGTCATGATTTATTCAAGATATATATTTTCATATATAGATTTATAAAAAATATAACATAACTAACATTTATGAGGATTAAATACCAACGAAAATCATGAAATTATATTGAATTATATTTACATTGTTTATTTCATAATAAAGCAATTAAGTAATCAAAATTATATTACAAATTTTTCAATAGTAAATAAAAGATATAAATTCTGAATTTGCTAGGGTATACAGTTTAAAATACAGATGTTTGACAGATCGTCTAATTGTGATGTCAGGTTTGTCGATAATTGTGATTAATGCATATTGCATAAAGCAAATTAAATCTTTCCATGGCACTTTTGTAATCAAACATGAATCAAATTGCAATTGTTTTCACCCGATCATGAAATAATTTAGTTAATCATTGTTCTTTAAGTTTAATATCCATATTAGCAGTTTAATATCCATATTAGCAGTTTAATATCCATATTAGCAGTTTAATATCCATATTAGCAGTTTAATATCCATATTAGCAGTTTAATATCCATATTAGCAGTTTAATATCCATATTAGCAGTTTAATATCCATATTAGCAGTTTAATATCCATATTAGCAGTTTAATATCCATATTAGCAGTTTAATATCCATATTAGCAGTTTAATATCCATATTAGCAGTTTAATATCCATATTAGCAGTTTAATATCCATATTAGCAGTTTAATATCCATATTAGCAGTTTAATATCCATATTAGCAGTTTAATATCCATATTAGCAGTTTAATATCCATATTAGCAGTTTAATATCCATAATTAGCATCTTATATTTACGTACTCTTTTAATTGCATTGCCAAATATTAGCAAGAATTATAAAAAGTTGTGATTCTTACACAAAAATTAATTATAATTACATTATTATACATACGAACATATTATGATTAAAATAAATAAAATGTAATAAAATAGTATTCGATAACCACACAGTTCATTATCGCTCCATCCAGTATACTATCTATTCATTACTTTCAATCGACTAAAATTGGCCAATATAATTGACCTCTGTTTGAAATCAATATCAATAAAAAATACGCTAGCAATAAAGATAGCGTGATAAAAATTTTTACTAAAAGCAAGTGTTTAACCCTCGGTAAAGATTTCCATTGATTTACAGACACTAACTCATTGTAAAAAAGCCATTGTATTAATACCACTATAAAAAAAATTTAATTCTTCGTAATATATTTTTTCTTTATCAAAAAATAATAAATAATAGAAATACAAATTTTTAATTTAAAGGTGTCATTAAAAATTTTTGAGTATTTGACTACAAATCAAAGCTTCATAATACTATCAGAGTTTTTTTTATTTCGAAAGATATTTATTCTACTTAATATCTCGAAATTTATATTACTTTACCATATTAAAATTTACATACACATAAAATATAATGGTTTGTAATATAATAATTAAATTCATATTTCCATGTTACTCTTTATATTTTAATATATTTGAACTAATTTCTTATATCTAAGCGTTCGATGCATAAATTTACAATACGAAATAAGTTTAAGAAAACAAGAATATATACTAGTTTCCTAACTATATTAATTTGTAGTTAGATTCTACTGTTATTATTAATGATAAATGTATTCACATATTTTTAAAAAATGTTTCAATTTTAAGCTGTAATCATTGCTCTATAATAAGAAAGTTATTTTGTACAATAAGAGGGAGTTATGATATTTATATTATACCAAGGATCGATTAATATTAATACTTGTAAAAATATGACCAATTTTTAGATAATTTGATTTTTATTTATTTTGATTATATTTTATTATTCATAATAAAATTGTGGAATCATTTTCGTTTGAAACTATGCATTTTTTTAGAAAATATGATTGTAAATATGTTTTTTAGAGTTTTAATATAAAAACTGTTTAATTAAAAATTAAAATTGTTAATATATTTTAATTTTTTAATTCTACAAAGTTAAGATTATTTGTTAAAGTATATGTACCTTTTATATTAAAATTGCAAACTTTACAAACAATATATAGTATTTTATAAAGGTCAATTTAATTACTATTATTATTAGTAATTATTATTATAAAAATGAAATTATTTCTAATAATAAATAACAATAATCAACTGACACTGAATCTAAAGCCCGTTAAATTCTAAATTTTATATTAACAGTACAAAAAATTTCCCTTGAAGGGCAAGGTGAATAATTATTAGTCAAAAATAGATAAAATTTATATTAAATAATGATTATATATTAATAATTTTAAATAATATTCCTAAGATATAAATGAAAATCACAACATACGAGGAATATTAATAAAAACTCATTGATTATTTTTTGAATATTTTTTCTTGCAGAATGTAAGGAATACGCACATCTTGTGAATGTTGAAGAAACGTCGCCGGTACTTCGGATGGACGTACAAAAGAACGTTGTGTCCAAATGTGAGATAATCGAGACACCTCTTATCGTCGGTGGAGTTCAAGCTAAGGGCAAGGAATTTCCACATATGGTAAAAGATTCTGTTACAAATTTAAGATATTACTGAATATGTATTGTCGTTTATTTCATTTTACAAATTTGATTTTATATTGTCTTTTAATTGCAAGGAAGCTCAACGGCACTCTATGTGTTTGAATTTGTTTTGTTTTTAACTTTCTTGTTTTATTTTGTTAATGGTGGGAAGGGGTACTATTAATCTGAACATTGTCACTTTCAAAAATACATTAATTTATTTAAATTTTTTTAATTCTTCTGTTTGAAAGCTTAGATTTACTAAAAAAATTATTTTAATTTAAAATTAATTGAAATAAAATTTTCATAAATTTTATAAATATATATACGATTATAGTTAATTATAGTTTAATAATAACAGACCACAAACTTATTTTAAATATTTTAAATTTATGTATTTATATTTATATGATTATATTTTTATATGATATATTAAATAAATACTTGATGATTTAATTTGTTAAGTTATCAGTTTATGTGTAATTAACTACTTTGTAGATTTTTATTGTTTCAGCACAAAAATTATAAAAAAACTTTATTCATTTAGAAAAAATCTGAAATATAAAGAAACATTCCATTTTTATTGACCTTTTTATATATTTTAATTAAGTAGTTCTACAATATTTTTGGTAGAAACAAAGATACGAAAATATTTGTAGAATATTATGATAGGAAACTTTTACTACATTATGCATGAGAAGTATGTGCTAAAGCTCATTAATAATATTTTATAAAACAAACTAAATGACATTTAGTTACAAACGAATAACAAATTATTTTTAACGAGATAACTTTTTTCTACATTTGACAAATTTAATTAATTATTTATTTTTAGTTTCACCTTAACTTTCAATTTTAATAGTAATATTATGCTTACAATTTATACAAAAACTTAAACAAGGTTAAGTGTTTCATTTTTTAAGTAAAATCCTTATTATTAAAATATTAAAGTTTGAATAAGAATAACTTTAAAATTTAATTATTTTATAATTATTTAAGAATAGAAAATTTTTAGTAAATATATCTTTAATTTTCTTTACAGTACTACAGTGCGATAGAAATTCATTACAATTTTTTTAATTGCATAGTCAAATTTATAACGTTATAGTTTACTTAAGTGAATTATACATAATTTATTATTATATAATTTTATTTTACGATAGATGATCATTTATCTTATGTTTTCCGTTATTTCTCATTTGAATTTATATGATCGAAAATATAGAAAATATATTGATCCTTTAATCTCTGTTATTATTTATGTTTGCTTGACTTTAACTGAAGCAAATCTAAAATGTAGTAGTTATTTTTTATGTATATGTCATTCAAGTTAATACAATTTAAAGAGTGAATTGCCTAAATGAATATAAATTTATAATTCTGAAAAAAAGTAAATTTAATTTATCATTAAGTATTTTATGAAAATGTATAGATTTAAATATATTTACATTTAAATTAAAAAATCAAATAAAATATTTTTCTGTGATACACATACTTAAAAATATGTTTAGTCTAAAGTTGTAAAGTGTTCTAGAATGTACACCTATTTTTGAATATCAAGGTTATTTCTTTCTAATCTCTACAGATATGTGACAAAATAGAGAATAATAGATAAGAAATTTATAGCTATAAGTTTAATTAATAATCAAAAATAAATTTTATTTGAATAAGGTCGCCATTGGATTCGGCAAATCAAGCGATGCAGACATATCTTGGGAATGCGGTGGCAGTATAATTTCGGAAAATTTCATTCTTACTGCCAGTCATTGCCTCGAATCTAATAACAGGTACTAAAAATTTATAAATAAATTTTTTATTTTTATTTATAATATAAACAAAATATGAAATGAAAATATTTACTCATACAAAAGAATAAAAAACAAAAATGTTAAATATTGCTTTACAATTCTTATTCTTTATTACTTCTATTTCTTTTTAATCTTACTCTGTGGAATTCTTAATTTACGCTTATATATGTATTTATCAATACGAGAGAAAAACTGTAAGTTGTTTCAGTACTTGGTTATATATAACTTTTCAATTTTGTGTGACAGAAATATAAATACGTATGAATAAAAGAAATATTTATAACAATACATGTATTGATATAAGAGATATTTAGTTAAAATCAGATATATTTTTATGTATATTTATGTATAAATCTTTATTTAATGCACATTAAGTAAAAAAATATATTTGGTGGATTTACAAGTGACAAACGGATTTATTAAATAATAAATTGAGCTTTAACTGGATTGTAATTAGCCTAACTTTAATTTAATAAGCATTTTTTACATTTTTTAAACAGCGATCTTGTAGGACCAATTTAAATAAATATGCTTCTTATTGGTAATAATCAATAAAAACGTATTTTAAAATATAAATTACACTACAATTTTATAATATTTAGAGAATAATAATGGTTAGATTAAATCTTATAAAAATTTCATTAAAACACTAAATTATCATTAAAAGAATGCTGCCATAAATATGAAAGAATAATGAATTCTTCAAAATTTGTCTATCTGTAATACATTCACTACCAGTCTTGTAATTCAAAATAAAAAATGCAACTATTGAAATTAGGTAAGATGCATCAGTCATAAGTCACGCATTAATGCTGATATATTTTATTAAAAAAGAAATTAATCCAGAGCGTGAGTCAAGGTCAAACTTACTAGCTACTACATATCTGCAAAAATAATGAAGCGCCCCGTTTTAAAACCATTCGAATGTGAGTGTATCAGTAATCGGCGTTACAATTTGTACACAATCACGTGCAGCACATATCTATAAATAGATCTAGGGTTTATTTTCTGGTTTGGAAAGTTACTCGTAGCAGATCGTTGATTAGGTAATATTTGGGAGTAAAGAGCCTGCAGTCTACGATGGTCGTGCTGATGATAAACTGTCTTCCTATCATCACGAAGTTACGAGCTTTAACCAGTTTCGTATGCTCTCGAAAGGATGGCACGGTGAAACTTTGTGCGTCTCGCATTTTCGTTTTCTTAGCGTAGCATGTGATATCGTGCAACGACGTACTAGCAATGAAGTGTCGACAAAGAGAAAACCATTTAAGATAAGCGTCAGGATTTCAGAAGACTCGGGGCAAACCCTGTACGTATGTATGCACTGTGTCTTCTTTTAAAGTGACGACTTTGGATAAGCAATGTTTTGTAAATTATAAGAAGAAGCTGATGACGACGGGCACGGAGTGCTGAATGTTAAATTAATGATTGAATTAATTGAATGAATGCTGCATTAATGATTCAATGATTCTCGATTGCATCATCAGTCGGATGAAAGATGTAATGTGTGTAGTACACAAGAGCTAAAATGCTTGCGACTATTATGACGTAAACGTGTGTTACAGGTCGATTACAAAGATATTTGAAAATTCATTAAATGTTATTTAATAAAACACAGAAGTTTTTAAAGAATTCAGTTTAGTTATTTTTAAAACTTTACTTTCTAAAGATGCTATAAAGCATTATCAATTTAACTTGATACATTTACAATATACGTCATTTGTCAACATTTTTTCAATTTTTTAAAAAAACTACTTCCTTTACTGAAATAATATGTGAATATCAGTTTAAAATGCGTATGTTAAACGTTTTATATTGTCCTGAACAAGATTGAAAGATAATATGATCTACAAAATAAAAATATTAATACTACTTAATAGAATTCCGACTTATAAAAGATTAATAGACGTTGAATAAATCAATAAAAAATGTTATATTTGTGACTTATATATTACAAGGATCACATCAAAGTAAAAAAAACGTATTATTTTAACTTTTTTGTAACAATTTTTATACATATCTTTTAAATTTATTGTAAAAAGTTTAAAATTATAAAAAATATTAATAACGATCATATAAAAAAAAATAAGAGAACATCATTACTTGTACTATTCATTATAAAATTATGAAAGTATGTTAATATTTTTCTTTTTTTTAATATCACTATTTAAAGTGGTATTTATCAATATAACCCTAATTTTAAGCATTTCATTTTGTTTAATCAAGATGTTACGTTAGGATTACTCCAAATATTCTAAAAAATAAATTTTCAAGTTCTAATCTGTGATTTCTTCACTCACTACTTTTATAATTTTCACCACCTTGTCGATAGATCACTTCTTATCTCAGTGAAGGCGTATCGCAAAATAAACATTTCAATTGTTCTGCGTATACACAATAAGATATTATTATTCAATCAAAACTGTTCTTGATTTATTAATTTGACTCAAGTAAAAGAGCAAGAATGTTGGGTAAACTGGGAAAGCCTTGTTGCTCATTCATATCCCCAACTATTGGTCTTCCGAGTCAGATTTTATAGACCTCTAAGAAAAATTCAGATAATTTTGAAATGAATACTTGAAGCCAAATCTCACGTCTACGTAAATGTTTAACTTACGATTTTCGATTATACTGAGTATGCAAAAATAA
This sequence comes from Wiebesia pumilae, assembly GCA_018907045.1. Taxonomy (NCBI): domain Eukaryota; kingdom Metazoa; phylum Arthropoda; class Insecta; order Hymenoptera; family Agaonidae; genus Wiebesia; species Wiebesia pumilae. The sequence continues at coordinate 978,270 of JACCHZ010000140.1, read as the reverse complement.
TAACATGAGTGTATCAAAATACAAAATCTCATCATCGTTCTTTTTTATAAAAGAGACATATAATAACAATAATTTAAAATGTCGTTAATGAACTGACTATTTAGTAATTAAAAAATTCAAATTAATTCCTTCAAATTTTTTTATGTAATGATGTAAACTTTGGAAATTTTTGTTAAGGATTTAATCAATATTAACTTTATATACCTTGTAAGCTGCAATCATTATAATGAGATTTTTAAACATTTTTTAATATACTAAAATTATAAATAAGAATATCTCAATTGGTAATTAAGAAAGTGCATGTAACGAATTATATTGTTTTGTTACGTCTATGTTTTATATCTATAATTGAACAATTAGATTGTTCTTGTCATATATTCGTATTCTCATAATTACATTTTTATTTTATTTAAATACTATTCACTATATTTTTATTTCTAATTTCATTTTAGTAAAAGGCTTATTATAATGAATGTAATCAATAGAAACACAATATAAATATAACTTATTGATTAATTATAGACTTATTAGAAGAAAAGTAGATACATATTTCAAAGATAATATTATATACACGATAAACTTCGAATCGGATAAATAAATATTGATCTGAAATATATTTCATCAAACGAATTCAAATTGCACTCCACGACTTTATTTTATAAATAAACAAAAATTTAACGCTATTTTTAAAATATAAAATCAAAGTATTAATTTCATAAAATTAAAAAAAATCTACAACAAAATTTACTAAAATTTGAAAGTAAAATTTAAAATAATTGCATATTTTCTACATTTTGATTAAACAAATGTTTATAAGACTTGCAAAATAAATAATATTTAGAATTAAAAATTATAATATAAATAATGAGAAGATTTTTTAAAATGTGATTAAAAACATTAAAGTATGGAAATAAATATAGTTTAATTTTATATAGAAACTTCATCATAAAAGATAAATCACAAATTGTTTAACATATTATAAAGATAAAAGAAAACAATATATCCATGTAGTGCAATTGCAATTAATAATTCAACTTTCATCGTAAGAAACTGTTCATAAACATTGATAAATAGTTTATAAAAAACATAAAACAGTTTCTTTAAAAACTGTTTATAAAAGTGATTCTAAGTTACCAAAGAAGTTATGTCTTGCTGGAATTGATCAGTGGGCAGTAAGATGCAATAAAATAATAGGTCAAAAATATCCATTCATATTTAGGGGTTCCCAAAAAATTAGTATATGCGTGCATATACTGTAATCTACATTATTATTGCAAATATATTCTATCACCTAGTGTTAAAAATGTGCATCAATAATGATTTAATGTAGGAACAGCTACACTTTTCCTCGGTACAATGTCATTTTTATTATTGCGCAATACTTGTGATCCATTAATTGCTTGTTCTTTCAATAACCTTGATAACACTTAATACGGCAATTTTTATTATTTTTATTATTGTTTTTATTATTGCGCAATACTTGTGATCCAATTATTTCAATAATCTTAATAACACTTAATACGGTAATTAAATATTGTGTAATTTATAGGTTTAAAAAAACTTTGATTGTTTTTCATAATCCGCATTTTTCTTGCTTTTTTTTCTTCAAAATCTTCAAGAAGATGTCCTGGCAATATCCTTTTTTGACTCTTTTTAACGAGAGCAATATATTCAGGTTCCGATGATAATAATGATATATATGATTGTTTATCGACTCGAAATACAAATAGCCGCTGTTCGATCTTATATCATTTTGGTTTTTAACCCAGTTTTACCTAGTCGGAGCACGATACCTTTTATTCCACTCAGGTAATTGGCGACTCTTTTCAGCTTATTCATATTATAGATAATTTTAAATTTTTTAGACAAAATCTATTTCAAATATTTTTTCAGTATTTGAACTATTTTATACAAAAACTATCATCTTTGTTTCTTCGTAATTCAATACCCAGTAAGTTCTGCAGATTGTTAAAGTGTTCCGATTGAATCTTTTGCGAAGGAAAGTAGTCTATTTCGGTACATTTTAATATGTTTAGCTGTAATTACAAAGCTATGAACGTATACTTTAAGAAAAATCATATTATTTTTAATAATCATTTAAGCTACCATTTCATACATTAGCCACTTTCTTTCATACGTAGATTTATTTCTTTTAGATGATAAATTATTCCTTATCCTTTCTGAAAAATGTAACCATTTGGTTATATCATATATACTTTTTAAATCAATATTTCAAGAATATTCTCACATAAATAAACTAAACTAAAATAAAATAAATAAATAAATAAATAGCCATGTATATGTGAAAAGTATTAACGAGTTTCGTGAAGGGGTCCGGCAGTACGTATACGTGCCGGGACTACGAAATTACTAGAACCGAAGGCAGGATACCAGGACCGTGTTATTAGTCAACGCATCAAACACCCAAATTATACGCAACCTGCACGCTACCATGATATCGCTTTGCTCAAATTGGAGAAGCCGTTGGATTTAAATGCCGCTGTGAGACCGGCTTGCCTCGACGTTGAGCCTCAGATAATTGGCACATCAGCCATCGCTAGTGGATTCGGCAAGACCTCCTTCGGTCCGTAATTCGTATAAACAATATTTTTTTTAATATGGATATTGTAATGACGACATTTTTTATTTGCTATTTTTTCTTTATAACTGAATTTGCGAAACCGGACTATTTTAGATTATAAATTCAAATTATTCGAGCTATGTTAGGAAATAAAATAAAAAGTTTTTTGTATTGTTATATTATAAAAATTAAACAAATATATATAAAAACACATGTAAATATAAATATGCGTAACAACATTTATTTTTATTACTTGTTAATGACAGAGTTACTAATATATTTTTTGATATATATTATTTGATTGTATTCAACAGAAAGTGAAAAAGGTAGTGATGAACTTATGAAAGTTCAATTAAACTACATCTCTAAAGAAAATTGTGATCAAGCTTTCAAAATTGATTTGGGTAGTACTCAGTTACCAACCGGATTTATATCGAACATGTTATGTGCTGGTATATTAGAGGGAGGAAAAGATACTTGTCAAGTATAGTATTTTATAATAGTTATTTCATTTTAGTAAATGTCACATATAAATACATATAATGTAAGATAGTTGTTACTTTTTATAGCTAATATGGATTAACTTAAAACTAAAAAATAATTTGAAAACAGACATTCAATTCCATCAAATAAAGAAAATTAATTTCAACAGCTAAGCGAAAACTTATAATAATATCTGATAATTAGGTAATAAATTTTTAGGTTACTTAATACAATTTTTATTATCTTTTACGAAATCTGTGTGTAACATAATTTATTTAACAATATTTTATAGCTATTTTTAGCTAATGCAAAAATAAATTTAATAAACAGTATAAAAATTTTTTACATTACAACTAGCATTTATTGATGAATATTATATTCTGCTTTACAAATAATATAATTCTTAGCTAATTGATAAAATATTACAAAAATTATATATGAATTTTTTACAAGTGTATAAGTAGAATATAAAATTATTTAAGTATAATTCACTGATTATTCTATTTAAAACAAGGTGAAAAAAGTAGAATATATAATAAATTAATTATTATTCATCAAAATCTAAAATAATGATAAGGTATAATTTACTATAATAATTTTGAAATTGAATTTTAAATTTATCTACAGTATCTTTGAATTCGTATAAATATTAATATACTTTTGAATTAATTAATAATCTAATTGTGATCTGGCAAATTTTCTTATCAAGAATATCAGATTGAAAGATTTTAAAAATACCTTCTTTAAACATATATATAAAAAAAATGTTATTGATCACATTAACAGATTTCTGATAATTCGATGGACTTGGATCAAAATTAAAAAATTTAAATATCAAATCGAATAATACTTTTTAAAAACTGTTGCAATAAATTAATTGTTTATTGATTTCCAGGGCGATAGCGGAGGTCCGTTACAACGTATACTTAGTGAGCCTTACTGTATGTACAGTCTTGTCGGAGTGACAAGTTTCGGCAAGTTTTGTGGCTTTGAGAATTCCCCAGCAGTATACTCAAAAGTCAGTGCATATATTGACTGGATTGAAAGCATTGTTTGGTCCGGATATTAAAGAACATTTTTACATTTTATGCATAATTTTAACAAAGAGAAATTTTAAGATATCTCGTTTATTAATATCTTTATTCTTATTTTTTAAAATACATAAATTCTTAAATTATCTTTAAAATCACGAGTCAATCGCTTTCTAAAAATGAAACAAAAAGTAAAAACAAAGATTACCCAATTAGTATTATATATTTCTATATTAAATTATTACTTTTCTTTTCATTTATGAGTGAAATTTAATTTTATATAAAATTTGGAATTACTATTCATAACAAAAATTTTTTTTGAGAATGATGTATAAATTTATTAAAAAACGATTTTAAAATTACTCCAATTATAAAATAAATTTTAATTTTTAAATATAGCAAATTTTATTGGTAGCTTTTTCGAAAAAACCGTAATTTTCTGTTAACTCAATATTGACATTTAAAAATTATCGTACATAAAAATTACTTTGAAATCATATTGTGTATATCATAGGGTCATATATAAAAATTTATTGAAAAAATACAATATTAACTTAAAATATTAAAAAAAACGTATACCAATAATAGAATTTATTTAGTCAACATATTTGACTAAAATGAAAAAATATATTTATTTATAAATATAAATATTATCTAAAATAATAATTTTAAAGCATTAATTTATAATAAGATTAATTAAATATATAATTTAATTGATCAAATTATGTTAGAGCTAGTACGATATAAATATTATACGATAAAATATTTAATCTGGTAAATATTGGCAGGTTCATGTTTAGAATTTTAAATAATGAATTACGGAAATAATAAGGTGTCAGTCTTATTTACAAACATTTATGTTTTATTTTTCAACCACAACATGTATATGATAATATACAATAAAATACATTTCATTCTTTGTTAACGTATTGTGATTTTTTATATATACAAAATCTTATCCGCTGTATAGTACAGTAAATTACACTTAGAGACCAAAGGTAATTTAATCACAATTTGGTTGTTCCAACTTTATAGTCAAACTTTAAAATTTCAATAAAACTATTATTCTATAACTAAGAGGATATAATTATCATGAAAAAGGTAAACTTTGATTTTTTATGTGTGTATATATATTTGTTTTTTTCTTCCGGAAAATGTGTTAGTAACTTATAACCTATAAATTATTTTTCTTATGTACAACAAATAAAAACAAAGAAATATCTACAAATGTCCTGAACACAATACACACTTCAAGTATAATACGCACATATATATCATTAAAAATATCTCTTATTCCGCTGTTCTTTCTATTAAAATGTATGTAAATATAAATTTTATCGATTAATCTTATACGTGTTTTGCTCTTCTCATCAATGAGATTATGATATTTCTTTTTCGTATAAAACAATAAAATATATTTTCTTTTTTATTTTATTTTTTTAAATAATATAATATAATTATCTATTTTCTTAACGTGTTAACTTTTTTAATTTTTTATGAAGCTGCTTTTTTATTTCAATTATATCTTATTATTAACTTATTCATTCATTTAATTGGACAAAAGGATCCATTGATTTACGCTCCTACATAATGTAAAGGGATTAGATTAATATATTAGGTCCATGTTTGTTCCTCGCGTCCTTAAAGTCATTTCATTAATATCTTTTTTCTCTTCTAATAATTGATAGGATAAAAGTATATATATTTTTGTATCGTTTTTAAAATCATTGGCGTTTCTAATACAACTAATATAATATATATGAATATATCCATAAATCATTGAAACCTTTTCCCGCCTTTTTTTAATCTAAAAACATATATATTCATCTAGTTTTAACAATATTCCGTTTGATATCCAGAAAACGTATTCATTTATCAAGTATGTCAAGATTTTTTACGTCATAAAATACTTTATGCAAGTTCTTAGATCTGTCTAATAATAAGAAAAAATATAAAAATAAATAAATTATCAGAATTACTTGAATTGAAAGAACATTAACTTAATGTTAGTTGTATTCACTTAGAAGAAGTATTTGATCATTCTTAAAAAATAAAATATATAATGAAACGATTTCACATATCGCATTCATGATTTTAATAATAATGTCACTGAAAATAATAACAACAACAATATTACTAATAATAATCGGAATGATAGTAATTATAATAATAATGATAATGACAATATTTTAAACGATAATAATAACGTGAAGGTTGATTTTAATAGCAAAGATAGAAATAAAAAAGAAAAGAATGGATGTGCTTCGATTTTTCAGCATGTATATAATATTTATTCAAGAACTTCTGGATTTCCTTGCAAATTTTTATTTTTATTAAATACGAGAACGATTAAAATTGATCAAGTCTTACAGGTACTCTGCAGATACACTACGACGTTGTAAAAACGACCTAAACAAGATGTCTCCCTCCTCTTAATGGTGTTTCCTTTTCCTACATATTACTTCATGTTTACAATATAATCTACGCATTCTCGATTTCACGTGCATATTTTTCTTTTATTTATTTATTTTGCTTCTAATATGAATTCACGCATACACATTGCTTATTCGTTGGTCTTCCTACAGCAGTTGGTTTCATTCGATTTTTCTTTGGTGAGATGCATCAGAATCTCTTTTCTTGACTGATAATTAAATTATTCTTACAGTATCGTCGACAGTTGAGACCAAAAAGAAAAAAATGGCTTCAGTAATAGCCTTATGAGGATGTCCTTGGATTTAGTGTAATCTGCTCACAGAAAAAGATATTGAGTTGAATGATACGCACGATAAAAAAGTAACATTTGTTGTTGTTTACTTTCTTTTATAGTACTTATTATTATTTGTTTTTTTTTCTTAAATTTAATTTTTATTTCCATTTCAGACAATATTAATTTGAGATACTGATATATTTATAGAACGGTAAGAATAGGAAAATTATAATCCGGCAGTACATATAATGAAACTGTATGTAGAAAAGTAATATTTATAAGGTTTGTGTTCTATATGTTTGAACTTAGTGTTTAAATAAAACATTTGTTATTCTGTTAAACGTGAAGGATTTTGTGAACATTTAATAAATAAAATAGGTACTTTAATTTTTCTTAATCATATTTCAATTTATTTTTATTTATTTTAAACATAAAATTTATTTGAATGTAGAAAATTAATTAGGTTATTACAATATTTATAATTTTTCTACTTTTAAATATAATCTAATTTCAAATGTATAATATACATAACTCCAATTGTACACATGTAAGTGGAATATTTTTGGCTTAATGGAATTAATGTTAAATATATTAAATAATAATCAATGTTTAAAAAGTGATAAATTTAATTGTTGTCTTACGTTATTTTAATTAAAAATTATTTTATAAAATATTCAATTTAGTTTTATACCTAAATCCAATTGCTACATTTGTATTGAAATAATTTTTTTAATAAATAAATTAATATTTTAAAGTAAAAATATTTTTATTATTTTAATAATACTAGTATTTATGAAAAATTGCATAAAAAGATAAAACAATAAAAGAGATAAATATTTGACTATTTTAAAATGACTCAAATAAGACAGTATAAAATTTTTAAATTTATTATGACTAATATTTTTTCATACTATAAATAGTATACTTTTAAATTTTGAGCTATTTATTTTACATTAATTAGTTTGTATTTTTCTCGTACTAGTATCAGATAAAATAAAAATTTATTTAAAATTTTATACAAATAAATAGACGTACAAATATTATAATTATGAAAAGAAATTTATTTCTCTTTATACGGACGACAGTACCAAAAAATGTTTATACTCTGAAACCTTACAATTCATTATCATTATGATTTTTAGATAAAAAAACTACATTTTTTTTGTCTTCGAATTACCAAATTATTATGATATAAATAATTAAACTCATTAACATGGTAACGTTAATTATAAAATACTTTAGCTTTCAGGCCTTATAAATCTCAAAATTATTACGAATAATATAAAATTAAATAATTTATATTCTTACCGAATAATCGATTTAACTGTATGGATTTGATCAATTATTTAGTCCAATCCATGAAGGCTCAATCGTTTAATTCTCTGAATAGCATAGGCCTGAACATCAGAAAAAGTATACGCACTCATCTTGGAAAGCTGACATCCTGTTCAAACTTTTTAAGTTAAACTTATGAAAATATTATCCGTAATGCTCATCAGTCACTTCTGAGCATCGACGAAGCACTAAGGTGGACGGATGATGGAGAACGACGACCAATGATAATATTGTACATTGATGCGAATGATGGCGTAAGCATTAAATGTTGTTGTGGTTGATGTTGATGTTGGTTATAAAGTAGAGTGTAACACATCACCAGTATGGTATGTCGTTATCAAGGTTCTGCCAGAAAGCGAATTCGCTCCAGGTACGATGGTGCAACCTTTTTGCTTCCTCCGCCGGTCGGATATGATTATCCTTATTAATTTGCTTCATTAAAGGCTGTGAAAAACTATTGTGAATTGTGCTTGGTCCGCAACAAGCACTTAACAGTTCAGCAACCTGTTCCTCCATTGAAACCTGTGCCAACCGGAAATACAAAACGTTTCACACAGAGTTAGACTAAAGAGTTTTATTATTCATTATATCTTTGTATAGAATCTTAAATATTGATAAGTTAGTTATTGCAGATAATATGTCATAATGAATATTATGTAATTGCTTAAGGATATAAATTTGCAGGATAATTTTTTACATTTTAGTAATTTAGTCGTACACTGATGTCGATCTTTAAATTAGTCTTTTTATATACCTCGCATTAGTTTGATGTATGTTTGTATCATTGTGTATTTTGTAAACATATTGTACAGATCATGTTTTTCAACATCCATTCTGTAAGTACATGCAGAATTATACAATGTGTGCTTTCACTAACAAGATTTTTATCGAAACGTCAAGTATTTGTCTTACTCTATTATTTTAAGCAGTGTGTAGAGGTTTGTGTTAGTAATTTATAAATTTTATCCTGAATTCTCTACTAATTATTATCGTAATACTTAACAAGAGCTTTTGTTCGATTAACCTTATTCTTCCTTGTGTAAAAATGTGATTTTTTGTTAAACAAAATATGACGCGTATATACCCGTGTTGTACACTTTTAGTGAATAAGGATATCTGGGATTGACTTCGATAACGTAATTTTACATTTCTATATACTTGTATTATTGCTTACAAGCAAATGAAGTGTTTTTATTGTCTAGTCCCGAAGTTCCAATCGAGTTTTACTTAAACGCATCTCTACTCAATGCTTCTCAATTTGTAAAGGTAGAAACGAAAAGAATAAATAATACAGGAAAAGATGTTTCTGGATCCGTTCATATCTCGAACCCCTACACGTGTTGTTTATGAGTTACGAGTCCTGTCTCTGTCATGGTGTCAAATTCATCGTTAGCTCACATCTTGCTTCTTTTTGACGATGTAATTAGCGCCAGCGTTGTTGTCCCAGAAGTCACTACTATCGGTAACATAATGAACACAAAATTCAACTTGACGGGCATCACCATCGTTGGTCGGCAGTGGTATGCGAAAGCGAAAAGTGTCGTAAAGATTGCGCACGATCGTCTGCGCAGCTAATCCCGGCTGTTCGACGTACACACAGATTACATCTTCATGGCTTCTCCAGTGATCAGTTGTAGTGCGTATTGTCACGTCTTTATTGTAGGCGATATTCTTAACTTTCACTGTGCCGATCAAGCAATTCTCGGATTCGCGTACGATTACGTTCTCCAGACTGACGGAATCTTTATCTAATTTATTACGAAAGGCCAGGTAGTCGCTTGCTGGTTGAGCAAAGACCGGTTCCCAAGGGTTAACGTTTGGACACTTGATGGGGCACTTCGTTCCGATATCAGAGGAAGAGAGGGATGCTGCCAGACCCTGTTTCGGTTCAACGAAGCTGTCGTCAAGGTTCTGAAAGAAGTCGCCGTGCGCTAAACTCGCAACGTAAGCGCCTGTCCAGAGTGGTGGCATGTTGCTCGGTTCCGACATTACCCGCACCTGTTTCAACAGATAATCAACATTTCCCCGAGATTAATTATCGTTATTCATCACAAAATATAATTGAATTCAATCTTTTGGATATATGCATGTGACTATGTTGGTTGCTTACTATTCAACGCCTAAGAATAATTAATTCCTTTTACGTTGGTATTCAGCGAGGTATTATATACTGTAACTAATTTCAGAACAATCTTTAAGAGTTAAGCAAACAATTTGTAAAAAAATTGTTTAATTTATTAAAAAATAAGAAATGAAAAAATTTAAATATCTTCTAAATTGCTGTCATTGTAAGTTGAAAATTGATTTTATACCTTATGTTTTTGTAATTGATTAACTCTTGAAATATTGTATAAATATAGAAATTTTACTTTTAACTGGCTGAAACAGATCATTATGGAAATTTTAAAAATTCATTTTATAAAATTATAAAATTATAAAAAATCTTGTATTTATGGCTAATATAATATATAATATTTTCAAATGTTTTCCTGGATAATTTAAGTATTTTCCAAAATGTTAATTATATCTCTAATAAATAAAACTAAAAAAATATTTATTATAAAAGATTATAAAAAAGATAATTATATCATATTACAAGAATAACATAAAAAAACTAGGGTAAATAAATATTCGCATTTTTTTTAAGAAAATGTAAAATTTATTGCATATATGAAAATTATACTTTATTACTCACAAAAGAAACTATTTAAATATCTAATAATTTAAAAAGATGTATTTCTGACTAGTAAATAATTAAAACAATATCATCCTACATTAGTAACATTACATTAAAAAATAACATTCTTTTTTCTGATAAAAGTAAATGATATATCGTTTATACGTATTGAAAACAAACAAAAGAAGATTCACTAATTTAATAGTTTCATTTTATATTTTATAACTCTTAATTTTTCAACAATAAAGTCATAAATTTATGGAACGATTGAAAGATAACAAAATAATATTACAGTCACTTCTAGTTTAAGCTTTATAAATAATTTAACAATCTAATAAAATAAGAATTATTCAATACCTAACTTAAAAATGTACGTAAATTATCGTCTATAAAAATAAACTAATAATTTTTCTCCAGCTGTATAATACGTAAATAGTTTAGTAGTTTAATATTTTTTTTAAAAAATTCAAAGACAAATTATGTTTCTGGTTACAAATTAAAATATTATGCAAATACATTTCACACTGCTGATTATCAATCATTATAAAAAACTTAGAATTTGCAAAGAAAATAATAAGATAAAGAACATAAGGATATATTATATTGCATGGAATAATTTGGAATTATACTATCATCATAAATGAAAGCTAATTATTTAAAAACAGTACGAATAGATCCTTTTTAATGGAGTAAAGTGAATTCAAGGAAATTTAATTGTCAATTTCAATTTTTAATGTTATGTTTTAATATAAGATCGTTAACAAGCAAAAAGTAACGTCACAAAAATTCAGTAAAAAAATTCTCTATTTTACTTGAAATAAATATACTTTTGTAATATAATAATAATACGATAAATAGTACCTGTGTAAGAGGCCTACCGCGGTCATCCGCAAAGACAACTCTCTTCTTATTTCTCTTGTTACAAGTAGCATCATCATTGCTCTTGAGTAAACCGCCGAATTGAAGCGAGGTTGATGCTAAGCAGGGACGAATCTGTGGTGGTACGGATTTGTTGGTGATAGGCGGAGTCGTAACCATCAGGGAATTGTAAAGCAGGGAACTGTAAACAGGGGGACTGTGTCCTAAGAGAAGTTCCGACGGTATTGCTATGGAACACATTTAGATCTGTAACGAAAAAATACATATTCAAAATTTGGTTCTTTTATCGAAATTTAGTTACGTTTATCAAAATTTATTTACGATCATCAAACATAAGTTTATCATATATTAGTTTCGTTTTTCAAAATTTAGAGTGGTTCAACAAAATATAGTTATGTTTATCAAAATTTTTTTACGTTATTTTGTTACGTTTATCAAAATTTTGTTACGTTATTTTGTTACGTTTATCAAAATTTTGTTACGTTTATCAAAATTTTGTTACGTTTATCAAAATTTTGTTACGTTTATCAAAATTTTGTTTGTTATAATTTAGTTTCGTTTATCGAAATTTAGATTTGTTTATCAAAATTTCGTACCGCTTATCAAACGAAAGATTATCAAAATTTAGTTACGTTTATCAAAAATTAGATTTTTTTAACAACATTTAGTTACGTTTATCAATATTTAGTTACGTTTATTATAAAACGAAATTAAGTTTCGCTTATCAAATATAGTTTCGTTTATCAAAAATAAGTATATCAAAATTTATATTCGTTTATCAAAATTTAGATTCGTTTAGAAAAATGTAATTGCGTTTATAAAAATGTAATTGCGTTTATCAAAATTTAGTTACAATTATCAAAATTTAGTTTCGTTTATCATAATTTCGATTTGTTTGTCATAATTTAGTTTCGTTTATCAAAATTTAGTTTCGCTTATCGAAATTTAGATACGTTTATAAAAATGTAATTGCGTTTATCAAAATTTAGTTACGTTTATCAAAATTTATTTACGATCATCAAATATAAGTTTATCATATTTTAGTTTCGTTTTTAATAATTTAGATACATTTATCAAAATTTAGAGTCGTTCAACAAAATATAGTTATGTTTATCAAAATTTAGTACCGTTTATCAAACTTAAGTTTATTAAAATTGAGTTACGCACATCAAGAATTAGTTTCTTCTATCAAATTTTAGTTACCTTTATCAAAATTCATTACGTTTATGAAACTTATGTTTATCAGAATTTAGTTACGTATATAAAAATTTAGTTTCATTTATCAAAATCTAGTTACATTTGTCAAAATTGAGTTTGCTTTATCAAAATTTTGATTCGTTTATCAAAATTTAGTTTTCTTTACCTAGCTTAAGTTTATCAAAATTTAGTTAAGTTTATCAAACTTAAGTCTATCAAAATTTAGTTACGTTTATCAAACTTATGTTTATCAAAATTTAGTTATGTTTATCAATTTTAATTTTATCAAAAATAGTTCTCAACAATGAGTGTATTAACCAAAAAAAAGATAATTTAAAGATTCGTTACAGGAAATAACAAATGACATTCTTCGTTTTTTTAAATTTTTTTTTTCTAATTTTTTTAAAAAAATTTTTAAAAAATTTTTTCGTTTTTCTAATCGCAAATAAACACACTTCTCAGTTATAAAAAAGCAGTGTTATTTCTTGTTTTGGTAGCCTAGTTAGAGTAATCTAAATGTCAGGTATTTAATGATTGCTCTTAAAATTTAGGTAAAATTATTAATAAAAAAGCTTTTTTTAATATTCCAATATTATGAGGGGATAACACAGTCATAATAATAATGTATAATGATTGTTTACTTAATATATATATATATATACACTCGTATCTTTCAGTATTTAAGATTGTCTTACACTTCCAAAATAAAATATTTACTCTAATTTATTTAACTTACATTTCATCTATTATATGTATTAATTATATCATACAATTTTAACAGATGATATTAATTAATTGTAATAAATTTCTGAATCTTAATTGTTCAATAATTTATTATATATATATAATTCCATAATTTATTTTATACTATTTATCCAAAGATTTCCTTTACTTTTATTTTATATCTATTGGTTCAGAACAAGAAATTTTCTTTGAGTATAAATTTTTGTTCTAACGGGAATGGAAACTCCTTTTTAACGAAAATTACTTGTTTTTCGATTATAGAATTTTGTATAAAAAAGCTTAAGGTTTTATTTAGAGAAATTCATTTTTGTTTTAAAATAAGTATTTTAATATTCAATATATATTTATGTATTAACTTTTCTGTAAATCAAGAAAACATCTTTGTATAATATAAATTAATAAAAAATGTATGATTTATGTGAAATATAAATGAATGTATAATTTTTTATTATATTATATATTTTTCTTCTGAATTATTAATAATATAAGCTTTCAAAATAATTAAATAATTTCAGAAATAATCTTTAATTAACATTAAAATTGATAAATAAACTTAAGCTTTTTAATAATTTAAAATACAACATTTAATGAGGTAGTCTCATATGTGACGTGTTTTTTTAAAAATTAGGAAGGAATTTTGGTAAAGCATTAACTCTTTTTTAATACTTTCCAAAAACATTTATTTTTATTTATTAAGTATAAATAATCTTAATAATGTTTTACTTAGTTTCCAGCATATATGTTTGTTTTTTAATAAATATGTAACTAAATTAAAATAAAAGTCTGTCTTTTGGATAATTTTAGACTTAATAAATACAATTAAGGTTCATTTTTGCATTTATTTTGTAAAAGATATTCGAATAATTTTTTCGAATTAGCATAAGACCAATATGAAAAGACAAAGAAATGATTCACATTAAACATATTAGTTAATTATTCCATGATTCATTTGTCTAAATACCTAAGGAAAGTACAGAAGCAAATCATTTTCAAATCATTTTAGAAAATAATTTCAAAATTAAGTTTCAATATTGTGATTAGAATTATAATATTCATTTCATATAATTTAATAAATTTTTATTTATCATTATTTATAGAATGAAATTAAAAATATTGATATAAAGCAAACGTATATAAAATATTTTCTTTACAAGTATATCTCATGATTCCTAAATATTAAAATGTCAAATCTTCTTTTCACTTTTATGATCATAAAAAATCTTATTCTGAAAAGAATAAGTTGAATATATTATACAAGTTTTATATTTCTAATATTTTAAACATAAAAAATTATTTTAAACTTATTATTTAAATAAAGATCTTTTATACTTAGTGTCTGAAAATGAAATTATTCTTGAGACAAAGATTTGAATCTGAAATCTGCAAAGATATCGTTTTATTTGTATAGTGCAATGAAGTAAATTAAAAATCGTTATTTAATTGAGCCCAATAATAACATTTTATTGAAAATTTTATATAAAAAAATAATTTTAATATTGTTTGATGCAAACTACTGTGAGTCAGTTTATCGTAAGGGTTATCATTATCATGGAATTTTCATTGCATTTCACATATGCAATTAACAAGCTAAAAATCAGTTTTTATTAATATACTTTAAGCTTTTTAATTTACTTTGTTGATTTCTTAAAATGTCCAAAAATTGATAAGTAATTTTTATTTTAGACAGATCTACATAAAATCAATTGCTATTATTAAGTTTTTAGAGTGTGATGTATGCAAATATGGAAAATTGAAATGCAACCCTATTGTAAAAGATATATATTTTAATTCGATAAATGGGATCTTTTAGTGGATTTAACAAAAATGTTTGCAAAGTATTAAATATTTTTTATATAATTGATTCATAATTTATTAACTTTAAATATTATTAACTTATGTATACTATAAATCACAGTTTACATATTCTAGAAATAATGTTTTTAATTTTTTCCGAATAACTGCTATTTTTATCTTTTTCGATCCTATACTTAGGTTAAAATCGAAATAAAATATCTTATTGATAAAGAGCTTTGTTTAGTTTAACATGAACTAAAAACACATAAGCTAACTTTTTATTGCTGTTTATACAAAATAATTAATTAATATTACTGTTTCAATGTATTGTAATAAAATAGTTTTTATTAAAAAAGAGAGACAAACTAGAATATATTTTTAATTCTTGTAAGTCAATATCTAATCATAATTTATTTATTTTGAAACATTATACTTGTGTATATTGATGTATTAATAAAAATTTATTTTTCGGTGTTCTGATAATAATATTAACCTAAAATTTTACAATATTCTTAATATATCAGTGTATATTCCAAGTATACGTACTATATAATAAAAAATGTAAGATAAACTATATAAGCTTATATTTATTGTATAAGTCAATGTTATAAGATCCAGAAGAAATATTGCTTTACAAGATAGTTTGCAAAAATAAGTAGTACAACTCGAAAGAAGTGGTATTAACGTACTTATTTTTCTATTACTCTTTGTAGTGTAATATATATTCAAGTATTCGATATTGCATTAATAAACTCCTAAGAAAATGAAAATGAAACATTTATTTGCCGAGGTTATACATTCATAAAGTATTCGTGAGATGCATGGATGAGAGAAAACGTTCGATACCGATAAGACGCGACGACGCCTTGTGAGCGGCGCCTAAGATAAGGGTCGAGGTGGATGGACGGGAATTACCCGAGTCATGAGATATAATCCATCGAGCAACATTAATTATACACATGTCTATTTATGAAATTGGTCATTTTCGAAGATGCAATTAAGCGATGTTAGCTGTAATATTTATTTAGTGTATTCTTAGTGCTTAATCTGGTGGGAATTTTTTTACGGTTATATGATTAATAAGGCCAATACTTTCTTTATAATAAAAAAATATATATTAAATTTGATTTTTAAAGTATTGGCTAATTAGAGGAACAGATTTAATGTATGGCATTAGTCCAATTAGTACGTGGGCACAAAAAATATCAAAGACTGTTTTAAAAGCAATCAACAGCTACTTTTTACGTTTATGAAATTATCGTCTTTATCAAGATTATTTTTGTAAAAAGAGAAGAAACTTGGTAACTGTTCATATATTGTCTATTCAAGTATGAGTATAATACTGCTAAATAACATTGAACTTGAAATTTATTTTGCTTAAATGAACAATGTATTATTTTATCGTCTCAACAAAATAACTAAATAATGAATACTAGAACCTACAGCACAGTTTATATTATTATCCTATTTTTACAAGCCGATAAACGAGTACATTTTGCATTGCATAATAATTGTTTGAGTATAAAGTCGTAAAAGTAGATTAAATCCGTAACAAAAAGTTGAAACGCGTTAGTTGACAGTATTAAAGTTGTCTTCAGGTTACACACTCTTTCCTTTTTATTTTTGCTCAGAAAGTTAGGGCGTTCGACAAATAAAGACCGTTTGTTGTAAATAAACGTAAACTTACGCATATTCTAAAAGCTCGTCTCAGTAAAAAGAAAGAAGAAAGAGAAAGAGAAAGAGACCAATTGGTAGCGTGAAAAGAAGGGAGGGAGAGCAATAGCAAAGTAGAGGTCAATTATTCTTAATTAGAATCTAAAGTAACTACTTCTTTACTTAGTTTCTGTAGAAAGGAGCACGTCAGAATTTTAAACTACCTGTGGTTTCGTTATGGTTGCTGATCTTGCCTCGGTCAAAACTGCGATGCGACTGAATCTTGCGAACTCGTCGAAAAATATTCAACGACTGACTCTAAATTTAGCGGGATGTACAGAGTGCAAGAAAGAAAGAGAGAGAGGCAGAGAAAAGAGAGAGATTCGTATTTAACAATCCTATACTATAGTTATTTACTCAGCTTCATTTCAGGCATTTCTTCTTTAGGAAAAGTTAATTAAATAAAAATAAGAGAGCATTTTATTCTATTCAAGACTAAAGATATATATCTTGTTATGTTTTTTTCTTTATTGATATTTTTCAAACCACAGCAAATTTTTACGTAAAATTTTTTTGTAGTTATTAATATCTTAATAAAATCAGAAAAACAAAGCTAGAAGCAATTATATAATTTAGAAACAAATAAATGTATTTATACCAAATACATCTTCAGTCAACATATTTACTCTTTTATTATTATTTGTAAATTTGATAATAAATTTAATTTTATAATAAACAGTTATAAAAATTATATTTGATATTACAAATGAATCTGAAGTTTGTAACGTTGTTATCGCAATGAAAATTCGAAAATTTCTTTAAAAGACTATCAAAAACTATTAATTATGACACAAAACGATAAAATAAAGAGTTTTTCAAAAATTCCACCCTCATACGTCATCCTTATTAAGGGTTGAAATTTTCCAAAATTCATAATGCAGTAATATTAATATTGTCCAAAATTTTTTTAATGGAAATCATTAAATATATTAAAAGACACTCAAAAAAAAAATTTTGCACTCTTATGCATATACTCACATACCGACATGTAAAATATTTAATAACAGTTTTCACAGAAATGTTACATAAAATGTTTCTCCATATTCTGGTGACTTACTATGTACTAAACCAACACACTATGTTTCATTTCGAAAATCAACACGGAACTTGAACTTTAATGCATTTACATATATGTGTACTCTTATATATATAGGTATGTGCAGACGTCAGTGATTGTTAATAACAACTATCACAAAATCATTACCAAAATGTTTCTTCACTTTCTGGCGTCTTATAATGTAATAAACACATATACAGATTTTCATATTGAAAATTGGCGCAGAACTCGATATTCAATGCATTTGAATTGATATGCACTCTTAACATACACGCAATTAAGGAGAGTTATATTTATTAATATGAACGTTCACAAAAATACTGCACAAAATATTTCTGCACTTGATTTTTAGTCATTTTATTTTTTTAATATGAAAGTATATTTTCATTTCTTTTTGAGGTGCTTAGATAAATAGTGTATGTATAATAATATAGATTATCAGTCAAAACTATTTCTATAATTTCTTTACGGAAAATTTAATATGTATCGAGTGTTACGGTATATTAAATAAAATTATTTGAATGAACACATCCAAAATTTATATATATATTTTTTCGCATTTTATAAACAACAGATGACAAAAGAAAATTTTTTCCATTGTAAGGTTTATTGGTTAATATATAAAAAGAGCTCTAAATGTATTTTTTTAATATAATAAATTTTATTTTATTTATATTAATGTATAATTAAAAATATTAAATAATCTATTTGAAAATGTTACATTTTTAACATATGAAAAACATGTGTTGACTAAAGAAAAAGTAGAATAAAAGTTCATATTATTTTTCGTATTAATTTTATTTTTATATATATACACTATATATTTTATCATATTATTATTACTAATGTCACTAAACTAATTATTAAATTATTATCGAGAATATAATTAATGCAGTATAATTATCATTTATATTAATCAAACATGTTTTTAAAGATTAGTGGGTACAATTTTACAATTTTTATGTTGTAATACTACGATTAAACTTTTAGTGGTGTGGTAAACTCAAGTAAATTTGAGATGTTTGTTTAAAGTAAGCGACGTTGCCGCGGCGCAAAATAGAGGATCTATGGACTAACTCGTGAAAATCTTCGAGTTCACGAACTTTGTGAAGTTCGAATGTCGCTTGTAAAGCCTTTCGATGGTGCTATACATGTGTAAATGTGTATAATAGCCATTTCAAGCAGGACTGTCGAAAATTAAGCGTATAAAATTTTTCTTGTGTTACAATTCAACAACAAATTATATTTCTACAAAAAATTAATTTTATATTTACAAATAATCAAGCTAACTTAGAACTATATATACAAATTATTTTTTATTTCTCTTAAGTAAAATTCATTATTTTCATATACTTAAATATATTTAGCTAGGATATATTATAACTATAGTATTTATATATTAATAGAATTATGATTATTTCTATATAAAATGCATAAGTAAAAAACAAAAAAATAATTATGTTCTATACCCATTAGTTGTATAATTATATTTTCAACCTAATTATATATATATAAATCTTCATTACTATATTAAATAATGTACAGAACAAAGTTTTATTAAATATCTCTTATTAAAATAATGTTAAAAATTTAAAATGCTAGAATTTAATTACCTATACTATTCATGTATTTTATTATAATACATATGATTTGAGTAAATTCAAATCATTTAAACTAAAAGAAAAGCTCGGTCATAATGATGCATCATCTTACAAATCTTTATAGAACCTAATTTAATTAATCTTACTAATAGAGAGTATTTAAATATTAATAAAAACATTAGTATTTACTATGAATGATTTTCAGACATATTTCCCAGTTAAACTATAATATTTAATATTATTATTTATATTCGAATGTACACCGACTTACTTTCGGATGTCTGTTATCAAAACAGTTTAATATATCGCACCGTCAAAGTAAAGGGGTTGAAGAAGTTTGATATATCACAAACTGAAACAATGAATCTAAGCGAATTTGGTCGGGTGAAAGTGATATTGCCTTTATTAATGTATATAGAAGCGTTTGTACGTATATGCACGCATCGTCTAGAACAGAATATATACGGCTCCTCATATGTCATGTGTATAAGAGTCATAAGCAGTAAAATGAAACGAAACTGAGTTCTGCGTTCATTTTCAAAATAAAACTTTGTGTACCTGCAGTATATAATGAGCCACCGGATTCCAAAAACAAATTTTGTGCAACGTTTTTGTAAAAGATTTTATTAAATATTATTCACGCCGATATTTGGATATATACGTAAGGGTGCATGAGTAAAATTATGTAATGCACGAATATAAATGCATTAAAATCAAAGTTCCACGTTCGTTTTTTAATGAAAAATTTTTTCTGCTTGCCTTTTAATATATTTAATGATTTTTATTAAATGCACACAAATTTTGTACAATATTAATATTTATTAATATTATATAATATTATATATAATATTGTCAGTTGTGTGTCGTACTACGTAATGTTGCACTGTTAATAAAGTATTTTGTCAGTGTTAAATGCAGACAGTTTATTGTATCATGCTCCGTACTCCTTATGAATTTCCAAAATATATGACTAACATTATAAAAGAAACTTTTATTACTAGACTGTAAAATATATTTTATAAGCGTCTTATAATAAAAATTTTGAATATGTTACCGAAAGTTGAGAAAAATTAATAATATTAGAATTTCAACAACATTAAAAGTGATCTTTTGTAGTTTCTAATAAGGGTATACATATGTACGTACGTATACATGTATATATAAAATAACTATTTCAATATATTTCATAATAATACAATATTACCTAATAAATTATAATACAATCATTAAAGTTTTATTGCTTTCAAAAAATAACAATCATTCGAAAAAAAAAGTTTTAGAATTCCTTAAAAGAGTTTCGCTATTATTAAACTTTTCGGATACAGTTTATATTAGATCCTCAAAATCATCTTGCCTTTGTATTTCCTTGAATCTCTAGAGATAATCCAATCGATAAATTAACTCGATTCTAATGTTTTCTCCGTTAAATTACAAGATAATCGAAACTGAACAACTGCCATTATTTATGACAAATTCGATTGCTTTTATTAACTAATTAAGTAAGTAAGTAATAAAACTTAATAAGACCTTTATTAATAAAAATTGTTATTATTCACTTAAAAATTCTTTTACTCAATCATTATTCTTTATTTCCAATTAAATTTATCGAATGGGTAGAAATTAATAAGACCGATATTTACAATACGTTGTAAAATTACATTGAAATACGTCAAGTTAATGATTTTAAAAAGAAGAAATCAAGAACCAGCGATTATTGCCAGTGACGCTTTTTATGCCACATGTGGCATAAAACTATAATTTTTTTCGAAGTATTTGTTTACAAAGTAAGTTATTTTGACGACTATAAGTGTTTTTCTTATATGAAGCTTGAGGTGTAATTTTAATACAAATGTGCGCATTAGTACGTTTATTTCAGTAAAACTCGTTGACTGAATAGCGACTGAATGCCAAGAGACATTTGGCAGATCGGACAAGTGCATTGAGAAAAGTAAGGTTACCGTGCTGAGGGGACGCTAGACGCCTGATATTTTTTCCCTTCTTATCTTTCGCGCTTGGTTTGTCTTACTTTTTCTTCACTTGACTATCTCTGTCTATTCATATTCGACCTCTTCTTTTTTTTGGGCTTTTTATCTACTAATTTCGTACTTTATATGCTTTTCACTGTTAACGAGTATCTTTCTAGTGTTACTTTCATTCATGTATAGTAAACTTTATAAAAATACGTTAATTTCAAATTGAGCTTACCTTCGACATTTAGAAATGTAGACTAAGTAATAACACGTAATTTCTTTAATACCTTTTTACTTTTATACTATTCCTTCCAACTTTTCTTTATCTATATCATTTCATATGAGAGTAGTTACACATATTGTGTCTTTTTAAAAAATTCTATAATCATGAAAATTTCTTATAGTCTCAAATTCAGATATTAATATCAACATTGACATATGAATTTCCTAAGAAATTTCATTATAGATAAAAATGTTTTGCATAGTTAAGAATCATTTACTTGACATTTTCTCTGACAGTGTACTCGTATTACATGCAAAATGTTATTTCTTAATTTATCTTAAATTTTGCTTTTGAAATTTAAAGAAATTCTTTGTAAATTCATCATAATATAAATTTAATATCTAATCAAACGTTAAAAGGAGTCTATGAAACCTCTAAATTTATTTTGCTTGAAAAATTGCTTTACAAAACAATAACAAAACATGCGAGCATACAATGTAATAATTTTTAAATTTAGATTAATAAAATATTATTTTATCGATATAAGAAAAACAAAATTTCTTTTGATTTTTTAAAAGTTTAAATTTCTGTATAACATAATTTTCTATATTTACATAGAAAAATATTATTTTATGTTGCATCATATTTATAAAATAAAATAAGTTAGATAAAAAGCTATATAGTGCGCACCGACGTATAGATGTTTTCTGCTAAAATTACTTTCCTAGAAAAAAATTTTTAAATTTATGTATGAAATGTAAATTTGAGTAAAATAAACTTGTTAGATTTAAATATTTATTTTGGCATGAACGAGTGAATTGCAGTTACGGTATAAAGTTGAATGCAATACCACGAGAGAATATCTTTCGATGCAACCGACGTCTCTCGTGTTCAAGATGAGACGAAATGTTCCCTTTTACATAGTTTGTATTTCTCCAGTTCTTAAATCCTGAGAAACCAATAGGAATATCTTCGAATATCTCGCAATTCTTTTGTTTAGTAATAAAGTCGGATCAGGGTACAGCTGTTGTCTTAAAGTTCTTTTATTGATGAACAGGAAATCTTGTATTTACATTCGTTATTTTTCAAGTACAACTTGGTGATTTATTCTAATCATTACCCTTACAATCAAATTTATTATATACGATGGAAGAAGAATCCACTTTAGAATTCTTGTAATAATATAAATTACTGCAGCTGTGTTGAATAAATTTTTTTCTATATAAAGAAACGCTTAATAAATTCGACAAAGATGAAATGGTCAGCACTAAGTTTTCAAGATGCACTGCGCCATATGCGCACCTACAAAGTATGTGCCTTGTTTTTTATATCAATATTTACTTATAATATAATATATAAAAAATATTTTTTATACAGAATTCTAAACAAATATCTAGTTAATAAATTATTATTATAGTTAGTTCTTTAACAAATAATACATCTAAAAAATATATATAATCATGTTTATGAATAAATGTTAAATTATAGGTTTATAATTGGTAACACAAAATTAAAAAATAAAATAAAAAAAGTTTCTTCTTCAAATGGAAATATAAGACTAAGATTAAAAGCAAAGATATTTTATTAACATATGTAATTCGTGGCCGAATTGGATTCGCTTTTTAAAAAAGGCAAATGAATAAGGATTCAAACAATAAGCTATAATACAAAAAATTTTATAAAAAAATGAAGTTTCGAACCTTTTTAAGAGTTTTAAAATTATTTATTTATTATTTTTGTTAATAAAAAAATTATTTGGTAATATAAAAGCTCCTTTTAAATCGCTTTAAAACATTAAACTTGTGACGCTTTATCATTGGAGATATAAAACAGTGTATAAGCCGTCAGTTGTAATACTTATTTGAAATAAAGATATTGATAGCAAAATAAAGTTATTACATTAGCAAAACAATTCAGTTTGGTCATGTACCTACTAAATATAAAAAATTATGAAATTAACCAATTACCTATTCTTATATCTATTATTTCTAACTATTGAAAACTATTTAAAATTATTTAAAATTAGTTATAACTATTTAAAACTATTTAAAACTAGTTATAACTATTTAAAACTATTTCTAACTATTTCTAACTATTTATGACTATTTAATTTATGACTATTTATTCTTACAAATTCATATTTTATGCAAATCAAATATGAAATGTTATGTACAACATATAATTTTTAAATTTAGTAATAATACACTTGGTATCTAAAAATGCATTACCAGTGCAATGATTTCTTTTTATTTTTATTGATTTAATAATAAGATTAAATAAGTAAGTTTCATTAAGCTCCAGTATATTGTAGCTACACAGTAGCTTTTCTTAAGTATTAAAAACATTTTCTATTAAGATTTAGAATATTGTTAAATTTTATTTAAAAACTAACTGAATATAGATTTATATTGTATTGTAATAGTTTGACTTGATAGTAAAAGGCTGTTATTTGTAATCAATTCTATGTGCAAATATTAGAAAAATTTTATTTCTTAAAATCTACTTATTACAAAATTTCAGAATAAGTAACTTCAAGAATTATATATAAGAGAACAGAATAAATAACTGTTCGTAATATTCACAAAGCCTAATATAGCATTATTTGAAAATAAAAACTAATTCTCAAAAAAAAGTTAAATTTTAATAAAAACTAATAAATGCAATAATAATATTGCAAGAATAATTTCAGAGATACTACTAAATTAAGAAACAAATTTTATATTGAAACTAAATTTAAATAATAAAATTATAAATTTGCTCAGGCCAAAGTAATTTCACAATTTAAATAGTTTTCTAATTCTTTTGTTATTTATATTTTTGTTGTTAAGATTAAAAATATTAAGAAATACCTTTACAGTAAAATAATTTAATTAATAACTAGAAATTAATAGCATGCTCTAACTGACAAAAATATCTTTAATAAGTTGATGAATTTGGTTATTCTTATTTTGTATTTACCATAACTACAACAAATTCTGATATCATTCTAACAAATCATTAAATTTCAAATATTCTTTAACCGTCTATTTTCTTAATTTATAAAATTTGATAACAGTTCTTTTTTACTTTGATGTTTAACTTTCGAAGCAAAACGTTAAAAGCTTATAAGCAACAAATGAAACAATTAACGACATAACAAAATATACTCGCTTATCTTGAAAAACATAAAATTTCATAAAAAATAAAAACACATCAAACTTCTAATGTCTTAAATAGTTTCAACATTTTTATTTTAGTAACAAAACTATTTTAATAATAATAATAATTTATGTAATAATTTAAATAAATTTAATAAAATAATAATTTAAAATAATAATAATAATAATAATTTATGTTAATAATGAATTAGTTTCGTTCTTTTAGTAGTAAAAAGAAA
Organism: Wiebesia pumilae; assembly: GCA_018907045.1. Taxonomy (NCBI): domain Eukaryota; kingdom Metazoa; phylum Arthropoda; class Insecta; order Hymenoptera; family Agaonidae; genus Wiebesia; species Wiebesia pumilae. The sequence goes on along the minus strand of JACCHZ010000140.1, from coordinate 952,902 downwards.
TTTATAAACAAATATTTAAATAGCAATATAGAAGAAAGGTTAACTCCAATCCTATTATAACAAGAACAAAAAATTGTTTAAGAAACAAAAATCTAATATAATGAATTTAATGATATACACCTTAAGTAAATGATATATGTCATATATTTTTTATTAAGTTCAAATTTTCAGATATTAAAATAATATAAATTTCATCAAATTTAGAACATGAAATATTATAAAATAAGTTTTAAAAATAAATTTTTAAAAATAACGTTAAAAACATTATTAAATGTACGCTAATTAAATGTTATTAAAATTAATTACACAAATCACATTATTTTAAATTATTACAATTATAAATCATTATTACTACTAATTCTAAATGTCTAATTGTTTATTGATTAGAGTTTTTAATGAATATTTAATTAAGTATATAATTTGTAAACAAATAAAAGTTAATACAGCAGAAAATCTAATAGAGACATTGTACGCGTTTATTAGTATTATTCGTAGTAAAAATAATAAATCATCAATAAAATTATAGTAATTCTTTGGTAATCATAATAAACATCGTTACGTTTAACTATATACGTAAATTTACTTTAAGATTATATATATCGCAGCTTCGAATATTTTCAAAATGTAGAAAAAGAAGAAAGAGAAATAAAAAATAACAAATACATGTTTATTACTGATAATATAGTGGTAATATAGTGGACATATAAGACCATAGAATCTATAGATTGTGAAAAAGATAAAGGTTCTTGAACCTTCCGTCGCTACTTTAAGATTAGACGGCGACTTCAAGGTTTAAACCAAATGATAGTACCATATCACGGCGTGTACACGTCAGGGTCGAGAGTCGAGCCAGGTATAACTACCACCTCTCCTTCAGAGTAGCAAAATATGCCCTTATTGGGTGAGAAGCCGACGGCGATACACCGGTGAGGAGATCGCTAGAGAATGAAGTGAGAATCTCATCGCCGTGGGTGAATCTCTGTCGCACGCATACGTCTAACTCTCCATACGACTTGGTAATATCCATTAACAGTTTATGTATATTACGTAGGCATGATTCTGTTAAAAAAGTTCTATTTTGTTAGTGTTAAACAACGATCACTTATTATATCTTGCCCCACACTCCTCACGCATACCCAAACAATTTTTTAAAGAATTTAAAAAATAAAAAAAAATTTGATTTATTAAAATACAAATTTTTAATTTTTTTTGGTTTATGTCTCTACGTAGATTTTAAAATAAAAGAAAATATCTTGTATTTCATGCAACCCGACCGACTTTCATCTTACTTTAAAAAAAAAGTCTTTTTTATATTTTTATTCTGCTTCAAAAATACAAATGATTTGTCAGTCATAATGTTTGTTCTATAAAATTCGTCAAATAAAGTTTTCGTTTTATAGAATTTTTGTTAAGAAAATACATTTGAAATGTACCACGTAAGTTAGAGTAAAACTCCTTTTAATAATTGAATTTTAAACGATAAATTATAATTTCATATGAAGTTGAAATAAAAATTTATAAGATATACTTGATACATTTAATCACTCAAATAGCTAAATAAGAAAGATACAAATTTTATAGTAATATTAAATAAAAATTTTATTGTAATAGTCAACATGATACATTTTCAAATGTTTTAAAAATTATAGGTTATTATATATACCTCTAATAATGAAAATCCACAAAATAAATTTTATAATAAATATTTTAATTTAAATATTATTTTTATGATAATGCAAGTGTCTTTAATCCTTTCATTATTTAAAACCTTTTTCACAGTTTTGAAATATTTTATCAAAATACTTTTCATTGATATTTCACAGATATGAAGATAATAAGTACTTCAAATTTCAAATAATTTATTATAATAATTTATTCAAATACACATTTAAAAAATAATTTTTCTCTATTAAAAATGCTTTAATAATTAGAAATGGGGTTTTAAATCCCTATCACTTATAAACGTTCTGATTTTTTCAGAAAATATAAATTCAGTAAAGATACATTCAAATGAAAAATTACTTTTTTAAATTTTGATTATAGGTACATCAATTATTTAGGAACAAATTCTTTTATAAAAATTTATAAAAAAGATCAAAATAACAAGTTACATTATTACTGTACAGTGGTTTTTATGTACTTGAAATATCTTTCTTAGAAAGATAAGTTGATTGGAATAAGACATTTGCCAATATTCTTCCTTGGACTGGTTTTATGCACATTTTACTTAATGAAGTTGTACCTCGCAAGTTTTATTAAGATACAGCATGTACTTATTTAAAAATGTTTTGTTTATCTAATTTTAAAACGCTTTATCTTAAGTCAATATGTGTAATAAGTTTATCATTTCTTTTTTATAAATTATTATTAAAAATGCAGGAATAGAGTTTATGTGAAAGTATTTGACGAATATCGTAAATTAAGTTGTTTCTTCTTATTAATATGTGATATATGATAATATTATTAGAGTTTAAGTATTACGGATTCTAAAATTTCAGTAATAATCGAATACTTTAATTGAAAAATATTAAATTATTATTAAAAAATTACAATATCAAATATATTTGTATAAATGTTCTATACATTAATAAATTTATTATTCAACGTGTTACTTCTTTAAAATAAAAGTGTTAAAAATAGTTAAATGTAATTTAGCAGGATATTAATTAATTATGCAGATTCTTTAGCAATACATTTTATTAATATAAAAATAAAAAACTTAAAATAACTTCAATCTTTTATAGTAGAACTAAATAATTATTATTGAAATGATGTAATAAAAATAATAAATTAAATATGCTACTTTAATTTGAAAAAACTTTTCTCACATAAATTTTAATAAAATTCTTTTGTTCTTATAATATTCTTATAATATAAATTTGTTTCAAGAAAACTGCATGCACATTATTTCCTATAGAAATTGATATGAAGACAATCTGATTATGCTTGTTCTCATCGGAGGACAAAAACTATACTTGGTGAGGTTAACCGTCAGTAACAGAGATCACCGATGGAAATCAGGGATAGTGGAAGGAAACTAAAGGTCATTGGTGAATGTCCGTGCATGCACAGTTGTTATTTGGTCTTAACGCTAACACAATCTTCACACTTGGAATTTCTTCCAAGCCTAATATTTATAATGATAATTTATTTATTTACATTAAAGAGAAAAATACGTAATTATATACTGTTCTACTGTCTAAATACAAATTAAGAAAAATTGAACCGATCTATGAATTCAATATTTTTACCATTGTTTATTTGTAATATGCACAATGAAAGTTAAATATTTAGTTAATAGTTATATTTATTTTAAATTTAAAAAGATATTATTATTGAATTAAAATAATCAAAAGTATAAATTTGTGCCTTTTAAAGATGATACTTTCAATATTATTATACTTCCTCAATTAATTATTATAATAAATTTTACATGATGATGAATCTTCTTAAGAATCAACAAGATAATAAAAACTTATATTGATATCAAATATTTGATTATTTTAGTGGTAAAGATAACACGGACAAACGCGTGCACGCACACAGTCTTACACACGATTCAAATTCAAGAGTCATTCTAAACATTCCTTTTCATATAAAATATCAAGATATTTTATAATTATTCCAGTCTTAGAAGCACATAACTATGTACTTACCACTGAAATTACTTTCATAAAATAAAAAAATAAAAAATTAGAACAAATTCAATGACAGATGTGTATGACACGCCTTGCCTGTAAACGACAATATTGTTATTTGCGACAATTCGTGCTAAGAGGAATACTGCGATGAATGTTCCAGTATAAACTTGACGCTCTGTTGCTCTGCTATCATATTATACATTTTTTACACAATGTGAAGTTTCATGTATATTCAAGAAAACTACCTTTGCGCTTCGTGATCTTTAAAATAACGTAGTTTTGTACTTATATTTTGCGGTTATTTCAAGGGTAATTCTTGTAAAACAAAAATTGAAAAGCTATATGATTGTTGTAGATTTTCAATTTATAATATCAGGGTCTATTTATTGTACTGAAAAAGTGCAAAACATTTGCATTTTTTACACACCAAGATTAAATAATCGAAATAAAATCTATATGAAGAAAATATAACTTATTTAGAAATCCGTCGATAAAATATTATTTTTTTTAATATTTGTGTATTATATAAGTGAAATTTATATTGTTTTAAAATTATTCAGATTACATCTGGAAGTAAATCTAGTACACTGTGCCACAAGTATTATTATAATAATGTTTGAACAAAATTAATCTGTTTTTCAGCAATATAAAATAGCAATTTAAAAATGAGTAAAAAAAGCACATTTATCAGATGTTATAAGTTATAGACCAAAGAACGAAAAATTAAATGATGAAACAAATTACAAGAAGATAAAGATAAAATAGAATGTACATGAGTCTTCATTCGAATCTAGTGATTTATTGTACCCCTTACAAGAAATTAACTATCACGTGTGCGCTAATACGTTACCGACCAAACTCTTATGTCGCTGCAAGACTTATGCGTGTAATAGCAATGGCTGTATAGACATACGTACATAGCTGATTAGTTGATAATATACAATTAACTAACGTTCATCATTCCACCAACATCTAATTTTATTTTTTTTCTATAAAATTTCGAATTCTATGATTACTAGGATTTTCATGTAATCAACTATTGCAGACCTAATTAAAAATTATTGAATAAGCATATTTAAGTATTGGGTTAGAATAGGTTTATTTCAATTGATAAATTGATATAAATCTTAAATGAATAATGTTTTCTTGTACGCTCAAGTTTCGATGGAACGAAATTTTATTCCATTGAAATGTGTACAGTATAGGCACATTCAAGCTACCTTATTTTGATAAATATTTTTATTGAATAATATTCAGATACGTATAGTCAAATTTAAAGGAAAAATACAAAAATTTTGGGTTTAATAAGAGATCTTTTAACATTATAAATTATAAATAGCATTTATAAATTTTAATGTTCTATTTATTATTGTTTTTTGTTATTGTTATTGTTATTATTATTATTATTTTAATAAAATTAACAAATTTAATTGTTATTAGCTTATAGAAATTTATTAATTCAGGGTTTATTTTTATGGTACGTATTCATAAATTTTTATCATTTCACAAAAAATATTTTCAATATTTTTTACGAAAATTTATAATATCGCTTGGGAACTTTTTTACAAATGTAGATAGAAAAATTGTATGTACAAAAATGACGAGAATCTAACTCTGCTGATGCGTGTTTAAAAATTTACATTTTGCTCATATTTTCCAAAGCAAACATAAATATTCAAACGTTGTATCCCAAAACGGACTCAAACTCGTACTCAAGCCCATAGGTCTAATATATGTTGATTCTAATATATATTTACAGTATCTCCTATAGACAAATTTACCACTTACTCTAGCTTATTTTTCATATGTATATTTTCAATAAAATCTTTGTATCTTTCCATTTTTGTCAAAAACATGCTAATAGACGTATGTATATTTACATCCTATTTTCGTTTCAAATTCATACTTGAGTTTATATCACCAACTTCTATATGCTTTTATGTATATGTATATATGTATTGCTTATATGTATCGTCGGCCTGTAACGATATATCTTAAACTTAGAAATGGAAATAAAATTTTCTCTTCGAAATAGAATCAATTTTTCGAGTTGTACTTAAAAACCTTATGTGAAATTCGTACACAATTAATTTTATTTTTAATGTTAAAATGTAATTGTAAATTATGACGAAGTCATACTTCCTCTTCTGGTTTACGGGTATACAGACAAAATTACCCATTTAAACCAATAATGTTTATTTATAAATTATGTTATTATTCTTTATGAATTCATTCTGCAACCACTTACTTGTTTTTCGACTCGTAAGGAAGTGCAATTATACAAAAGTTGCTGCACTCTCCACTGTTCTCGTTTTATCCTTGTTTACTTCCTTAGAAAATTTTAGGGATGTGCCGTGCTTCCTTTTCGAAACTCGCTCACGCAAAAACGAATCAAATATATAACAGAACATTCGTAATTATTATAGAGCAATACGAAATTGCAATAAAACTGTCGATCTATTGCAGAATATTTTTTAGGTAAAGCGTACGAAAATTAAACTCACGGCTCCTACATATACTTAACTAGTTACTTGCTTAGTTACGCTTTTTTTGTTGGTAACGATAATTTAAAAGCGGAAGGATAGATGGTTGAGGGTTAGAAGAATCAAGGAACTTGAAGCAGGAGCAAGACGGGTGGTAGCAACGTATCCTCTTTAATGCTCCCTTGATTCGCGTCACAACCGGACTGGATTTTTGATACGCCGCGCCGGCGAGGATCAGGATGAAATCTGTTCCTCTCACTCGCTCTCTATCGCGACGCGCACACACTTCTCTCATTACCTCTCGACGCACAACTAGGTGGACTATACGCGTAAGCAGGCACTACACGGCAACTGGCTGTCTGTGAGTGGTGCGCCCCCAAGCAGCGTTTCTCCGTATTCCTTCTCTATCCATTCCCCCTTCCTGGCGACAATCATTTCCCGCTATACCCGAATACACACATAATGATTGATGCCTGCCTCGATCTCAGATGAGTTCGAGCGCTAAATTCGACTACTCTCCCTTCAAACCGCCGCCGACGATCTCCTCAGGATTTTCAACGTACCAATATTAGATCGCTTGAAGACAACTTCTCAAATACAATGAGGCGCGGGATCTCTCTCATAACTGTACGTTCTCTTTTTAATAAAAGCAATGTGAGGAAATTTCTCATTGACAAAACACTTCCTTAATTCCCTTTTATAAACATTTAAAAAATAGATAAAGAATGCACTGTCAAATAGATAATACAGGTATTTATCAAAAATATATGATTCAAATCAATTATTTTTAAAGGATTCCACAATTACCTAACGGAATTTATCTAATACTTTTCTAGGACTAATACTTTCCTTTACATTAAGATATAGCTTATATTTAGTTACCAAAATTCACACGATTTATTATCCTATTTGAATCGTAAGGTAACTTACTTAGCCGGTACCGTTACAACAAATTTATCTCATAATATTCAGTTAATTTGAAATACGTAAATATAAAGAATTAAAGATTATTACTTATTTTTACATTTTATATTCTATTACTTAATTATGCAAACCTTTTATTGCATTTAATAGTACGCATAATAAAAAGTTCCCATTTACTTTAAAATTTTTTGTTAAGAATATACATGTATTTATGAAGCAACGTTTGCGCAAATTTTTTTTTGTTATATGAGTATGTAGGTTGACATATTGCATAAAAATCCTACAAGTATTTATTTATTAATATACTTATTTTTAATGAATTTGATTTTAAATATCTTTGTCGATACAATTACAAGCTTTAATAAATGTATATGAAATAGAAATAATTATATTAAATTGATCAATTTTTTCTGAAAAATAATTATACAATAATTATAATTATCATTTAATTCATCTACGTTATTTTAAATACCAATAAAAAATTCAACTTAATAATATTATTGTGATAGTTATATAATTAAAATTAATTAATCTTAAATATGATTTTGAATAAACTGACTTTTATTAACAATGAAAAAGGAAATACAACATAAATGTATAATTCTATAACATTGTGTATGTTATAAAAGTAAAAAATACGTTGTAAACTGAAAAATAAAAATGATGAAAACTAGTCATTGTATGGATATTATTAATAATTTTATCTTAAATCATTCATCATAATTTTAAATAATAATATAATTTAAATGATGATAGATATGAAATTTTTACACTAAATGCAATTATATTTTATCGGTTTTCATCATTAATTTCTTACTAGAAGATAATATTTCATAAGTATTGTAATCTTTTAACATTTAATGAATTATGAATAGTAAAAAAATTTTTTTACTGAATGATTTCATAATATTATATTTATCAATATAGAAATCGTTTAAAATTAATAAGTTTTCTTTGAATCATATGAAACTTTTTTAATATTAGAAATCTTATTGGACATAATAGCTTTTTTTTAAATCGACATGTGAATTAAATTAAATTTATAAATTGTAGGTGAACTTATTTGAGAGAATTTAGGAACGGTGTTTGCTTCAGACATACAAATATATTGTAGCTGACATATTGATCATACCTGTTAAAATAATTTAATCTATTTACCACATTTTTACTTGGTGACTCATAATAAGTTTATATAGGTATTTATTTTTCTGTTAAATATAATTATTTTTTAATTTATACATCCGGAATTTAGATGCTCTTCCTTTTAATTGAACTAACAAAAATGATTATAGTAAAATAGAGGATGCCTTATTTCTTCTTAATTAAATTGACTTATTTCTTTCTTTTTAATTAGAATGAAAACAGTAATTAATCATTACATCTAAACGTCTTTACATAATGTATAGTATAAGTATACAAAAAGAATCACGATTATGTTTTAACTCATATATTTTCTATTCATATACTCTATTTAAAATTAGAAAATGTAAATTTATACTTAAATAATTTAATATTTTGAATATCGAATGCTTATTTAAATCTATACCATGTAACATATATTTCACATTATTTTAAATACGTTTAACAAATTTTATATTATATCCTTTTCTATTAAATTAGATTATCTTAGTAAATATAAACTTTTTGAGATAAATATGGATAATATAATGTTATGCGATTAAACTACTAAAGATAATAATATTTGTTATAAAAATATAAATAGAATAGTATTTATGATAATATAGTTTTATTTTATATTTATTTTAAATTATTGTTATATTTGTCAACAAATTTATTGTTTTTTTTCTTAAAAACTAAAACTTACAATAGAATTATTACATATATGTTATAACTAATATTTTCAATTCAAACTAACGCTCTTTTTAGCCTGTTAAGAAATTAATTGACAGTACTTCATTTCAAGTATGTTCAGTTAAATGATTTAATTACGAGTAGTTAGTGTAATAAAAATAATTACACATAATAAGCTCTAAAATGGAATATTGATACAACAATATTTATAGATACAAAATTTAGAGAAACAAATTTATTTTATTACATTACTCTATTTTTAATTCTTAAATAAATTTATATTTTTTTAGAAAATTTAGAAGTATTATTAAATTAAATATAATTGTTTAGTTACTTAATTTAGTTATTAATTAAATATAATTATTTGTAAATTAAATCTAATTATTAAAGACGATTTTCCATTTTTTTCACCTATATATTTGCATTATCAATTACGTAAATGATTAATTAACATTATCAATAGTTAATATAAATACTGAACCAATTATTAAGTTTGATCTTCCAGACAAGCTGTCAAGCTATATCAATGAATTTAGATTTCATAACTTTCCATTTAAATCCTTGTAATGATAAAAAAATATAGCCAACAATTTGTAAACAAATATTAAAGCATCTTAATCGAACAAAATCCTACATGGATCCGACATTTATTAATAACGTTTGCACGTGTATTTACGCGCAGGAGAAAATACTTAAAAAGCAAATTATTGCAAAAGGAAATCCTATTGACTTAGATATCCTTGTTATTTATTAGATGTCGCAGAAAATGAAGAAGAAAAGAGATAAAGAGGCCTAGAAGAAAAAAGAGGAGAAATAATAATAGAAAAAAGACAAACTGGTCACGTATAGTTAGGGAATATTCTAATAAGCATGCGCATAAAACAACCTCGTGTGTTTCACGTGATCAGTTATACATGACTAATGAGATCAAGCAGCTGAACACGTGGATTTCGGATGATATTATCTTATGAATCAACATCCGAAATATGTATACAATATGTAGCATAACATATGAAACTCTTCCATTATAGTTTTATTGGCTAGGCTACCTGCAACTTTGCAAAGGGTTAAATAATCAGAACGTGCCCATTATCTTATTTAAAGTACGTTCTTGCACAAAAATTTTAATTAACACAATCAGTTTTCTTGATTTATCAATTTTTACTCATTAACCCTTAAATTTTATTGCAAACTTGGATTAGAAAGAAGGGTAGAAGGCAAATATTCAACAACTAATATGAATTTAAATTAATGTTGTAAAAATAAATTTCAAAAACGAGCATAAACTGCGATTTTTGTGAAACAAAATATACTTAAAGATTCTTAAGCGAAATATTTGAGTTTTTGTATACGACTTTTTTAATATTATTTTTGTAGAACTTAACAATTGCCTTTTATTTTGAATTTTTTAATTTTCTTCGTAGCATTCGAACAAGTAGAAATATGGTAAGAATAGCATTGAAGTTCATTGGTCTTGTGAAATGAAATTATATATATGTATATATACACATATGCAATAAATTTAAAGTATATGAAATAAAATTATATTTTAATAATATTATTACATAGAATAGAAGTTACTTTATCTAATTTTAAGATTAGTGTGACTTATCTATATACTAACCTTTTTTTATAGAAAGGATCCTGTAATTGCGACTATCACTATTATAATCATTAAACATATAATCATTATATAACATATAACATATAAACATATAATCATTAAACTTATAAAATTTAAATTTATCAATAGTTGGAATTATCTATTTCATAGTTAAGATAACATAAGTATCTTTTTAATTAGATGATTATATTGATTTAATTGAAAATTATATCATCCTGTGAATTACCTGTATAATGAAAAACTAATGTATTATGTAATTTACTTTAATATATATATATATTAAAGTAATTTATTAATATAAATTTATTAATATAATATTAATAGAAAAATACTTTTTTAACCTTTAAAAGTTATATTTATTAGGATGAAGAAACGTATTATAATTCTTACATTATCTACGTTATTTCAAATTTTACTTTCATAATAAAAAACAAATGTAAGCTACGGTTTAAGATATAGAATACATTGAAACTAATCACCATATTAATATATAATTAACTAAAAAGAAATTCTACCTGATTGACGAATTTATGTTTCCAGCCATCTTATTACTCTTATCAGGTTGAACATATGGATAATAAAATGTAACATTATCAGGTTATAAACAAATAAGTAAGCATGAGGTTTCGTTCAATTTATGATTAATGTTTAGATCTGAAATCGTTGCTATTCTTGCATTATGCTTTGATGAAGTTTCTCAGAATTAAAATAGGGAATTGCATTATTTACCTGATGATCCTAATCATCTTTCGTCCTGGTAACTTTTGCACGACGTACATTCCGCGAAATCACGCATACACCATATATTATGCATTCTATATCAGAGATTTCCAGTTAAACAGTCGGACTTTCTTTGATCATGTGAATCATCGAACGACCGTGAGTATTATCAAACAACGATGATGCCATGATTTTTCTTTCTTTTTTTAAATTTTTTTTTTTTATTTTTGGTTGATTGATATTGATATTTGATTTTGATTTTATTTGATATTGATTTTCCATTTCTTCCCATCGCTTAACTTCACAGAATTATTGTACATTTCACTTTATTTTATACCTTACACTTCACAATATTATAAAAACAGGCAATTTACTTTGGCGAAGAATTATGAAATACGTGTCGTAGTAACTGCAAATAAGACAGACGTGCATATTTCACTATTGATGTATTTCTGTTTAAGGTATGGATAAGCACACGTTGTTAAGGTAAATTAAATTTTTCTATTGCAAAAATTGAGACGGTCGTATGCAAGTTGGAATAATACGTAGCCATAGAGCAGCGAAGCGCAAGTCATGTAGCAATTAACAACATATGAAAATTCAGACTCAACCGCTGATTATATGGATAATCCTCAACGCCTATTTATTACGGACCATCCTACCAAGATGAAATTCCTAACAGATATCGGATTCCATATATCCATCATACCTGCGTAACCAAAGAAGCGTCATTAATACTTACGAAATATTGAAATTCGTCCACAACATTATAATATAAAAGTTGTAACATAAGATTTTCACGTAGCGGACGTTCCATACGTAATCATCGGTATAATCAACTGTACATTTTCAAGATATCAGTAGAAGTAAATGCTGATAAATTAACTGATCACTGACACTGAGATCTTCAGTAACTCCAGTCTTAATATCAGAACCACTTACTGCCGTATTACAAAAAATTGCTGAAAATCACTGACTATGTAGTGGTTAAAGGTCTGGTTAAAGTGACCAAAGCTAATAAAGTAAAATATTCCATCAATATAGTTAGCAGTGATGGTTATTAAAAAAAATAATAGATGACGGTCAAAGAATTTGCTATTGACGAGACAGTACATGAGTCAGACTTATTCTTATGGTCAGATAAAAAATAGGTTCTGAAGTTCACGTAAAGATTACCGGTGACCTTATATCGTAATTATTTCCAATCGATTCGCAATTCTACTATCGATACTTCATGAGTGATATTTCTATCAATATTGAAGGCGTGTTTGATTTAGAGAATACTATAGCTGCAATGCTTTCGCGCATCAATGTATTGTGTTTACCTACGGTCATCAATTTCTAAGCCTTGTTAGCAGATCATCACGAGGACGAAGAATGATAGAACCTTACTTATAGGAACACTTCTTTTCTGAAGCTACAAAACTGACCTTCGGACTTGTAAATCAGGTGCAACATATCAACTAAAATTTAACATATTCTATTAAAAAATTTCAAGAAGCAATTTTTCGGTATATTTCATAGCTTAACCATTCCAAGAGTAAAATTACAAACACACTTATCTAGCAAATGTACGTCTGATCATCTATGAATCGAAAATTACACTTCTCGCCCGTACATGCATCTCATGTCAGTATTTTAAGATAGAACTTAACTTACACTTAGATTCAGTTAGCACCTGCATAAAAGACTTCTATCGATACCCTCAATTCTACAGATTCACGTACTATTTGGCTACGATATATCGCTTCTTGCAACGTCCAGAAGCCATTCCACTTTCCAACAACGTAGCGAACGCAGTGTCTGAATCATTGTACATACACTGGGATTCAGGGTTTTGTTGCAAAAAATCGTATCAACAGAGTAAAGTATGCAATTTAAGACTGCTGCCTTCTTAACTCTCCCTTAGCTTTTCAACTACAAGCGGGTGCGTACTACTTGCTATCATTTCGCTGTCAATAATGTATTAGAAAAAATACACCGATCATTTAAAGCCTACAATAGGAACACTTAAATCTGTCAAAAGGTTGTCGACAGTCTGCTGGTACTACGTGCTTAATACTAAGAGGTGAACACGCGTATGGTATTTTTAGAAAAGAGTTTATATTTTCACATTGCGCACGAGTATTTTTAGAAAACGCGCACGTGTAAGTTAAGAAGAGTTTTTGTTTTTTGATATAAGTTACATTTTTGATATTCGATTCAACCAATATTCTTTTCATTTTGAAACAAAGACGTTGATGTTCGACGACTATAGATCAAATTTTAATTCTAAGTAACTCGTATAATAAAGGAATAACACCCCTGTAGATAACGGGAGAATACTTAAGGACCTCAGATCATGGAAAGAAAAAAGTCTCTTTGTAACTGTTGTTTAAAACACGTCACTCTGTTCTTTTAATTTTTTCAATAAAGTCATTTTCATTTAACTTTTTCTTTATATCCGAAATATTCTTTTGTATCGGATGAATTTGCAATACAAGGAACGTTCAAGTTGGTATAGAAGGATCTAAAAGCATAACTTATTTTGATATATTTGATATATATTGTAAATTATAATGGTGATTATAAATAATTAATATTGTAAAAACATGAAAAATTATTTTCCATATATTGGTAAGAGATTGATAAAAGCAATTTAAAAAATATCCCTTTTTAATCACTATAATTATATATTTTTTAAAATTAACTTTACTTATAACTTTAGAACTTTATGATTAACTAGACTCGTATTAAAAATACTAAGAACTTTAGAATTTATTTTATTTTCTTTAGTATATCAAACTGAAATCGCCTTATTTATCTATCTCGTAAAATAGATTCACATAAAAATTTCCTGGGACTTCTAACGCTATAAGTAATTATTTAAAAATATATTTGTTTTTCTTTCATTTTGTATTTATTTATAATACCAAAGTAAAAACAAAAGGCGACACAATATAGCTGAAAGTCTATTATTTAGTGATAACATAAAATATACTTCCTATTATATTACCTCGTTATATATCTATAATTTTACGTAATTATTCATGTTTATTTGACATTATAAAATTTCTGAAAATATAAAATCTAAATTTGAAATTCAAAATTTCTTGGAAATATAGTAAGATAAACATTTTACGTTTCAGAAATGTTATTAGTCATCTTTAATTCTTCCCCAAAATTTTTTTGTTTGGAAATGGAGAAGTTTTACAACAATTTAGTAATATTTTTCATTATTAAAACTATTTGATAATTATTTTTCTATCACATAATTTAAATAGTAATTTAAAGCTTCATTTACAATATATTTTGAAGAATGAATACAAGAAAAATACAATATATTTTGGAATAAAATTTCACAATTTTTTCTTTTTTTTCTTCTAACAAATCTAACACTACTTCTTTAGTTAATAAGTATTAAATGTATAAGTAAGAAATTATATTTTATTGCATGAGAAGTGGAATTTTCACAAAATTTTCAATAATGAAATTTTGATATGAATAGTATATATTTAAAAATATTTCTTATTTTATTTTTCTTTCATATGCATAATCGTCTTGATAATGAAGAATAAAATATTCTTCGTAATCGTGTAATGATGCGATGCTTCTGAACATACTTATATGAAGAGACTGATGCTTTTGAATACCGTCAGATCATATACACACATAATATAAATAAAGTCGCTTGGCAGTTGCCAGATAGAGTGCTATAAATAAATAAATCTGCGAGCAAGGAAAGAATTATAAGCGAGTATTCACTGCGTGGGCGTCGATTGGAAACTCTTCGCATGTAGCCGATAGTCTAGTCTTAACAAGTCTTTGAACCCACGTAGAATATACATATGCATTAAAATCGCGATATTTAGGACAAGTTTTCACTTTTTGATATTTTTAAACCTTTGTTAAGACAAAAATGCAAGGAAGTTTTTTCAGTTATGAGCTTCGTGTGCTAAAGAATTTGAAGGCTCGTTTATAGTTTGAGATATATACCGAATCATTTTTTTTATGGTTTATAATTATGGAATTTTATTTATTCATTTATCTTAGTAATTCTATATTTTTTATTTTATTGTTTAATAAAACAATGACATTACGGTTTCAATATGTAATTTTTCAAAAATTTTTGCAGTAATAAAATTAGTTCTAGATTTTTATAAAATGTTTGCATTAATTATGTCTTTCTTGACTGAACTAATTGGTTTAGATTGTGATTAGATTTGTGACTAAATTTAGTGATTAGATCTAATCACTTCGACATAATAATTGATTTTTTAATTATACTTTTATCTTTCATTAACTAACGAAAATGTAAAATCTAATTCTCACTTTTTCTTCTTCTCTATATCTCTTTCTTAATAAAATTGTGTTAGAAGCAATTGCAAGTTAACGTGAAGTATTGAAAGATATGAGTATTGAAGTATTAAGGCTTTAAACTCGTTGTGATATAAAAGCTGAATATTTCATTATGAAAGCATTATTATTAATATAAACATATTATTACTTGGAAATATTTAAAAATATTATAAATTACAGTAAAAATTACTATTAAATTGAATATAAAAAAATGAAAATTTGTGAAATAACAGCAAAGAGAAATTAAATAGAAATGAAGAGAAAATGAAGAGAAATGATGACTTGTAATCGCAATTATATCAGTTAAGAGTGTTCGACTGTTAAATAAAGAACAAGTTTTCTTTTTCGGTATATTTATAAACAGACCAACAAACGTTTATATATCAGGTAATAAGAAAATGTAATGCAGGTAGCAGCGCATTGTTGAGTCGCTGCAATTGGACACCTCTTTTTGTCTAGTTACGTCTCGGTGAAATCCATTGTCAGTTTGTTATGTTCACCTACTATATGTCTACCACAGCAATATGTAGTAGGCGTATCAGTGTCAATAGATCGCATTCTTAACTTTGGTCTTGAAGGAGCTTTTATGTCCTAATTATTGTTCGGTACTTTAATCTTCATATTTGCAAACGCGGTTGAATCCAGGTGAAGCAACTTTTCTTTTATTTTATAACCTTACTTTTCTTTTATTTGACCGGAATTTTTACATGAAAATTTTGACATTAAAATAAATTGTATTTAGTTCTATTAAATATTGAAATAATTATTAAGAACATGTCTGGAATTTGAAAAACTACATGTAATTTTTATAACGTTGACTACTGTTTGATTGATGACACTCAATTCACTGCATACTGTTACAACTTTATAATATAATAATGAACTTTTTTAAAAATACTTTAAAAAATTACTATTAATTTTAAAAATTTATAAAAACTTTAGTGTGTAAAAATTATATGTATAATTCACACACAAAGTTATAAATAATAACAATAAATATTTAACGTTAATACTTGATACACTCACATATTTATTAATATTTATTAAAATATATATTAATATAGAAAAATTATCTGTTTATACTGATATCATTATAATTATTAAATTGAATGTATTATGTTTCTTCATCAACGTGAAATATTTTACTAATTTAAAGCAAATTAGAGATTGAAAAGTAATGGCAAAGATAATTAATTAAGGCTTAATTAAAACTTAAATAAGTTAAAAATTAATGAAAAATGTATTTTTCCAATATTGGAAAAACTATAAGATTGTGAATATTATTTAAAAAACTATATACATGCCATAATGTATAATTACTATATATATAAAAATATAGTAATTTGAAAAATATTAACATAAATGCTCATAAACTCTGAATCAGTAAAACCGATGTATCTTGATCAAGTCCTACTAAGCATGATTAATACTGAAACTAAAATGATAACATGAAAATATCCTAGTAAAAATATAAATAAATTTAATTATTAAATATATTTATTTAAAATCGTGTTTCATAAATATGTAAGCAATTAACATATCTAGTATTTAATGAATAGAATAATTTGATTGTAGTAAGATTAAAACAATTGAAGGTTACATTAATTTGGCATGCATTACTATAAAATTTGTGCATACAATAATTAAGACGTTATAATAATTAATACATTTGTCTTTATAGATAAAACTTTCATGCAATATATTAGATTATATAATAGTTAATATATATATTCAATATATTTTCTTTGCTGCAAGTACTAGGGGAATCTTCTGTTTTGTAGAAGCTATAATTTTGTTATTCTCAAGTTATAAAATAAAAAAACAAATAACTTTATTTATCAAATAAATTTTGAGTTTTTGTATGAACTAATTTAAAATATTAATTAACTATTTGTTGGCTATATTTTTATAAATAATAATAAATAAATAATATTACTTCTGTGGTAAATTATATAAAAAAAATAATTAATATAACTTTGGAAATTTTTCATGCAATATCTTTTGCAAAGTTTCTGTAACTTTAATCTTAATCTTAACATTAATTCGCGATTATTAGTAAAATGTCATAAATTGCATACATTTGTGCTCTATTTTATATTTTAATAATGTTTTCGTGTTACAAACTGCATTAAACACATCAGTGTTTTTTTTAATTATGAATCGCATATTGAACAACAAATATATTGAAAAATTTCTAAAAAGTTTTATAAAGTACCAAAATATTTTTGTAAAGTATTTAGATTTTAATTAATTTAATATTCTTAAAAATTATTCTAGTTTTTATTATAATTTATAATCTTAATATTTTATTATTAATATTTAAAAAATATTTTATTATTTTCTTACGTTTATATTGTAAATGTAAGAAAATTATGATCACACGTACATGCATACATACATACATGCAAAGACGGAGAGAGTATGATCTTTACCAAGAATTAAATATGTATTTTAGAATAAGGTAATACTTCATATTTACTATTTATTACTATCAATAACATTATTTATGCCACTCAAAGATTTTTTTCATTAGACATATTTTTATTCTTTTTAATAAAATTATAATTTCATATTTTCTGTTTCGTGCCTGAACGAAGTTAGAATAATATAAAATGAAAGGCATTCGTTAATTCTTGCTTTTGCACTGAAGTTTGTTTTTTACCATCTTTCACAGACCAGCAGAATGTTCAGACGCAATAAGATTATATATTCCAACCGACTGATTATCCTAATCATTTGCAATAATGATAATTCTATAAAATTATAATACTTTCTTGCACTGGAAGATGTAAATACAAATCGTTCATTACACGGTCTTAATAATCGATCTTAACTTTTAATTTATATACTTCCTCTTAGCAACGTTTTTTATTAATAAATACAATAGCTTATTCTTTCGATTTTTAGAAGTTATAAATTTTTTTATATAAAAATTTTTATGTAATCCACATATTTATAAAAATTTGATCTTTAAATATTGTTACAAAATTACAAAAAAATTTGTGTTATGTTTAACTCTGATTCATCTTTTGTTAAAAACAAAATTAATATCAAAGTTATATGATTTAATTTTTCTGAATTTCAATTCTTAATTCAATTCTTTTTAATTAAGATAAAAAAATGTACAAGTGATTAATATAAATTTACTATGTGTTTAAATCTTGGTTTTTTTTAAAGAAATTCTTTTTAAGAATATGTGCTTCTAAGACGTATAATTTAAATATATAAATATGTCTTTTTCCATTTAACTATATTTATAAGGTTGTAATCTCTCACCTAAACGTCATTTTTTAGTGATTTTCTTTTTCTTTTTGAAAGGATAATTATAGCTTCAAAATTCGCTAATTAAAAAGTTCAGTATTAATCCTCTAAAGAAGTAGTTAAACAACTTTTCTTACAAGACTTTCATACTTTCATACATTTATTATAAAAACAAGAAAAATGTAAAATTAATCGATTGTTCTATAAATTCTATAAATTAATACAGTTATATTATACACGAGAAATTTAAATATAAAATTTATGATCGTATTTTCACTATAAGACGAGTAAAATTGAAAAGTCAAAAATAATCAAAATAAGAACTTTTATATCTTATCCAGCTAACTTAATATTTTATAGTAATACTGTTTAATCTAGTCTAATATATAGAAATAATAGACTTAGATAATTTTCAAAATTTTTACATTTTCCATGATACCTGTTCAGTACTACTAAAATTTAATTTGTAAATAAAATTAAATACATTTAAACTTGTGTTTTTGTATTCAATTTACAAATTAAAGCTGGCACACAAAGTACCATATTTAACCAAATTTATGGATCATTATATTTCCAATTCCTTTTTATATAGTTTTAAAGTTATAAGTTGATATAATACTAAAATACTATTAACAACTATAATTTTACACATATTTTTGAAATTTTTTAACTAAAGCAGTAACTTAATCGTTTGAATAATATAATATTTTATGGTATTTTATATGCACAATTTTTTTTATACTTTTTTCTTTACAATAAACATTTTAGTAATATCAAATAATTTTCAATTATCTTTTAAAATACAAATCATATAAAATAAGAACATTTCTCGCTGCACTCGTCTATTTTTTTAAAATCTAAAATTACATATAGTAAAAAAAACTTCCATGTTTTTGTGATCATTTAAATCTTTATGCAACAAGTAGTACATTTTCACTATTTTATTTTTATAATAGCAATTGTGTGTTCAAATTTCATGCAGAGTATTAATGAAGAAAAATGCTTGATTGTTTAAATCTCTGCTAGAACATTTTTTACTTACTTATATTTCTCTTGATGATTTGTAAAAGAAAATATATTACCTGATCTCGTTTTTTCTTTTTTCTTTTGGTACAATGCTTCGATAAAAGGACGTATAATATTTGTATAAGTAATTTTAAATTTATAAGAATTGATAATTAAGTATTAAGAAAAAATTATCTACAATTTTATTTCAGAATTGTTTTATTTTAGATTTTTATCATTCGTAATTTGTTTTCATAATTAAAATTTTGCCAACGTTAATACATAGCCACTCAAATATTTTTTTAAATCTTATCAATATACTAAATAATTATTTTAAAAAAATAAAGAAATATTCAATAAAGGAAATACAATGTTTTGCATTATTTAAAAATTACAATGAACTATTGCAAAGTATTAATTTATTGAAGTACGTGACTAATCACAAACCACATTAATGGGTATCACTTTTTTGTATTAAAAAATACAACTACATCGATTGCGAATATTCACTTTTTCGAGAAATAGAAACGAATGTATTTATCTTCTCAGTCCTTTCTTTACAAATGAACAATACTATTTTGGAATATTTTAATGAAGTTTGGTACCTTTATATTTAGTGCTGACCAAGAATATATAAAAAATAATAATCGAAGAAGAAAAGAGTACGCCTTCAAATATATGGTTTTTTTCTACTTATTACATAAATAATAAAGTGAAATAGTATTTGAAAACTTATATAAACGGGATAAAAGATTATTTCTCATATATTCATATTGTTCGAAGATTAGCACATGATTTTTTAGAGAACCTTATTTAATCTAGAGTAGCACTTATATCTTTGTATCGTTATATTATATGATTTTAAAGTTTTTTCGTATAAATATTGTACTATTACAATATCTAACCTTGATTTTTTGTAAGTAATTGATTATATACTATCTTATTTGAAGATATGAGTTAAATTTGTGCTGGTATTGAAAATGTGTCTGATTTATAGAGCTAATTGTCGTAAAGAATATTTGTTCATTATATCTGATAAGCAATCTGATTTATACAAGAATTTGTAATTGGTTTATAAAAGATTTGTATTCAAGATAAAATATTATAATTATATGTGATACTGTTATTGTTTAAAATTTATTAGAATTGAATGTTTCGAGTATTGATTTGTTAAAGACTTTAATATTCATTACAATATGCTATACCAATTTAAAATAGATGCATCTTTTGTTATTGATTTTATCTTCAATCTTCAATTACTCCATATCATATAATTACATTCAGATACTACAAAATTTATTGATCAAGGTTTTAGCCAGTATCCATCAAATTACAGAAAATAGATGGTGCTATATTTATTGTTGACTTTTTATTTTGTTTCTTTCATAAATTAAGAAATTATCCTTAATCCTTAATAAGTAAATTACACTTTTATTTTTCTTTAGCTATTTTTCATTGTGAATTTATAAGTATTCTATAAAACCTCTACGAACTGTAAATCACAAAATTTCATGTTATAACAGTTCAAAATATAAAGTTAGACATATTTTTCAAAATTATTGAAGCCTTTATGCATAATATCTGATAAATACAATATACTCCTAATTTCTCTATTTTTACGAATAATTAAACCAATAAAAAGTTAGAAAAGAATAATTCTAAATTATTCGGTACTTTGATATTATTATTTTCAATTTAAATTGATTTTATAACATTTTGTAAATAAATCAAATAGATTTATCACATAATATATTTATTATGGTTATTTTTTAAACATGCTCGGAACAATATAAATATTTTTTTCGATTTCATATTATACTCAAAGATTTTTGTACTGCGACAATCTTTGACAACAGACTAATCATTACAAATATCAAATTATTAAATATATGTATTTGTCTAATAAAAAAAATTATTCTTATTTTTCAAAATTTAGTATTAAGATTTGTTTTAATAATAATAATATAGGTCGATTAATTAATATTTTTAAACCAAGATTTGAATATTTGACCTTCGAAAGTTTTTCACGTATCGATCACGAATTTATTATCTTTTGTAGTATTTTATAATACTCGATTTTTAATCATATTATTCCTGTAATTTATATTACTGTATATTCAAAATATTTTTTCTAATCAAGATAAAACATGTACTAGCAAAAATAATTTTAATAATACTTAAGGAAACTAATAGAGGAATATAATAATAAAAACACCTGTATTAGCTTAAAATGTTTCAGAATTGAAATTATCGTTTTTTTAGTTACTGACGTTTAGATTTTCAATGTGTGCTTATTTATTTTTCTTATTTTTTTAATTTGTCTTTTTAAAATTAAATATCTTCCATAATTAATGTTTGATAGCTCATTTGAAAAATTTTGTAGGTCAATAAAAATATAAATTCAAATTCAGACCTACACTACAAGATATATTAAATGGCAATGAACAAATAAAATTCCCTTCAATTAAGATCAAATACAGGCATGACTAATAAGTATGTATTTTATAAATGTATTTATTTACTTAATGTATTGGAGCCAATGGAGGGGAGGTGGAAAAAAGGCCATATTAGTTAAAATGAGATTATAGTTAACAATTAGGACTTAGAATTAACTCATTTTTCTTTACGAGTTAAAATTAAAAAAAAAATTTTTTAAAAACTTAAAAAAAAAATTTATAATATAAATTACCATCTTACAAAATAAAAAGAATGACATACTAGTCATTTTTACTGAGTCGATTAATTATAACTCTATGTCACTGAAATCGTGAAAGGGTTTTTTTTTTGTATTTCTTTGTGTATCTTTTTTATATCTTCGCATTCTTGTATATAACTACCCAATGTGCAACTTTTATAATTAAGTAGAGTATACAGTCAATTGAAACATTTTCATTACATTAATGTTGATTTATTTATTATACTTCCAACAGCTAGCAATTTCATTATTTGTCTTAAGATGCTATTTTAAAATGATTTCTATCAATTTCTATCGTAATTATCTTAAATACATAAAACAAAACATAAATTTTATTGAAAAAATAGTTGGATGTTATACACAGAACTATACATAAAAAGAGAGAGGAGGGTAAACAAAAAATAGACAAAAGAGAGATAAAGAATATATACAAAGAAAAAAGACGTATTAAAAATACAATATTTTTAATGTTCATAGTATTTCTTATGAGTTTCTATTATTAACCGGTAAAATATTATTGTAGGTTTTGTTCTAAACACTTTGTAACCAATATACATATACATATACGTTGATGTCTAAAGCACATAGATTAAAAAAGATTAGGTGAACAATAAAGTGTATGCCACTTATTTATATTGGATAGATTATTTTCTAGATTAATGCGTTGGAGTTTTTTTAAATAATTAAGAATTCTACTTTTTTGTTTATTCAAATTAAATATTTATTTTATAAATAATTATATATATTATATAATTTATATTAAGTTTTTTTATGAACGTAAGAAATGTAATATCAGTAAAATAATGTTTAAATATTATTCAAATATAGAGGTATATTTGTATGTAAAAAAACAGCAATAAAAATTTGTTAAAAATTAAAAAATATGTATTTTTTTACGTCGAATTAGTTGCGTAGTTTGAATTTATTAATTTAAATGAAAAATCAAAATTTTTTACCATCAATGAACAAAATTTTCATTTTTTATTATTCCGAAATTTTCAATTTAGTAACCCTGACCTTTAGTCACATATGTAAACACGTCATTTCCAATTAAAAAGCGTGAAATAATAACAAGCATATTTTTGCACTATTCGAATTTATATTCATTATATTTTCTTTAAATTCTACTAATTAATAAAAGTTGATTTTCTTTATGTATAATAAATTAAATACAGCAATATTAGTTTCAATAAAATGATTTATACATATATTTATTTTGATTAGATTAGTATCACTCACAAATAAATTTCTATTTTAAGCTTCTGGAAACTGAATTTACATATAATCTTTTGATAATGCATTTATGT
The DNA here is from genome assembly GCA_018907045.1 of Wiebesia pumilae. Lineage (NCBI taxonomy): Eukaryota > Metazoa > Arthropoda > Insecta > Hymenoptera > Agaonidae > Wiebesia > Wiebesia pumilae. Next base: position 929,092 of record JACCHZ010000140.1, on the reverse strand, counting down.
CTGCATTTTTAACTAGTCGCGAGTAAAACAATTTTCGTATTTGCTTTTAATGTTGAGGAAATGTTTAGATTCTATTAGTTTCATTTAACTCTATAATGTTAAGTTTAATTAAAAACTAATTTATGACTTTAAATTTGTCAGTGACCGTTAAAAACCCACTGTCAAAAATCTTTGGACAAAAAACTCATAAATTTCGTACATTTTTATAAAATGATTTAGAAAAGTACTATTGATATATTTATTAGAATCTTTGTATAACTATAGTTTACTATTACATGGTCGGAAAGTAAATTTGAATTATTAATATATCAAAGTACTTTTCAAGTTTAAGTTAACTAACCATTTTTAAAATATATAAATCTTTTTATCTACATTAGACTTATTGGAAAACTTTCACCAACAAAAGATAAATTTATTCTGATATTTTTTAATATGTTATTAATATTATTTAAGACCCTGACATAAAAAATGATATCATATGTAAGGAATGCGTGAAGTACTTTTATACTATCTTGTAATATTAACATGCATAATATGTAATTGCAAATATGGTTTAACAGATTATCAGAAATATGAATAGAAGAGAAATACTATGAATTTTAGAGGAACAAAAATTTATCTGTTAAGTGAAAATCAGATCTTAATAAAAAAAACTTTTGAATAATTTTAAGAGGTGAATTAAAATGAGATGAGATTTGTTGTCCAATTTGATGTAATGTAAACACAATTAATAATTGATAAATTTCTTTTAAATAGGGTTTGATAATATTTAATAAAATGAATTGTCTTTTCCCTTGCCATATACGTAATCAGAACTTATGAAAAATAAAAATTTAGAATTTTTTATTTACTATTAGGTTAATAATTCTCATCAGTCATTTATTGTAGTTAGCAAAACTTCATAATAAAGGTATTGTCAAATGATTAAAAACTATAGTGTATATTCTAAAAATGAAAACTCAGACTAACCCTCATTAGAGTTGGATTCTGCTTCTGATGAGATATTTAAATTACAGGATAGCAAAGTATTGAAGGTATTCTAGAGCTAATAAAGAACTCTTCAAATATCAATAAGTATGTTTATATAGGTAATAAGATACACGTATAAAATTCCTTTAATAGTATTCCATAAATAGATAACTTTCTATATTTTAAAGGTTAAGGTCAGAAGAAACAATTACACTGTCAAACTGACAAACGTAATGTTATCTATGATACTATGTCTATTAAGTATACTATTTAATAAGAAATCTTTTGTACATATTGTATATTGTTCAAAATGTTCAATAGTTCATAGAGACAGGAATTGTTCGCTTCATTATTGAACATATCTATTAAAAACACTTAAACATAATTTTCATGACCGTGTTTAGTGGTCCCGAAAAAGGTGCAGCGAGACATTCGTGATTATGAGGCAGTACGTTGAGCCAGACTATCCTACTGTAATCGAAATGTAGTCCTCTCCACTTTAAATTTTATTCTTGTGATAATAAGCAATAGTTTAGAGATACCGATAATCATTATGATAACGAGTTACAAAGGTTGGGCTTCTGACAACAGCATAGTTGGCGCAGTCGCGCTGCAATGGCACCCTCCGTCAGCACTCGGGATCACCGCTCTTCGCCGACTTCACTGAGTTGTCCTGATTCTTGCTGTGGTTGCACTATCTGATACGTAATGAGATACTCAGGGTAAGCCTGTTCGCCTCTGTAAACGACATATTCAGGGAAGACGAGACCACCTTGCGATGGTCGACCCATGACACTGTGATGACCTGGAGGAGCGTGTGCCATCTTCATTGCGGAAAACTGTAGAAATGATTTACCCAGCGTCACTCTACATAAGAGTAAGTGTCTGCAATGTTTAAATTAATATTTTTAATAGTTCATTAAATGCATTATAAACTAGAGGCCAGATTCTTTAAGGAACTATATTTTGTTTGGTATGTATTAAAACTTTTTTTCATTAACAAGACTTATTCTTCTTAGTGTTTTTCATCCTTCTTATTATAAAGTTTTAAGTTTTTCAAAATTAAAAAAAATTTTTTTTTAATTTCCAAGATAACTTTCCTTTTTTTTTTAAAGTGGTGATTTCAATTATATGTTAGAACATTTATTAACTTTTACATTTGTATTTTTACATATTTAACCCAATATTTTAGTTACACTGTAATCGGTTGCAAGCTTATCAAAAATTTCAAAAGATGGAATTTTGAATAAAATTAAGTTAGGGTTATACTGATCACCATCACATTTCGACGAATTTAAGAAAAGAATAGCTTAATTTAGTACAACTGTACTATTATAAAATAGAATAATCGAACCCCAAATTTAAACTTGCTTATTAGTCATTTTAATTTAAATAATGCATTATTTAGTTATGGTTCCTTTCTACCTGTGACAAATGTAGCAGCTTCGATCTTTATGCACTGGACAACCTGTACCGCCGCAGATGCCGTAGACATATTGGTTGCTCTTGCTACTGTGTTCAGCAAAATAGATACCCGCTCCGAACATACCGCCAATGTAAGCATGGCGTTCATCAAAACCTTTTTGAACAATGGCATTGATGAAAGGACTGCCATGAAACAGCATACGCTCGTTTGCCTGAAACATCGCTGAGCTTGTGTTTAAACGACCCGTTGCGTCTGGTGATGAAGGTATCGTCGTTGCGCTGACCTCTTCTGCAACTTCCTGCCGACGGTGTGCATACCTCTCCCACAACTTTCGGTTTTGCACCTTCTGAATCTGTAACAACGTAGTAAGAGCATAGTTTGATGACTAAGAGGTATTCAGATTATGAGTTTGAAGTTTCCAACGTTGGAATTCTAACAATAAATGAAATTTTTAAAACGTGCAATTTCTTTTAAAAAACTACGTAAAAAACATAATTATGTTGTAATATTAATAAAAACATGATCTAATCGTAAAAATACCCTCAAAACATTCCTTATTAGGGGATGAAAAATTGAAAAATTTGAAATTTTCACTATCATAAACAATATTCATTATCAACTACCAACAAAATAAAAAAAATTTTATTGCTCATAGAAACTCATTATAAACAAATAGAAGTTGCAACGCGTAAAAGTAGTTGCAGAAGATCGCCTCGTAAATAGTTTATGAATACGATAATTATTAATATTTTAACAATAAAATCACAAAATTCTAGTGCCCATGAATCAAAGATAGGAATAGAAATAAAAAACAATAAAATATTTAGCAATTCAGCGAAAAACATCCGCAAATAAATATATCCAATGCGCTACCGATATGCATATGCGTCTACCACATAATTGTTTAACAAAATCATGCTATTAAGATTCCACAACTTTTTATTAATGAATTACGTAACTGATATAATAATTAACAATCGAACAGATTCTCAAGAAAAAATCAGTTTCTCGTCATAGTTAAAACTTAATTTAAATGACTCCGTACGTATACGTACAGCGTATTGCGCAGAAGTTTATTGTTAATAAATATGTGTTCCCGAGGCATTCAATAACTTTTTATTAAAGAATATTGTTGATCATATCAAAATGAACTAATGACCTGAATAGCAACAAAATCATATTTATCATAATGTTCAACAAAGTAACAATTCCACCTCCTTATATATGATATATAACTTATATTAGAAGTGAGTAATAAATACTCGTTTAAAATACATTATGTAGTTTGTTTTAAAGAAGATTGACCCTTATATAATTTATATAATTATCTCACTCTAGTTTTAACTAGTTATTCTCTAATTTAATGCTTCAACATAATTACGGGTGAGACGAAATGTCTAGCCGCGCTTTATGTTTCTAACCTAATTCTTGTATTGCGTCGTGGACGTAACAATTACCATAGTGAAATTAACTTTTTTTGTTATATTGTTATTGATTTGGGAACTTCTGTTGATAATATATATAAATATATATAATAAAAAGTTTTTTTGAATATTATAAAACTGAAATTGATAATTTAGAATTGTAGCCGCGAGTCCCGTAATATATAGTGAATCTCGCCGACCGAAAAAAACGTTCATGCAATTCTTGGGAGATTTGTTCTTTTCTCGATCCGTCTCTTACCGATGCCTCTTGCACCACAATTTGCCACTATATTTTCGTCTGAAAGACTCAAGGAAAGAACATTTTAAGAGCATTTATCCTTCTTTGAAAATGTTAGTTAACGACATTAGCAAATTTGCGGAAAAGTCGAGCTAATATTGCACTGCTTAAAATTGCTTACTGTTGGCGTCTCTTTGATTTTCATATTTTTTCGTACATATCTATATACCATCAAACAGAGTTTTTCCAGTGAACAATTAATAATGTAAATAGTAAATTGTTATTAAAAAGCGGCTTGTAGCACATATTTACTGATTTTATACAGAAAAATTTATTAAAAGCAAAAACAAAAATAATGAATTCAGGATGTGAATAAGATTTTTAATTTTAGCAGATTGTATTTTATAATAAATGTATTATCTGAATATAAATATGTATTTCTAATATAAATATATTAGAAATTTTTGTTTATGTATTATAGGTTTAAAAAAAGCGGCTTAGAAATTATACATTTCTTAATGAATGTAAGATTCTGAAACGTTAGAATTTGGTTATCTATACAACAAATTATTTTAATTAACCTAAATATCTGGTATTCAATATATATACTAATAGTACGACATAATAATTTAAAAATTTAAGAAAATGTCTGAGGAAAGATATTGTTTTACTAGATATGAACTTGACTATTAAAAAAATTTGACTAAAAATAATATGATTTTTTACAAATTTTAAGATTTTATTTTAGTAGCGAAAATGTAAAAAAAGATCCTAAATGAAGTTAAAGTTTGGTAATAACAACGTATTTGTATAAATATTTATAGAAGCCTTATAAAACTACGAATGCCTGTATTCAAAAACTAACTCCGTTTACTGAGCCAAATCGCTAACGCGTGAATCTTATGTTTTCCTTACGAATATGTGCGTAAATAAATGTCTCTATGTGTGCACTTACTCATGGAAAACACTAGTTAAGTCAATTTAGAATTGAAAAGATACGTTTGAAAAAATTAAATCCAATATAAAAATCCAATTCCCAATCAATAATTTATCTAATATATTAATTTTTAAAACTTGAAATATTTTAATGTGAAAGAATAAAAATATGATATTAATAATATTATTATTACAATATTAATAAAAGTTCATAGAAAAAGAATAAAAACGTAGTACAATCGATATTTGTTAAAATAAAAATCTTTTATAGATTTCTAGTAGGAAAAAGGTAAAAAATTATTACCTATAAGTTCGTATTCCAATTAAAAATCACATTGAGTCAACTACCCAACGAAAAATGTGAAAGATTAGCCTAAATAATACAAATATGTAAATAATTTACGATTTACTCTAGTATTCTAGTATTCTGTTTTATTTAGTTAAAAAACATCATTAAATTTTTAAAATGAGAAAAAATATACATGTATTATAACTCAAAATTAATGTGTTTAATCACTCACTCACTGACTCTCTTTCTCTCTCTCTGTCAATATAATTTTTCCTTTCTTTCGCATGTTTATTTACCGATTCTCAAATAATCAAATTTTTTCTTGATTTGGCTTTGAATTTGTAACTTAAAATATATGTCAGTATGTAATAAAAATAATAATAATAAATATTCTAAAAATTAATCAAAGAAATTATTAATAAATAAAAAGCTTACACCATAATTATTGCAATATATTAGTTCTAATTACATCAGAGAAAATTAATTCCAAAAGATATAATAATTGTCAATTTAATACTTTAGAATTTATTATAAACAAATACGGATACACCACTTACACTCACGTGACATAAGCAGCTTATGTCACTATTAAAGTATTCACATAAGTTGAATACTTATTTCAACGCTGTGTTAACTAAGACGAGAAACTCTGATTTTGTTGTTATTTGGATTATTTGTTAATTTTGAAATGATCAACGATATTCGTAAATAAAAAGTTGTAGAGTGCCTCGGGAATAAATTTTTATTAACAATAAACTGTCGTGGTATATGATAGACGTATGCCATATGTATAGATATTGCACTTTCTTCACCGTTTTTGTTAACTATGACCAGAATCTTCGATTTCGTTGTAATTCTAGTTATTTAATCATTTTGATACGATATTCAATATGATAATAAAAAGCTATGGAATGCCTTTTTTTCGGGAATACATTTTTATTAATAATAAAATGCTGCGCCATACGGTACACGTATACGTGCGGAGTCATTTAAACAATATTTTAACTATGACGATAATCTCAGTTTTTCTTGAAAATTTGTTTATTTGTTGATTATAATATCAGTAACATAATTCATTGATAAAAAATTGTGGAATCCTAATAGCATGATTTTGTTAAACAATTATATGGGAGATGCATGTGCGTATCAGTATCGCATTGGCCATGTTATTTGCGAATTTTTTCTGTATTATTTTTAAATATATTTTTTATTTATTATTATTATTCGTATTCTTTGTTTTTGGACGCTAGAATTTTGTAATTTTATTATTAAAATATTAATAATTATTGTTTTTATAGAGTATTGTACGAGGCGGTCTACTGCATGTACTTATTCGCGGCGCAACTTTCTTTTGTAAGTTTCTATGTGCAATAAAAATGTAAAAATTTTTTTATAGTGATGATTGTTGTTTATAATAATAAGTGAAATTTCAAATTTTTCAGTTTCTTAATTTTCCAATTTTACAACCCCTAATAAGGGTTGTTTATAAGATCGTTTTTAGGGTTATATCATGTTTTTGTTAATATGAAATCATAGTTATATGGTTTACGTAGTTTTGTAATAGAAATTCCAAGTTTTAAAAAATTTTATTTTTTGTTGGTGTTCCAACGTTGGAAACTTGAGACTCATTACATTTATGATTGTTTTAAACAATTATTTACAATTTGAAACTGAAATTGACTTTATTAACCTATAGAAACTAGATGTATTTTACAAAGTGGAAGTACCAATGTGTAGTAAGCCACACATATGGATATGTGTTTACTATTAAACATTTTATGAAAATTTATTGTGATAGAAATGTTACATATAATTATTTTGAGTATCATAAGAGAATATATTGAATTTTAAGTTAAAAGGCATAAATATTTTCCTTTTCTTTGAAAAACTTGAAGACTTTCCATTATTTAATTTTCAGAACAGTTCTAAAATATATTACCTGTATCAATACTTAAAACAAACATACAATATGAAATTTCATATTACTCACTCTAACAATGTTGTACCGAGAAAATATTCCTCCCGAGTGCCCGTTATCTCTGTGCTCTCTAATTGTGCTCTGCATCTCCTCCTCAACGGCTAAGAATTCCTTGTCTTCGGCGAGCAAATCGACTAGCAAGGTGCCAGGATTGATCATTGGTTGCCAAATAGAACCAGATGTTGAACTGAGTAACTTGTCCATGCCCTTGATGAGCTTATGTCTATAACCATAAGCTGAGACACCGACCTGCTTGAGATCCTCGTGACCCATTTCTGCAAGGATGTCCAAGGTGATTTGTTCGCGTTCAAAAAGTTCCAATAGATGCTCGAGGCCAAGGCTTTGTAAAAAGCTGGCAATGTTTGAGATAGTGCCACTTGGGTTTTCATTGGTGCTAGACCTCTCACTGCACGAGTCCTTACAGGACTCACCATGTTCAGAAGAGCAGCTCGATTGCTGTTGTTGTTGCTCGATGGAAGAGCTCAGTGGGCTAAGGCATGAGCTTGGTCGGGCTGTAGGTACACAGAGTGTCATTGCCACGCCTGATGGCATTATCACGGTTTCCTGGGTAAGCGAAGGAGACGGTAGCACTGGAACTAAGCAAAACAAAATAGTAGCTCAATTATCATATTTCCAATTTTCGAATGATTGTGTCATGCTGTACACAATTCATACTTAAAATCATCAAAGATTTGTTAAAGTATTAAATTATATTTTTCTCAAGAAATAGATCAACTTATTTTTAACAATAATATCACCAGAGTTGTATTTAAATTAAATTAAATTAAATTATCTTAATAATGTGAAAATTCTTATCATATTATTAAGGCAAGAACACTGTTTTTTACAAAATATATCTAATACACAACCATCGCTGTATTCAACTTTTTAATGTTTAGTTTAATATTATCTTATAAAACAAAAATTAATTACATCCGTTTTGGGATATTTTTTAAAAAAACAATAAAAAGATTTCCATTTTCAAACGTAATAGAAGCTTAAGATTAAGTTTAGGATTTGTAAATATTCATTGAGCACTATGACATTGGGGTAATATATTCTTGATATAAAGAAATATTATAATTTAAATTAGACAAATATATTCAATATATTAATAAAATTATTAAGTATAAATTATTAATTTGCCAAAAATATAATCGATAAAAAGGAATTATTTTTTTAAATGTAATAAAGGATTCAAAAATTTTCTTTACCATTATAATTTTTTTATTACTACTATTTTATTAGGAAGATTTTCTATGTTTAACATAGAAAAAACTAAGGAAATTTTTTTCAAACAAAATACACAATATCTACATCAAGAATATTAATAAAAAATGTCATTAAATTGTTATTTTATGAATATTTACTGCTTTTTATTTAAACATCTTAATAGTAAATCTATTAATAATAAGGATATAAAACAATTTACCGATAATGCTAGGTGATCTGGCTGAGCTACTAGTTTTGAGACTGACAGGTAGTATCGAGGTAACAACCTGTTGGGAGGCCATAGCGTCCTGCAGTAAACTTCTGACGTCATCTGCATTAGCCAGATCCACTGGACTTTGGCTCTCCTGGTTTTTTAAGAACGGATCTGCCCCATGTGCTAGTAGCAGAGCACAGAGCTGCGTGCGGCCTTTTTGAGCAGCCTCGTGAAGTGGCGTAAAACCCCATTTATCTGTAGCATTTACCACTGTATTGAACTTGATAAGTAGGGCGGCGATGTCAAGGTGACCATAACTAGATGCATTATGCAAAGGAATTAGACCACCTTTGTCCTGCGCATTTACGTCAGCACCATGTTCTAGCAGGTATTCTGCTACCTCCAAGTTATTGTATCCAGCTATAAATTCATTAGTAGGGTTCATTTTCTAAAATATTATATAAAGTACCTATTTCTTTTAATTTCTGTAGAATGCAATATTTTTCAGACTGATATCAATGTATTAAGAGTATTCAGCTCTTACTTCATAACAAATATTTATGCATAAGTTAAAACAATATAAATATTAATAAATTTGAAAGTTTTGGTGGATACAAGATTTATAAAAGTTCTCATAAAAGTATCAGTAAATTTAATAATTTACATTAGTTACATTAAAATTATTTTATCTTATTTTAAATTATTTATATTAATTTTATTTTATTTGCATTAAAAACATTGTTTACAATAAATCAAATTATAAACATTAATTTTAAGATAAATAATAACTAAATAATTTACTAATGTTATTAATTAATTTGATAATCATTTTTTTACTACTTATCAATTTTTTAAAATAAATTTACTAAATAATAAAAGGGCGAAAGAAAAAATATTGAAGATTATTGAAGCAACATTGTTATAGATAGATATTTATGGTTTAAGTAAAAAAACCTAAAATATTCTTTTTAAAGGAATTTGTAATATCGATATTGGAGTGAAATTTGATAAAAGTGTATATTTTTCTACTTACATAATATATACGTAATTATTTCATTTTCGTTTAAGATTTTGTATAAATTTTTGTAAAAAATTATTAAATTTATAATGTTTTAATAGTACAATCTGCAAATTAAAAAAGTAACAAAGATAAATACTTAATATTTTTCAAACTTAGATAATTCTTAAAAATATTCAATAAGATCTAAAAAATGACATGGTGTTATTCTATAAATAAAGGTCTTAAATAACCTCAAATATTTAAAAACCATGTTGAGTTTTTTACATCTTAACGCCGAAAGTCTTTTCATTAAAAGGAATATTATGAACTTGTAACAAAATCTATTTAACGTAATTCATGTAAGATATGTACCGGCCAAGTGCAGGGGTGTACTGTTTCTCCCTTGCGCATCCCTGCAATTTATATTGTCCTGCGTGACAAGCCTTTGCACCCTGGTAAGATTGCCCTTTTTTGATGCGTCGAGTAGAGCGCTGTTACCCTTGAGCAGATCGGCTACATCTTGGTCGCCCTCTCGCACGAGGTCGAGAGGTGTTGCACCATCACGGTTCTTTTTGCTAGCGTCGGCTCCGTGACGGAGCAGCAGTCGTACAATTTCGCATTTGCCTTTAGCTGCTGCCTCGTGCAAAGGAGTGAATTTCCAGAGATCGGCAACATTTACAGACGCGCCGTGTTTTACGAGCAGTTCTGTCACCTCGTAGTGTCCATAAGAACATGCATTATGCAATGGTACTAGACCCCTAAACACGTTCACAAAAGAAGAAATCTCCGTAAGTATATAAATAAGCGATAATAGAAAAAAAAGGATACACATAAGCTTGCAAATAAATATACTACATTGTTAAAATCTATAAAATTGAATTGCTTAACTTTTAAATAAATAAAATGATTTTCAAAATAATTTATTTATTGATACATTCTTTATTATAAATATAGAAATCGTTGTACTATTATTAATGTTTAATGATTATTAATATTTGAATACATATTGTGTTACCGATACGATCGCATAAAAAAATTGTTTTTTGTAACTATAGTTTAATTGATGCGTTTTTTATATCTACACAATAATCACGATTTATTGTAAATACGGTAACCTTAAGAGCAAACTGTATTTTATTCTTAATTTTAAATTATAATATTAGCGTAGAAATACATTGATTAAATCACGCAAGATTTGACGACGAAATATGTGTTTTTTGTGGTAATTGAATTTGTGAAGAGAAAAAAATAGAAAAAAAAGAGACTCTCACAACTATCAAATGAAAATCTGTGCTCGGGAATGTCAGAGCACGACGATGCAGAGACGTTTGCGAAATTGATGAAGTAAAGACGATGCTATGACGGGAAATTTGAATATTTTCTCGAAAACGCTTCCAAAAATGGTTCCGAAAAGGTCGGATGTATTTACGCAATTAGAAAATATTGAGAATTACAAAATCAAATAAAGCTCCGACAGATTTTGAACGTTTCGAACCCACAGTTGAGTGAGACCCGTAAATACATCATTAATCAAAAATTAACCATTATCCGTGGAAATTTAAGAAGTTTGTCCAATTGTAGAAAGACGCATTTAGATAAGAAATGCTTCATTCTTTCGCTAAATCTCTTTGCAATTGAACGCGCTTATAAAATGTAAGGCTCAAAGGATCGAGCGAGGCAGTTTCCGGTGAAGACTAGTGGCAAGTCGTAAATTATATAGTAGTGTCAATGCTGTCGAAAGTATACGTCACCGAAGGTCTAGGTTAATAAACGACATTACCTAATGTAAGATTAGGTAATTTGACTAAACAAATTTTCTCTGCTTATACTTACGGCAAACATCTAACATCACCACCTACTTCGTGAGTTATCCGTTACCTAAATAATTCGATTCTAACTCCGTGAAAATTGTACATAAGCGAAAAATTTTGTACAATATTAGCGAATAAAATTAAAAGCCGTTTACCTTATTACGTATATACCTGAACCTTTACATATTAAATTATTTTTTCGGAAGCATAAATAAAAAATATAAAAAATGTAACAACTATTCTAAAACATTTTGCCTTTGAAATATTGTTTTTTAAAATGACACGTATTTTTTAAATAAGCAAGAATAGTTTTAATAAGTAGCTTTAAATTACTCTTCAATGTAAATATTTAACTAATTAGACAGAAAAAAATTCTAAGTAATTTAATTTTGGAAAAGTTATTTCATTAAATTATTTGAGTATTACAGTTTAATAATGAATATTTGTATACGAATTTAAGAATGTTGTATAATTAATGACAAATAATACAATTCAATTAAAAAATGTTTTTAAGAATTAAAAGAAATAAAGATAAAAAACTAATATTTTAACTTTTGAATTTATAATTTTATTTCATTTATTTTTTAAATAAAACTGAAAATGTAATGTAACTGGTTCACAAATCTTATTACAGATCACTAATAAAATAAAATATATATTACTTACCCTTTATCTTTTGCATGAACATCCGCACCATGAGCCAATAAATATTCTACAACGGAAACTCTGTTGTATCCTGCTGCAAAGTGTAAAGGTGTAGAGTGTCTTCCATCTAAATCACGACAGTTGACTGTATGAGGATTGGTCTGAAGAATTCGTTCTACAGCTGTTAAATCGCCCGATTTGCTAGCTTCTAACAGTTGAGTTTCAACATCTTCAGGGCCATTGGATGGATCTACAATAAATATAATTTAATATTCTTTATACCTTACATTTAAGTGAATAAATCATTGAAACTACTTTTAATTAAAATAACGTATTATTTTATATTTTACTTAATTTATTAATATGCAATAAAACCTTAATACCGTTTAAAATGTATTTAAAATATCAATTAATAAGCAGTCCGGGTGCAAAATTTTCATTTATGTATGATAAAATATCTATTTGCTATTAATATATAGTATTTTGATCGGATTTTATGATGATTACTGAATTTTCCAAGAGCACTTTTATGTCATATTAGCACACTTTTAGAAAGACTTAAGTTGATTAAAAACTTGCCAATATTTAAAAATAAACTTTGTAATATACAATAATACTTATAATAAAAGGTAAAAAGTATTTTCAAAAATATTGTCATTTATTTATAGATGACCATACTTTCATAAACTACTTTTAAAAGACTTTATACATAGAACTGCTGTTATTTAGATATGTAAATTACAAAAATATTTTAATAATTACCTTGTAAAATTTTCAAAACGTTTTCTGTAGCAACTTGTGCTGCTGTATATCCTTGAAGAGATACTATTGACTGATCAACGTTATATGAGAAGAGAATTCTGCAAGCCTGTGTATTATCTTCTCGGGCACATCTAAAAAAATTACTTTAATTAAGTTTCATTATATATATTATATTACTTTTTTTATACTGTAATAGTTAACTTATATAAACCTTATATAAAAAAAATTCTTCAAATACATAATACTTTATAAGCACAAATTTTTCGTTTATTATAAATTATTATATCTTTAAACTTTTCTTTACTTTTAACTCTAAATATTGGGTCATATAAAATATTTTTGAGTTAAAAATAAGCCAGTACATAATATTTCAAAATTTTATTTAGTTTATATTCCATTCTAATAAAATAGAGGCATCTGATTGCAACAAATAATTTATACTATAGTAAATTTGTATGTTTCTTTCGAAATTACAAGTTAATGTAATTACAGTCCTTCGAAATTTTAATACATAATACTTATTTTCAAACTGAGTTTCTGTCTAAAAAGAAACTTAAAATTTTTATAAGAATTTATATTAATTATAAATGATGTATTTATAATATATATATATTTAGTTAGATGCATCTTTTTGTTCTAAACTAAAATCATTAAACAAATTTAATTTTAGTAAAATATTTGATTCAAACCTATGCAGTGCTGTTTGACCAAGGCCATCAAGTGCGTTGACCTTGACATTATGCGCTAGGAGTATATCCATAGCATCGTAGTGCGAGTGATCCGTTGCTATGTGTAAAGGTGTGAGGAAATCCTTGTTTTTTTCGTTAAGAGAAACATTCTTTCGAATGAGTATCTCAACGAGTTGCTTTCGCTTCGGATATGGAGAGGCAACTGCACAATGTAACGGCGTATCACCTGTATAAGGATGTTTGAAATTTGCCACCTCTGGAGACAAGTACTTCTTCAGTTTTGTTGGATCAGCCTGCCTGCAGGCGTCCAATAAACAATGACCCTTGTATTCATCTGAAATTTGAAATATGAACAATCCATCGTATTTATTAGCGGCGGCAGTAACTTTTTGTAACTTTCGCCAGCATTCGATAACACCGTCCACGAAGAACATTTCCGTGATCGTTATTCTTATCTGACAAAATCTCGGGCACGTCGTTCAAGCTCGGTTTGACACGAATGAGAGTATTCGCACATACATTCATACTGTGATCTGTGTACATGTTATTGTATAGTTTTTTTATTCAGAACAGTAACGCATTCTTATTTCTTATAACATGGTATTAAAAACATTACATATACACACACGCGCGCGCACGCATAAAAACTGTACATATTCAAAATAATGAATATACATATTTTTAAATTATGTTTTACATTTTAATTGATATAATTTTATTAAAAAATAAGTGCATTTGTTAATAATTTATAAGTTATAAAATTTAATATTTACTTTACTTTACTTTAAGAAATTACATAATAATCTTTGAACATAGAATAAATATTATATGTTGATACAATTTTTTAAATTTTGGTTTTTTAAATATATTATCAATAGAATCATATTAGAAAGGTACCTTGTAATTGTTTTGGTATTTATAAAGTATTTTTAAATTGAATTACACAATATAACACAAATACAAATAATTTTACAATTAAATTTTTAAGAAAACTAAAATAAAAAGAATAAAAAAAAAGTTAATTGGCTATTAATAATATTGACATCATCTTTAGAATGATATTTGATTAATATTCAGTATAATATTTAGAACTTAGTTATTTATAACAAAAATATGTTTGAAGAATTAACTTTCTCAATGATCACAATAAATTGATTTTTTGATAAAAATTGCAATCACCATTAGTGTTAATAATTGATAATCAAGGCTAATTTTATAAGTGCATTTTATTAAATTATTATTTTATACTTGTTTTAAAGAAAATATTTCAAAGTAATTAGGTACATAATAATATTTGCTTAATTATTGCGTAACGAAAAAAGTTATTAAAATTTTAGAGTATAGATTCTTTTTATTTTGAGTTTACTCAAAAGATTAATTTTATAATTATCAAAATGATATATGAATAATTATAGATTTCTTGGAATAAAATATTCTGTATTTAATAAGATTTTTTTCAATACTTTACTTTGTAATGTGCTATTTTATATAATTCTGTTAAAATGTTTATATAAATATGTTTATTTTTTCAAAACTGAATATTAATTAGGTGTAAAGGAAATAAAAGAGTATATGTTAATGATGTGTTTACGAAGATATGTCTCATTAATAGCATAAAGTGGTTGAAATTTTAACTAAAAATACATAAATTATCTTACATGCTAGTCTTTCTTGGAGTTCCAGGGTTGGTGCCACATCAATAGCACTTTTGCTGTGACAATTTAATTGAGTAGGATCGGCACCCTCACTTAAAAGTAGTGAGCATACTTCAGCCCTTGATTTGCTAGCTGCTTCATGTAATGGAGTGAAAGCCCAAAGGTCACTTGCATTTACAGCTGCTCCATGTTTAAGTAATGCCTCGGTAACTTCAAAGTGACCATATGAACAAGCATTATGCAGAGGTACTAAGCCTCTAAAATTTTTATAAATATATTATTAATAACTCTAATTAGTATATAAATTTCAAGATTTTTTTTAAATATAATAAAAACTAGTATAATATTATTGTAATATTTCTCTTAGAACAACCAAATCAGCAATTTAAGAATTTTTTGAACTAATTAAAGTAATTAGAAAAATTACAATTATAATTTACTTACATAAGAAATTATAATCTTTTAATCATATTTAAAGTTAATTATATATCATATTATAATTACTTTAATTATAATTGTTAAACTGTTATAAGGAAAATATTAATGTTGTTACTATAATATACACTATTGTTTAAAAAACCATACTACCTTTTTTATATTACTTCAAATTTTCTATTGGTTGATGTACCCTCTCATTAAATTTAAATGTTTTTATTTTGATATACGTGCTCTTCAATATAAAGTAACTTTTAAACTTTTAACTTCCTTCAAAATTTTATTTTTCAAAAAATAAGAAATATTTCAAGTTATTTAATTATTACAAAATAAACAAATTGCAATTTAATAACAATCATATTTAAACAGTAGTAAAAATAAGATATAAAATTTGAAATATAATCAAATTAAATTTAATTATGAATGGACAAGAGAAAATGTTACACATCAAGATGAATTGTTTTAAAAAATCAAAAACATCAATTGCACAATAATTTTATCATATTATAATATATAGGTAACATTTAATTAGACAAATACAAATTCCAAATATTTTATAAGAATATAAATATAGTTACAAAGTAATTATTGCCTATGTATATAAAAATTAGTGTCTATCACCTTTGAATAATTGTTTACTGTTTGAACATAGTTGATAATACAAAATGAATATATTGTGAATATTCAGTGTTTTTATTTTTAATACTCATTGGTATAAAGTTAAATTACATACAGTTTAAATAAAATTTGTAATATTTACTTAGTTTTAGTATGCATTATTAAAAATATAATATATTAATAATAAAGAATGTATATATTCATGAATGTTAATAGTAAACATAATAAATAAATTTCTATGTAAAATTAGAATATATACAAATAAAGTTAATACAGAAACGCAAATTTGTAAATATAAAAACAAAGAAAAGACTTTAAATTTAGATTTAATATTTATTTTAATCTTATAATATGATACAATAATGAAATTTATATTTACCCTTTATCTTTGGCATGTACATCTGCACCATTTTGTAACAAAATTTGAACAACTCTAGATCTGTTATACCCAGCAGCTAAGTGCAATGGAGTTGATCTACGTCCATCACTAGCATGGCAGTTTACGTTCAGAGGATTTAGAAGTTGTAATAAGCGCTCTTCATTTCCAGATCGTGCTGCTTCCAACAATTCATCCTTTTTGTACTCTCCTGTAAGAACTGGCTTTGTTACTGGATCTGCTAATTCTGAAGCAGTTTTACCTTCTGTATTCCTAATATTTGGATCTGCTCCATGTTGAAGTAATGCAATACATACATCTATTTTACCCTAAAATAATAAAGTTTTAAGTATACATAAATATATTAATTATTAAACAATTAAATATAATTTAATTTTTTAAAAAGTTTCTGCAAAATATTTTAATAAATTTACTTAGAAATAACAAAACTTTGATTTTTAATTTAAAAATAATTAACAAATAAAAATAAAAGTAGTTCTTGATGACAGGATGATTATTTTGGTTTGTTGAGATTTTCATATTTAATGTCTTGAAATAGCTTATATAAAATAGCTATATATACAAAATCTTTATATTTAAGATGAAGAATCTTAATTAATAAATTTTACAATACTTTTAATATAAATCTTATATTACTTTTATTATTTACCTTAATAGCTGCCTCATGCAAAGGTGTGTAATTCCAATTATCCCTAGTATTAGGATTAGCTCCAGCTTCTAACAGAAGTCTTACAACATCTGAATGACCAAAAGAACAAGCATTATGTAGAGGATGCAATCCTCCATCATCACGAGCTTGAATTGATGCTCCAGCCAGAAGTAAATACTCAACTACATCTCGTCGCCCATAACCTACAAATTATACTTTTTTTTTTAATATATATAATGTGAAATTTTGAAAAAATATTTTGAAGCTTCGAAACTTAAATACTAAAAAATTTATTATATTTGTTAAGAAATTTGAATTGATATAAAATATTATTCAAAAATAAAAATCTTAAGATTATTAAAATTTGAATCAGTTCAATAAAATTTGCTGAATTATTTTAAATTGAAAAGATATATGGAAATAAAAATGTTTAACATAATCCTTTATTTAAGAAAGTAATTTATATATGAATTAAAAATATATAAATCATACCAGCATTCATATAAATATTTACATTGTATGTTTGTAAAATTTTAAAATAACATTAAATCTTGTAACATAGTAATATGTAAAATAACTTGACATTGATTATTTTATTAAAACGTTTACTTACTAACTGAAAAATTAAAAAATTATTATATTGGTTCTTAAAAATACAATTTCTTGAGTTGAAATAATTACTCTTACACCATGAAATTTAAAACAATTCTCAATGAAAGAATACATACAATACTTATCTAATCAACAATTTTTTTATTGTAGTTAATAATTTAAAATAAAGAAATTTTAATTAAAATAAACTATAAATAGAAAAAATATAGCAATTACATTTGTTAATATTAAACAAAATTATTATAACATGACTAAACTAATGATCGATTCAAGAAAAAATTTAAAGCTCAATGTAGAAATAAGTAAATATACAAATTATTTAATTTGTTTTGTTTTAGAACATACAAGCTTATATAAATATATACGATATAAATATTTTTACTAAAATATTATTTTTAATAATAAATTAAATCAGCAATTAATTGAAGTGTAATTCACTGGTTTTTTTCCAGCATTGAAACAGTCACTTTGACAGAATAGCACTACTTGAGTTGTTCAAAAGAATTTTTTACCCTTGCGTTAAAATGAATATTGTTTAAACAATAGAAAATTCAGTTTAAGAGATTTTCATTCTAAGTAAACGGCGTTACAGCAAAGGAAAGACAGAGATGTATTATTTTCATAATACCAGCTGCAAAGTGCAAAGGAGTGGATTTACGTCCGGCCGTGTCGCGAGCATTGACCGTCTTTGGATTAACGAGCTTCTTGACGCGTGTGAGGTCACCGGTTTTGCAGGCCTCGAAAAGGTCACGAAGAGGATCCACGCTGCCATTGTTACTTGAACCACCCGCACCAATAGATTCAGCATTTGTCAACACTGATCGCCGTCCTGCCATTTCATACTGCCATTTTCACGCGACTGACTTGCAAGAGAAACAGCAAACGTAGACGATGCACAAATTCGAAGCACGCGCATTAGAGATCCAAACTGATTGGCTCTGGAAAATGCGTCCAATATGAATTTTATGTTATACAGAACATTTCACTAAATATTAATAACATTGCACTATTAAAGACAAATATTTGTTGATATAAAATTTTGATATTAAAAATATGTAGGTAGAACATGTGTACGACTTAACTACACGCAGCCGTAATACGTTACTGAATTTAAGATAATGGGTGTATAAATATGTTTTTATTAAATGATTGATAATATATATTGAATGATCTTTTAAATACTAGTACGTTTCAATATATAACCATACTTAAATGTTAATAATTTAGGCATTTTTGGCATCCCACAACATTTTATTTCGGAGTACTATCTCTTTTATTAAATATTGCCTAAAAATTTTTAATATAAATCCACTTCAGAACTTTATAATCGATTTTGTTAAGGCATACAACAAAAATTCATTTCAAGGTATCGTTCCTTATACAAAACTGTATAAAACATACATATTTTAGCCATTAAATTTTTTGCAGAACATTATTGTTGAAGTTCTTAAACAAAATTATATCCGAGTATACTTAATGAAAAATAAAAATAATATATAATGAAAAGTATATACTTATTTGGTTTTGCTGTTTTGTTCAAAATTGCGGTACATATGAGTACACGTAATGGATCTTTCGCCAAAATCTATCGTGAATGACAGCAATTATTAATATTTTATTCTTGCAATTATAAAATTGTTATATTATAAAATAAATTTAGGTAAATAGCGATGTTAATTTAAATAATATCATTTAGTTACATTCTGTGAAGGAGTTAAAAATACGCATATAAAAAACTTATAACTACACTGTCACAGTTTGTGTTATTTTTGCGTTGGTTGTTTTCATCTCCTACCGCTCCAATTGTCAAGTGAGCTTGAGGTCTGATGAGACTCCCGCAGCGCCATCTTGTCCACTCCTTTTACCCTTTTTATAGCCGGGTTAGCTCGTCGGCCAGGATTTGTTTAGGACAGAAAGGGAATGGTCATCAGAAAAGGGCGACAAATAGTAACGCAGGATTTATAATAAAATAAAAGTAGCTTCTTTAATGGCTGCCTCGTTCACCGCGGTTCACTTCTTCAATAAGAAATTTACATTCGTTAATAATGTTACGGTTACGTCGCTTTGGTCGGTGATATAACAATCACAGATTTTCGAATTTATGGTGTTGGCGTACAATATTCGCGGATTCCCAAATACATTTACGGTGTCGGTGCATAATATTCGCTTATTTCGATGTTACGTACGGTTCCGCGGCTAGTATCCTTATTAACCCTCAGGATAAGAAATATGAGGGTGGTCAAGAGGAGAGAACATTGCAAACGTTGCTCTCGGAGTGGTTAGGATAGCGTAACGAACGACTTCCGCCCGACATGGGAGGGCGTGAATCGCATCACTCCAGGAACAGTCAAGGTGGCGTAGCGATCTACATCTATCAGAAAGAGAGAGCGCGAATCAGGTCACTCTCGGGTTGAATGGAATGGCGTAGCGATCGCATCCATCCAGAATGAGAGGATGCAAGCCGTGTTACTCTCGGATCAGTGAGGATGGCGTAGTGATTCGCATCCGCCAGGAAGAGGGAGTACGAATTCCGTCTCTCGGATCGGTAAGGGATTTACTTATGTTACCTTCTCTTTATATATCCGCTCTCTGACTTTAGCACTACTTTGTTGCTTGGTTATGTGTTCTGTGGCATTTCTTGTCTCATTTTCATTACACTCCCGATCGCAATCCTCTTTTGCTCTATTGTCTTGCGAAGAAGGTTATCACTTATTCGCTTTTGCCCACGCTGCCTAACGGGGGAAGATGAATTTCTCCTCCTTACAGTAGGCGGCGCGAGTTCGTTAGCGAAGAGGCTATGGTAAGGCATACGCTCGATCCCGCCTTGGCGCGTAGCTATACTCCCTTCCATCGCATTCATTTACTCACTCATTCAGTCCGTGCTGCGCACTCTCATGTTTTCTTTCAATATGGCGCTAGTCATATCGTGCTTATACAACGATTTTGGATGCACGTGTGTTTTTTGTCTGCCCGGCTTTTCTTGCGCTTTTCGTCACAACACTATATATATATACTTATGAATCCAATACACGTTATTGTTTATAACAGCTATTTAATAGGGATTCCTCAACTTTTTATTAATTACTTTTCTATCTTAAAAAAAGTTAAATATCGAGTTTTTATTATAAAATTATATATTAAACTTCGATATTTGTAATAAACATTTACGTCATGTATTTAATTGACAGTGAATGCGTACCAGATATACTATTATATCCATAGCTATTGCTGTTCGTTATAAAGATTTAAAAAAAATGTTCCGTGTCGATTTTCAAAATAAATTTGTGTGAGTGTTTAATCATATTAAAGCGCCAAAATGTTCTGGAAACTAGATAGATGGAGAAGTAAAAATTTGTTGAATATAAGAAAAAGAAGAAGTACAATAGGATAATATAAAAAGACACAAGTAGAAGAAAAAATAAATATTATTGTATAAATAATATAATCTAATATATTTAATTGTTTTTAAATGGAAATGAAAAAAATGTTTGCTCTGGTATAAAAAAATGTTTGCGAATGTAGTAAAAACTTATATTAATAATTCATTCTCTTTTCTTGCTACATATTTGATATGTGTGTAAACATGTTAATGAATAATAATAAGATTGTTACGTACATTGTCGATGTTTAGACACAGAAGCCAACTTTGAAAATTTCTACTGCTTGACTACGTAGGCATATTTTTTGTATTTTACATATACGTTTGGTTTATGAAGAAATCCGCTAAGTTTTTAGCGATCGAAACTAACCCACCTTTTTAATATTATATCAGCGATTTTAATTTTTCATTGTATTTTTAAGGTTTTGTGAAGTTAATTATAAAGTATGATATACCATATTAAATCTACTGCTATCTATAAAGTTAATAAATACTTTGTTTAAATTTATAAGAATTTAAGGATATATGGTGTTATACATTTTTATAAAATGGTTATTACAGTTTTATAAAAATGGTTATTTACCTGTGGTGGGCATTGCATTTCCATTGTGAAGTACCCATTAAATTTTTAACTCTCAAATAAAAAGTTTAGCTACGAACCTTTCTAACTTCCGACATCTCGACATATGCATATTCAATATAAAAATAAAGAATTCAAAATATAAAACGGCTTTCAGTTACTACAGCATAACAAGAAACAAGGATCAAGGACCGGATTATGTACAGTTACCTAAAAATTAAATATAATATAAAAAACGACTATTTTCATTTTATAATTCATGAAATAAATATCAAATAAGCATATTCATATTATATTAGTTAATTCAAACGTATAAAATACTCAGTATTATAAATGCCGATTGTAAAAACGACAATTGTAACCTTCAATACATGTCAACACATTTAACGACTATAAGCGAGCATTCTCAAAACCTGTAAAACTACACCAAGGGATAAAACAAATACAATACCCAAAATTATATAGAACTACGTGTAAATGACATATGTAACCTTCAAAATATTATTTCCAATAATTTTATTGACGAACTTCGAACAACACATCTCCCATATCTCGTTTACTCAATAAGAATAAATACGTCAAACTTACGCTGCTACGCTATAGGAAGTATTACATTAAGGTAACGCAATAAAAACAAACTACAAAGAAAGCTAATTTTAGCCGAAATAACAAACTCAGCACCAATGACCACGACGAAATCTAAGCTACGAGTGGATAAAATAAATATAAATAAATATATCGTACATAGCTCTAATTAAATAAAAAGATAATAAAACACTAGGACCAATCACAAAACGACAAAGTACTTATCACCGGCATGCACAAGTTAAGTAGTCAACTCGTCAGCAATTCAGCAATTCAATTCAAATAATTAGTACCGTAATCAGTAATTAATTTTACACGCAATCCACGACATTGCAAGAACGAAGCCTGTTTCGTTTGAAATACATAAATTTTATAAATCATAAATTATTTTTAAGTTGGCACTAAAAAATAAATTAACATCAGTGTAAATCAAAGTTTATTTTTATAAGCCTTCCTTAAAATAGTCCACAAATCTTGAATAAATTCAAAACATTTTAAACACTTTATTAGTAAATTTTAAATCATTGCATAATACTAATTAAGGAAAACAAGAGAACATCGGAAATTTTATCAACGTTATCTCTAAAGCTTATTTCGGTATTCGAAAGACAATTTCAGGGTTCTTTGAAACCTGATAAAACAACCTCCTGCATGATGACAGCAGCCTATCAGGATGGCCAGCTTCCAGGAGCTATCCTCTACCCAAAAAGCTTCAACGCATATTTTCATTGATGACCAGCCATTAGAACAGGTTAAAAGATCTATTCTCTAAAATTAAGCATGATTTTACATTTACTCTACTCTACGCCTAACGCGAAAGCGAAAGAAAATTAAATAAACAAAGAAAATAAGAAACAGAGAACAATAAAAAATTGGGCACACCAGCCTTTCTCAACCTGGTTATAAAAAGTATACATAGAGCACTTATAAGACTAATAAAATTAAATCACGGTTGAACATTATTAAGAACGGAAGACGCATTTCCCGTTCGATAAAGAGCAAACATTGCGAAAGACAAATTCCTGCCATTAATTATTCGCCTGAAATCTTGGGATGTCACACCATATAATTCAGTATTTTTATCTATATAAAATGATAGCGCGATGATTGATCGAGCTATTACGGTAAGCATCGTTAAATGGCGTCCAAAAGCAACGTTAGGTTTGATCCATTGGTAAATTACGAGAGCGTGGATATTGTTTACGCTATTAATATATAGATTACTATTAGATTTTTATTTATACATAAATTTTTCATGTATAAATTTTAATGTTTAAATTTTAATGTTTAAATTTTCCTTTAATGTGCTTGTGCCTTTATTCCTGTTCCTTGACAGCTTAAAAAAGTGAAAACGTTAGAGAACGGTGCTTGAGTAAAAGATAAGGAAACAAGAGCAATCACCGTCAGATTTCGCCAACAGCAAGTCTGTACTACAAAGTATTTAAAAATACCGTAGGATACACGCAAGGTAGGCCTCAGAACATTACATTGTTAATGTTAAACATTTTCTTTATAATAAATCATCATTGTATATCCAAATTTTATTTGTAACTTAAAAGTTGTGATTTACATTCAAACTTATCTAAACATAATGTAATTTTATCACTTTATACGCAAAAGTAGGTTCATTAAACTTCAGAATGTAATTCATAATGAATATTATATATTTTATTTTACAAGAGACTTCCTAAAATCTTCTAACATTTTTATCATTATTGTTGAAATTAAAAAACTATTCATTCATCATAAAAATGGTTATGTAAGCAAAACTTTTTGTCTAATTAATTAATTATTTTAAATATTGAACTCTTAACTAATGGAAAGTAAATTAATTGGTAACAATAACAAAATAACGTTAAAAATTAACTATAGTAACATTTATATAATTTTAAATTTACTTAGAGAAAATTTTAATACTTTGTAAACTATTTTAAAAATAAAAATATTTATAGATTTTTTGTTGTTACAGATCGCATTGTATTGAATATTATTTTATATTATGTAATCAGTAAAATTGTTTTTAAAAAATGACAGAAAAACCTAAATCCTCAAATTATATTAAACATGTTCCAAAAGATGCACAAGTTATTGTCTCAATTATAAAAGATATGGGAATAACAGATTATGAGCCAAAAGTAATAAATCAGTTATTAGAATTTACGTATCGTATGTATTAAAGTATCATAAACAAATATAGATATTTTTGTAAAAATATCTTATAAATACTGTTTTTCAGGTTATGTAACTTGCATACTTGATGATAGCAGAATTTATGCTAATCACAGTAAAAAGAAGTTTGTTGATTTGGAAGATGTTCGCCTTGCTGTTAAATTACAGTTAGATCATACCTTTACTAATCCGCCTCCTAGGGATGTATTAATTGAGGTAGCTAAGACAAAAAATATTATTCCATTGCCATTAATCAAACCAAGTAATGGACTTCGATTACCACCTGATAGATATTGTTTACAAGGTACAAACTATAGAATGAAATCTCTTAGAAAGTCTATAAAATCAGGATTTGGCAATTCCAGTATTTTAGGGGGCCAATCTAGAATGAGAATAGATTCTTATAAAGGTCTTTCCATAGTAAAACGACCAGGAACATTAGCAACAGTGGTTCGAGCACAAACAATTTCTATGCCTAAACCAGTCTTTAAGATTTCTGCAGGTACATTTTTATTATAAAATTTTATTATAAAAATATATTTTGTTTCTAGTATAAATTACAACTTCACTCTTATAATAAATTATCTGTATAATTTATTAAAGTAATTAAAAATTCTTTTACTGAATACAAAAATTGATTTCATTGTTGAAATCATTAAATATAAATTAAATGAAAATATTAAATAAAAATTAATTATTGTCTTATTTGATCTAATAAAATATATTCAGTAAGCACTAAATAAATAACTTTAATTTCAGGTACTATCGGAAACTCTAATATAAAATGTCAAATGCAAATGAAATCATTATCTGAGAGCCAATCTGTAGTTATAAAGACAGAAGCTGAAGATACTATTAAACGAAAAAGGAATGATGATGACTATGATGTTCCTTAAATTAAAAAAAATTGTTTATTGCAATGCATTTTGATTTCGTGCCCATAAAGTACACTGAAATTTAATTTGTTATCACAAAATTAATTTTATTTAGATAATTCGTTTATTCTAATATAAAAAAAATTAAATAACAAATGCTTGTTTCTAATTTGAATTATATACAGAAAAAGAATAGCTTAATTTTTGTAACAATTAACATACATATTTATTAAATTAATAAAAATGTAATATTTTTTAATTTTTTATATGTTTAAATTGTAAGCAGTTATTATTTTTTATCTAGATATTTCATAGTTTTATAGACCTTTATATGATTTTAATATCTCATGATTATTGTAATATAATTATTTAAAATATTTAATTTTTTATTACAGGAAATAATTAGTTAAATTGTTGTAGCATGTTGATATACCCAATAAACTTAGTAGTATATAATACTAATCATTTTAAGATGGATATTTTTGCAAAATGAGGTCATATGAATAAGTTTTAAATAGATACCTTTAAAGTATTTTACCAATACAATTACAATTACATAATAGTAATTTTAATTATATAATTGTAAAATACTAAATATTAAGTTTTAGAATATGTAATATTTAACATTACATATTTATATAAAACCATGAAAATAGTGATCAATCGTCTTTCATGTTTAATAGATTTTATGTCATACTTTTATATCCTCCGATCAAAGAAAATCTAAATACTATTTTCTCATGTGATTTTTATGAAATTAAAAAAAGATTCTTTAGTTATTATTTTTTATATGTATAAGTGTATTAAATAGAATGTTTTTCTAACAAGGAAAATTATAATTACCTAACAATGTATTATTTCAATATTTTAGTAAAAAATCAAAAATTTTTAACAAATAAAGCATTCATAATAATATTTACAAAATTATGTACAAAACGTCAATTTTGATGTAAAATAAATTTGAGTGTACTTTATTAGAAAACATAAACTTCAAATTAAATTTTTGTTTTCAATGATCTTTATTATTAAGAGATTTACATTACTTATTAACATTGATATAAAAAAGTCAATAATTTGAAATTTCAGTGTTCTTGGATTTTATTTTTAGAATCTTCATTTTCACTGTTTACCGTAGTTTTTACTTCATTTTCTTCAATCAGTTTTTTATTTTTTTTTATTTAATTATTTATCAATGCCTGTTTGTTCCTCTTTCTCTTTTAAATCTTCAATTTCTTCGTTGGATATTTCTCCTTCATCTTCCAATAGCATATTTGGAGTTGATTCTTCACCTTCGATATATCCAATCTCTTGCACAAATCCTCGTTCCACTATCGTTCCTTGTACTTTTTCTAATTTAGCATCCTTTTCTTTCTGCTTTTCAATTTCTTCTTTTTGTTTATTTTCCTCACCCATCGTTATTCGAGATTCGGCGTTTAACTCGATGTTCTGAGTAAATTCAGTAGCTACCTTACGTAGCTCTTCTTGCGGTCTCTTTTTACGGCAAACGTGATTGTTTGGCAAGAACATTTTGAATTTCTGAGGTATATCTGTGTCTTCGTAAATTCTTCAAAAACAAAATTTAATTAAATATATATTTCAATAAAAATCACTTACGAATTAAATTATTTAAAAACTCAATTGCTATAGAATAAAATAAGAAAGATGTATCTTCAAGATTACATATTTTAATACACTAGTCATAATATTAATAAATATTTTTAAAAAATTGTTTTAAGTTTAAAGAAATATAACAGTATATGGAAATAAAATTAAATTTTACTAAAAACTTTTTTTACAATTTATTCAAATATAATATATATTTATAAATTTAATATTATTTATTTTCATTTTTAATCATTTATAGTTGAATTAAATTAAGAAAAAGTTCAATAAAATAATTCTTAGTAATAGTATCATATTCTTTTTCGCATACTTGTCGCAAAAATAAATCACTCGAATTCTACAATTCGCATGGATCTCTATTTTAGTAGTTTCCACGTAATTTGTTTTATAAGCTTTGCGAGTTAAATCATCCAGATCAAAGTAGATTTCGTTCCAACCGGCATTTAGACACAATGGCATAGATGTGGAAAAATGATGGATTCGATTCATTTTTTCAAAGTTGCTCATTTGAAATCTTCGATGTACATTTCTATCGTCAAGAATCTAATTTTAATGTTATTATTTATTTTTCATATCAAAAGTTTTATCAAATTATACATATATTTTATATTCTTATATAAAATTCCAATTACCAAAAAAATGGAATGTTTTTATTTAAATCAGTTTCATTACAATTATATCGTCTATTTTTTTCACTAAACATTCATATATTTTAAATTATAATCCATATTTTGTAAATTTTACTATAAAATATAGCTTTTTATATTATAATTTTCAATTATTCCTTTTTATAATATGATATGGATAAATTTTAATTTTATTATTTTATTTTATTCATTTTTTCTTTTATCATATTATTGCTAATATTATTTTTTATTTAATGTAAATTAAATTTGTATATAATAACAATATAAAAATTATTTTTTTAATCATAATTTAATCTTATAATAAATATTAAATTTGTCCAATTTTATTTGAATGAAAATTTTTTTAATGTGTTTGCTTGAATCTTGATGTGTATGTATACTTAACATGAATATTAAGAAGCTAAATGAATTATTCTATTGTTTGCACTAGGAGTATTAAAAATTGAAAATTAAAATTTAAAAAATATCTATATAAAGTAGATTTAAAAAGTGCCTAATTTGCTTCTATTTTAAATTGTTAAAAAGTATAGCAATAGTATCTTATAAAAATAAAATATTTGTATGATAATGATTATTAGCATAACAATAATATTTTATAGAATAGTATAATAACTTATAAGGTAACTCTTTAAAACATAAAAGTAAAAAGAATAAATTAGCGTTTCTGTAAATATCAAGTAAAAAATAATATTTTATACAACTATTTTAACTATTCAATTTTATATGATATATTTTTATATGCATAATTGAGATAATTAATTTTCGAAAAATTTTATAATTAAAAACAAAGAAATTTTTAAAATATATAAACTTTTTGTTGTCACTTCCATAAACATTGTTGACGTGAGAAGAAATTTAAATTCAATTTGTGTAAGAAAAATTGAAGATGATAAAAATTACGGTAATATATAGAGAACGCTAATTATTATAGCGTACCGTAATTTCGAAAGTAAAGTATTTTTTCAAGCCTTTGATTATCATGACAAGAAATGGCATGTGGATGCCGAGTGAAGTCTTGCGTTCCTTCGGACAGTAGATGTAGCATGTAGAAACGTTCGTACCGCAGATTTCAAGGGCTAAAGCACGTACTTGTTCATCCGTAATACGACGTATACTTCCATTCTGTACCTGTACTTTCATTTTATTTTAATTATCATCCTACATTGCAGATCTTTTTTTTTAGATTTTTACTCGGTAATAATTAGTTGTAAGTATTATTTAAAAAAATTTTTTAGCCTTAACTTTTGCTCTTATTCTTTAATATTCCTTATGTTTGACGCTTTTTGTAAAAGTAATAAGCACTTTAAAACGATGACCTTAAAAATATAAAGAATAAATGTGAAGAGTAGCGAATCATATAACGGTTTAGCTTGTTATTATAATATAATATATTATATTTTATAATATAAATTTATAATAATTACGTCTAATATATCATATTTATCTTGTATGGAATAAGTGTACCATTTTGATAGTATTTACATTACATAAAATAAGTATAATTTATTTCTTAAAGTAATAAAAGCACAAATTAACTGATTAAATCGGCAGTCAAATCCAAGTTTTTTACTAATTGTTGGTTCTGCCAAGTATTCATAATTGATATACTAAAAAATATTTAATTAGTTATCAGAAATAAATGAAAGTATATTATAGATGTCTTTATTTTATATATATACTTCTTTTAATTTATATTACACTTTTGTCAGTTATTTGTTATAAAATATTTCTTTAACTACTGATATATGTTAAATATATAACTACTATATATTGCTAAAAATTAACATGCAATTTATATAATTAGTGAGATATTCTTAATTTTCTTTTAACAAAACCAATAAATTTAATAAATTTAGAATGTGTACATCTAATTTTTAAATAGTGTTTAATACAAAAGTTACTAGTAAAAAATTATACATTATTTTTTCTTTATTTATATATTTTAAAAATAATATTTTCAGAAATCAAATAAAGGATGCAAAATAACTTTTTACTTATAACTAGAAAAAAACGTAATCATAGGATGTACTTTATATTAATTTATATTTAGCATAATTTTTAAATGAAAAGATATAAAAGATTTATAAAGCTTTTCATGATTATATTATTATTAAACTTAGGGTCGTACATATATTATATTTTATACTTTTAGTAAATAAATTTTTTTTTTATATTATAGTAAATTAATTATTTTTAGTCGTTATAATATCGAAATCAATTATCATTAGCATTTTGTAAAATAAAATTTAAGTTTTAAAAATTTTAAATTTATCTTTATCATTCTAAAATAAAAATTTGTTTTATCTTTTTCAATCATATTATTCATGTTAATACAGCATCAAATTTTCTTTTACTGTGAATGTCAATTTGCATATACTATGAGTACATTATATTATATTTTACTATTAACGAACTTTTGTATTCCACAATTCCAAGGGAGAAGCACCAAAACTTTGAAGTACAGGAATGAAACCACATTGTCGTACACCGCGAAACATTATGGTTTTTTTTTTATTTCATGCGTGTTGGTTAGTTTTTCAATTAATTAATAACAAAGATTTTACGTCTGAATAAGTTGCTAACGTCACATTTTTGAGATTGTACATTTGTTTTTCAATATCCGTTTAATGCCAGAATTGGGAACTTAATGAAATTAATATTTGTAGATATGTTTTGAAATTAAACTATTGTAATTATAAAATATGTGAACTGTATTCGAAAAAATATAATGAAAAAAATTTTCATTAATTTCGAATTATAATGAATTGTGCATTTATTAGTTTCAGTATAGTACAAATTAATCAGAAACCGACATTACACAATTTATAAAATATTATTTATAAAAATATAAAATTTATAAAAATATAAAAAAATTATTTGCTTATTTACAGATACTACCGATAGTTCTTATGTAAATACGTATAGTAAAACTAGTATATTTTTATAAGAATAATCATTAGTTGATTCTTATCTATAATTTTATTCAAAATCCTACATCGAAATAGAGATTTTGAAATTATGCTCTTATTATCATAAAATATGTAAATCTTAATATTTTTTATTATAAACAAAATTTAAGTAATTAAAATTTCTTATTAATATATACAAATTTTAATTATTTTAATATTCAACATAAAGTTAGAATCATTGGCGTAAACGAGTGCCTTCTTGGTTAATTTGTAATTAATGGTAGTACTAAGTCACATCGTGCCAAGGTGAACACCTGACGGGTCTTGTCATGCAGTTGGGGACATAAAAGCCTCCAAATTTACGTACGACAAAACCTTGATGGCTTGAAGTTAAACATTGAGAATGAACGACAGTTCGCTTATTGTATGGTCGAATATTATATATTTTGCAAAAGAGATTCTTGTAAGTTTATTCGATTACCTTGCCACTTCGTATGATTAAAATAAAGCAACTTATAAAAAATATATTCTTTAGATGATCAAATTTAGTAATTTTAAACTGTTATAATCTTAATTCGTTGTTAATAAGAAGTAATAATAATTTAATATTAAGGTATGATTTTATTATTACCCCTTTATACAAAATTTTTATAGATTTATAGTCATCTATAATCAGAGATAATAACGGTGATCGTTGATTTATTCATTTTTTATCAACACAAACCAAACTAATATTTACATGAATAAAAATATTTGAAAGAAGCAGTGAAGGGAAATCTTAAAATACAAAAGAGAGTTTTGATCGAAGGGAAAAATGTGCATAAGTAACTGTGGAGAAGAAATACTTTGAAAATCGGTTTGTATCTGATACATCCACTTTGTAAAAAAGTCTTACTGTGTTGCATTAAAACGTTCATGAAAATTATCAAATGAATTTCGAAATACTTTCAGTATGCGTTTCAGGTCTATTCGTAGAAAACAGAAAAATATTTTTTTCATTACCAATTAAATTAAAGAATATTAAGTTAATATGATATTATATTTTTAATAGATACATTAATATTTGATATATTTAAATAAAATACTATATCCGTCAAGTACTCTTAGTAGATTTATATTTTGTAAAATTTTCAACTTTGTAAAACAGTTTAATTTAAATTCAATCTAAAAAAAATGAATACCGCAAGTAGTAAGTAATACAAGTAAAAAGTATTTTAATTGTAAACAAAAAATTTTTTTTAAATTATTGTACAAAATACATATCATTCTATATAAAATGTATTAAAAATATATATAATAGTTTATATATACAATTATATATACAATAATTCAATTTGTAATTTAATGAAATTGTAAGTAGTTTCCATTGCTGTATATTTAACAATGTTCATGAAGTCATTAACCATTAAAAAATAGGATTTTCAAATATTTAAATGTTTTTTGATCGAAAAATATATCAAAGAATAAAAGAAAGTGCTCTTGAAACAAAAAAAAAAACAGCTGATGAGGATACGAATTTCTTATATTTTTAATATAATTTTAATATTATATTATATTTTTTGTTTGCCTAATCAGTATTAGAAAATTCTATATCATTTGTATATTTAAATGTTTTAAAAAGGTAACCTAATCATATTTAGCTTCATAAAAAATATTAGTTTACCTTTGACGGGCGTTAGGAATATTAATTCTGATGAATGTTATTTTTACCTTTCGTTTTGCAAATACCAATCAGTACTTGGCCCTTCAAGTATTGACTTGCTCGCTTGTAACAATGCCGGCGTATCCAAAAGAAGAGAAGGTACGTCGTCGACACATCGTTAGGAAGAGGAGAAACATCATCACTAATTTTCATGATACGATTCAAGCCACAGTACTTCTCAAAAAAATAAAGTGGACAAAAGTAGGAGAGCAGTGATAGAAAACATATATGAACAGAAAATATTACTATCAAATTTCGATAAAGTTATTTCTAATAGCTGTTGAGAAGGAAACAATAAAACCAATAAAATAATGTTCTCTTTACAGGGCAATAGTCTAACACATCATTCCAGTGTGTATTGGTGTGTGTGGGTTGTGTATTGAATTTTTTTAAAATCTGAAAGAACACCATCCTCGGCTTTTTTCACCTTCTTGATATGAATAAATTATTCATCTTTGTGTAAAATTTAGTTTTATTATTTAAAAATTAAATTGGTATTATTTTAGAAAAAAACTTTTAAAAGATTTTTTAAAAGTTAGTATAGTTTGTATAACATAATTCACAAAAAACTGAAAGTTTATTTTTTCCAAAATTTCTTATTCGCGTTTAATTTGTAATTTATCCATATATATTAATATTTACGATTTATTAAGTCCTGATCAATTTAATCAATTTTATTTAGAATTTTTTGAAGATATAATAAAAACTTTATTATTTTAATAAATATCTACGTGCTAGTATCGCTTTAGTGTGTCTTATTGACATATTTTATTTTTTCATTTAATAAAATAGGTATTAATATTATAAATAAATTTAAAAGCAAATATAAAAAGCAAATATCTGAGGAAAAATGCCTACGTAATTCGATACTTTTATTGCGTTCGTGCAAGGTAACTTCGATTGTTGTATTTTATTGTGTATGAGTAGATAAGCTATATGCTAATTCTGGTTTAAAGTCACAGGGTTCTATGCCGATTTTAAAGTAAATAAGAACAGGCATAGGACCTTTAACTTTAAACCAGATCCATCATAGAACTTTTTAAAATTAATAACTTTTTAAAATTAGAACCCGCATTGTTTTGATTGGAGGAACTTTAGGTAGCTTCACCGCTTCAGTAGTTATCAATATGAACTGTAGGGCCCCTTCCTCATCCTCCGACACACATAATATACATTATATCGTCACAGTACATATTATTTATATTATACACCTCCCTACTTTTTAATGAAATATTTTATTAATTTACATAAGTATTTTAACGTCACCACTGAGTGGATTATACTGAACTATGCGATCACGTATAATCAAGCAGTAGGCTGATGTATCCGATGAAAAATTATCTCATGCTTCAAATTTCAAATCAACATTAAGAGGTGCACTTTTCAATGATTTATTTTAGCTAGAGCAATAAATCACGATAAGCAGCATATTATCGATATAATAATTTCCTGTAATGGTTCAGAAATCTTATAGGAATATATACTTTGGAAGTTAGCATACATATCGTATAAATAAGATTCCTATAGGAGTCATATTGCGAGTTAAAAAATAGTTTCACGTTACTAATATTGCAATGATCAAAGAAACTAGCATTAGCTCTTCATTAATTTTCTTGATAAGTTTAAAATCCTAGTATGAAAAAGCGTGGCTTTTCTTATTGCATTAATATTTTTACGGTCTAGATATGCTTTGACTTAGTTGGAAGAAGTAGATATTTGTACAACTTCGAAATGAAAAAATTCAACAAGATGGATGGATCTTGCTCAATATATTTTAAGAGCTTACGTTTAGAAGTATCAGAAAGACATGTCACTACATAAGGCATGTCACACTTGATTTTTGGTAGTTCTAATTTCTTCATTGTGTGCTGCTCCTTCTTCTGGTGTTGCTTGTAAAACAGCACATATATCACTTCTCGATCTTGTAAGTATAATTTTACGTTTTGTATTGACTACAATTTTTCGATAGTTCAGAGCCAAGAATCAAATTAATTCGAATTATCGTATCAAGATATCCTTCATTATTAAAGATCGACTGTAATTCTTCAATATCCATTCATCCAGCATTTTATTTAATAATTTTTTACTTTGATTGAGATAAATCCAACCCTTCACAAGACTAGTCAAAAGAGTTAATTAGAGCTATATATATATAATTTTAATTTCATATTTTATCACATCAAACATATAACAGATAACGTTATTGACTATTTTTGTAAAAACTATTTATTAATTAATGTTTCTACTATAGGAATAGTAAGTATAACATATATATGTAATGAATTGCATAATGATAGAAAAGATACATTTTTATTTTGAATAGAAACATGAATCTTATCGATTTTGTTAAAGGTGGTTACAGTAAACAGTTGATGTACATGAATTTTATTATAAGCAATGGATTTGTCATAGATGACGAGTGATCGAACATTACGAATATCTTCCATTTTTCTAATTGCTACTTTTAAGCCTAAATTTTTTAGGAATTGAGCTGAAATTGCTCTTGTTAATCTTCAACGATTATATATTTTCTTATTTTGTTGATGACTGACTGATTTAAGCGCAAGTTATCGACTGGCTGTTTAAAAGCATATTAGACTATTAAAATATCTTCACAAATATTCTAAATAATAAAAAGTTCATGAATTTTATGCACTTGACGTTCATTTATATAATCTCCAGATGTTATAATATAGCACAATTTATTATATTATATTATACTATAACATAATTCTTATTGAATTAACCTTGAGAAATGATACTAATATATAATAGGAATGATAATATTTTAAAGTAGACGTTGATGCAGTCCTAGTAGTCAGCCTAGTAAATCTTGTGGTCGAAAATCAATTTCACAGCTATACTGAATCACTCTACGTAAAGTATTATTATTTAATTTCAGAGAAAGGGATGTGTTATTAAATAGTAATATATTTTGTAGATATTAATTTATACCTTCAATTCTATAACTACTAGATAGAGGTAGATATTAGGTAGAGTAAATACTTCAGTATCTATATAAAATTGATTGTTGCCTTGATCAATATTTGGTACAGAATTAAATGTTAAAAGTTTGATTTAACCTAGCACATAATTTTTATTTACTACAAGTTCAATAAGAGTAAAGTAATTTATTAAAGAATATATAAAGTAGATGGAAATGTTAATGCAAATGTTTCATTCATAGTTGCTTAATAAAGAATAAAGTAGTAATCATTATGCATCATATTTACGTAACTTTTAAATTAACATTTTCACATAAAAATTTTAGAGATAAATTCGAGTTACAATAAGTTAGAGTTCACATTCTTGTTTGTTAAAATCTTGATATCACTTATAAGTATACATAATTTCATAAATTTTCAGATACTTTATTAAATCTATAGAAGGGTTGGGATTGCCGAAACTCTCGGAACATATATTTATGACCATGTTTTCGCTATGCGACTTAGTACATTCCAGGTTCGGCTAAGTCACTTTCTGTTGTTTTGCATTACGTGATA
Source organism: Wiebesia pumilae (assembly GCA_018907045.1). NCBI lineage: Eukaryota > Metazoa > Arthropoda > Insecta > Hymenoptera > Agaonidae > Wiebesia > Wiebesia pumilae. The sequence goes on along the minus strand of JACCHZ010000140.1, from coordinate 893,161 downwards.
ATACTTAAACTCTCGCCATTAGACGGTGTTGTTATGTGTCGGCTAATCAACGTATACTGCGACTTTCACAATTTAAATTTACGTCTAAATATTATAAATGTGCTAATACGTATGTATAATATTACTATAAATATAATGATACCATCAAGCGATTCTTCAGTATATTACATTACATATGCATGCAAATATATGAGCGCTCAAAAGTTAGTGCTCAGTCACTGTTTTCTTTTTCTTTCTTCCTTTTTTCCCCTTTCTCTTTCACTCTCTTGTATACACTTAACTTTCAGCCGCACGCAACTTAGTCAAACACGAGATACGTAGACTCACGAGTAGTTACTTAAGGTTTGTTATTTTTTAGTAGAAAACTTAACCATGTAACCCAATAAAATCTATTTTTTCTTCTCTACGCATGAAGACATTTTTGTAGGCTGGTTTAATAAATAAACTTTTTACTTTAATTCCGATGAAGCCAGATGACATTTATTCTGTAAATTGTAAACTATATATATGAAAGTATTAGTTGTGTGTTTCTGTCTTGACAGTGTGCAAAGAACTGTAAAAAAGAAATAAAGCGTTTATGGAAAGGGGCGTAATGGGTAGTGCGTTTAAAAAAATTTTGAAGCCAGGAAATCCACGGTTCAGTAGTAAATTCACGCCTTTGTCAAGGTACTTTCTATCTATAAAAAAGAGTAATAGGTAGGAACTATAGCCTCTTTCTGACAATTGTGGTGTATATAGCTTACTAAGGTCAAGTAATGCCCACGTCAGCCTAATATATTTGAGAAAAACAGTACTACTTATAATAGTTTGAAAGTTAAAAAGCAATCAGTATAGAATTGTCAGATGGATATTTTCAGCCTCTCACTTGAAGGATCTTGAAAAACTATTGAGAACAATCATACTAAACTTTAGGGTGAGAACAATAATAGATGTAGTAGATGTGGTAGATGTAGTAGAACAATAATAAATGTAGTAGAAATGAAACCATGAAACGTACTAGGATCCCAGATAAACTACAATACGAGTTTACCTCACTTACACAAAGAATACGTAATTTTATTCTTAAAATCCTACAAAATCCGGAGAAATTTAAGACCTACCAAAACAGTGAAAAGAAAATAATTGAGACCTTGCTAATTATCTTACGAGAAAAACGTTAAGGTATAAATTTGATCACAAATTTTATTTTAAATTAGTAAGTAATTGATTAAACATAATGAAAATTAATTAAATTCACTATAGCATAAAGAACTTATTAAATGCCTATTAAAACTATTTGTGTCTAGTAGATATAAATATAAAATCTTGCTAACTTTTGGTAATTGTAAGATTGAGTATAATCCGAATGATAGAATAGTGTTATCGAAATTCTAGAATTTTCATAACTTAACCTTTATATTATATACTAATTATTTTTAACTTTACTTTATATACGATGCATAGTGATGAATAGAATCAAATCAGACATAAGAAGAAAAATATTAAAATTTCCGTAAAATCATATTGATCAATTATGTAGATTTAGAGGATATTTATCGTATAGAATTATTTTAAGTAAATTTCCTGAGTTCCAAAAATGATAAAGCTACATAATATATCTTTAACAGAGAAAGATTTTTATATATATACAATGCTCTTAGAAAATTCAATGATTATGTGAGTATTTACAAAGTATTTATAAAATTAATTATAACTTATTAAATATATAAAATTAAAAACAATAATACGATATGTATTCAGTTAATTATTTTAATTAAAAAAGAAAAATATTGAAACGGAAAGTTATCTTTTTAACGATCGCCAGTTATGGTAGTTCGAGATATTTAATAATAATAGATTTATGTAATAAACCCACCTTAAAATAATTGATCAAATTATCACCAGGATTTCCCTAAATTCGTCATAATATAATATTACACATATAATATATACGTATAAGGTATTGATTTTGATTTAATTATATAAATATTAGTCCTATTAAATATTTATAAAATCTATAGGTTCTAAATATTTATTATAATTATTGTTATATTTATCTTTGTAACTAAATCTTTTATAAGATTATGTAATTTTTTTAATTTTAATGTGAGAGGTTACGTGTAAGAATATTGAGATATTAAATTTGCAGGTTAGCGAGAGATCTGAGTTCTGTGATTTTTAAATAGAGGTAAAAGCATGGTTGTCTCTGCGTAAATAAAGACAGTTAAGCTACAGCGTTTTCTTGTGCAAAATACCAGCGAAAAATAATCACAAGTATTATAAACGTATAAACATATTTTTGAAAATTATTGTATCTTTTTTACTTTATCTTTTTTCCTGAAATACCACTATTATTACTATTTTTTTCAGCAATATACAAAAATTAATTTTCAGAAAAGAACATGATAAATTTTATTTACATATTCAAAATTTTTTTTATTTTTTATTTTTTTTTATTTTATTTTATCACAGTATTTAATAACAGTTTTTATTTTATTACATAAATAAAAGCTATAATTAGAATATTTATATTTATAAAACAATACTTCTTTTTATGGAATAATGAAAATATAAAAATGTATTAACATTTTATATAAAATCTATAAATACGATCTAATTCTAAAATTATATTTTGACTATAAATACTATTCAAATATATTCACCCATTTCCGATAAAATCTTAAAATTATTCGAGCAAGCAAGTTGAAGTATTTATACAAAAAGTAACTTCTAAAAAATGTAACATATACGATAAGACATGACAAAGATTTCAACTACGGCGCTCATGAATTTCACGATGTAAAGAAGCAATTGAGACTACAATAGTAAATAATTGCCGATGATTTTTATAAAAATTGACCAATTTAAAATCTCGAGCTGAACCCGACACTTTCTGTTATAACCTCCACTATGAAACTTTTAGTCGCAGAACAGTACACATTATCAAGAAACACGAGAGAAATTAAAATGAAGCATCTAGAGTTTCAACCGGTTGAGTTTCGACAAAAATTGAAGTTTTTTAAAAAAGAATATTTTTTTTTAAATCAATTAGAAATGCTTAATCGTTAATTATAAAAATTAACTAATTATATAAAAGAAAACATTTCCACCCTTAAAAAGTAGCTTTATAGGGGGTTGAAAAATTTAAAAAATATAAATCCGAAATTATTAGGATTCCACAAAAGTTTATTTTCGATTAATATTAAGTACCTAAATTATTATACGTAAAAAAATTTTAAATTAAAATACCGGAACAATATTTTTAACAACATTATTCCGAAAGCCACACTACGAATCTGTAAACACATCAGTTTTTTTGCGGGTAGCAGTATATCTAAAACATATTAATTATAAACATATTAATATTAATTATCTTATATATTGTTAAACAAAATCATATGCAAATCAATGACTTTACAGGATTTTACTAAAATGTTTATAACATTTACAGTTTTAGGATTCTACAAAATATTTTTTCAAATTATCATTTCCATTATAAAGCCAAGTAAAACCTATACAATCTCACTATTAAAATCATCCGAAACATTGTCAAATTATATATAGGTTTATATAAACCTATACTGTAACAGTATAAGGTTTATATAAACCTTATATTGTAGGTTATTGTTACAAAAAACACAGTTATAGCATTCTACAAAATATTATTTCTGAATATTGTTCCCTACATAAAATCAAATTAAACGTATATTTTTCCAAAATGAAATTTAATAACCGCCTGCCATGGAAGTGTAGCACTCATGCGAATATATAACATCATTCTTAACAAATGCCATACTCTATGTAAACTTGCATAAATAAAATATTTTGAGATAAAATTTAATTAAAATTTTACATAATAATAGTAATATATGATAGAAGTATTCAATCAAATATAAATATTTATTATATTGATGCGCGATGATATGATCACGACCCGTGACGACCAATCGTGTAGGTTCGTACCGGAAAAGGTGACTCATTGGGAGTCATGTAAACAAGTAAAATACAGCGATGCGAGCCGAGGAGGGACCCAGAATTTTCCGCCAAGTGTCGAGAAAACATTTTCTCGTCAATTGGTGTAGCGTTGCTTTGAGTCGAAGGTGTGGAGAAATGCCGTTCGTCGATTGGAGCGGCAATGCTGATCCAAAGACTTGAGAAGCACGCGCGGAGGCCCAAGGACAATTGCGCGGAAGTATAAAAAGTTATTTTTAACTTAATTTAAATACATGTACGTGAACTTAATATAACCTAATATAGTGGAATATTCAGAAATATTCTGAGTCAATAATAAACAATGCTTACTTTATAAAAAGTTTATGAGTATTAGAAAACGATGGTTGTTTTAAGTGAGTATATGCACTCAATACAACCTAAGAGATATATGTTTATATATTTATATATGTTTAGTATTCACACACTAGTTTATACTTATATATATACATACATAATAAAAAAAATATTCATAATAGAAAATAATAGAATTAATGCAAATTTAAAACTGTTTAATAGTGAGTATTATAATACCTTTAAACTAAGTATATGCGGGTTATTAAATGAGCTTAATATAATACAAGTGACATTAATCGGGATATTCATCCCGATGCACGTTTTCTTTCTTTCTTACTCGATGCTTACTAGTCTAACACCACAACGAAGAGTGCAAAAAGTTGCCAATAAAGCAATAACGAGAGGGAAAATTTCGTCAAATTGCTCAACGCACTTCAAGCAGTAGCGTTTTTCCTAAGGAAAAATCCCAAAGGAAGAAGAACTATGTTGCGATTAGAGTAGCGTAGCTGCTTTGTATGTCCCAAATAGGAGATTGTTTGCGACTTATACACATTGAAGAGAAGAACAGGTAGGAAACAATACCAGAACCTTTCAACAACGTTTCCTCCGGCGGCGCCATAGGATACCCAACTGACACCGATCAGCCTTTTTCAGGGTGACAAATTTATTAAACGTACTATTACGATAAACTACGGATGCCAAATGCACCCTTATCTAGATGGTAGTCACTACTTATCTCGCCGAAACGATGACGTCGGGATAAAGACTGCACAATTTAAGACCAGGGAAAAATGACAGTTTTCAACTTCCTATCCTTAAAATCTAAGATACCACAAACTGTTCAATGAAAAGTCTTTAAGAATTACCTATAAAATTAGTATGAACTTAGTAATCTTTAGAACACGAAGACAAGGAAAGTCGTATAGTTATGCATGGAAAGAGGAGTCTGATGAGGCGTCATCAGGTTCAGACAAAATAGCGGCGAAAATTATGGAAGTTTATTAAAAGAACCATAAAAAATGAAATAAGGGAAAGTGATATGCTATGAAAGCACTGCAAATGATCAGCACCTTTTCTACCTAAGTCTTTCTTTGGTAATTACTGTATTGTATTTATTATAAATACATTAATATATTTAATTCATCTTTTTATTTTGAGAAAACTAGTCTTTTTACATTAATCATCATATTATATTGTCAATAATGAAAGAATCTTGGAATTGCATACTATTTCAAGCGCTGGTATAAATCTCGATTACAAAAAATAATACAATTTATAAATACAGCGGAAAATTGGATAATTCGCATCTTAAGCAATATGGGTTGTGACTGGTACTCTCGAGAACGTGCTAATAGATCTCGTACAATTTTAATTGTTAAAAAGATGCAGCAAACAGGTATGACCATCATCTTCGAAGAAATTGAAGTGAAGAAAATAAATGAAGAAAATAAGTAAAGATAATATAATTATCATGCTGTATAAGTTATTTAAAACTTTGATAGCCGTCAATTTTAGAACAATTAAGTGTTAGAAACACCCGAATGCTACACGAATGAAAGTCAATTAAGACTTTTATTTTTCTAGTTTAATTATATTGTTGTCAGAATGAGATTGATCGTCGGTATTTTTTCACAAGATTCCGACTGCTACATATAATTTTGTCTTTTCTCGCATACCCTTTGTTTATTTCTTTACCTTTTCTCCATAAATTCTAATGTTTCTGATTTACTCGCTTAAGCAGCTGAATAGTTCAAAAACAATTTATATTTAAAGAAAATTTTCATTTTTTTTTATAATATAAATTATTTATAATATTTACAAATTTTGGCATAAGATATTAGATTTATAAACAAATCAAAGTTAAAGAAATTAATAACTAGCAACATGGTTAACGTTATAGAACCCATAACGAATGTAAAGATTAACAATTATATTTATAATTGGCGTAATCAATTATATTTGTCATTTAAAAAGATTAAAAATAAATGCAACATTAATGGATTAATATTTATTATTCATTCCAGTATTTATGGTTTAGCTACTCCATCTACAATTACTATTATGTACACTTTATTGATGATTTTACTCACTATTGTATTATATATTCAATTGCAAGTAAGCCCAATATTTTTTAATATTTGTAAAGACTTTATTAATAAAAGTAAATATATTTTAATTTTAAAAATCCTAAATCTATATTGCAATAATAAAAAAGAAATTTTTTAATAAAATGAAAATTCATTTGATAAAAGAAGTAATTAGTTATTATTTTACTTTTCTATAATTCGATTAAGTAACGTATCAAAACATGGTAAGAATCATAATTGAAAGATGCTCGCGCGTATTTAATCAATGAAAAATTAAATAAAGCTTTTTCGGATGAAGTAGTCCTTACTGCTATATATTCAATATATTAAATCATGACTAAAATGCCTTGATGCAGGATAACGTATTAAATGTAACACAATAGAATTAAATAGAATACAATTAAACAAGGTAGAAGTAAATAGGAAAATTCTTTAAAGTTTTCGGTTTATTATTTATGTTCATGATAAAGCTTAAAAAATAAAATTTGAAGAAAAATAGTGGAAAACAGTTTTGTGGATCTAACCTAAAAGGATATAAGAAATATAAAAATGTAAATTAAGTGTAAACGAAATATTATAATTGAAAATCTATATTTGTGTGTACATGAAAAAATATAATTGTAACAATAATTATTATAGATTCTATAACTATGAATTGCTTTTGAACAAAAGTTTAGAGCATCAGTGCATTTTAAACTCATAAATTGACAGCGCAATTCGTGATCATCTTCTCAAAATTTAAGCACACTCAACCAACAATTCAAATTACTCGGCTTGTTTGCTAATCAAAAAATAACTTTGCGCTTCTTTCTGCTAAGATTTATAACTTTAACACACCAAAGTCTCGGCAACGTACGCAAACAATGTACAAGAAGGTTCAGCTACTTAAATGCACTAAAAATTGGATTTCAGTTATTTTTCAGTCCGTGTTGTTTTCGTGCATTTCAGACAATGAATATGCGTAACAAAGTAAATTCCAAAATGAATCCAGAATAATATCCGTATAGTTCAAATAATTGTTTAGTGTTCCTAGAGCTATGTGGTGTCAGGAAATGTCTAACCTCATCAAGCTTTCTGAAATCTGATTCCATTTCATTGTTCACTATTACACCAAATCTTATAATATTTATGTTACATCTACGACGCAATGCCTCTTTTTGACCTGTACAATTAAGTATAATAGCCAGGGATGGGCTATGGTCTTAAGTTATGTATTTCGATATATATTTATGTATAAAAAAATACAATTACATATATAAGAAAAAATATATGCATATATATAAATATAGAAAGAATAAAACAATACGCGATCAAACCTTTCGGCTCGCCCGCAGTTATGTTGGAAAATTATATAAATGAAGTACTACGAGAACAATTATTTAAAACTAGAGTGTAGTAATTTTATAGGGAAGGATCGTAAGAAATTGAAAAAAGGAAAGATTAGGGTCAATCTCTTTTAAAGAAAAGGAACTACATAATGTGGTTTAAAAGGTATTTATTGCTCACTTTCTTATACAGATCACACGGCCTACTTTTAGAAGCGAGATCTGAACGTGAACTGTTTAACAAAGCTTTATTAATATTTTCTTTATTAAGTGCAATTGCGAAGTTGAAGGTGTACTGTATGTGTGTGTGTATGTTAGGTATCAGCTACTCGCATGCAAGCGAAGTATTAAACATGTCGAAATTATGACCTTTTACAGCAGACATTCCAGGCTTAGGTGACGATTCTGTATCTCTTAAAATTTTTCTTATTGGAGAAAACAAAAAGAAGAAAAAATTTCTCTACGGATATTTTTTTCGTTTCTCTCTCTCTTTTTTTCTTTTTATGGAACGGTATCTTTAGTGAGACGGAGTCGTAACATTTATAAAACTTAGTAAATATTAAGCTGGTCTCAACTTAATATTTATATGTATTAGCTTCTCTGTTACGCAAAAAATGTTTTTTGTATTGCTTCTAAGTTACGATTATAAGATAGACAATCGTCGATAAACAAATATTTTTTATTACAACGGAAAAGTGATAACTAATTTCTAAAATCTTTCGGTTGTATTGTATTTAACCAAAAAATATTTATTAAAATTAGCGATGCATTGCAGACACAAAATAATCATTTTTTTACACTTTTCCAGTTGAATTTCGATATGATGGAAAACCAATACTATGGAGTTTCAATAAAAATTGAACATTTTTAAATTCAAATTATTTTCTGAAAACCCTAACAATATCAAGAGTAATTAATTATAACACAAAATAATAAAGTATTGTTCTGTGTATAATTAGAAATTTTATATAATTATAAAAAACATCAATTTTAGTGCCTTTTTATTCCATGTATAAGCACTCTTATGTTTAAAGATAATTAGTTGCATGCTTATAAATCTTAAGAAATCTTTGTCTTACCTTTGAATTCAAATAATTTGTAGGCATAAAATTAAGTACGAATTCACCAAGAAACCTGAAATGGTATTATTTCTTTCTTTCTATTTGTTAGTCATTTAATTATTTATATTCATTATTTCAAATTTTCAATTTTTTCTTTTAAAAATCCCTTTTATTTTACACAAATATTTCAACTTTTAAAAAATCTAACTTTTATAATTAAACATCATTATAAAAAGAGGATTAAAAATGCAAACATGCAGCATTAGTTTTAATTCAATACAGACAGTTTAAATAATTTCTTCTTAATGCTTCGAATATCAATATAAACTAGAAAAGAAATTAAAATACTTTCTTTAATTTTTTAAAAATTTATATAATATAATCATTTTAATAATTTAAAAAGTTACCAATGAACAATAGGATTTTGAGTTTATTTTATATACGATTTACCTAGCAGATTAACTACATCTTTAAAATTATAAAATTCTTTTTACTTATAATAAATTGTTATTTAATTTTAATACATATTGCTAGAAATATTAAAGTGAAAATTTTTCATTTAAACTAAATCATAAGAGTATTTTTATTTTTATTTAACAGAAGAAAGGTAATTTTCAGTAATAGTTAAAAGAAGATTAATTTATGCTTTATAATTTTGAAAGTGTTTACAAAGTTATATAAAGTATTCAATTTATACGTATTAATAGAACTATCACTTTTAGAAAAAATGTATTACTAAAAACATTTCTATTAATAGCGTAAACATTTTATTAACGTATTTTAATAATCTATACATATTACAATATATGTTGCAGTACTTGTAACACAATTTAGAGTGCTTTTCTAAAACAAAAAAAAGAATATAAATAATTTCTTGAATGTTTATCGAAATCTAATTTATTTAAATCATTTCTCTTGAATTGCAGTATTAGGAATATGAAATAATTTTGTTATAGTACATTTTAAATTATCGATCGAAATTATTCATTATTCAAGATATTATTATTTTTAATGTTAATAATTAGTACATAATTTCAAAGCAGAAAGAATAACTAATAGCTGATTAATGTGAAAGATTTTATTTCTGATAAACACAACAACAATTTTCTAAAATTTCTACCATTGTAATAAAATTTTACTAGATGTGAAAGCAAATAAGTTGCAATGCTTTATTTGTATTTTACTCCACCATTATACAGCATAATTGCCGTAGCTCTTACTGGCCTGAACAGCTCGAGGTCAGATTAACTTTATGTCAAAAAGAAAATAAAGCTATTTTCTAAATTAAAGAAGTTATATTATAAAATAAGAGAAATATGAATAGAATAAGAAAATAGAGAAAACAATGTAGCGGATATCTATAATCATAAAATCTGTCGTAGGGTTGGGAAAACCATAAAGGTTCAAAACCCATCCATCCGCTATGGAAATTTTAAGCAGCGACGCCCACATTGCGATATCGATGTGATGTCGCAGCGTGTGCCAAGACCCATGGCAATAAAATTGCCATTTCCCTTTTAGGGCAGCAAAATAATTTCTCAAACGGGTAAGAAGCTGACGAAGATACACCGATAAGAATCACATTGTCGCGGGTGAATCTCTCCGTCGCACACATACGCCAACCTCGCCATACTACTCACTATTTTCTGTTAACAGTTTATATTTTAACTATACATATTACATATGTTTTTACAGTTATTTAATCTCGAGTAAGGTTTATTATATAAACTCATTACATTCTTGGTGATAAATACACCATATCTCTTTAATTATATTTTTACGAAATATTATTAATAAAAAGTGACTTAATACATTGGAGTATATTTAATGTTTAGTATTTGTTTTGAACCTGTCAATTGTTTGTCATGGACAAGCAATTTGAATAATCTAAACTATTATTTAATGAAAAACAATATTAGATGAATATATTAAACTATTGTTGAACGAAAAAGAATATTATATGAATAATAGTTGTATCCTTTTAAAAATAATTAAGATTATTTAATAATAGTTAACGAGAGAAAAATTTTATCTTAAAAGTAATGAATCAGAATACCCTACATTTTATAAATCTCAAAAATAAACTAGTATTGAGAAAACAAATTTTTTGTAAAAATATTTTAATTATATCTAACGCTTATTTATAAAAATCCATTTTTAAACATATTTAAATAAATTTTATATTATTCACATTAATATAACAGTAGAAAAATAGACGTTAATATTAAAAATAATAAGTTATTTAGCGTTTCATCTTACATCAACGACATCAGATTCTTTTGGGGAAACAGTTATATATCTTTTAAGAAGTTCTTGCAAACCAAAGTTATATTTGTTATAACGCTGAATCACTTTGTACTAAATACTATTATTTAGCTTGAGAGAAAAGAATATATCTTTTAGATATTTGTTTTTATATTCAATTTCAGAACTACCAGTTTTGTTGTTGTACTAATCAATATTTTTTATGTAATTAAGAGTTTAAAGTACTATATAACTTAGTAAATAATTATTATTCGGTAAAATCTCAATAGAAAGAAATTAATTTACTTTAAGTATAGACTAAGTAGTTCGAAGACTTACTGTAAATATTTGGTTCATGATTGCGTATTAAAGAAACAAGGAGTAATCATTGCATCAGATATTTATGTAGGTTTAACTGTAAAAATCTATATATCGTTCAAAATAATTCGATTAACCCTAAAAGGGATATACTTTATTAAGCCAGAATAGGACCTATTATTACATAAATTTTCTGATGTGTAACACAATGTGTTCCAGATTATCAAGTCAATCTATCAGATTAATGATAGATGATTCTCGATGTGTGGTTCGCTATTCGGTAAAGTATTTTACAAAAATATCATTAGCAAATATGAATTTTTCTAGCTCTTTGTATATTTTAATAAATCAATATTAAAGTTCTTTTCGGAAAAATTACAAGAAAAAAAAATTTCTTTTTTTATATAGTTGATAAAGACAAATAATATCCTCGTTTGGGGATTTAGCCTGTCCGTTCTTGTCAATGGGCTGAACGTTCCAGTTGACCTTTTTTTTGGTCTTGAAATCGCCGAAAAAAGGGTGGTTTGTTCCTACCAAATAGTTATCTGTTGTTTCTATGTTAGTCGTCCTGAAAAGGACGATTTGTGGTGGTGAAGAATGATACTCCCTCAGGTTGAGTGTAGAAGAAAAATACAAGTTTCACCTCTATCACGAGCCAGCCAGCCACAATACATCCTATGCGGTCACTGCTGTCCGCATGACTGATGCCTTGGTCTCTGCGGTGTCCCCTTATGTCCTCAAAACTCGAATATCGCCGCTTCAATTACTGCGCGGCACTCCCACCCATTCTTTCCCGATCACACTCAATCCCGCGCTGCGCCAATGCACTGGAAGGGATGCTTCCCGCCAAAACCACGCCACTACACTCTGTTATTATCGGCACGTGTCATAGTTTTTGTATGTTTTTTTTTTAATGTAGTTTTAAATCGAAATCCTTACGAAGAGCCATAGCTTTTATAGTCTTATTGTAACTTTCACTTTGTTCCAATCGTAGTGCGATACAAGTACCCGTTGATAGTAATATAAAATTACGTATTTGTTTGTATATGCAATATTGTGGGCATAAATATATATATGAAGACATGCTAATACAAGGGTATATGAAGACAAGCTATATATATGTATGTAGATAAGTCTATACAAACGTGTATGTATAGAAATATTAAAATGCGCAGAAATAAAGTCATTATTGCGTGATAAATTCTTTTCATTGCTCTATCTAGCCATCCTGTATCACACTAATCCAATTTATCTCTTCGCAACCGCGATAAAGAAAAGGAGAGCTCATAAATGTAGAAAGTGAGAGGATCATCTCTCCTTGACCATCCTCTAGTTCTAGCAGCCATTGAACTAATCACATTTTCATTCTCGGACGTTACATTTCGGTGTTTTATTCCGTTTCCCACACATTTTCTCCTCAAAACCTTTACCATCAGCATTCCTCTCCCAACCCTGTATATTTTCTTCCGCGACGATACTCTATTTTATTGTTCTCGAATCTAATTATTAACTATAATTATACTTCTTTTACTGCTTTTAGAATTTAATTATAATACCTGCATTTTTAAAGGTAAATTAGTAATTTAAGTCCCGTTTACTTAAGTACCTGTGTATTTAACTTTGTAAACAAAAATTAAACAGCAAAAAAGCGTTATAATGTTTCTTAAAGTGAGAAAGATTTATTACTGTATGTTGATATATTGATACTACTGCAACAGTATGTCATGATAATTAAAATATAATTAAGTATGAATCATTAATTAAAATATAATTATCATTACTTATGTTAAACTTCAACATTATATATATATATATATATAAGTAGATAAATAATGCCGATTCTGGCTCAATGTTAAAAATCCTATGCTGATTCTAACTTAATTTTAAAGTGTGCCAACATTACTCCAAGATTACTGCAGTCAAAGCAATGGTTATTTCTTTACAGAAAGAATAAATGTTCTAGAACTTAAATCACGGTGTAATCATTATCCTAAAATCATATTTTCTGTGACTCTGTCGCTCTAAATCGCGGAGAAACAAATATCAAACCATGCACATAATAATATATATGAAACAAAATTAATATGATAATGTTATAATTTAATATCTAACCGTATTTGAATAAATTTTTTAATGATTTTTAATATTTGTTCAACTATTATTTTTCAAATATTTATTGCATATGTACATACATATGTATGTATGTATGTACATATATTTGCTATAGGAAACATAAAATCTAAGAGAAATTACAACACGAGTAAGAGCTAAATGAAATTAGAGATGTAGAGCGATAGAGAAAAAAAGTTATACGAGAGCGAATGTAAATATAAGTGCCGTACGATAAGTAAGCATACGGAAGAGAGAAAAAAAGAAGAATAATCAAAGGTAATTCATATATTATATATTTAGGAATATTGTAGAAAAAACCGCAAATAAACACGTCCAATACGATACCGATAAGTACATGCGTCTCCTACAGAATTGTTTAACAAAATCATGCTTTTAGGATTCCACAACTTTTTATCTATAAATTACGTTACTAATATTAAAATCAACAAATAAACAAATTTTTAAGAAAAAATGAGATTTTCGTCATAGTTAAAACTTAACTTAAATGACTCAATACGTATACGTATACCGTACAGCGCGGCAGTTTATTGTTAATAAAAATATGCTCGCGAGGCATTCCACAACTTTTTATTATTAAATATCGTTGGTCATATCAAAATGAATGATATGATATACAAACAACCTGAAAGTAACAAAATCAGAGATTCTTGTCATAGTTAACAACAGCAATTATTGCCATTAAAAAATAATTTATTAAATATATTTACATCGATTGAAATTTTTGTTTTCTTTTATAATTCTAGATTTAATAACATAAGTTTGAAATAGCTTGAATTTGTAACTTCAGAATTCGATTCTTTCCTAACAATTTTCTATAACTTGATATAAGTTTTATACATGTACTTTATTACATTATTATTTATATTATCAGATGACTTACATCATTTTTAATTATTTTAATAATTTCGAGGTTTTATTGTTTACAAAATAAACAGTCATAAATTTAATTTGAATATTTTTAAACGTATTTTTAAATATTATTGTTTATTGTTGTATCAAAAGTATGTATTTTTTCTTAAACATTTTAGCTTTAATGAACATAATTTATATTTAAATAGATCGCAGCGTTTTCTCGTTTATAATATACTGATCGAGATAAACTGATACTATCAATTATTTTCCTTTCCAGAAAAAAAATTTCATTAAAATAATCAAAGTATAAAAAATTATTATATGAAATTGTAAAATTTTTAATAATGTACAAATATTACTTTCTGTGTTTATATCTTTTGATATTATATTTGCAGCTGTAATTTTCAAAGTAGTAAAAGTAAAGTCACTCTAATATTTTTTATGAAAGAATTAAAATGTATAAAAAGTACTATTTTAATTTGTTTAAATTTTACAGTGTTATAAACGTAAATAATACTTGCATTCCTTTCAGAACTTCTCTTTTTTTATGTTTAAATATTAAATTATTTTATTGGAGTGACTAAACTGTCCGCATTTTTTTATAAGAAATTTGTTCCGTTTGTAATTTTCGGGGTTCGATAGTCCCGACGGATCCGTCGGTGAACATATTTTTCTGTACTTGTAAATTATCCTGTTGATTCTGAATAAAATATAAATTTTTCGTTCTTTAGTGAAAATTCAGTGATTTATTATTATTGTACCTCACCTGCTTCAATATAATGAATTAAAGTAAACCACTTATGTTCAAAATTTGTGACCGAAATTGAATTTTTATTTTATATTTAATTCATCTTATAATTTACAATAATTCTTGAATTCAAATACATTTAGCTTCTAAATTTAGCAAAAGGAAAATTTCAATCTTATCTTAATTTACGTTAGCGAAGGTTACGAATGATTAAGCAAAATTCAACGACATTTTTAAAATTAACACGAAGTAATACTATTTTTGGTAGAGATAGATTCGGTGACCTTAATATCCTTTGAAACGTAGTGTAAAAAAAAGCAAAAAAGATCAACTGAACTCAACGAAAGCTTTGAGATAAGGAAAATACAATACCCAGACGGAGAATTTGAGTCTTTCATAAAATATTAACGATAATACAGAATTAATTTTTTGTTGAAAAAACATTTATTTTTTTTCGCGAGAAACAAAAATCATAAATACAAAATTTTGGAATCCCTATTATATAGTTGTTATAAATAATAAGGTATTTCCGTTAAAAAGACGAATGAAAAAGTGAGAAACGAATAATCATATGACTTAGAAATATAAAGAAACATTCATTGATTGAAATATACAGATGATTTTTTTATTACAGCGATTAGTGAAGTGTTCACTAATCCAAAGGCATGATTCGGTCAAAATTATTACGTTTATCTTAAATTTTAAATCTTGTCCTTAAATATAGCTTCTTAAGGCAATACATGTATAAAATTAAATAAATTAAATAAGATAAAGAAATTATATAAGTCAATTTTACAAAGATATTGCAATTAAGGAAACAGATGATCAAAAAATTCCATCGATCGTTAAATTAGATTTCTGAAATGATACACTTTGATATGAAGTATCAAACTTAGATAAAAGAACATGCATATACGCGAGTAAGAATAGCAAATTTACAATTATAATGATCTAGCAATATTGTTGTAAAAATATTTCAAAATGTTATAATTATAGAAAATATATAATGTTTTGAACTATAATCATATGAATTTCAAATGTTGCCAAATTATATGCAAGAAATCGAATTTTAATAATAAAGGCACTAAAATTAACTATGTTAAATAAAACAATAAAAGTTTCAGTATATATACAATATAATATTAACTATTGAATAGAAAATTTGATTATAATATTGAATTAAAAATTTATTTATATCATGTTGTAATAAATAAATTGATTATTTGAAAAACTGAAAGTAAACATTCCATTTTATAATAGATTTATATCAAATAACACCGCTTTTATTAAACAAGATATAAAATTATTCAATACTTCTTTAAAAAATATTATTTATGAACTCTAATTAATATTTATGAAAAACATGTATTGGCTCACTAAATATAGTTAACTTAAAAGTCTTTTAGTATTTTATATTATCGGTTTTACCCTTAAAACATTGTATATACATGAGCCTTTTCTACTATACAGAATCATATCATAAACTATCATAAACTATTTGATAATTTATATTATCAAATAAAATAAAATCCTTAAATTATTAATTTATTAAATATATGTCATATGAAAGTTCATAAAATTTCTGTATATAATAAACCTATAGATTTATAATATTACTTTTATATTACTAGAAAGTAAATGAAAATAATATAAATATGTAATTAAATTACAATTTGGAAATACTTTGTATATTCTAAAACATAGATGTTCAACTATCATTTTTCATTTATATATCTGCAAAAGTTATTCTTAAATATTAATGTTAATAAAAATTTAAGTACGGTGTTGCGTGTGTATTAGGTAAATTTAGTAGTTTAAAATTGTCCAGCCTCTAAGTTTTCGGCCAATACTACTTCAAGTGTCAGTACACAAATTTTCATATATATAATATATGTATATATATTAAGCACACATCGAAAAGATTTACAAACGACATTCTAACTCTGCAAGGCTCGTAGGCTCGAAGATTTTCATAAGTTGATCCGTAGATCCTCGAATTTGCGGTGCGGTAACGTCATTAATTTTTCTAAACAAACGTTTCAAATTTACTTCAAGTCGACTACCACACGAAAAATTGTAATGATAATATTAAAATACTCCAATTATTTGATTAATTTAAATGATAAATATAACACATTATTTTTATTTTCCATAATAATTTAATAATAATAATTTAAAATGAAAATTATTTATATATTTTTATTGTTTCTATTACATGTTTTCATGTATTAAAAAATGAAAATTTTTTTAATAGAGATTAAATAATTTTAATTTTAATTTATATAACTAAAATAAAATTTATTATATTTAAATAATACATTTAAAGCCATTTTATTCATTAAAAAAACAAAATTATCTCATAAATAAAAGATTTTTTAGTCAGCATTTAGTAAATTGGCAAAATTTATATTTCAATTTTTGTAATATTCATTCAAATAATTTTATTTGGTATATAGTACTTCATAATAACATATTAAATATTCAGAAAAAAGTAATCAAATTAGTTTTACTGATAATCTACATTATCTGCACACACTATGTATCTACAGCACCTAAAAAAATGTAATGTACTTTCATAGTAAGATGAGACAGTGGATATAAAGAAATTGACACCGTTGGATTATTTCAATTAAATCAATGTATTCCCAATTTCTATTATTCTACAAATTAAATATAATTAGAAAAATTATTATAATACTATTATAACAAATTTGTATACAATTTATGCAAGTAAACGCTTTAATGCATTCATTAGATATTTAATATATGTGCATTCAAATACATTGAATATCAAGTTTCGCGCAGATTTTCGAAACTTCTTGTGCATATTTATTATATAATAAGACGCAAGAATGTGAAAAAATATATTGTGCAATATTTCTGTGAAAATTGTTATTAAATATTAGATGTAATCCATACTCTTATACGTATAAGAGTGCGTATTCATGTAAAGGCATTGAATATCATTTCGTGCGAAATGAAACTTCGTATGTGTGATTAGTATATAATAAGTATGTACATGCCGGTATATGGATATATGCATAAGGGTGCATGTGAATAGAATATAAAAGCGCTAAATCAAAATTCCATGTAAATTTTTTTACTAAACTTTTTTAAAAAATTTTTGTGCAATATTGATATTTTCTCTATTATGAATTTTTAAAAATTTCAACTTCTATTAAGGGTGGCATTTAAAGGTGGAATTTTAGATAAATTCATTTTTTATCATTTTGGGTTATAATTAATAGTTCTTGATAAGTTTCTTAAGGAATTATTCATTTTTAAAGAACTTTAACTTTTGTTACGACAACAACGTTATCGCTTTCAGACTCATAAGACTTTGCTTGTTAGTCTAGTCTTCTAGACTTATTCATACGTTATTTATTGATTTTCTCGTATAAAACAAGGAAAAACGGTGCTTCCTTCAGATGCCTTTTTATATCCAATACTAAAAATTTTTATACGACATTAATTCGTATTTATTATTCGAAGCATTGAAATTTCGATACTTCAACTATATGAATAAATTATTTTTTCGAAGAGATCCTCTCGGGATCAGTTTATGACTCAAGTTCTTGATACAGTCGAATACAACAAACATAAAAAAAGAGAGAAAGGGAGACAGAGGGTGACTCCTGAAATCTTGTTGCACTGATTTATTAGCGCAGACGCAGCAATGAGATCACCTAGAATGATTTACATAAATTAATGGTAATTTACAGAATACCTTGTAATACTTTTTCACTATCTTACTATAAAAATAGCATGAATGTTCATTAAATTTGATTTATTTATTCTTATATAATTTACTGTATAAATTTCACGATAATGAATATTTAATAACATACTATACATGTTTTAAATTGCAGTTCTATTATATATTCAATCACAAAATATTTATAAAATATTGTCTATAATACACAACTGAAAATCTATATATAAATTATTATTATAAGTAGAGTCTTATTAAAAAAAATCATTTATGAGTTAAAGAATTAGTTTTAACATAAAAGAATTTCGTATTTTATAAAAAAATATATTTTCATATTACATTGTTATGCTATAATAATTAAATTTATACTCATATTAAAATTAGTTATATTTTATAATTATGTTCTGACATATTTTAATTCGTATAAAGTATTTGATAACTTCAGTTTTAAATTACTTATATATTGTTTTATAAAATTATTCCTTATGTATTGATTATAGTAAATAGCCATAAATTATCAGTTTCAGATAAATATAAGTTTTATAATAATAATTATTGAAATAATCACAAATTAAAATTAAAATAAATTATTTAAAAGTGTACAACATATAATATAAATGAAAAAATATATAAAAGTGAGAAATAATTACTAGTGCTAAAAATGTAAGCACATTAAAAATGAAAATATTCCTTAGTTTAAAATAAATTAGTATATTAAGCATATTATCAGCATATCAATTAAAAAAGAAGCAATTTATTAAATACTTTTAAACCAATCAATATTTATATATCCATTATATTTTTATTTTTTACGTTATTTGGAATGACTTCAATTGTATGTTATAAGATTATTTAATTAAAACTTACTTGCTTATATTTTAAACTCAAATATAAATTAATCGTTTGCCATACTAATAATAACCACTATTAGTTTTCTTTGTAGATTAAAAACAACGTAGACAATAAAAACTTAACAAAAACGACGCTAATCATCGCAAAGAAATATCTTGCTGGTTCATCTTTTAGAGGCAATAACAGACATCTACAAATAAAATTAATCTGGAAAGAGGTTAATAATAGTAAGAAAAATATTTATAGACACGTGTCTAAAAAATAGAATCTACATATAGAATATCGAGTCTGGATACAGCCTTTTCTTCTTAATCATTATTGAAAGGCGATTATGAAGATCGATTGAACGACTGTAGAATGCAACTGAGACCAACTGTATAAGTCGATTGGTTTTCAAATAACCCAAAAAGCCGAGACCGATGCGATGATGAATGTTTCCCTGACGGACATACCCTCGAAGACGAAGCGCACAAATATCGCATGGAAGCTGAATGGACCACTGTTTTCCTCGCTCGAAGAACTTCACGAAAAGTTGACCGAACTTCTAGGTAATCGCGGTGTCGCACATTTTTAATATTGTTGCATCAATATTTTCATGTACACTACCACGTATCAAAATCGAGTGGTTGCCATTCTGAGTAAATAAGTATTACGCGAGTATTAAGTAGCAGTTTGCACTTCTATCCACTTAGTGGAGTCATATCTACATATTTCGATTAGTTCTATATTGAAGTCAGTAAGTAAGCTGCATATAAGCTAAATATTAACAATCACACTTAAATACAATAATATATTTTTCTTTAACGTAGGATTTATTTCAAACTTACGTCTGCTAAAAAGTAATTTCTGTTACAAATTGATTACAGTCGAACGAAAAATATAATTATTTTATTAAAAGTACTTTTAAAAATTTTTTCATATTTATATTGCAACATTTTACAATTAAGATATATTTGAAACATTTATCAAAAATTAAAAACCGAGATTATTAAAATTATTATTATTACTAATAGTGGAAATAAAAAATTTTATTGGATAATATAATCTATTCAATTATGTGTTACGTTATGTTTATATGCATAATATATATAATTAATAAAAAAACGTTTATTATCTTTTGGTTAATAACCAAATACATATAAATGTATTTTCAGAGTAGATGCAACTTCTCTGATGTTAATAATATTGTAATAAATTAATAAATATCTATATTTAAGCATTTTTAGAATATATCATTTTTCTTTTTGTCTTTTTACAGAATTATTTCTAATTAACTGAAGTTTTAATATTACTAAATTCTTAAGCTTAAAGAGTTCTTGCGTAATTTAAAAAGTGAAGTTTCTTAAAAATGAGTATTTTCTTACAAAATCGATTAGAAATGCTTTATAATTTCATAACATAATCTAATCATATTAAATATGATCTTCCCACCCTTAAAAACGACATTTAAAGGAGGTTGAAAAATTAAAAAATCATAGATCCAAAATTATTAAGATTTCACAAAAATTAATTTTAAGCACCTAATATTAAATAACCGACTTAACCGACTCTATGTAAAAACAGTTTCATATTAAAAATCAAACCGGAATATTATTTTTAAGAACATTATTCCGGACGCCACGCTGCCAGTCTATAAATGCACCAATTGTTATGCGCGTAACAGTATATCATCATTTTAATTGTCAATTTAATATGTATCACAATTTCTCATTTCATAATATCGTAACTCATACAAAGTCAATATATATACAAATTTACAATAAAAAATCGATAAACAACTGTGTCTTATTCATTGTTAAACAAAATCATATGCAAATCAATGACTTTACGAGTGTTTACTAAAATGTTTATAATAAAGACAGTTATTGGATTCCATAAAATGTTTTTTCAGAATATCGCTCCATAGTCAAATAAAATTCAGTCAAATGTATATAATCTCAAATTAAAATTGATCCGAATAATTTTTACGTAAAAATGCCTTGTTAAATAAAGAAAAATTCATGTGCAAACATGCGTATACTGTAGGTGATTGTTAATAACAAAATTAGGTTTTGCATTGTGCAAAACGTTATTTCGCAATTTCTTTTATAATACCAAAAAAAATTATTTTTTTTTGTAATATTAAATTCGATCCGGAACATTGTTGAACAAGATGTTAAACAATATCATATGCCTTGCCTATTCTTACCCGTGTATCTCACTTACGAGTTAAAAACAATTACAGTTTTGGGATTCCATAAAATATTTTTCCGGAATATCATTCGTGATATAAAGCCAAGTAAAACGTAAATAATCTCAATATTACAATAGATCTGGAACATTGTCAAATTATTTGTTAAATAAAGAAAAAAGCGTATGTATACGTATTTATACTGCTAATTATTTTTTCAAGAAAAAAAATAGTTAATAGTGTATTGAAATAAGTGTTGATACATGTATATATAATAATATATGACATGCACGTAATTTTTAAATCAATTATCATTAGTTAATATTTAGAATAATTTGGAAGTTTGTGAGAATTATGAGGCAGGATACAATAAATAATCTCCGTTTAACACTGACAAAATACTTTATTAACAGTGCAACAATTACGTAGTGCGACACACATAACTAACAGATAGTCGCGACAGATAGTCGCGATGATGGGTTAAACACATGCGTTGAACCGAATGTCGCGTGGCGATGATTCTGGGGCAAATAACTAGCAATCTCTGCCTCTTGCCCTTCAGGAGGCCTTATTCGGCAACTCTGAAAGGAGGATAGTATTTTTACTTGACACGCTGTGACATCGCACCTTTATAATTTTCTCGACCCATTGATGGGTATATTGTTTTATTTATCCGCCACAATAATATTTTTATATTTACTTATAATCGATTTAAATACATATAATTTTTATATGTTTTAATAATTTAATTCATGTATACATATAAGTTTTTATAATTACAATATTTATTATGTACTAGTATTTGTATGTATGTGACAAACCCATGGTCGTATAGGAAATCTTTATATTACTTGACAATGGTATAATGAGAGAGAGAGTGAGCTGAAAAGGCAGAAAAAAGTTAGTTGAAAAGATAAATTATAATTGTTATATTCGTAAATTATTTCTTAATGTAAACAAATTTGTCACATTTTCACTTCAGATAGTCTTTAAATATTAGAACGAATAGATTGTATTATTAATAGTATTTTAATTCTATAATTAAGCTTTTTCGTGACGTAATGGACTCAAAGTAAATTTGAGATGTTTGTTTAGAAAAATTAACGACGTCGCGTCGCAAATTCGAGGATCCACGGATCGACTTGTGAAAATCTTTGACTTCACTAGGTTTACAGAGTTCAAATGTGGCTTGTAAAGCATTTTGATTTGTGCTTAATATGTACAAATGAATGTGCACTGACACTTGAAATAATATCGACCGAAAATTTGGAGGCTGATAGGCATATACAATTTGTAAATGCTGAATTTATCTAATATGAATTTAACCGAATACTTAAATATTATATTTATAATTAATACTAATCCAAAATTTTTATATACATGCAAATAAAAAATACTTTTTTTTTATTATGCACTTTTATAATAATAATGTTATTAATGTCCTATATTATCATTATTTATACATATAAATTTTTTTTTTTTTTTTTTTTTTACAATAGAAAAGGAGACTATGTATATTGTTTTACGCGCATGAGTTCATAATGAATGTATGTTTGCGCATAC
The DNA here is from genome assembly GCA_018907045.1 of Wiebesia pumilae. Taxonomy (NCBI): domain Eukaryota; kingdom Metazoa; phylum Arthropoda; class Insecta; order Hymenoptera; family Agaonidae; genus Wiebesia; species Wiebesia pumilae. The sequence continues at coordinate 869,830 of JACCHZ010000140.1, read as the reverse complement.
ATTTATAAGGTCAATATCATTTTCTTGCATTAACTATATTTGTCTAGTTAATACACCGTTTTTTCATAATAGATATCCGAAAATCAGCCAGTTTACATCTAAATATAAATAATAATATTAAATATTATTATGTCATCTGTAAATACGAAAACAAGTTCATAGTTAAAAATGCTTATTATATAAGTGTACTTTATCATCTATTATTAGTAAGATTAATCAAATAAGGCTTCTTTCTATAAGCATATTTACGATGATACATTATTAATATCTTTTGTGTTAATTACCATTTGTATGCTAACATTAAATATAAAAATCTTTAAAAATTATAATTGTATTAATCATACTTTATTTATAACTTATTTTATATCTTACAGAATAATTAAATTTCATAAATATTTTGTGATATAGTAAGTTTTATAATGTCATAATATCTATATATATTTTAAAAGTAATAGAAAGTTTTAAATTTACTTTAATAAAAATCGTTGTTTGTATAGATGGTATAGATCAAATTCTAATATCTTATTTTTTTAACACTATTTCAATAAAATCCAATTTATACTCCTTCATTCTCTAATATACTAAGATTTACTACCCAATATTAAAATTTACAGATCTAAAAAAACGTTTTCACTATATTTAATCAATATTAAATAAAAAAATCGAAAAAATAGCTATTTATGATTATTAAATTATGTATTTACTATAAAATATCGTCTATTTCCAATTATAATTTGTAATTATATCTTTAATATACTATTTAAGTTTTTATGTTATTTGTAAATTATGTGAAAAAATCTATAAAAAAAACATGATTAGCTTCCTTATAATATTTTATAATTAATATTTTAAAATGTGAAGAATTTATTTATAATAAAAAATAATGTACAAATGTAAGAAATATAACTGACAATGTTTACTCTCATTTCTTTCTGCCTTTCTCGCTCCATATGTTTCTCTCTCTCTCTTTCTCACTCTCATTATACCACTTTCAAATAATATAAAAATTTTCTAATATGTATTTATATTTGCACATTATAAAAAAATGCCAGTATATAATAAATATTGTAATTAAAAAAAAACATATTATATATTAAAAATATATATATATAAATTAATCGAATAAGTCTTTTATAAACAATTATACGAATACGTTGTTATTACAAAACTTTAACTTTTTATAGGATCTTTTTAACATTTTCAATGCTAAAATAAAATCTCAAAATTTGTAAAAATCATATTATTTTTAGTCACATTTTATTTATAATTTATTTTATATGTAAAAGAACAATTTTTTCCTCAGATATTTTTAAAAATATTTTAATTATTATGCAATAATACCAGTATATATGTTTAAAGTGAAGGTAATACCAGATTTTAGGTTAATAAAAATAATCTGTTAGTGTAAATAATTAAATTCTAATGTTTCAAATTTTTATATTCATAAAAAATGTAAAAATGTAATGTACGGTATCGCTACGGATTATAAATGTATCTTTTTATTCCAGTAAGATTGCAAAACGCGAGTCAAATTTGCCAATGATTTATGATGAGATTACTCGCAGATTAAATTTTGTACATCCGTACATAGACGATTTTATTATTTTTTCTGAAAATGAAGAAGAATATTTAGAACATTTAAAAATATCACATAATTGTCTAAACCAATACAGAGTTATTATAAACCCGGCTAAATGCATTTTCGGTGCATTAAAATAATTTAATTTCTCGGTCATCAGCTAAACAATGCAGGTATAAAACACACCGAGGATGCACAAAGGCGATCTCGAAAATCCGAAAACCTGTAATTATAGAATAATTAAAAAGATTGTTAGGAATAATAAACTTTTATAGACGTCTTATACTTGCAATCGCGATATAAATGTAACTCTTGAACAATTTATTAAAGGGAATGAAAAACAGGAAAACAGTGATAATATGGAATGACGAGGCGGAAATGTATTTCAACGCAGTTAAAAATAGCTTTAAAAGGTTTCAATGCTTTTATATCAGCTATCTGAGACTCTTAAGAATTGTAGTCGATTCATCAGATTACGCAATTAAAATCAAAATCAATTAAAATAAAAAAATTAATTTATCTTGAAACTTTTATTTATTTATTTACTGCGACATCACGAATAACAGAATTCAATCATTTATTCCCGAATCATTGCGCTAATCCGTATTCAATTCATTACACGGACTTTCTCATTCAGAATTGATATATGTGTCCATTTATAAATAAGAACTACCAAGAATGAGCGTGATATTACATAAAATACTAAAAATCGAAGGTTTCGAGGTATGCTTCCAATCCTGTCAACAAATTCGTGGCTACAATTAACTAGTTTGAGCATATCTATACGTATATCGTCGGACTGTTACCACTGTCAAATATTTTAAAATATATATTTAAATTTGCAATTTAGGAGGATGTGGAAACATTGGCAGCAGAATTAACCTTCAGCACGGGCATATGTTTGTTCGGAGAATTTTTCATACAAATAAGCAGAAAGTCAGATAACATCTTCAAATTGCGGATAATTTCAAGTAGCAAATGTAAAGTCTTAAACCAACATAAGCTGCTCATTATGGATTGCGGAAGGTCTTTATTTTTAAAGATTTGTACGCCTTCTTTATGAAACTTTTTTATGAAAGCCTATTTGTGGTAAAAGACGAAATGAAAGAATGTTTGTTATTGATATAAAAAATTTCATTGTTTTGAATGACCGTTTGAAACCAGCTTTTATTTTAACCAACAACGAAAAGAAACGGTCAACAACAAGAAATAATGAAACTTTTAAGGTAAAAATAAATGCAACCGTGCCGCATTCTTTCAAGAAATCCCGGAATTTCTTTAAATTATGTAAAGATAGGAGTCAGATTTCCCGATTGCCTGAAAGTTGGTTTTAAGCGGATTAGCTAATGATTCAATAATGCTTTTTTTTGTAAAAAAACAAAAATTAAAATACTTTAATTGTAATCATTTCTGTAATACTATAAATATAATAAAAACGTAGTAGCGATTGTTACTATTAATCGTAGTAGTATTGAAGATCGATGAAATAATAATAATTCATTATTGTTATATATTATACTATTTTTTATTAATACTACTAATTATATACAATAAAATACGTATATATATATACATATTGGAAGATTAAATGAAACGTAGAGTTCGATATTTTCGAAATATACAAAAAAAAATAAAAACCAAAAACAATTATTGTTAAGAAGATGTTTTGGCAGACATCGTAAGGTAACGGAAATTCTTACGAATAATAGAGAAATCATAAAAATTCTCGACCCATATGTGCGCTGCAAGACGATTTAGAAGTAATGCCCACGCTGCGATTTGTATCGAATAATGGTACAGAATCGCTGCATTTATACATCGCGACCGAGAATATATATAATAGTAATAATAAGATAATAAAATAATAAGGATATAATTCTCTTCTTAAATAAAGATGATTTATTTCATCTTGTCACGTACTCCTCGCGTATCCCAAGAATAAAAGATCTAATGCAGGTTATAGAAAAAAGCAAAAATAATGAAATACATTGATTAGTTTTCACTGCTATTACGTGTACTGTTAATGGCAAAAAAATATAATAACAATAAACTACATACTCTACATACCATCATTAAAATCAAATATTTTTCCCGCTAAGAAACTTATAAAGAACAAATATTATTTTATTTTTTCGGGTGGTAACTGTAAATCTTAAAAAATAAGGAAATTCTTACAACAGCACCGGACGCACTGAACATCAAGATTTTTTCGCGGTACAACAAGTGAGAAAGCTTGCACTGCTATAATAAGAAAGATACACAATGATAATTTGCAGCATACGTAGTATAGACTCTTCGGGTATAGAGACCTAAGTGCAATAAAAAATTTAATTAAAAAGAATTGTCCTCCGAAATTATAAGAACCCAATAACTAAATAAAACTGTGATAGACAAAAGATTTGTAAATGCTGTTTTTAAGAAAAAATGTCACGACAACCTTTTCCGAAAGAATCGACCAATAAAATGGAAACATTAGATTTAATATGCGGGTCCATTCAAATAGAGACCTTAAAAAAAAAGAAATATATTTTTACTCTCACTAATTATTTTTCACGTTATTCAATAATTCAATGAAAGAAAAAATAAAGTCAGCAATTTGAAGGATCAATACGTTGAAATGGCGGAAATATGGTATGATTCAATCTGAAAAATTCAAGATAGTGAATAAAGACGGAATGATTTACAGCTTAAAAAAAGGCATGCACGGTTTCAAATAGACAGCAAAACTGTGGAATGATAAATTAAATATTATACTCAAGGGATTTTACTTGAGTCATTATTAGTACGAACATAATTATTACGAAATTTATTTTTCAGAAAAATTTAAACGACGAAAAAATTATAAAATTTGAATACTGCTCAACAGATGAAATGCTAGCAAATATGTCTGGTAAGTCTTTTAATAAAATTGAGCAAATTTAGTAAAAAATGTGGTCTATTTCTGCAAGCAAATAAACATCAACGATGACGAAAAGTGTGAAGTACGTCGATAATGAGTATGAATTGGAGTATACAAGCATCAAAAAAAGTCTGACACTTCCTTTCTGTGTTTTATTGCATTTGAAGCCAGATATCCAAAGGATTTGATTCTTTGCAATTTGCCAATAAACACAGAAGAAATATATTTATATATATAAAATAACAATTAATTTATTTATATCAAATAATATAGTTTAACATATGCGTAGATTAAATAATATTTTAAAAATTACAAATTAATCAACTCTAGCAATTTGAATATCGAATTGAATATCGAATATTGAAAACAAATTTTTAATAGAATAAAATCATATTTATATAAGATTTAGAATGATAACTAACTTAATCAAAAAAATTCATATTGACAAAGCATATTTCAGAAAAATACCAACATTTTTTATTATTAAACTTGATTCTATTTTGAAACTTAAAAGTTGATTTAGAAAAAGATTTCTTTAAGTAAATAGTAATCAATTAAAAAATTAGGATTGACATTTTTACGAATTTAAAAAAAATTTTTTTTTTATTTGACCCTGTCATAATCTCTTTTTTTTCTCCGTTATTATCAAATTTGTATAACAAAGTATATGTATATATAAATGAAATTTTGTAACATTATAAAAAATTCAATTTTTTATTTCTTTTTTTTGTAACTTTACGATAATTGAAAGTAACTTTCAGTAGAGACAAATAAATATTTATATTTAAAATGTATTAATTATATCTAAATTCGATATTTAAATTAATTAATGATTTTGCAATATAGAATACTGATCGATATATTTTTATGCAACACAGTAATTCTTCTTTATAAAGTTTTTATTGAACAGTACTTTCTATTTGAGATGGAACTAATAATTCATTCTAGAATCTTTAAAAGTAAGCTTTAATGGCAGACATGTAGTGACTTTTACTATACATTTAAATATTATAATGAATACACTAAGTATTATTAAATTAGATTTTAATTATGAAATGAATAAAGCTGCTTGACCGTACCTGAATCAGTGCATTTATTGTTTATCTTCATAACATAATGGAAACTTTCTTCAAAATATGTAGTTGTACCTAATGATATTCATTGTTTAATATCTTTCAGAAATAAATTAGTTACAACTAATATATTATGCTATTATTTACAGTTTATTAATCTTATTAAGTGCATTTATGCTCAGAAGAATTTTACATAAAAATAAGTATTATTCAGTTTTATTTAAATTTAGAACAATGAATAAAAAATTCATTACGTTAAAACATAATCGCTAGTTTTGATCTAACACCATAGATTTAGCCATCTCCAAAAAAACAATTTTAGTCTATTATGAAACCATTTACTTAAACACTAAAGTCGTCATTTTGTAAATATCAATACGTATCGCAGTCTTTCAACAGAAGGTATCACACATTGAAAAATTGACAATAAGTACAAGGCAGTGAGTTAAACTTATCGAGACCTTCCTTTCTATTTGTATATAGATATTTTAAACTTAATTGAACATATATTATAATATAATAACCAATTATTCTTAGCTGACGTTATTTTACTATGGTCATTAAAATAATGATTAAAATTTCTGTTCCTATAATCAGTGATACTTGCGTCGTATTTTATTTCTAATTATATTTAAGAAATTTTTATGTTAATGAATCATGTATAATAAGTGATCTAATAATAAAAAAAATCTTTTAAATTTCATGATTCATATACTATAGTTTCCACATGAATTAAAAGTAAATTTACACGATGTTACCATTATAATTCATTCACATATTATGGATTATTCTGTTCTATCGTTGCTATCATATAAAATGATAAATTTATCAATGTTTAGCTTTTGTGATTTTGTAAAAAAGATGACATATTTTATACATATAGACAATTCTACTATTATACATTTCTTCTACAAATTTATCATTTATTATATTTTTAACTTGACCTTAAAAATCATATTATTCTATTGCACTCAGTAATAAAGAAATTAAATTTGTTAAAGAATAAGATATTTATGAAATTGTCTAAATATATATAATTTTTTTCGTGCGTAAGAAATTGTTTAATACATTATAGACTTTATATATACACCTAAATATATATTAACATTAAATATTAAATTTTTTTAACTAATTTTTTTTTTAATTTTTATGAATATGAATTTAAAAAGTTTGAAAATAAAATAATACATAACTAACTGCAATACTTGCTATAAAATATCTTAAAAACTTTTCATTTTGGTTGCCCATTAATAATTAACATTTTTGCAAAATTTATGAATAGAATATAAAAAAACATTATTTTTCATTATTCTATTAATTTAATTCATAAATATTTTAATTATTAAAATAATTACAATAAAATTACAACTTTCCAACGGTTAATATATTTATTCAAACTTAAAAAGTATCTGTAAATTTCAAACAAAATAATATTGAATTATAATTTTTATTAAATCTTTAAATAAAGTTTGATTTATAAAAGAAACATATTACTAATTCGATTTTTATAATCATATATGAAATATAATTCTTATAGAGACTTTCTAATGATCTTTTTACTTTCTTTTGAGAAATTCAAAGATGCAATTTAAAAAGTTGAATATACTTTAAAATAATTTTAATATTACGTATGATACGCATAATAATTATTATTATATTTAAAAAAATTGTGAATACAAAATAATTCAATTAATCTACTTATATGCATTATATGTATAAAATTAAATGTATAAAAATTATATGTAAACATTTATCACTTGCTAATTACATTAAATCAAATTTTTTATTAAATTAAAAGTATTATTTTTTTAAAATAATTTTTAGAAACCTTAAGGAAAAGTAATTTATAAGCGTGCATATGTATAGTCTTCTCCTCTCAACTTGGATATTCAAGTAAACGGATATCTAAAGAGCTGTTTCGTACTTGTTATCTATTTGTATAATCATATTCGTTATAATCTTCAACTTTAAGAATTGATTTTATGATGAATAGTAATATAATTTTATCATTTTCTATAACAATAACAAAATATTTGTATTAAGACTTAACTTGAGGTCACATGTATAATGTCAAACGTATAATGTCAAACAGCATATAATCTGAGAAAAAATAAAAATTTATACTGAAAATTGATTATTTACAAAAAAAATTATTTTTAGTAATATTGAAAAAAAATATGAAATATTTATTAAAGTATTTTCTAAAATGTTTGAATATAATAATGATGAAGAAATAAATTATTAGAAATAATGATTGTTGAAAGAATTTAAAATATGAAATAAAGTGACATTGATCTAGAATACTGACAAGAAATTTGAAAGCTACATATATAAATAGATAATTTATATAAAAAATGAATACAAAATGGAGCTATGGTGATAAAAGATACCTGTGTATAAATACATTGCGATTAAGCAGTTGGAAAAATATTTTATTTAAGTACAAAGTAATAAGGCTATCGTAATTAGTTATTCAAATTAGCTTATTGAACAAATAAATGAACAATTTTATTTTTTTATTATTTTTATTATTATTACTGGGTGAAGCTGTTGAGCTAAAATTTTATGAAAATAATTATTTTTATATTGTACTTCTAAATTGAAAATTTGATTATATTTATGATAATCATATCATAATCAGATTTATTACACTTCAAAATAGAAATATATAGTGCAAATGTGAGATGCATTATTTTAAGAAGTGAATTAGCTAAGCTTAATAAAAATTAATGTATTGCTTATTTTACTTATATATTTGTAGTAATACTTAAAATACTTTTCCTCGAACTAATAGTGTATTGTCTACAGTTTATAATATAGTGTTGTTTTTACAAATTTACTATTATGATCGAGTTTTGGTTTATTTGTCATACCAACATTGAATATATTAAAATATTTATTAAGATAATGAGCAATTAAACCCATAATTCTAGGAACTTATATAAAATATATATATTCATATTAACAAGTATTGAATATGTAGGATAAAATTAATATAAGCATTTACAAAAGTAAGATTATTACCAAAAAATATTTTGTGCAAAAACAGTAATAAAAATGTTTGATTAAAAAATTGAAGTTGCCTTGAGATTTTTAACAAAATACTTTTTAAATTTAAGTTCAAAAATCGAAAATATAAACAAATGTAATTCATAATATTCTGTGATGATTAATTAAAAACATATTTTTTATGCTTTAAGTATTTTATTTCAAAAATACTGGATTGTAGATAGTAGAAAAAACTAATAGTAAGCTAACTAATAGTAAAAAAAACTAATATATGACAGCAATACAGGATAGAATTTCTCTACCACGTGGATAAAACCTGATCACGGTCAATAATCATGCACGCAATTGTGTACATACTCGCGCACAAATGAGAATTTGTTTCCCTCTCCTACTTTCTTTTGTGTAGCAGCTTCTGCGCGCGCATTAAAAATAAGCAACCTTCTGTAAATAGTTTTATAGAGCAGGACTGGTAGGAAAGTTGGTTCTGATCATTGTAGCGCCGTTATTGTTGACGCGCTGGTGTGCCTGTATTAATTCATACGATCATGTGCGCGCGAAAGCATTGCACACACATGCATACGCGACCGCATCAAAGAAAATGGCGATGTCCGTAGTAAGCAACTGTCTCAATCTCAGCACATTGACGTTGATTGCTACTTGAACTTCGAAATATTAACCTCGCAAATCGAACATTTTGCATCAAGAAAAGCGTCGTCAGCATACACGAAATTCAACAGTGTGCATAATTTCTACTTGTTTATTATAACAAGTCTTACCCCTCTTCGTTTTCTTTCTCTCTCATAACTGTATATATAGTCCAGTTCGTTTTCTTGCTCTAATCAAGGAGCGCCTGTGCACCGTCGTGATGTCAGTCGCTGCGTCGAAAGAAAAAACTTCGCTTCGATTACGCGGTATTTTATCTACGTGTACGCGCATGTGTCTATAAATACTGCATTTCACGCGTGCCACCGCTAATACTAAAGAAGAAAGGCACGCGCAAAAAAATTAAACTAGCTTCTGACTGTCTCAATTCTTTTATTTCTTCGAGAAGTGCTAGTGCGAAAAAAATTAGTAAATCGCAAGAAAAAAACAATATCTTTATTTTGTTTCCAGAGTTACGAAAAGCGTACGTTATTTGCTACATTAGGTAGCACGGTACAAAATTCATTAGATCTGTCTCTTTCTCGCACTTTACGCTTTGGTTGTATACTGCGGCTGCGTCTCCTGCAAAAACGCCTGAATGTATGTATTAGCGTTGGCTATGTGGAACATACACAGTTTTACTCCAAATATACTTTTCTCTCTCTCATACTCTGAAAACTGCGCATGAGTTTTTCCTTTCACTTTTTGCACAGCATATACGGATATACAGGTTACAAAATAGGACAGGATTACACGTTGTGTTTTTCTGCGTACTTTAGTTCTATCATCAATTGCTCTTGCGCGCGTGTGTTTTATGTGCAAGATGTATATCTTTGTATTTGTTCATACCGGCGCTAAAGGGTTCGCCTAGTTTTCGTATTGTCTATGTTCATTTTCTCAGTTATTTTAATTTTTGCTTTCTATATTTTGTATTTCCTAACATTCTTTGTATTGGGAACGAAGCAAAAAAGTACAAAATAATCGAAAAATTTTCACATAGAACATTCAGTGCTTACTTTGAGCTTTATTGAACTAACGTTTTTCACTGTAAAGAATGTATTAAAAAAATAACGTGGATAAGTGAGTCAGTGGTTATAAAGAGAGAGAGAGAGTGAACACGAAAGAGGGTCAGTTTTAAACTAATGTTCAAGGTCAGGATTGGTTAATTAAAAGTACGGTTGAATAAATTATTTATATAAACAATAGTACAAGAAGCTTTGGTTATTGCACAAAGAATAAAAGAATACAAGTTCAGATGCAAACTACTCATTATTAACTGGATAGGCAACATGGACTGCGGCGAGACCTCAAGTAGGATCATTATTACCCAGGCATTGGATTAGAAACTGATTTTTTTTACTTAGAATAGAATTTTATTAATTTGATAGATATACGTATCAGTATTTGCAATTAATTACTTTTTTTTTATAAAATTTTCCAATTTTTTAGTATTTTATGCTCTATTCTGAATAAGATTCTGAAATGACATTTTAAACATAAATAATAATTCAAATATTTTTAAAGATTTTGATAATAATTTCAAAGCAAAAATTATTTTACACAAAAAATAAACATGAAATTAAAACTACAATTAAAATTATGTATTAATTTTGAATTTATGCTTCTTATATATTTACATACATTTATATAAAAAATTGAATTTTTTAATATATTATATAAAATTACAATTAACTATTTAATACAAGCAGATATACTTTTGTTGACAATATCAATAGATAATGACATTACATTATAAGTTTATTAGTTTCATAAGTTTTTTCTTAATCATAACGGAATATGTATTTATATGCATTATTTATTTAATATTAATAACTCAAATAAAAGTGATTTACTATGAAAGATAAAATAAAAAGTAGTATTATTATTTATGAATAGACATGTGCATATATGTGTGTAGTTACATGTTTTTTATCAACATTTGTTTATTTAATAATAAAAGTTTGTTGTAAGCCTTTTTGATATTATTTTATTAAGTCAAGAATTTTGCTCAAGAACAGAAATTTATAAGTGACTGATAACATTTCTAGTTTCGATTAATTTTTTTACTTTATTTTTGTTTTCGTACAGGTAATGGGGACATTCAGTGGTGTTTTTCACAGGTAAAAGGAACCTTAGAGGATGATGTCACGGAAGGTAAATTCCAAACATGTTTCTTTAAATTAGGCAACTTTATTCGCATGAAATATTATCAACATGCATTAATAAAACTCAAATGAAACAAATGTTCTTATTTTACAATATATGATACTGATTAAAAAAATCAGTTAAAATGTTTTATTGCAATATTTTAAATAAAAAAATTTGATATTTGATTATTTATCTTTCAAAATTTATTTATATATAGTACAAAATTGTTGTTTTTGCTAGTTATAATATATTCACTTCTTATATATTCATAATTTTTTTCAATATATTTATATATTCACTTCTCATAAATATTTGCATAATTTTTATTATCTGTTAAAATTGCAAGCTCTTAAAATGGTTTAATTCATTAAGAAAAGTTTCTTATTTGTAATAATAGGTATATTACAAAAATAATTCTTAATAAAATTATTTTTTAATTTTGATTTTGAATTTTATTTAATAATTAATGGTAAACTAATAATAATAGATCAGAATTTTATGAACATTAAATTATTTAAAAATTTTATTTAATTTATCTCTTTTTTGTCTCGTAGTTTAATAGAAAAAAATATTTCATCAATAAGTTAGTGTTTCAAGAAAGATAAAATATATTTATTTTATATTTTAAAACATATATTGTAAAAATTTTCAAGTCACCTTAAATTTTGTATTTAATAAAATGAGAGTAATTATTTTCCATTTGTAATATCTTTATATTCAATGTTGGAATGTCCTTACATGAATATAATAAATATAGAATACAGTAGTATAAGCTTCAAAATCCACTTTAAAGTTGCTTTTCATTTGTTTCAGCTGACATTATCTCCTGTGTAGAATTTAACCATGATGGCGATCTCTTGGCGACAGGTGATAAAGGTGGTCGGGTTGTTATATTTCAAAGGGATCCTCTTGTATGTTGAAAATTCTTTAATATTAAATTTTTTATTATTTTTAACTTTATAAATATTGCACTGTTAAGTAGTGAATTTAGGAACTAAATATAAGTTTAAATGTTTATCAGGTTTTGACCATTAAATCACTGGATCTAAGATTACCATAATTAGTCTGCTCTTTTCTTTATTGTTAGTAATTTATGATTCAAATATATTTTTATGTAACTTACACGTTATTTAGTTATTCTAAAAAAGAAATATAATAAATACAATTTGCAGTTTCACATAATTGTATTTAATAAATGTTAAATACTCTTAATATATTTTTATTTCGATAGTATCATTTTAAAAATGATCATGGGTTTAATTATTTGAATCTTTTGTTATTTTATTAAATGTACTAGTCATTTATTATTATGTTATGAAAATAAGTACATTTTTCAATATAGAATGTTTGATAATTAATCATATTAAAGTAGTATATGTATACTTAACTGTAATACTCGTAAATTAACATCAATTGATTTTTATTATAGAGTAAAACAATTATTCCAAGAAGAGGCGAGTACAATGTGTACAGTACCTTCCAAAGTCATGAGCCTGAATTTGATTACTTAAAGTCTTTAGAAATAGAAGAAAAAATAAATAAGATAAGATGGTTGAAGAGAAAAAACCCTGCGCACTTTTTACTTTCAACAAATGACAAAACAATTAAACTTTGGAAAGTTAGTGAGCGAGATAAGCGAGTTGAAGGTTATAACACAAAAGAAGAAAATGGCGCTATTCGTGATCCCACATGTATCACTGCCTTAAGGGTGAGTTTAGTACAAAAAAAAATGATCTTACAATTTATGTTACTTAATATTCAAATCCAAGTTTTGTAATTCATAAATAAATAATTCATAAATAAAAGATATTAAACATTCTTAAATTATATTTCTATTAATTTGTAAATTTATTTTTTTTGTACATGTGTACAGGTAATATCATTATGATTTTTATAATTTTTTAATGTATTGTTAAATAACTATTATTTTTAATAAATTTTAAAATAAATTTCTAATTGAATCCAAAGTTTAAAAATTCTTAAAGTTTTTAAAATTGATTAAGTAATGACTTCCTTGAATAGTCAATAATTATAAATGTTAATTTTTAGGTACCTACTATAAAGCCAATGGAACTGATGGTTGAGGCTTCACCAAGGAGAATATTTGCTAATGCGCACACTTATCACATAAATAGTATAAGTGTTAATAGTGACCAAGAGACGTATCTCAGCGCAGATGACCTTAGGATTAATCTTTGGCATTTAGAGATAACAGATCAAAGTTTTAGTATCTTTTTCAATAAAATCCATTAATTAAAACTTATCGATTACTTAAGTTAGTAATAATATTTATCCTTTTTTAATTTTGTATATAATACTAATTCTATTATTTATGTAAGTTTATTCTAAAGTAACAGTAAGATTTATTCTTAAACTTTAAAAATAAACTTTTAATTTAACATGTAAATTAGAAATATTTCATGTGTTTCGAATTTTAACATAGAGTGAACAAGATAATGTTGAAGTGCATTTCCTTAACAACTTTTATAGATATTGTAGATATTAAACCCACTAACATGGAGGAGCTGACAGAGGTTATAACTGCAGCTGAGTTCCATCCTGTAGAATGCAATTTACTCGTCTATAGCAGCAGTAAAGGAACGATTCGCTTGTGTGATATGCGATCTGCGGCTCTTTGCGATCGGCACAGTAAACTTTTTGAGGAGCCTGAAGATCCTACCAACAGAAGCTTCTTTTCTGAAATTATCTCAAGTATAAGTGATGTTAAACTTAGTAATTCTGGTAGATATATGATTAGCAGAGACTACCTCAATGTTAAAGTGTGGGATTTGCACATGGAAACAAAACCTATTGAAAGCTACCCTGTAAGTATTATAAAAATAATAATTAGATATTTTCTCCTCATTTTCTTAACACTTTCCTGCTGTAATAAGCATAAATATTCTATATTTATATTAAATCCAATAAAACGTCATTCCTATTTTTGGATGGAATATAAATTTATTTTATTTCCTCAATTTTAATTTTTGAAATTTCATTTATTTTTTAAGAATGTAGTAAAATAAATATTAGTTTATTATCATCTTACGAAAATTTATTAACATTTTTTAATAAAATATGATGCTATAATATTTATGCTAAATTTAAAAAGTCTTCTAATACTTATTATAAACGAAATATTTAAGAACTTACGCGCGCGCGTACATGTATGTATGTAAATGTGTACAATGTACAATATATACATAGTGTAGTAGTGATCATGCACTTATCTGTCATATCTATACTTTCTAAATGATTAAAAAAAGACAATTACAATATATTCATACTTAAGTATTTAAAACATTATTTTTAGATGTGGAATAACAATTTCAATTTTAAATTTTAATTATAATTTTAAGATATTTCATTGACATTTATACTCAAATAATATAAAAATTATAATAAAAGAAATTTTTGTAAAAGATCAATTTCCGAAATTTTAATTTAAAAACTAATGTGATATTAATTAATCAGATCAAAGAAAAATTGAATTTAAATCCTATATAATGTAAAATACTTTGAACACATGCATAGAATTAATACAGTCAAGTTAATTTATTAGGTAAATTGTACAAACTGTTTTCAAATCATAAAATTTTTTTAAATGTTCATTATTTGATTCAGAATTAAAATAGTAATTTATAGATGTAAATGCTATATCTTAACAAATATTTAAATTAGTTATCAATACTATAATAATATTATATAATTGGATATAAATGTTAATATTACAGTAATTACATTGCAAAAGTAAAATTCAATGTTGAGAAAAGAATGATTAATTTCAAACATTGCGTAAATGAAGATAGATTCAAAATTTTATTAATCAATTTTCAGATGAATCTTACTTGTAGCTACATAATAAAATAAAAATTTTTTGTAATAAAAAATATCTGTTCAAAAACGAATCAATTAATCATTAAAATAATATATATTTTAAAATGATACACAAAAATGTAATAAACCATAGAACAAACATCCATTTGTTTGTACTTGAAATATTTATAGTGTAGAAATAATTATTGAAGGAATTAATTTTTCCTGAAAACATACATTTACATTATTATATAATCTTAATTTTTGTTTCATTATTAGAAGTCTTGTAATGAAATAGTTCTAATTATACAAAAGTTAACTTTACCTATAACTAGTAAAATGCAATATTATTGCACAATATTATTAAAAAATGTATGAATAGAGTATTTTTAATTATTCAATTAATAAAATGTTTTATTAATTTATTATTGAAATATTTTACTACAAATTAAATTATTAACTTTAATAAAAAATATTTTATCTGAAGATGGCTAGGTAGTCATTCTTAATATAAAGAATTGTTTTAACTCTATTGCAAAATAACAAAAAGAAATACTGATGCATCTTTTTAACTAATGTTTATTGACGACATCTACATTCAAAAAATTACAAAAGTTATTTATAAATAGAGTTACATAATATTGTAGAATCTTTTTTGCTTTTAAGATTTTCAAGAGTTCAAAATGAATTAACTTATGAATTTTGTATGGAAAAACTGAACTATAGATTTATTGGTATTTTATTCAATAAGGGCACCTATTTTTGGTACCAATTTTTCTCAAAACAGTCTGGTTTTCATTCAAAAATTAGGATGTTTAAATGAATAATATATTGTTTCAAAATTAATATATAAAACGTGCTTTAACTTATGTTAGGTTATGTTTAGCTTATGTTTAACTTCTAAAATCCATCTAAAAAATCCAATTTTTTTGAAAATTTCTTATTAAAATCGACTATTGTACTTGCTAATATACTCAGTTATTATTCTTGGAAAGAATTTTACTTCTAAAACAAGCAATAAAAAAGAATAATTTTTCGAATGCCTAGTTTCTTAAGAACATTTACATTAATTTGTCCGTATTCGTGGATTTTTAACTATCGTAATGGATATTATAGTGTCTATATATTTTAGATAAAAGATGTATAGAATTACAGATAGTTTTCTTTTAATATATTTAAAAGATAACATTTAATTATTCACTTAAAATTTGTGAGTATAAAAATTTTGAAATTAAAATTCCACGTTGCTATTTAATGATTTGAATATAAATTTATCATTGTAAATTTAAGTTAGAATGAATATTCGATGCTTTGAGTTGATCACTAATTTACAAATAATTAAAGAAAAATATTTTAGGTACATGAGTATTTAAGATCAAAGCTGTGTTCGTTGTATGAAAATGACTGCATCTTTGATAAATTCGAGTGCTGCTGGAGTGGCAATGATTCGGCTATAATGACGGGTTCATACAACAATTTCTTCCGTGTATTTGATCGTTCATCAAAACGAGATGTAACATTGGAAGCAACGCGTGAAATTGCCAAACCAAGAACCCTTTTAAAACCCCGGAAGGTATTTATAAGGCTGTAAAGTTACTAATTAGCGATTACATTTTTTAAAAGTAAAACTTTCATTTTTCATTAATGTAATATAATTAATTTAAAGAAATCTTTATTATATTCGTTTGAAAATACTGTAGAAAATTTACTAATTATAAATTATAATCGATTATAAGTTCATATTATATGATTACTATTTTTAATATTCTATATAAAGATAAAAATAAAAATGAATTTTATAATTGACCTTAACATCTTTAGTTAATATTTTCTATTTATTATGAAACAAATATGAAATTTTGTTATAATACAATGAATTTAAAATTTTTATTTATAATTCATTATTTTTATGTAAGTGAGCAGTAAGTTCTAATTTTTTTAACAAGATTTCCAATTATATTAACTCAGAATACGTCTTTAATTTTATAATTTATTGATCAAATCGATTTTTGCAAAATAATCAAGGTGTTTCACTATTAAAAAATAAAACAGTTACATAACTAAGAATTATTTATTAACTAACTAAATTATTTTATAATTTTATACATATAAAAATAAATTACGATCTTAAATTTAGAATTATATTAATTTCAATCATATTTTTCATTTTAATATTTAATATTTTTTTTTACAATATAACTTTGGATGTTGCTGGATTTTTGCTCAAAGTTATGTGCTTACGTAAAGTAGCAGTCTTTCCATTTTAAGAGTTCTTGAAACTTTACATTAATCCTAGGTTTGCACCGGGGGTAAACGAAAAAAAGATGAAATCAGCGTAGATTGCTTAGATTTTAACAAAAAGATCTTGCATACCACATGGCATCCCACTGAAAATATTGTAGCAGTAGCAGCCACAAATAATCTCTTTCTGTTTCAAGATAAACTTTAGCATATTTATATGCAGGTATGTTGTATGTATGTATTGATTTTTATGTATTTTAAATAAGATATGAAAGTAAGCTTTCTGTATTTCATTAATACAATTAATAATATTATAAATAATTTTTTAAATATTTTTAAAGATTAAGTATTAAGCAAATGTTTTAATTTTTTAATTACTTTTTTATATAATAAAATAATGCACTGTTGTATTAAATATTTAATATTATACTTTTTTTTAGTATTTATATTTCAATACTATATATATATATATATATATACTATACAATATTTATATTTCAACAAATAAGTATATCCTCTAATTTTCCATTTTCTTATTTTTTGAATAAAAAAGATGATTAGTTTTATTGAACTGTATTCGATTCTTTTATTATAGTATTTGATAAATATCTTTATTGTATATTTTATTATAAATTTATGAATTTTTATATTCAAACAAATTTTATAAAATTGTAGTTAAATTGCCTAGAAATTGTATGAAAAAGAAATATTATCGAAATATTTTTATAAATATGAAAATATAAGTTCATATTTTCATTTTTTTATATTATTTTAAATTTACTATTGATTTCCTTTAGCTTATGAATGAACTAGTTTCTATAAATATGTCAATAACAATTAGATATTAAAAAGATATTAAAAAGAAATAATACAACAGAAAATGTTTAACTAAACCATTTTTAGCTAAGTTTACTTAAAAATTAAAAATCAATTACATATAATTATATAGAAAAAAAATTAATTTTGTTTTTAAAATAATTGCAATTATAATCATTTCTTTTCAGACTATTCAACGTTATATACTCACATAAATGTGGCGCAAAGAGAAATAAAAGAATAGAGAAAAAGTAAAAGTAAATCAGTAAGGAGACTGGCAAAGTGAGTGTTTGATAATACACATTACTGGACGAATGTCAGCTTAAATAATTTTATGTTCGTTAACTGACTGAAGAAAATCATTACCAAGGGAAATTACAAGAAAAGAGAGAGAGAGAGAGAGTGTGTGTGTGTGTGTTTGTGATGTAAGAAAAATAAAAAATGATGTCATAAAAGAATAAGTAAATACATCATTATCGAAATGGAGGAATCAAATTCTCGCCACCGAACGTGAACGTTGAAGAAACATTTGTAAAAGCGATATTTGCGTCCATAATCATAATCATAATCGTACAAAAAATAATGATGAAAATACATGTGAACATGAATACAAACGTGAATGCATATGTTAAAAAATAGCTTAGACGCAATACTCGCATTTAATATATCCGTATAAAAATATAACAGAATTAATGAACCGCATTATTATTGTATTGTTTTTGAGGAACAAATTTATTAAGATGTATATATATATATATTGTGAAATAACAACACTGTTCTTCGGTTCATCGAACGAATAAATAAATCTTATCGTCAAAAAAATCGCTGTGCGGACAAATCAACATTTAAATCGACGATCGAAAGATAAACTCAAAAAATAATCGTGAGATCGAATTATCTACGTTGTCATCAATTGAACCTAAAGTCTGATAATGTTTTGTGTATCAAGACGAATAAGATTTTTTTTAAATAAACGTACGATATATAGGAGAATGATTTAACTATTTTCTTTCATATTTGATTTTTTAATAAAGCTATTGACTCGTTATTATTAGGGAGCATTATGTAATGAAACATCAGGACTTGCTCCATGGTTGACTGCCATTACTGGGTTGTGTAAAATATTTTTTTCGATTGCTTATTTAGATTAATACAGTATCCTCGGACACACGAGACCAAAGTTAAATATATTGTCTTGCATTTGTGTTAATAAAGTGCTCCATTTTGATAATTATTGCATTCATTACTTTCTTATTCAGTTGTTGCCAAAAACAGCCTAATCACATCTTCTGTAGTATTATTAAGGAACTTCATCTTTAAATTTCTTTTAATGTGAGTTTTAAATTAAAAATCAATGATTATAAATAGTCGAAAAATAATTTTACATAAGTAGATATGAATCTATTAAAACAGCCATCATGAGCCATTTTTTTTTATATAAACTAAATAGCTTATAGTCATTATGATTTTTAAATTAAATGTAATTGAATTTTTGGAAGTTACTGTATTATAGTTGATTTAATTATATAATATTAAATTCTTTACTCTGTGATGAGAAAATCACAAATATGAATATCAGGTGTAGTTGTGTATGTAATAGTTAAAGTATCCATACTCTAAGAGTTTGAACAATGAGAACACTATTTTATTGAGTTTTATAACCATAAATCTTCTGTTTAAATATTTTCCTGAAGTTTATTATCTATTTATTTATTGATGGATTATTATTAGACTGACTTGGAAATTTATTTACATTTTTTTTTCAAACTCTCTTGATTAAAATAGGAGTCACTTATATGTAATAATAATAAATAATCTGACAAAATTTATCCAGATACAGTTTTCGAAATTGCTAGTTATAAGTCAAAATTTGATTATTTTAAAATTGTAATTTCTTAATTTTATTATATTTGAAATTAAAGGAATAATGTTATTGCAATAATGTTGACATTGTATTATAAAAGAATAAAAAGATGATTGAATGAATAAAATATATGAAACCACTTATTTTTTGGAGTCGATTGTTCGATATTTCTGAAAGTGTTTATTAATATAGAAAATACAGTAATAGACTTAGATTCAATATTTATTTTCGATACTAAACCAAGTGGAGGAAGAAGCATAAAGTATTTTAGGTCAAGTAACTTTAACATATTGTTATTGATTTTCTCAATAATATTTATAGAATTCTTTTCTAAGCAATAAAAAAAACTAATTTTACATTAAATTAAAGAAAATAATGTTTTTAAATTAATTTTCTTTCGTTCCTTAAACACTCCTTTCCACCACATATATCAGAAATCAATATTAAAATGCTGCAGATAATACTGGGTAAATAAGAATAGTTATTACATATATTAACTTAAAGTATAATTGCAACCGAGCTCAAAAATAATTTTATACATATATATATATATATATATATATATATATGTATAAAATAATACAGTTCATTGATCATTGTGAGCATAAGTAAAAGGAATAATATATCATTTTATAAAAGTTGAATAAATTGATTTCTTTAATAATCAATTTCTGATTTTTTAATGTCTGGAATCAGTGTAATGGAATTTAATGAATTTACATTTATGTTATAGACGCTTCTTTTTTTTAAAGAAGTGTGAACGTTTCTCATTAATCCATTAATTCATTCAAAAAAAGAACATTAATTAATAATATTTAATTAGAATATTATTAGTTTCTCAAGGCCTATGGCTGTTTGTTTTTCTTTTTTTTAATGAAATCTTATTATCAAGTCTAATATTTATGTAAATTATTCTTTTTATAGTTTTTCCTTATATAAAAGAAAATGTAAGATTCAATAAGGGCACCTATTTTTGGTACCAATTTTTCTCAAAACAGTCTGATTTTCGTTCAAAAATTAGAATGTATAAATGAAGAATATATTGTTTCAAAATTAATATATAAAACGTGTTTTAACTTATGTTCTGTTATGTTTAGCTTATGTTTAACTTCTAAAATCCATCTAAAAAATCCAATTTTTTTGAAAATTTCTTATTAAAATCGACTATTGTACTTGTTAATATACTCAGTTATTATTCTTAGAAAGAATTTTACTTTTAAAACAAGCAATAAAAAAAATAATTTTTCGAATGCCTAGTTTCTTAAAAACATTTACATTAATTTGTTCGTATCCGTGGATTTTCAACTATCATAATGAATATTATAGTGTTTATATATTTTAGATAAAAGATATATAGAATTACAGATAGTTTTCTTTTAATATATTTAAAAGATAACATTAAATTATTCACTTAAAATTTGTATGAGTATAAAAATTTTGAAATTAAGATTCCAGGTTGCTATTTAATGATTTGAATATAAATTTATCATTGTAAATTTAAGTTAGAATGAATATTCAATGCTTTGAGTTGATCACTAATTTACAAATAATTAAAAAAAAATATTTTAGGTACATCAGTATTAAAGATCAAAGCTGTGTTCGTTGTATGAAAATGACTGCATATTTGATAAATTCGTGTGCTGCTGGAGTGGCAATGATTCGGCTAAAATTAACAAGAAATATTTTTTATAAATATAAATATTTTCTTGTTTGTTTCATAAAATAAGACCTCTAGGTGAATTTTGCTATTGCATATACAAACATTTGACAATTATTAACAATTGTTGATAAAATTGTTTTTATAATTGCAACGACAAGCAAAAAAATAATTATTCCTACAATCGAGGCATTTTTCATGTTATAAATAAAAATGAACAAGAAAAATATTTACCAATGCAATCTATAATTTTCAAATTGAGTAAAATTATATAAATTATAGTAAATCATTGTAAAATTGAACAAGGAAAAGTTTATAGATAACACAAATTTATATTTAAGAAAGATTATGAGAATTAAAAAATATTTCTGCTATATGAATAACATTAGATTTAAATTCATTTTAAAATTATTAAAGACACATTATTATGTTTATTAAAATGTTCAAAAAGTAATATGAAAATTTAATATATTATTCAGAAAATAATTATTACTGCATAAATAAATGTATTCAAAACTCATTTTATTTATTCATATTATTAGATATTTTTATTATAGAAAAAATTATACAAATATAAAAATAAACTTTATTATTTTTCTCAAAGCATATTGTAGAATTTTTACTGTATTTTAACATTTTCATTTTCTTATTATATATACAATTTATTTAAAATAAAATTAACATTTTTATATTTTTATAATATATAAAAGACTTTTTACATATTCTACACTGAATTAATATTGTAAGCACTTCTAATACTTAGCAAAAAAAATAATAATTTTAGTTTTAGTTTGCAAACATATGTTAATTCACGATGTATAATCTGAACTCTGTGTTTTTTCAATTTAATTTATAAAAAAATATTTACAAATAGAAAAGCTAATAATAATGAGTACAAAGTAAATACCTTGTTTTTTTTTGTATAATGAACTCAATTAGATCTCAAAAAAAGAGATCGTAGCTAACAGAAAATACTACATGTAATCAGAGATAAAAATAACGTACGTAATAGTTTTTGGTATGCACACAAGATATGTTTTTATTGTGATAAATTATGCGAAATACCATGAAAATGGCTATATTTTAAACCAAAGTTGTGTATTTTTATAATAAAAAAAATAAATAAATTTAAGCATGAAGCAAATGGCATCTTATGAGCTTATAAATAAATTATAAAAAAACGGTAGAAATAATAGTAAATAAATTTATAATAAATTAAATAAAATAAACAAGATTTTCCGATCTTTGCTATGCACTTTACAAAGGAAATTATCAACAAATAATTAATAAAATGAAAACGCTGTATACTTATAAACAGTAAAATATAAAATGCACTCGCATATTAAAAATTATGTATTTAATAACTTTTTAATAATAATTTAATAATGAGTATAAAACTTGCAATGTACTGCTAAATAGAGAAAGTGAAGAAAATATTTGACGAATGCTAGTGATATGTGAAAAATAAATAATGAATAGAAAGTTTGTGTACTTGTTTTTTGAATATTCTAATAATGTTTGAGCAAAGCATAAATTAAAAAATTGTACTATTTACTATTCAAAAAAAAGAATAGAGAAAATCATTAAATTTTTATAAAAAAATCTTTTGCAAACATTTTATCTCAATTTTGTATTGCTGATATTACCAAATTCTTAGTTAAAGAATATTTTTACTGTGTAAGCTATAGATTATTATATTTATGCAACATAGAAATTTATAATTATTATTTTTTCAATGTATCAGAATTAAATCACTAAAAAAACTGTTTTTTATTGTTTCCATCCTAAAATGCAAGAAGAAAAATGCTTGATGAAAATGAAAGACTCTAAGCCTTTTACATTTTTTGTTTTATAATTTTACAAACATTACTCACAATCATTTACTTTTAAAAATTTATCCTGCATAAAGTATTTTAATTAAAGAACATTTCTTAAATTTTAAATGAATTCTAGTAACATTGAATTAATCATCCACGTTTTTATTAAATTTTATTTTCTTCTGTAACTATGAAATCACATCTAGATAAAGGCAAACTATTAAAAAAATTTTTTTAATTTCAATACAACAATTAATATCATTGTATTATATTTTTAAAATTCGTTTAAAATTGTAATACTATCGTAAAATTATAATAGTTTAATACTGTCAATCTAATTATAAAAGATTTACTTGTAATTATAAGATCATATACAATGAAAAAGTATATACATAGAACTTTTAATGATGAACGATTTGATTTAATAATTACTACTTTAAATTTTTAAAAATCAAATATTTACTATAATCAGAGATGAAAAGAGGGATCGCCGATCATTATAGCCCTAATTATTACTTGTTTTATCTCATTCCTGGCTAGAATGAAGCTCTCTTTTATTCGTGGATTGTTGGTGATCATCTAGAGCCGACTCAACTTTCAACAAAGTTACCGACATCTGTGTAGCTTGCTAATTGAAGACCAGACTCTAGTACGATTTTATAGTTTTCCTAATTCAGCATGCGTAATGAAATCAAGATGAGTTCTATCTGTAAGGGGGCTTGTCTGGCGTGATTCGAATAACGATAAAAAATTAGTAGTTGCAGTTTGGATTGCATCTTCGTAAGTGTTAAAGTATTATCTTTTGTTAGTATATAGGCTACTTTGAAACGCTTGATGGAAACTGTCACCGTTTTTTTATTAAGCTCAATAATGAAATTTCTTTCATTCATTTTAGACTAGTGTAGGATTGACTGAGAGGCATAGGTAATAACATACTTTGCGTTTTTTGAAGCGAAATATTTTTCTTTTGCCATGGTGCGCCTGTGTGATTGTTTTAATTTCTCTGATGTATAACCGGAATGATTCGAAGAAAGTACAATAATCAATCGGTCTTCTGGGGCAAACAATTCGCTACGGAAACGTAATTCAGTAATGTACATGATGTCAACTGGAAAGCTCACCTTATAACACAATAATCCAAGTAGTCTCGTGGATACTTGCAATTTCATTTGCGATTCCATTGTTCTATTTTACTATTGGCACATATTTACAGTTGAGAAGTTGAGAGAGAGAGAAAGTGAGTGGTAAAAGGGCTTATGTAATAATGGTATCTAGCATAGTTTTATGTCTTTGAAGATTGAATGAATAAATATATATATATATATATATATATATATATATATATATATATTCTTAGGTAATTACAAAAAATAAATTAGAATATTTTATGAGTAATTAAACTTAATCTTAATGATCTAAAGATTTTAAAACTTTATATTACTTCATTTCTAAATATTTTGAAATTCTTTATTTCCCTTTAGTTATATCAATAACTAATACTTTTGCTTATGTTATTGAAAAAATATGTTCTTAAAACAACAATACAAATTTAACAGATTGAGATTGATACAATCATATTTTGAAGAAAATTTTTATATTTTTTGAAATTTTATATCTTTAAGAATAAGATAAAAAATTATCAGATTTCATACAGACTTGTTATTAAGTTGATATTTAAGAACTATTTAAGGGCATATAGATAAATATGGTAGATAGTACCTATGTAGGTAGTATCCTTTTATTCTTTTTTCAGAAAGCATAATAAAAATGTAGGTTCTAATAATGAGAATATGTACCTTTTGTCATTCAACATTCCCATGTATCATAGAAATGCTATCATTATGATTTGTTTCGTAATTCAATATCACTTTCACAGGTTGGTTTCTTCATACAGAAGAAAGGCATTCATTTAAAGCCCACTCTAACTTGTATTTGTAATTTAATAGTCTTCAGTGTTTCATTTATTTAATTTATTTGTTTAAATATTTCAGTTTATTTCTGCTGATCTGTATATTTTTGGCATCAGATTCAAATTAAGATTATCAGTATAGAGGCTACTTTTACACATACAATACAATCTAGCTCAATCCTAGTAAAATGACTGGCCTTTACTAAACATCAAATTTCAAATTGATTCTTGTTGTGTGATTTGTTTATCTAAAATAATAAAAAAGTAAACTATCTTCTGTTTTAAGTATTAGTGACATATATCCCTTGGGTTACTTGCATTCCACATTGTCAGCACTTAGGCTAAGAATGTCTATATAGTAGTAAACCGGCACAGTCTTGTAAATACATTAGCCAATTACCAGTATACAAGTTTTATCGGACAAATATTGCACTGCACATTCTTATTTGACTTGTTTAAATATTACAATTTAAATAATAGTGAGATTTATGACTTGCAAACTGTAACTTGTAAGTTGCATTAATAATTGTACCTAGAATTTATCATGAGTAGGATTATGTTGTATGTATGAATAAAAAGTGAGTAATGCAAGTATAATTTACATTGTAATTATATTAAAAAAGTTTTAATCATAAAATTACTTACTATATGACATTTTTTTCTTCTTTTACCATATATATTTATAATTATACATTATCTTAATATAGCCATATTTCACTATAAACACCTTCGCATTTTTAATTAATACTTATTTTTACATTAAACTTACATTGACATACATTAGACTTTTATAAATTAATTTTTGTATTAATTAGAAATTAGAAATTTTTTCAATCATTTGAAAATAAAATTGTTTTATTCTTAAATTTAAATTCTAAATCTAAGAATTCTGTACGTTAAAAAGGACAGTAGAACTAACCATAAACTAGACTAGAACTAACCATAAATAAAACTAGACAGTTCAGAACTAACCATAAAGGAACATCAGGAAAAAATGCAAATAGATGCCATTACTGAAATGTTTGAACCTGCGAAAACAATATATAAGATATTCATATGATGCAGGATTCAGGAGGCAGCGAAAGCTCAATAACAATCTCTTTCAGCATATACTATATTCTCTTTTATGGAAAGTAGCAGTCACTACTATTAAATTTTTAAACTCATCTTCTGTGTCCTTGCAATAGACTAAGATGGATAGACACTAAATTTCTGCTACAATAAAGTGGCACTGTATTCATTTCACTTTTGATTAATATTTTAATTAATTTTTAATTCCTAAATAATATTTTCGTATATAATTATAAAAATTGTTGTAATTTATAAAATCTAACAATTATTTTATTTTTTTAACATTTTATAATTTATTTCTCACTACAAATTTTCAATAACATACAAATAACAAATTTCTAGATTTTTTTCATTTGCTTTTTTATTGCTTTTTTATTCAGTAATTAATATGATATAAAATTTTCAAAAATTGACAAGCTCACTTTTAGTTGAACAATTAATTACACACATAGATAAAAAAGAAATTCTTGTCTTTTTGAATTAATTGGCTATATAAAGTGGTAAAAGTTTTGAATATTTATCATGAAATAGAACATATGGCAAAAGATAATGCAAACAAAAATTTTTCAAAAATAATCTATACTTCTACATTAATAGAAAACATTAAATATCATGTAATGATTTAATAATGGGTTACTTTTACTTACTTTATTTTCTTTATATAATCTTATATTGTTTTGCAGTTCGTAAGTTTTTATTTAATAATAAACCTATAAGTAGTAATATTATATATAGTTTTATTAAAAATAGAAAATTTGTGCTTTAATAATAAAATTAATCTGTTAATAGAAATATTACTTCGTTTCTAGCTTATGAACTTAATGTAGAATTGAATAGAGCAAGTGATACTTTATTTTTTACTTTTACAATATATTAATATATATGTATATATTTTATAGTTATGATAAAATATTATTACCTGTAAACAAAAACATAAATAAGTTGCATTCGGCTTAAATTATTCATGCAATTTTATATTAAATTATTAAAATATAAAATATAAATAAAATAAAATATATTGTTTGAATAATTAAAGTAAGTTGCATTCGGCTAAAACCGTAAATGCAACTCGGTTTATCCTATTATTCAAATGGAAGATTATATTAAATTATTAAAACATGAAATATAATTGAAATGAAATTACATTAAGTAATTAATTATATTATTCCCTTATATAAAATGTAAATTAATAAAATATTTTAATTAAATAATTATATAAAAATACATTATTAATTTTATTTTATATAAAAAAATCAAAATAAAATAATTTTAATAATAAAATTAATTAAATAAATAAATTCAAAATTTGAAAATATAATTACCATTTAATTGGCTTACTTTTAAGTCAATACATAATTCTTTAATTGGAAGTAGTGAAATCACTACACTGATATTTGAAGTTGGCTGAATTTGACGACTCGTAGTATTGTTTGAGTGTAGACTTGTAGTTGAAATGTTGACTGTAATGTTTTATCAATTTACTTCCGACAAATAAAAATGTAAAAATTCTACTTTGTTGTCTATAGAAAAATTGTCTTTTTAAATACAATTTTGAGTTGTTTTTCTAAAATTTTCCTACTTTTCCACATCTTTGTGTAGATTACATGTCATTGTTTACCAGTTCAGTAATTACTTCTTATAATAGATTTTGTTTATTTACTTAATAATTTTATATTTAAACACAAAGTTTCGACTTGTTATTATAATATAACTGTT
The DNA here is from genome assembly GCA_018907045.1 of Wiebesia pumilae. Taxonomy (NCBI): domain Eukaryota; kingdom Metazoa; phylum Arthropoda; class Insecta; order Hymenoptera; family Agaonidae; genus Wiebesia; species Wiebesia pumilae. The sequence goes on along the minus strand of JACCHZ010000140.1, from coordinate 841,573 downwards.
GTTAAAATTTATTTAATCAAGTTAACAAAATAAAGCGAAACTATTAATTATTTAAGAATCTTTAAGTAATTTTTCTTTGAACAATTGTTATTGTGTTTAAATGTAATATTATTTTTTGTTATTACCTGTAAAAGTGTGCATTTTTTGTAGTTAAAATATTATTAAAATAAGTTTTAATAATAAATTATAACAGTTTTGTATAGAGTATGAAATGCATTATTGTGGTTTGTAATACATTTTTCTAGGTTAGAGTTACACAAGGTGTTGAAGTTTGTTTATTTGGTTAAATTAATTTTAGGTACAATTTTTTGTAATGTGTTTGCAGTTATTAATATATTATTATAAGTATATTATAATTATTCATTGTGTTGCTAATTACAATATGTTTTAGTATATTGCAGATTTGTCTACAATAATATTATTCTAATTATTCAAATTGTCATTGTAATTTTGTGAACTGATTATTTGTATAATAGTTATATGTATTTATAAAAATTATACAAGGTATTGTTATAACTTGGAAATTATTAATCATTTACAGTGTTGAATTGAAGTGGTAAATTGAATCTAATATACAATTAAGTAATTAATCAAATAAAAATGCAAATTATTTAATAAAGTTGGAAAATGTAAACATGTTGTGTAGACTATAACGGGAAAAACCATAAAAATTCCCTCTTTACCTATATCGCCTGTGCTTTAAATTTTGTATAAAAAGGCGCATTTTTCCATGCCAAAAAAAATTCGTCTTCAGATCTCACTCCTATAAGTAGACCTTATGACCTGTATAAGACTTGTAGAATAATTACCTTTTGAACTTCATTATGTAATTCTTTTCTTTAAAGAGGATGGAACTCAACCTTTTTTTCTATTCCTTAAGGTCCTTCTCTATATAATTATTCCACTCTAGTTTTAAGTAGTTGTTCTTGTAGTAAATTTTTCAACATAATTGTGGGCAATACGAAAGGTCTGACAGCGTTTTCTAATCTAAATAATGTTAAACAATTGCAAGCGAGATAAAAAGTCTGGTGGCGTATTTATCTTTCTAATCTAAATAATTTTCCAACATAACTGCAAGAGAGATGAAAGGGCTGGCTGCGTTCAATGTTTCTTTTTACTTCATTTATATATGTGTGTATATATGTAATATATATGTAATTTTATAGTTTAATTATATATGTCAAGATAAGTTAGGAACATAGCCCATCCCTGGATATTCTACTTAATTGTAGAGGGTAAAAGGAGGCATTGCATCGTGGACGTTACAATATGTTTGAATTCGTATGCACTGTAATTTTTATGAGCAATGTGGTTACCTATGATTGTGAAAATTAAAATCATATGTTTAAAATTCGGTAAATGTGTATATACATAAGCACTTATATATATAAATATGAAAATTTTCAGGATAGAAAACAAAAACTTTGTTTACAATATTGCACATTCAAAATTGAAGTTTGTTACTTATCTTTTTGATTAAAAAATTTAATTTTTGCAAGTGTTTAAATAATAATCACAGAAGTTTTAAATGATGTGTTTAAATGATAATTACAGAAGATTTCTTATATAATTTTATAAGGTTTTCCTGAAAACGGTGTAATTCTTATATATAGATCTATAAGAGAAACTTCAAACGTTACGAATACATGAAATTAACGCAAGAGTCTTTATAGAAAAATCGAATATGTTAGAAAATTGGAAAAATTGAGAAACATTTTGAGCATTTATATAGCATCTACATCAGATATCTAGCACGCTTTAATTGTTAACGAAATACAATATTTTAGTATAAAATATAACTCGTACAAATTTTAATATATATACAAATTTTTGTATTTACAATCGATAAGAAATATTGTGTTATATATTTCTAAACAAATTAATATCTATGTTTAAAATTGTCAGCGTTAAAACTCCGTCGAAATATAAATTTTTTTAAAACATTGGATTTTTTTTCAAAATTGCTTAAACCACATAATTATTATGTAAAAATGATAAAAATGTAATTTTATCTTAAATCAATTAAAAAAGTAACTATACTTATGGAATGAAAAATTAGAAAATTTAAGACTTTAGAAATACTTTATTCCACAAATGATTATTAATAATAATCATTTAACATAATAGAATGAAAAAAATGTCATATAAACTGCAACGGAAAAGTCCGTTACGAAATTCACGCGAATGTACGTGTGAGTGACGCATACGCGGCATAGCATCGACTGCAAGTGTATAGTGCGTGTGCGAGAGAGAATGCGGAGTGAAAGAGCGCGAGTATGTTCTATAGTGGGCGGATACTGCAAGGAATAGTGCGGATTATATGAGTCTATGGAAGGGAGCCTTGACTATGCGATAGGTTTTAGCCGGCACAATGCTAAGTCGTACGCGAACAAGCGCAGCGCGCTTGCGATATTGACGCTGCCATTTCCTCACCGCTAGGCTTCGTCCACGGAATATGAGGGCAAAGATTAAACGAAGACTCCTCTCCTCGAGAACACGCAAGTGTAAAAACATGCTTCATCCGCTGAACGGCATAAAAAAATCAAAGGAAGAATAGCCTTCTTTAATTCATGAAAGAGGCGAACTTGTATAAAAAGACAGAGTTATTTGGGAGTTGAAGATTTCCCATGATCGTGCAGCTCAGGAATGTCAGGGTGTATACGTCTGACGCACCTTGGAGAAACAGCCACATGGTTTCTGTACTTAATTCGTAGTAATCCTTATAACGTCCCTGTAATTTTTTAACTTCACATAAATGATGCAATGTACCAACTCACGAAACTTGACAATGACTTCATTATGACTTAATACATTATCTAACATAATAACAATGAAATAAAGAAACAGACATCGCCCCCAATCACATTTTGCAATAAGAGATAAGGAATATTAATTATACATATGGAAAATACTATGCAATAAATCAAAGAATCTGGATAATCGACGTTCGTCTAAAAATAAATAATCATGAAACTTACGTACAGGAAGCAGGCCAACAAAACAAGTGGAGGCAGTCGAAAGACCTTCAACTTATTTTCATCAATCAATATACGTGAAGTATAATACTAGCATTATAAAGTCAACACAAATCGAACCTCTTCCTAAAAATAATATTACGGCAGACCAAATGTATATTTTCAACCAAAGCGAGAATTCCTAAGAGATAATAAAATGTACAAACCTCGTATTGTAAGAAATACCGACACGTGTAAATGAGTTTAACCTCAAGCGAAAATCTCCGAGAGATAATAAAATGTACAAAGCTCATACTGTAAGAAATACCGACACGTTTACATGAGTTTAACCTGCAAGACGTTAAAAACAGAGATATCCGAAATATATTCTAAGAAAGCTTATATAACCAAAAAAAGCTGTGATTATAACCATGCGTGGAATATCTAAACCTTAAGATTAAAACTTGAGAACGATAAAAAAAGAAGGAATTATAACTAGAACCGTATGTGAAGCTTCTTCTAAGAAAACATGTAATATAATCATTCTATTTCAAAATCAAACAAACGGGCTACTGTTACACGAAACACATGAAAATGTAAACCGACTGTAACCTCAAGTGGTTTCATAACATAAACCATTGTAAGAAAACGCGTAATACTCCGTTATACAAAAAGAAACTACGCATCAAATAAACACCACCATACAAGAAGAAATTGTACTTCAAATAAACATCCCGTAAGAATAGGATGCTACTGAAAAAAATAGATTACAATCAACCAATCAGAAGCAAAGTAACGGCATTATCCAGAATATATAAAGACGGGCGGACACAGCAAATAGTATATATTATTTGGAATTCGTGATCAGAAGTCAGAGTATATTTTATCATATTACTTGCGGCCCGCGTCTTTTTGCAAGAACGAATTAAATGCTCTTACAATATAATAATAGACTAAACGTGCGCGGAAGGTCCAATAAATCATATTACATTCATAAATCACAGAGTTATGCAGGAATATTTAGCCACCATACCGTAATTCGGAACGAATATATTCAAATTCACAAGAGTGATACTTAAAATAAATAACATATTTCCCGTTGAACAACATCTCAAAATTATACTAAGGTTGAAACTTAAATTAACAAACTGCGTTTATGCCACGATAGGCAATTTAGAATTTCGAACAATAGAGGAATTTATATTTAGATTAGAAACGATATTCGCGACCTCGTATTCATCAGGATATTATAGAGGAAAATTAGTAGCACTAATAAAACGAGACAACGAGCCGATGACAACGTTCATTGACAAATTCTCTAAATTATACTACTCGTTACGAGATTGCCTTTGTTTAGAAGATAATGTTGAAGATCATACGCCAAACTAACACTCAAAAATAGAATGTGAAGTCATACATTACTTTACGAAAACAATATTTCCTCACTTTAGATATTACATGAATCTACATGTCTTGACGCAGAGAAGAATAGATTATCTATGCGCTCCAGGCAGAAAAGAGAGTCGAATTAGATCGCGACAAACACGGGATTAAGCATACTCTTGATCAACCGAATTACGGCAATTTTAACAAATCAATGTATTTAAAGCAAGAAACATATAGACCGCTACAAAATTATAACAATTACAACCAAACTCAATATAAAAATCACGAATTCCAAAGTAATTATCAAAACCATAATGATTTCCCGCGAAATAAAAATAACTATAAACAATTTAAACACAATACTTATGAAAATATAAGAAATAAAAATTATTATGACCGCTTTAAATATAACGAACGCGAATATGATAATAGATCTCAAGATAACGAAAGAAAACCGCGGCATAATTCAATCGATCAATGTTCATATTGTAAAAAGTTAGGTGATAAAATTGAAAATGGTATTCTAAAAGAAACGTTGACTTAAGAAACAAAAGTAATACTCAAGGAAATGGGTTAGGATCCCAGTCTATGGCGAGTACACCAAGGGTCGAAAACAGTGCTCGCGAAATAAATACAATTCAGGAAATAAAACCAGAGACGCAAAATGTGTTGCAGAACGAGTAAACTCTGGAATGGTCGGAACGTTAAAAGAAATTCCCGTAATAAAATTTGAATCGGACTCGGTAATTGGTAAATCTTTTGAAGTCATGGTTGATTCAGGCGCTCAACCAAATATAATAAAAATCGGACTTTTAAAGAATACAGTTGAAACTGATAAATCTCAGAGAAAAGAAATAGTAGGAATTAACAATATATCGAGTTCAGCATTAAGCACCGTAAAAATAAGCCCAAATAATTTTAATATATCAAATTAATAGATAATTTAATAGATCACAGTTTTTTTAGTTGTACTCGACGACTTTTCTATTCAAACAGACGCGCTAATCGGAGCTAAATTTTCCTGCAACGCAAACATAAGCAGGAAAATATTTAAAATTATCAAAGAAAAGACTACTTGGTGTCCTCCAAACCCTACAAAATGGATCAAAGTTCCTATTTTTTTACTGATTCGAAATTCAATTACGTACCCAAAAAAGAAGATTATACTAGATGCATATATAGGCGGAAATTGGTTCAAAAATTATGTTGGACGGGTGATAGTACCTTTTATTTAACCAATAAAAATTAATGTTATGTATGATATGTATAAAAAGTGTAGTAAAAAAGTATCGTCGGCTTGGTATTTCAGCTCTTAGACTTGTTTTTGTTTCGTAAGTTTATTCTCTTTTCAGCTTTTTTTGTAGCTTCTTCGACTTTTTATTTTTTCCCTTAATCCTGAATAACCGTAAGTCAGGTTCATTGGAAAATCCGTAAGAGGCAGCAACGCATTACTAGTAAGATTGCAGTAGTTTGTCTACATGTTTTTAATCCCCATTTTTATCTCGGCTAAAAGTTTAGAAATCATTCGGAGTATGCGGACATAATATAAACATTTTTGAAAATTTCTTTTCGTAAACATTTTATTTCTACATCAAAGTTAGTGTTTCAGTAATATGTCATCAGCGTTTTTCTTCTACTCACTTACATATTTCTTATTTTCGAGCTGCGTTATCTATCCGCCTAATGAATTTGTATCAGCTGGCTTAACTATCAAGAATATTTTTGCCAATTTATTGGGCAGTGAAAATGAATTTTTCATACAGTATCACATAAAACGAAGTATTGCTACTTTACTTGTTCATTCAATACTTCCTTTTGGTATAAAATTTATTTATTTAAAATTGACAACTTTACTAATAAATTAATTTTATTATTTCTTTTTAAATAAAATAAAAACAATATCAATAAATGTTTTAATAATTATTTTTCTAATTGACACGAATAGTTTCCATAACTATTATTTTAAAAACAAGAATTTTTTATCAAGTAGTTACTTTATTGTTATTAATTAATATTTAGATGTAAAGTAAAAATATATGTAAATAATACCTGTGAATTATATTTTCCAATGATTCAAATTCTTTTAATGACTTCAGGATATTTATTGGGACTTGTTTTAACTGGAAATGTTGATGCTAGTCAAGTTTTATTAGGTAATGAGAATTCATGGTGGTTATTTTTTACTTTAAGTGCTTTTATTGGCCATTTATTTTCATTGTATAAAGTTTTACAATGGTCTTTGAATAATTGGTCAACACATCCAATAGCTGAAAGTCTTGCAGTTTATTGTAACAATAATACAACATGGCAATATCTTGCATCTGATGTAAATATAGAATTTCAGCGGTATGAAACAATATTTTATTAATTTTTTAAATATAATCTTATTTCAATTTAATAACAATTTTTGACAATAAAAAACAATACTTTTTTGTAACTAATTTTGTTTGTTAATAATATTTCTACTGAAAATCAAACTGTAATATAAAATTAATATTTATAAAGAATATAAACGATTAAATAGGATAGATAAAATTGCTATAGATACCAATAGTATAACAAAGGTTGTAGCTACAGACAATTGGATTATAAAAGTTACACCTTACAAACTATATTTTGCGCATCAAAGTGATACAGCTTTAATTGTAAATAAAAGTGATACCCATACTTTGTCACCTAGTACAAGGGGAGAGGTTCAATATGTTAATATCAAAGTATGTTCTTATAAAATTCTTTTTCTAGTTGATAGGTGCTTTTTAAATATATTTATTATTAATCTTATGTTACTTATATTTAGATAACTCCAACACGAACTGGTGCTAAATCTTTTAATATTAGATTAAATGCTTTAGATTTTAAAGATTTACAAGACAAGATAACTCGACCTATTACTGTTCTTGAAAGTGTAGTATTTCACAGAACTTTATTGGATAGATTTATCGATACTTTTAAGGAACAAATAACTCAGAATCCAGAATATGAAACTACTCAGGTATTAAGTTTTCTTAACAAATTTAATTAAAATTGTATATAATATGTTAATTATAAAGTATTGTTTCAAATTTCATTAAAAAATTATATAACTTACTTGCAATATTTGAATTATTAAGTTCTGAAATAGTGTCATGTATAATAATTATTAGTTTCATTTAAAATAAATAAATAACATTTGTGGTAGAGTTTCTAACTTACTTACTTTTAGGAATTAGATCAATGTGTTGGATGTATGCAAGTTGTTTCTAATGTCAAATTAAATAAACTATGTAATGATTCTCTTCAAATGCATGATGAATGTGTTTCCTGTTATTGCTATCCAATGTGGTGTATTGATTGTATGGCTAAATGGTTAGTAAACTTTAAATAATTTATTCCTATCAATAAAGAAATAATATCAAATTTGATACTCTTCATAAAGTGTATTAATCATCAACTACAACTCATTTTATTACATAATACAAGATTTTCTAAATCTTTTATACTTATTAAAATTATTACATTATAATGATCAATCTAAAATATATGATGCAATATGCAAGATAAGATATTTTATGCAATCTTGAGTAATAACAAGTTTTAAAATATTAATTTTTTTTCACAACTAAATGCAAATATTAAATTTGAACTTTATTACATTGTAAGTTGTTTACTTAATTGAAAAGATCAATTGTGATGAAAAAGTACCTGCAACATGGTTATATTCTAAATGTTCTTATTTATTATGCAATGCAACATTTTTTGTGCTTGATTTAAGTTATATTAAGAAAACCAATTAACAAATATAAATTGTTAAATAATCTAAATGAGTTTATGACTTGATATATTGAAATATTGATAGTAACAAAGAATAAAAATCCAATTATTAATCATAGTTGTATATTTGTATTAATTAATATACAATTAAAAAATTCCAAAAGTTTTAAACTAAATTAGAATATAAATTTATATTTTGTTAAATTTATTTCTTCATAAAATTTTTAGTCATTAATCGTCAAATTTGTATAATTGTATTTGTTTCAATTAGGTTTGCCTCCAGACAAGATGAAACAGCACCTGAAACTTGGTTATCTTCTAAATGTACTTGCCCAGTGTGTAGAGCTAAATTTTGTGTATTGGACGTAAGTTATATTAAGAAAATCGATCCGTAAAACTACGATTCTTGGTTTTAAATTTATGTAATACCTTCAAACCTATTTTATTATTATAAAAACAAGAAATATTAAAATTTATATTAAACAATTTTATGTATTAGTTACCTATTTTAATTTGCTATAATATTTTAATGTAAATATGAATTTTATTGTGTTAACATAAAAAAATTTAAGTTTTAGAAAATTGCATTGAGATTATCTAATAAAATATATAACAATTTCGATGTAATTATTTAAAAAATTAGCATAAATAAAAACAAAAAATATATACACATATTTTAACTAATTATAAGAAAATTAAATTAAAAAATAAAAATACACTCAAATTATTAACTGCATGGATTAAAAGTAAAATTTTAGTTATTATTTTAAATAATATGTTTGTGAAATAATTTAAATAAATAAATAACTACTAAAATGGATTCCCTTGTGAAGAAATTTTAATTTTAAACAAATAAATGGCATTTATATTATACTTATTATAATACTTATAAACTTAACGTTATGGTAAAACGTGTATTTTCTTTAAGTAACCATGAGGCGTGGTGCAATATTCATTGACATGAGTTCTTGGAATAATAATTTCGCTGCATAAGGTAACCTAACCTGAGATATTTGTGTTTTATTTTTACATCCTCGGCATTCAAAAGTATTATTTCGAAGATTCGCGACAGCAATTAAACCACATAAATTACACACATGTAATCTGTAAGGATCAGATACTTCGAAAAGACGTTCTCTAAGAAATTGTGCAGCTCCATGACTGATTTGACAATCACGCTCCATTTCTCCAAAGCGTAAACCTCCGTCTCTGTAAAATTATTGTTTAATTTAGTTTGGTTTATGGTTTTTAAATAAGAAAGCATACTAAGCATCTTTTAAACAAATATTGGATTCATCTAGAAATTTTCAAGAACTATCAAAAGTATAATTTATATTTATATGTACCAACCAAAGATTATATTGACAAATAAAAAAAGTAATAAAACTGATTAAAAAATAATGTAATAAGCTTCTGATATACTTATTATTGCTTATACGTTAAAATAAAAATAAAAATTAAACATTTGCAAATAAATGCTTTTTTACATCTTTGGAAATTTAAATGACACTAGTGATTCTGTCTTGTGTAATATTTAAACTGTTCTCTTTGTTATACTAGATGTCAGTATACTAGTGTATTATTATAATCAACTAAAAGTTACATGTATGTAAGTATATAATGTAAGCAACAATTAAACTGTCTTAATTAATACGTGCCCATTTGGATTGAACTGTAACAACTATGTTGAAATTATAAATACTGAACTGAATTTCTATTTTTTTAAGAAACATTGGTTTTATTTATGTAAAGATGTGCAAGTATGAAAATAGGTTAAAAATTGGTAAAAAGTTATAGTGATATCTTCCAAAATTGCGTATGCAGACCGAATATTTTTGTATTTATAAATTAAGTTTAGAATTAATTTTAATCGTTGTACCCAACTAATCCATTTCTAATTGATGAAATATACTACAAACTGGAAATCGAAAGTGGCGTGTACCCTCGGAACATTGGAATACTATCCTTAGACATCAATTAAAGAGAGTAAAAAAGTCGAAAAAAGAGAGAAGTACGTTGAAGGTATTAAAATCGACCTTGCTCTTCCCTCCATTGGCTGTCTCACCAAAATCTGCACAGGTCCTCTAGCTCTACTGTGAATCTTGTCATCCACCATGTGTTTAAGTCTCTGATAATACGTGGGCCCAAGAAAGACTTGAGCATTGATTTTGCGTCCAGAGTATCCGTTATACATAATCTCATTACCGCGCAAATGGTAGCCATAGTCCATAAGTAGAGTTGATATTTTTTGAACATTGACAGCATCATTGAATGGAGTTGCATCACCAATCTCACCTTTGTTCGCTGATACTTTACCCTGGATGCATTCGATCAAGTGACCAATAGTCATGCGTGATGGGATAGCATGTGGATTAATAATAATATCTGGAGTTAAACCTTCACACGTGAATGGCATATCCTCTTGCCTATACTGGATACCACAGGTACCTGAATCATGAAGTAGGAAACTTATATCTTACATTTAAATTGTAATAGTTTCACCCAATTGAAATATTTTGACAGATTATCTATTCATATATAAGCGATTAAAAAAGAATTAATTTCGAGAAATTCTTAAACCATTTTAAACAATATTTTTAATAATAGAGCTAAAATATATTATAGAAATCGCATTTTTAGAACGTTAACAATAAGAATCGCTTAATGTATCTACATAAATAATTCACTTCATTTTGTGATTAAATAATTAAGTAGTTGAATCTTGATAATTTTTTAATGTAGTAATTTAATGTAATAATAAAATTTTATCTTTTATAAGATCTGAAAATATTTTTTCAAAATTAAAAATTTGTAAGTGATGTTTAATTATATATTCTTAAAGAATTATTTATTTTACTTTAATAATTATTAAAAAACGACTACATAAAATTATTTAATTTATATAAGTAGATTTTAATTAATTATTAATATTACTATTACTATTAATAGTATATTAATAGTACTATTGACGATGGCAATTTAATTGAGTATGAATTCCAAGTGCTGCACAGCTGAATTTTCATCTATCGCATGCCCGAGTTTAGGCGACGTACGATAATTCAACGATTTATTTTTGTTAAATGTAAATTTTTATATATTATCGAGTGGTAAACTTATTATCAAGAATAAACATTCTACGCACGCGCATCGCTACAAAAATCTGGCTATTTCCTTTTTTGTTAAACGTATATTTTTATTTGTTATTTACACTTATTATAAATAAGTGCTAAATAAATATATATAATATTGTTTTTATTATTGCATCTCAACGCACTTTAATAATAAACATATTAATTAAAGTAATTTGTAAGCTTATCATATCATTTCTTTTTATTAAATAGAGAAGCTTTATTAAAATTTACTGACTTATCAAACTTTTTTCTGGAAAATGTAATAAAAAACACGTTTGATTATACTGTTATATATCTTTCTGTAATAAAAAATAAGAAATATTGTACGCACCTTTTTGTCCGTGACGAGATGCAAATTTATCTCCAATTTGTGGAATTCTAACACTACGCACACGAATTTTGCAAAATTTATAACCTTCACTATTTAAGGTTAACATCACTTGATCTACGATACCAGTTTCACTATTACGTAAAAATGTTGAAACATCACGCTTACTATAACGTTTTGTATAGCTACCTAACTGTAAATTATTAAAATTTTATTCAATAAAATTTATAAAAACTGCTTTTACTTGTAATAAAGGGTTCGATATTTCAGTAATTTTATGAAACTAATAAAATTAGATTTTGTATATCGCCAATAAAGTTGAAAAGTCCATGTAAAACAACTTTTAGATTTTATTTTAGGCTTTAATTTAATTCTCTTTGACACATATTTTCGATATTTCTTTTAAATAAAATATATAATTTATGAGAAATTATAATTTAATTTTTCAAGTATATTCTTATTACATTTTCTTACTTACTTTTTTGAGATTGAATATTCAGAAAAATTATTTAAAAATAAAATGTGAAAATGATAAAATTCTATTCTTATTGACAAATCGTATAAAATGAACTTATAATATTATTAAAATCAGTTCATCTAGTTATTTACGTAAATAATTTATTTGTATATTAAATTGCTATGAATTTGCGTTCACACAAGCTCTCTGTAAAGGAAAATAAGCCTACCTCGTCGTCGATTTCAGGTAGGGCCATGGTTTTGCCGATAATGACATCATCTCCGGAGACTCGTATGCCAGGTGCGATTATTCCATCGGGATCGAGCTTGTCATAAATGGCATTCCTCATACCCTGGCAGATTTGCCTTTGTGGCTTCTCAAATTGTTCCTCGTGATCACCGAGGCGCTTCCTTTCAGAGTCCTTATACGACCTATAGAAAACCGAGCGGAAGAAGCCTCGCTCCACAGCGCTGGTATTAAGAATTATGCTATCTTCCTGGTTGTAGCCCGTGTAACAAAGAATAGCAACAATGCTATTGATACCGGCAGGCAATTCACGAAATCGCAGGTACTCCATTGAGCGAGTAGTCACCAGAGGCTTATGTGGATAATAAAGCACGTGCGCCAGGGTGTCCATGCGCACATGGTAGTTAGTTATGTATACGCCCATCGCCTGCTTGCCCATTGCACTCTTTCAAAAACAACAACTCAGTTTTTCTAATATAACTTTATTTAGCTATTTAAATTAAATTTGCAACAGTACTTATTGAAAAAACTGAATTGAAATATATTTTTGTTGTATTTTCGTCTCTAGATATAATCTTATTTTTATTATATTATAAAATTTAATATTTATGAATTTGATTATTTGTTATTATTTTGTTATTACATACAGCAAAGTAAAATTTTTCTAATTGTTTTAGTTTTCAAAATTGCTTAAAAGCTATAATTATTAATCTAATAACATTTTTCTATATGATTAGTAATTAATAACATTTAAAAAAGATATTAAAGTTATGCCAAAGTGGATGCTTTACGCGTAATGTTTGGCCCGATTCTGTTGGGTTCTACTGCGTAGTAGTCATATTAATACTTCTGTACTTGTTAATTAATTTACCCCATTTATATAATAACGTGTAGAAATTTTAACTACATTGAATATATGATCTAATGAAATAGTAAATTATCAAGTATTTTATATAGTAAGACATATATATATATATATTAAAACAAGATTAAAGAAACTTTTGATTCATTATATTGTATTTCTTTTAATAATATTATTTATATTATTATTTTAAATAATCTAGTTGCGAAACGAAAATTAGTGAAAAACTATTTTACTTACGTGTTTATCATATGATTTGATTATTAAACAAATTTAGTTTTGATATATTAAAGTAAAATAAAATTATCTATGCTGATACGTTATGAAAAGCTTTAAAAGTATATAAAGTTATTAATATCAACATAATTAGAACAGAACTTTATTAAAATTAAATAGTGAAATAAGCATTTATATAATAGTCTGAACTAGATTTCTTATAGTGTAATTCATTATAAGTATACAATTATAAAAACATATTATTACTAATAAACAAAACTAGTAAATTACTTTTACAATTTAATTAATTCCATGGGAACTGTTTTAATACAATTATCGATGTTACAATAAGAAATACACTACCCATGGAAATAAATTAATAATAAATAAATTGAAATAAAATCACATACTTGGTAAGTATTTCTAGGGCTTTGATTATGATCGGAAAATGGAATTATGGACGCACATACACCCAAAATCATCGCAGGATGAATTTCACAGTGAGTATAGGTGGTGCAGTATGCAAAATCCTTGTCTTGTTTCAAATCTTCAGGCGACATTGCTATCATTACCGTTTCCTCTTCAAGAGTATCAATATACTCAACAACTCCATTTCCGACTAGTTCTTGCCATCTATGTATAAGAAATATATTTTATAACAGAAAAAATAAAATGATTGTTAACTATCTAGTCATTTTCAGAATTTTTTTTTAGTACATTCAAAATAATGCATGAACTTACAGGTATATGCCAAATATTGATCAATCGTAATAGTATTCGTTTTTTTTTTTAATAAATGAAAAACGATATATATTTGAAATATTTATATTTATATATATATATTAAATACTACCTAAAAGTTAATTAAATAATGTAAAATTAATAATTACTGATGGTATTAAAAGGTTATTTTAAATTCTATAAAATTTTAAAAATGAAAAGTTTATGGATGCTCAAAATATATATAAATTATACTCCCAGTTTCTTAACATAAATCATATAAATCCAATTATTAACATTTTATTAAGAGAAGCAATTTAATACCTACCCATCATTATTATAGTCTCTCGCTTTAAGCATAGCGATGTGTCTATTTTTCAGTAATAATTGTTGATTCTCGACAATAAGTAAAGGCCTACTAATCCTTCCAGCATCTGTATAAATTCTGATTTCTCTGTCTCTAATATCTCTAATCATCGATACTTCGGAAACGATAATATCCATCTGCCTTCTTAGCTTTCTTAAAATAAGTTTTGCATATTTTTTATGTAAAAATATTATGTTAACTTAATCGTATGCATTTTATATTATAAAAAACTAGTTATAAATGAGAATAAATTACTATTTTCGTAATGTATTGAAAAAAAATTAGAAATAAATGATTAATATATCTTGCGTGTTGTAGAAAAATATGATTAGTTGTTAATTTCAAATAAATTTACTAATAATAGATTCTAGATTTGCAATACCTAATTCTTAAGTTTGATCATATTAAGTATATTAAATGTATTTAATAAATGTACTTAAATTAATTTTCTTATTATATAAAAATATAATCAAAGAATAATTTATTTAAAACGACGAATTGAAGTATTTCTAAATTTAAAAAATCTATATAATCTACAACATTTAAAAAACAGTTTTTGAAAAAATATTTTTTATGAAATATTATTTACGTTCATAAAATATAAAATTTTAATAAAAAACATAACACAAAATACTTAAATTTGGCTATATTTACAATCATTTTAATAAATTTTAATAAATTTTAGCTACAGTTTATAATGTAATAAACTTGATATAGAAATAAATTTTCTAAAATATAAATGTTTATTGTCTGAAGTTTTATTTGTTTAAGGAAATGTAATGACATTTAAATACAATTTATTATAGTTTTATGGCAAGAAAAATATTAGAATGGATATATTTAAAGAAAAATATAAAATATTTTGTTATTTCTTGACGTGTCAATTTTTAATACCTTCACTAAACAATTTCTTGTTTCATAAACCTACGTGCCTCGTAAATTATAATTAAAACTTCAAGTCAAAACAGTAAAAAGTGCAACTATTATTTTTAGATCAAAATGACTGCGCTTTCATTTATTTCTTGGATAATAGTCATATCATTCATTTCTTTATAAGTAATCACTATTTAGAAGCACATTATGACATCGAATTTGCTAAGATTTGATAAGAAAAGCTAATGTAAAAACTTTAAATCGAACATTACCTCAGCGTCGTCATTAAATGGTCCGGGTCCCGATGGATACCAACCCAACATCCATTAACAAAAATCTTGGTTGCATTGGCCACCGAACTTGGTGCTATTTCCTCCAGATTTTCCATGGACCATTCTTCCAGAAACTCAAGAATAGGTGCAGGTTGCGAACCGACACTTATGTAAGCCATAAGTGCGAGGTTTTTGACGAGACCGACGGAACCACCTTCCGGTGTTTCAGCAGGACATAACATTCCCCACAGAGTATTGTGAAGTTGTCGGGGACGGGCGAGTTTGCCATCGCGACCGATCGGCGAGTTCACACGGCGCAAATGCGACAACGTCGAGGCAAACGTCAACCTAAGAGATACGTTGTTGGTCTTTATAAAGCACATTGACTCTTAAAGATATTATTTTTTATAAAGTTAAATAATTTTACAGTAAAGTTTAAGTTGTACATTTTGCAAAATATAAACATATATACCTATTTAACACTTGAGATACTCCAGCTCTGGCCTGATGGGCTTTCTTCTGATCACCCCAGTTACCCGTTGCCAAAGAATACCTTAAACCATCAGTAATAATTTTAGTTTTAATAGCAAGCTCTAAATTAAAATCCTTTCCCCTGTCGATGAACTTTTGAGCATATAACCGCACTTCCTTCATTAAATTTTTGAACAGACCGCGAAACAAGAAAGCCAATAATGGACCAGCTAAATCAAGCCGTTTGTTTCCATAATGATCGCGATCATCTAAAAAGTTATCATTGTTTTATTTAATTTCTTTAGTACAATCAATAGAAATATAAGTGTCTCAAGGGAATTTTTAATTAACAAGTAATATCTCAATTGTTTAATTGTATTTCTTTTACTTTTTAAGGCACATAATATTTAAAAACAATATACATCTGGTGTTAAAGCTATCTACACGTTATATATTTTAAAAATATTGTTGATATAGATTATCAGTGAAAAATATTTTTTATCGAAAAATTATAAATAAATTGTTAAAAATTTTGAAAAGATTATTTAACATTTTTTAAATAATGTTGGTAATATGAAAAATTACAATAAGAAATATTTACTTGATAACAATAGTAGATCTTCTTGAATCTAATAAATTAAACTTGAATCTTAAAATGTCATAAAATATTACTTTTTTTAAATAATTTGGAGTTAAATAAATATTTTTTAAATCTAAATAATATTAACTTTAATTAATTATATTTATACTTTTAAAAATAAAGGCTACATATGAAAATAAACTGATGTACAATAACTTATGATATAAGGGTAAGAAATATTTATTTACTTCAAAGATTTTACTGTTTTAAACTGATATCTTTAAATTAATAATTAAATTTTTTTATTTTAATAAATGCAGAAGTAGATGATGAAGAAATTAACAGATGTTAATTTACCGTGAAAATATCATTAATTATAAAGTAAGAATAATTATGATTATATATTATTTATTATGCTTGTAGTCTTAAATTACTTAAATTACACATTATACTTGTAGTCAGATAATTAAAGATAACTTAAGAAATTTTTAAAGCAATTAAAAAATTAAAAATTAAGATTTTAAACAAGTTAAATATTTTTAATATTAATAAACAATATTTTCATGGCTGTTGAATATTGTTTCATTAACTATAAGGTATAATACATTTTTCAAATGCAGATTTGCATATAAATATTTCTTTAAAACTTTTCATATGTGTTAAAACATAATTTTTGTTTAATGACAAAAGTCAAATCATTTTATTTTAAGTGAAAAATCTGCCTTCGTAAATTTTTTCTATTATTCTATTTAATATACGTTCAGGCGTGTATGAATGTAAATGAAATAACAAGTTTTGAAATACTTATCTTTAAAAGTAAGTATAAATTCCAAAATAATACTCTACTAAAAGCATTTGATATCTCATAAGAAAAACGACTAAATGGATACATATGGTCTAACAAATCATTAATTGAAAGCGAAATTTCTTTACAGAACGGGTCTTTTAGTAACAATAGTTATACATTTTTCTAACTTCATCATTGTATCCTTATAAGTCTTAAATTGTAAGAAAATATTACGTAACTCTGTATACTAAAAATCCAAAATTATTAAAAGTCTATTCAGCCAAAATAGAAAACTGCTTGTTCACTTCGTACCCAATTCTCTGCGTCCTAAAGAAGCTGAAAGCAGCCTGTGCACCATATAGCCAAGAAAGTAAGCCTTCTTTGTCTCACAAAAGTCACTAATTCCGACGTGTGGCAGCGTCTCTTTTTGCAGTATTTCCTTAGCATACTTTATTCTTCTTTCCTTAGTGACGCCAGGCCGCGCTCCTCTACTACCGATGAAATTTAGGGCGACATTTTGTTCCTGGATAACAAAAGCTTCGTCCAGTGAAGGCTTTATCATCTCCATCATCTCTGGGTCGTCGAAATCATAGATTATGTGCTCGAGGATGTCACGGTCAGCAACGAAGCCCAAAGCACGGAAAACTATCATTATTGGTATCTCTTGGCGAATGTACGGCAGAATTGTTATTATGCGCTGACCAATCGTCGACTTCTTTATACTCTTGGTGATTAAGCGTTAACATTCATCAAAGATGTTTTTTCAAGTCTAGCAACACTTTATTTTATAAAATAACTACACAGATGTTATATTCAGAGTATGTAGAATTCTACTTTATAAGTATTTTATTTGAAATATAGATTAAACATTTTGAATTTTCTTTTTATTATTTTTACATTATAATTATAATCAGGAATATTTTAGTATTTATTATTTTTATAATAATGGATCTAATTATATACAATATAATGAATATTTTAAATATTTGCATGGTAATCTTATTATTTACGTACATTTATTAATATAAATTAAAATTATTCATAAGATCAAATTTTATTAACAACTTTAAAATAAGAAAAAAGTTGACAATAAATAACTTATAAGAACTATTTTTTCAGAATAAATTAGAGAAATAGTTGAAGTATTCTTACAATTGTTTCATAATATATTAAGATAAAGAATAAAGAATCATTTCTAGAGTAAATTTGAAGCTTTTTTAAAACTTACTGTACCACTCTTTGACATCATATTGATCCATAATGTTGATACCGGTCGAGAACTGTGCTCTAAGCAAGATCGGATTTCAGTTTTATATGCGTATTTTCCATCCTTGATACCGAATACGTATACTGTATTCGTTGCCATTTTTTCTTGCGCAATTAATACCTATTTACAATATTATGATTACTTTCATTCTGATAGAGAAATATTTTTATTACCTTTTCTGATCCATTAATAATAAAATATCCACCAGGATCCAGTGGACATTCGTTAAGCTCTGTTAAATCACGGTCTGATAATCCGGCAAGCAAACAATATTTAGATCTTAACATAATTGGAATTTTTCCAATAAATATCTTTTGAAGTTGAGTTTCTGTGACAAAAATAAAATATTTTATGAGATATTAAATTTAGTAATTGTTTATAAAGTTTGACACGCTTGTGACTCACCTGATACTCCTTCTCCTTCTTTGATAACTGTTTTTATAATATCCATGTAAAGAGGAGCAGAGTATGTCAAATTCCTGAGTCTAGCTTCGTTTGGCATCATTGGCGATGGTGCACCATCTTTTTCCCAATGAGTTGGTTTGGATAAATAAATTTGCTCGAATTTTAACAAATATCTTGCTGTATTCTCGATTCGACCAGTCCTATGTTGATTCTCCATTTGCAAATCTATTCGAGGTGATTCCTCAACTATTCGTTGAACAGACATTTCGATAAACTCGTCGAAACTGTCAAGCTGTTGTCGGACAAGACCTTTCTCATCAAAATAAGCATTAATAATAATCCAACAAGCTTCTTGCCACAGTTTCGTTGAAATTTCGTCAGAATCATCGTTTTCAAATTGTTCTGTAAAAAATTAAACTATAATTATACCGACAACTGACGACCGACTACTTTTCATTTGAAAAGTAGTAAATAATGCTAGATTTTCATTTATTTGGCAATGGTTTGCAATTGTTTCTTTTTTTTACAATTTCATAAAACACGCATAACCACACGCATACATACAAAATAATTACATAATTTATTCTTTCATGTTGAATATAATTTGGGTTAAGTTAAATTACTTATAAGTTAACTTGTTTACTTGATAATGACAGTTAGTCGTAATATATGAAAAATAGAAATTAATTTTACCTTCATCAAGGATGTACATTTTTACCAATGTTTAAAAGTTTTCAACTATGTATATTAGGAAAATTGGCTGTAATTGCCGAAACAGTAATAACAGTTGACAATGTCGTGACAGCGTTAGTCGTAAAACGTAACACCATCAACCCAACGACTAATGATGACTGCAAAATACCATACGCTCACTGCAGCTTATATTTGTTTTTCCAGTCGGTCACAGAATGCGCAGTGCAGTGCGCAAAACGACGAATATTAGCACACACGATTAACACGTAGATTAATTACGATTTAATGGAGTTGATAAATTTTTATCATCACAAAGCCGAAAATCGTTAATAATTTATACCCGAAAGAATTCAAGCAAAACGTATACGTGTGATCAATTTTTGTAAAGATTTCACATTTTTTTAAAATCTTTTTTTCGTTACCTTGCACATATTTTATTAAAAATATGTCGTTATTTTTACTAAAATATGAAACATTTTATTTAAAGTTTTCTCGGTTTTATGAACGATTATACTTATTACGTTTTAACACTCACATGTACCTTATTTATTAATACATATTCATTTTTTCTAAATATATATTGTTACAAAATAACAATATTTATTATTAGCAGTGAATAAATTATAATAACTGAATCAAAATTATAGTCTTAAATTACAAATAAAGTAATGCTTCATCTCAAATGGAGAAATCATTATAAATTATTAACGATAACAATCAACTCTATTCATAAAAAATCTATATCAAGGAAGCTTCGTTCATATGATACTTATATTACGTATTATACCGTTATAAATTGGCTGTCGCAATAGTAGCGGAGTAGGTAAAATAAATCTAATTATTAAACTAGCGTAAAATGGCATATCGATTATCAAACAAAGATTGCTTTTTCTTATAAAGATTATTTTAATTTTCTTATACTTTTTCGAAATTTATGTAGTTCAAATTATTTCGTATTTTATTGATGAAACGAAATAATAGGTCAGTAATTTATTACTGTTACTAAATTATTATTATTACAAATACAATGTAATAATAATAAAATTATTATTACAATAAAATAATTGTTAACTAAATAATTTACTAGGATTAAAATTTATAAGGTTATACATTTTAAGTTATTAAAATCTTCGATTATTATGATTTGATAGTAATTAAACTGATACGATAAATATGAGCTCAATAATTATAAATAATAAATCTTATCGACCGCTCAAAAGGCAAATCCAATTAGTTTTATTATTGATAAGAATATTTATTATCAACTAAGTTTTCTTAGGCAATGTACAGCAATAAAATAAGCTATATTCAATTAAACTAAAATTCTTTTACAATTGAATTCATAAATTTTTAAAATTTCTCTATTTATGATTAGATGGGTTATCAAATTCAGATCCATGTATTTTCGGAAATTAATATTAATTTTATCTTTACCTAAAAATAATTATAATAAGATATCAAGTGATCTTAATAAGAAAATATTAATTCTTAGGTATTCATTTTGACTGCCAAATAGATTCATCATTTGTATTATCATGGTACTCACATTATTATTTTTTTTTATTTGTTATAATATAAATATACTTATAATATGAATATGCATTGCAAAAAATAAAATAAAATATATGTTTTTTTCATTCGATAAAGATTTATACAAAGGATATGTAACAACAATATATAATTACATATTTTTATGACCAATTATATACTAGTTATAAAATTAATTTTTTTAAAATATTTTTTGTTAAAATTATTTTTGATTTTTTTTTATCAAATTATAATTTAAATCCTTTTTCGCTTAAAAATGCATAAGTTACAGCTAACAATTTTAAAATTGAGTTGTTTTTACTAATAATTCTAAATGATATTTATATGTTCTTATTTATATTTAAAGCTTTTTATATCAATACAACAATAAACATATAATATACATATAATAATAGAAAAATTTTCAATTCCATTATATTCGTAATATAAATTAAGTTATTGTAGAAATAATATATGTATGTATGTATGTATGTATGTATCAATTTTCAAAACGTCAGAAAAATCTAATCAAAAGTATATTTTCTATTAATTAGTAACTAATTTTTTTATTTTAACAGTAATATATAGTAACAGAAGCCTAATCATAAAATGTTTTTAATTATTACTATTATTGAAGATGTTACTGAAGTTGCTTTAAAACTTATACATTCTTTTTTTCCTAATTATTTTATATTATTTATAATTTATATTTTAATATTTTTTCTTAAATATTATGCCCCTCAGTATACGAATCATCATAGTTGATAAGATTGAAAACAATTTATATATAAAAAGTGACAACATTTAAGACTTTTATTCTATCTTATCTTATATTCTGGATATTAGTGAAGTACAAGGTTAAAAAGTTGTTATAAAATTGTTTAAATTTGAGGAATGGATTTCTGGACTATTACTAAAATTATGAGTTTGCTTTTTTACATCTGTAATGTTAAGCAGTAACATATATCATCAGCTTGATATTACAAAACATCCAAATATTAATATAATTCACGGTAATATTCTATTACATTTTTCAGTATATAAATTTATTCAACTGATTTCCAACAAATTCAAAAGGAAATATTTTGTAATCAATGGGGAATCTTTATGATATTGATAATTACAAAACAATAACTATCATCGATAATGACGTTCAACAACGATAGTAGGAGATTTGACTAATGGCTGACATACTCTTATGTTTTATAATATTCAAAATGTTTAATTATAATTTATAAAATGTTAGTTAAGCTTTATAAATTAATTTTAATAATGATTATTACATATTAAAAAATTAAAAATTATTTGTTATTAAATAATAATGAATAATAATATTACAAGCTTTTAGTTATAAATTTAATCATGTAATGTTAATAATTATATATCAGACTTTCTAACTTGAAAGTTTATTATTTATATTTTTCTCTTATACATGTGTATTTTATACAGCGTATTCATTTTTATATAGCAAAAGAAATAAATGAAAAAAAGCTAGCTTTAAAATTAGTATCTTACAACATAATTGTTATTCTATTTTATTATGTAGAACAGATACAAAAATTGACGTTTTGCATAAAAAATATTTTATTTGTCTAATTCAAAACAAAGAAAATTAGTAATTTTTTATTATAATAAGACCTTGTATATATTTTTGACTCACAACAAAAATTATGGAATAAATATCTTAAGCATTAAAATGAATTAATTTTATTATTTAAAACGTATTTATTGAATTACTATAAGTGTTTATTTTAATTTTATTAAGCAAATATTGTTTTTACATTATTGAAAAATTATTACATATTTCTAGAACATTTATTTCCGAAATAAATGTATACAATATTATGATAAAAAAACAATAAAACTCTGATTGGAGTGACGTAGCTCCATCGAACGGCATAAAGGAGCGGCTAGAAGCAGCTAGGCAGGAAGACGAGTGAACGGCGGCGCATCCTGGCGATCCATGCAGTAACGCCATTCTTCGTAGCGACAACGAACCATCCATGCTGCAGTACTAAGGAAAGGATCTAGGACTTATTGTTTTTTTACTCCATTTCCTTTTTCAGTTTTTCTAAACAAAAAGAAAAGAATTTTTAGGGCGAATTTAAAATGTAGAGACATTTGAAAATGCAACATCTGAAAATTTAGCTGCGTAGAAACGAGCGATTTCATTTTGACTGAGTAAAAAACAAACTCAACCAAACATTTCTCGGTCTTCTTCACGGTACTGTATTATTAATCCAAATATAATTTCATTATTAATCTAATAAGGCAGCATTTGAATGACCTCGAACGATGTTAAGAAGAGTCTTTTTCGTGTCTTCACACGTCTGTATAAAGCCTTATATCAACTATATTAAGGGCTTATCGCTTAACTGAGCCTAATCATAAGTTTATTTCCTTAACCAAGGCTTTTCGCTCGGATTTCGACAATAAATTATGTCGCAGACCAAAGTGCAAACTGAGTGCCTTGCATTTATTTTCACTTAGCAATTGAATAATTAAAATTCGAAATAAGCATGTTGGAGTTTTTAATTAGAAACTATATAATACTTATGTATTACATATATTTGATTGTATATTATATGTATAATAAAAACATACGAACATGTAACTTGTGTGATAGCTTTTATTAATAAAAATGTATTTACGAACATTTAAAAATGGGTATCCATAAAAAATATTCTTATTTCCAAGTCAATTCGTGCAGATAGATTTAAAAAATCAAAATTTATTCTTACAGATTCGGTCTTAAATTAACGCAGTTATTTATCTGCGTTTTTTTTTCAACCTCCCACAATAGCTGTGTCTTCATAAGGTGAGTACTATATACATTTTTATAGCAAGTTTTTATTTATTAAGCTAAAATTGTTATGTTGAACTCTGACTCACCTTAAAGTATGTTTAATTAATTTCGTAATATAAATTGTGGTATACAAATAATAAAACAATCATTTTATACTAAAATGAATTAAGTATTCAAGTATTCATTATTAATTAGTAAAAAAGAAATGTCTGAAATAATTTCAACAAAGATAAGTATAATTTATACCGAACTTTATAATATATTTTAAAATGATTATTCTAAAATATTTATATCAATTACTATAACTTGAGAATTCAATATTTGTATTTATTAATTATTATTTAATTTTTTACGGTATATACTAAATTTATAAATTCACATTAGTATCTATTTAACTTAATATATTTTAATTTTTTTTAATTAAATAATTCAAAGTACCAGTGATTGGAAAGGAAAAAATAAATGAGTTCTATTTAGGTGTATGAAGAAGTTAGTAAAATAATTGCAGTATATTTCCACGTGTTTAATAAATATTTATTTTTACATATTTTTGTAAGAATTCTAAAACTTAATCATTAATAGTTTATTTAAACCCTTTATTATTTTCTATATTATAAACGACTAGGCTAATGAATTTGCACTAACAGAGTATTTCTGTATTTTGTATGAAATTAAAAAAAGTATTCATTTAATAAAAATAATCCATATTTGAGAATAATAAATTGTACTTTCAGTTTCAAAACATTGATTTGTAACTATTTACCAGTATTAATTGCACTTATGTGTTGTAATAATATTTTATATATAGTAACAATTGATTGCATCTAATTTTGCATCTAATATATAATGCTATATATTGGCAATTTTAGAAAGATAATAGATGTATGAAAAGACTATTATATGATATAATTAAAAATACATTTTATAACATTATGATTTATAAATTTAAAATTATAAACTTTATGAATATTTAACTATACATTATGAAACTTTTTAACTAATTTCTTTGTACTATTTTTTTCTTCTCTTTTCCATCGATTACACAAAGAAAATTTGTTGAAAAAGAAAAAGAAATACTGAGTTGCTGATTGTTGAATATAACGATGAATTTTATTTCAAGACTAGTAGTTATGGCCACGTCCAAAGCCGCCACCTAATCCTTGTTCTTTTCTTAATTGCGCTAATTTTAACGAATACCAATCCTACAAGGAAATATTCTTATATCATAAAAAGATTAAAATAGGATAGAAGTTTTGTAAGTAGTTAATACTATAAATATTATAACTACTAAGATGTATAACTACTTGATGTACAAGTTTTCAATTTTATTTTAAGAGAATGTAAAAATTAATCGTAGCTTTGATTTACAAATATATTTTAATTTTCTAATATAATTATTTATACTTAAAATATGTTCATATTAAAAATTTGATTCAATGTATTCTAATTATCTTAAATATTTTACAAATAAGTATACAAATGAGTTCTTTTTAGACGATAAAATATCATTTCTACATAGAATACTAATGGTTTTAATGAGCTTTATTTTAATGAAATCTTGATTCTTATAATTACTAAATTGAAATAATATAAAAGTATAAAATATTCTCTAAATTTCAAATATAATTAATCTTTCTTCAATACCTTGATTTACAGGTATTATATGAAATTCTTGATTTAGAATTCTTTTTTACGAAATTTTGTTCTTATAAATATATTCAAAGTTAAACATAAAAATCTTTTTTAAATACCTAATTATGTATTATATTTAATGTATTATGGTAAATAACTATAATTAAGTCAATGATGACATTATTGATTAATTATGATGTTGTAATTACTACTCATTGATAATACGTTAAAAATTGACTTGCTTGAACGTCCTCTTCTGACAGTCCTGTTTCAGCTGCCAGAAGTACGACATCAACTTTATGAGGATTTTTCGGCCATCTGTTGAATTGCTCTTGTAAAACAGTTTCCTGATCTGCTGTAAGGCGAATAACGCGAATTTCGGCCCTTGAAGACTCCTGCGGCATCATTGATTTCATCATCATGTCTGCAAACGAAAAAATTAATTAAAATAATTTTAAGCTTAAATGGTAATAATAATCTGCTGTAATATTAATCTAAAGTTTAATTGCTAAAAAAAATATGTTAATATACGGTATATTTAATTTTCCAGGATACTTAATCCATATCATCTTTTCTAAAGAATAAGAATATTGTTTATTATAATTTTGAAAAATGTTTTCATATTTTTTTATATTTATAAAAAATTTAAAAGTAAGATGAAAAGTCCCGTTTGAAGGCTTAAAATTACATTAAATTATCTGAATATTTTCTAATATACATTAGGAAATATAATGCATATAATATAAAGCACGTAAATTTATAATGCACGTTAATTCATGAAAATTCGATATTTAGTCAAGGTTCCGTATAGTCGTCTACATAGAGGTGATAATTCTTATGCTAGATGCGATTCAGGTTAAAATTAAGTTTGATTTTTTGTTCTACTTCATTATGTATCTATAGGAAATATATGGAAGCCTTTTCATTTTATATAATAAAAATGTAACATCATTAATTTTTTTATATGCGTATAAATATACAAGTGTATGTGTATAAAAATGAACTAAAATTAATATTCCGCGTCAATTTTTGAAAATTTTTGTATAAATTATTTTTAATATCTATAGTTACTTTTATTTATAAAATTTTGTGTAATATTAACTTTTACTCCATTATGATTTTTTTAAATTTTAACCCCTTCTATAGGTAATTTTTTAAAATGAAATGTTTTAATGTTTTAATTTTGTCATAACTCATTTTATTTTATAATTAATCATCTTTCAGATTCATCATTGTAATATGAATAAACTTCAAAAATAATTTAATTAATTAAAAATTAAATATTTTGCAGACAAATTTCCATTACAAAAGATTATTTAAGTTTAAAATTTATAGTTACATAGTTTATATGCTTAATATGTATGTTAATAATTAAAAAATTATTTACATCTAAAATTTAAAGTCATTATAAATGACTATCTTTTTTGTTTCCCGTGTAATTTATTTATAGTTCCCGTGTGAACGTGCATGCATGCATATAAATTATTTTTCCTACAACTCGGCTACCTAACTTATTGATTTTTATTATTTTTATTTTTATTATTATTTATTAAAATATTCGAGAAAAACACTTGTTTTACATCCATATCTGATTTAATATTTTCTTGTGAATCTTGAACTCGTTTAATAATTAATACCTCATAGTGTTCAACGTCATTTTTCTTTTAGTCGAAGTAATAAGGATAAGCGCGTTCCTTAAGCAGAGAATATAAAAAATGTATACATCTACTTTATTTATAAATGTCTGAAGAACTGAATGCTCCTTAATGAGTATAATATTATCAAAATCATAATTAAATATGTTATGTTAATTTTATTTTAATTAATTCTGATATTCTAAAGAAAATTTAAAATAATATTTTAATAATTAAAAATTAAACTTAAGAAACGAAACAAAGTATCCCAAAATAAATAGAAATATCAATGTTATAAGCTGACCTCAGTGTTTAATATTAACTCGACATTGATCTAAACTTGATAGCAGAAATTGGAAGCACTTCATAAGCACCAAAGAACGACAAAAGTATCCGTATAAGGATAGTTCATCAAGGAAAATGTTGGACACTTCAATTGTACACTTATTGCGTACGTATTACGAAACATTTTACTTTGTGACTTACATGAATTTAATTATTACTTATTAAATTGTTTTCATATCATAATATGTTATTCGGTAGATATTTCGTTATTAGTATAATTTTATATAAAAATGCGTTTATAATTAATTAAGAGTAAAGTACATGTACATGAAATATAAAGTAGCAACAAGATAAGAAAATATAAGCTAAAGTAGAATTTAATATTATAGGGCTCTATTTAAAATACTTTATATTGGCTTAAAATTAATTAGTTTAAACAGATATTTAACCAATTTTCTTAAAATATGAATTTATTTATAAATCAAAATTAATATTATTTTAATCTAAAACGTCTATGATTTATTGACTACGCGTTTCTCAATAATTTTATTTGTGAGAAAAACTAAATTTCAGTTTTAGGTTTTGAAATAATTTATGTAGGTAATACATCTTTCTCTGATATTTTACAATTTTTTAAGTTTATTATTTATTGCACTGTTTTTAGTTTTTAAACAATTTTATACGCTATTTAAAAAATTCTAATTAAAATATAAAACGAGTTTGATTCACAATTACTCACAGTATAAAAATTAATTTAAATTTTTTAAAAAATTATTTTATAAAATTATCCAACATTGTATCTATATATTGTAAGAAATATAATCAAAAAGTTTATTTTCTTAATAATAAATAAAAATCAAGTTTTTTTCAGGGCTATCGAAAAATAAGTGCAAATATTAATATTAGAAAAGTAGAAGATTATAAAATATATCAATTTATCTTGACATAAATCTAGTCTTTAAATCATCAATTTCTTCAATACTTATTTTATTGAAAATTAGTTATGTGTAGTATGTTTTAATTTTATTTATCACTTGAAATACCTCGAGAAGATACAGTTAGACATAATAAAATATTCTGAAATACAATACAAACTCTAACGCTTTAAAGTATTAAATTTCGTTATAATGCTTTTAAAAATACAATTTTTTAAAAATTGAAATACAAAGATAGTATAGAGTAATAAGTACTATAAATAAATACAATAATTGTGTTTTTTTATGAAAAGGCTATTGGTATTTTAAATTCTTTTAAAGTTAATTATATTATCATATAATTTGAATAAACAATAATTATTTTAGATAATTATGCTTATTTGATATAATATGTTTTCATTTTTTACAAAAATAACTTTGTAAACTTTGACAAAATAATTTTGAAATAAAATCTTATAGTTTTAAAATATAATCAATGAAAAGCTTTTAAAAATTGGTTTTTGTATAATCTTAAATTATAAATTATTAACAAAGTTTATTTCTTAGACTTCAAGCATATATATTTCTTTTTCTCGTGAAGAAGTTCGGCAATATCTTGGGTCTAGCAAAAATGATAAGATGAGTTTGCACAAATGGACGATGTAATAATTACAGCGAAAATAGTATGTACAAGAGTAACTTACTTATTCAATATCGTCTAACAGAAGACTAATTAAAATTAGGTAGAACTTACAAAAATTCAATTGATTTAGGAGCAGTGGTGAAAAAAGATTATAGAAGTCGTTGAGACGGGGCACTCTTTCGGAAGGGTTGAATGGTACGCGAGAGTATCTACACAAAACTAGCGTCTTCTCATCGAGGTGGTAATAAAAAACGGAGGGAAGACAGAAAACGTAAGAGAGTTGCGCACGTGGTGTGTGGGAGACAGACTGCACAGTGATTTCGTTCGAAACATAATTGCACCAATGGAAAAGCATGTATAATCGTGCTCAAACCTAGTGTGTAAGAATGATTTCTCGTGTGCGTGTGGATTCAAGCCAAGTCATGTAAACTTGACCTACAAAATCTAATCGCATGCGAATGCTATTTAATGCTAATAAATGTAATTCCGGGATAATGTTGCGGTGGAGATTGGAAGCGGTCTCGATTTTTCTCTCTTTCTCTCTCCCTCTCTTTTCTCGCCGCTTCTTTCAAGCAAATGTTTCATTTTGTCCATTGTTGTCCCACAATAACCAAATTTTATGATTCTTTGTTGCTCGATTTGTTTTGACTCTCCATAGTTTGATATAAGATTGCAATAAAAAACTTTTCAAGTAATCAGACTGACTTTTCCCCTTCTTTAAAAGATGGAACTTTCTTTCTTTCTGCAATCATAACATTGCATCATTCTATTGATGATTTAGAAGAATCTCTCTTCTTCAAATCTATTTAAAATAAATATGAAAAGTTATAATGACTAATAAAAAGTTAAAATAACTAAAAAGTTGCACGATTATAAAATTATAATGAGTCTGAGGTTTGAAACTAACTTTGAAACTCCAACGAAAAATGGAATTTATTAAAACCTAAAATTTCTTTTAAAAAAACTATTTAAATCATATAATTATAATATAAAATTGATTGAAACATGATTTTAACCTAAAATGAACCCCAAAAAGAACACCTATGAGGGGATAAATTCTTTTATGCTACCAAATGTTATTGATAATAATTATTAAACACTAATAATGAAATTAAAAAAAATTGTATTATAAACAAAATTAATATATTACTTTGCCGTTTTCAAATTAGTTACATCATTTATGAATACATAAAGTTGTTCAACCAATAACAACAATCGTCAAAAATAGTAATTATTATTATTTTATTACTGAAATTAAAAAACTATGGTATCAAAGAATAAAGTATGAAATAGCAATATCTTCTTAGATAATAGCATATAAGAAATTTTAAATAAATATAACGTATCATACGTATGTGTATATGTGTTTCATGACTCTCATAAATGTTTAAAACAATTATGCTCTTAGAATTCTATAACATTTTATGAATGAATATTTTTTAGTAAAATATTAAAAATTAAATAAAAATTAAATCATAATTAAATTTAATTAAAATATGGATTCATATACGTATACTCATATATGGCGCAAACCCTTTTGTTAATAATAGTTGTTTTATAAGCATTCAACAACTTTTTATTAATGAATATTTGTGACTAAAAGAAAAACATACATATAAAAAGATTTTTTATAATAAATGATATTCTTGTTACAGTTTAAAGTTTATTTAAATGAGTCTGTGTACGTATACATATTCTTATATACAACGTAGAAAAAATTGTTTATAATAGTCTATAAAGTTTCCACAACTTTTTATTATGAATTTTTTTCCTTATATATAAACATACAGTTTAAATTTTCTTCTTTTTTGAACGCACACACAAAAAAGAATATTTTATTCATATCCAACCGATTCAATGGCTTCGACTTTCCTATCTTGATTACCTCTCTATTCGAGGATCGCTTATGGCCCTATCAGGCGACCTGAAAATTCGCTCGTTTTTTCAGTAAATGCGATGATTATTTTCTTCGGACATTCTGCTGTTTGTTCTTACAATAAATAAAAAAAATAAAAAAAATTCACCTTGCATCATAAAATATACATAAATTGATTCAAACATGATTAAATAAATATATGTAGAAAGGTTTTGCTTTTATTCTAGTTGGAGAATCTAATGCGGTAAAATACTGAAAAGTTTAAAAATATATTAAACTTTTTTTGATAATAAGTCTTAATTAATCCAAATAAATAATGCTTTTTATAAAATAGTTAAAGGGGTTACATCGAGAGAGAATGAAAGAGAGAAAGAGAGAGAGAAAGTAAGTGAGGGTGATCTGTATTTGCATATGAGAATACTATATTTTTAAATGTGTAAATAATACTTTTAAAAACATCGTTTCTTAGGCTATATAAATAACAATAATAATAATAATTTGAAGATGCGCGAGATGTACGGGACAGGATATACTGAATAGTCTTTGTTTAACACTGACACAATAAAACTTTATTAATAGTATAACAATCGCATAGTACGACTCAAACAGTTATCAGTGAATCGTTCGTTGTATGACGGTTTAAACGCACGCATCGTCGGAGAGAGTGATGTGCGGCAATTCTTCTTAGCCAATTCTCCAGTGATCTTTCACCGGTGCATCACACTTGTCAGCTTCTTACCCTTCAGGGACATTATGTCGCTATCCTGAAGGAGTGGTGGTAGTTATACCTGAATTGGCTCTCGGTCCTAACGCATCAGGCCGCGACATCATACCGTCGTTCGGTATAAACTGCAGCGTGAATGTCTTAATCTTCCCGTAGCAAACGGTGGGTCGAGAACCTTTATAGTTTTCTCGATCCTTTAACAGCTTTTATTGTCTTATATATCCGCTACAGTAGTAATAATAATAATATTATTTTTTAGATGATGATGATGATGATGATGATGATATAAGGAATATATTTAGGACATAGGTAAGATTTTTAAATTGTCTATTTTATGTTTAAGTTAATAGTCAGAATGAGTTTTTTTTTTACTTTTAAGCCAAAATGTAAGAAATGATCGTGCTTTAGCTGCGAATCAATATCATCGCACTGCAGACTGCCATACAACAAAGAAATATTAAACACCGTCGATGATACCAATGCATGCAACGCAGGCAGCGCAGTTATTTTTTTTTATATTGTAGCTGTAAGGTATAGAATAAATGATATAAATAAAGTGTGTAAGTTATTTTGTAAACGCCATGTTAAACTCAAATATATTATACATTTACTGTTAAAGTAGACGTGCAAGGCATTAAAACTAGAGTAAGATTTTATGTGGTACCAGATAAAACGAGTAACATAACGAGTAACTGCGAATTTTGGACATGACTTTTTTATAATCTTGTAAATAAGAGGGTATCTTGTAAATAGGAGATAATATTCACAATTTTTGAATATTTTCAGCGCACACGAAATTGTATGCGTTATCCTTCGTTAGCTTGTGAATTAAATAAATTAATACTAAAAGATAGTTTTCTGATGTAATTTATTGACGAAAACATCCATGAATTTAAGAATAAATTTTTTTAACACCTTAGACCTACAAACATTCTTTATCATATAAAAATGACAGAATCCTTCATAAAATATGTACTTTCACATGCTTTACAGCTTTATTGCAATGACATTAATCAAGCATGAATATCTAAAAAAATATTTAAACTCGATAGAGGAATCTTTTAAATTAACCGGTCAAAATTATGTTAAATTTAAATTCGATATTTTTTCGTAGAAAATAAAATTATTTATTTGGAATAATGCATAAATAAAAATTAAATTTATTCGTGTAGTTCATATATCGAGTTAATAAAAAAATTTTCTATACCGCAAAATATAATTGGTTTATATTGACTTCACAAGCTATTTTTGAAACTTATTTGTAAATTTTCGATAATTGTAAAATCATTCTACAATTTATTAATAAAAAAATTAGAAGGATTTAACATATTAAAAAATTACCTAGATTCAGCACTTGATTGATAATTCTGATGTATTAGCCAGAACTTAAGTAAATTGCAAGTAAAAATGGCTTCGAAATTATACTGTTTCAAAAGCATGGTAACAATTTTAGACCAATTTTCTACTTTAGCCAAAAAAACAACAGTAGTAGAATCAATGTATCATAGTTTTGAACTTAAGGTACATAGCACTAGATTAAGCGTTTCAAAATTCTATTTTAGCAGAAAACTTTAATCTAACTGTAAATAAAAAAAGATAAACCCTAGAATATGGTGTTGAGTAGTGTAAAATTATAAATACCAGATTTTACATACCAGGCACAAATGTGGTTCACGTATATACTCTAAGTAGATGCTGCAATATCTTAATAACAAAAAGAAACACCTTCAAACACGCTCTATTTTTTCATCCAAATAATGATAAAGGGATTGTAGATATTCGTAATAGATTAGAAAAATCTGAAGGACGTTTTTTAATTAAAAGACGAATTAATTTATAAAAAAAATAAATCTCGAAAATTATTATTTTATGTTCTACAAGTTATGAAAAATAATGTGATAGTACATTTTTTTTCAACAAAAATATTGAAAGAAAAAATAAATACAAATAATGTCTTTAATTATTTAAAATGCCTTTAATTTTTATCTTTAAGGATCAAAGATTTCTTCATTCTATATCAAAAGAAAATTTTATTTTTATTTCAAACAATACATGTTAAAACTTTAAATATATATTATCAGTAGTCGACTGTTTCACGAAATTTATTAAATTACGCCCGTGAACATTCGCTGTTATAAAAGATGTAATTCAATATTTACCTAAGTATTATAAAATATATGGTAAGCTAATTCAAATTATAAGCGATTGAAAAACCACGCTCACGTCTGATATATTAAAAGAATTTTTACAATGGAAGCTATCGAGTTCACATTAATCGCAATAGAAACTTCACGCTCAAATGGTCAAGTTGAACACTATAATCATATAATTACGCCAATATTAGTGAAGCTGATAGATGCGCCAAACAATGAAATAAATTGTTAAATTAGGTAGAATTTGAATTTAATATTCATCATTAATGAATTTGAAAAAGAAATGGAAAGACTAAAATAGTTTAAAACAAGAATGTCGAAATTTAGAAAAAAAAGATAGCTAATAAAAAATATTTAGTAGTCAATTAAGTAATAAGTGTTTATATGATAACAAGCGTAAGAATGTGACCAAATATAAAATAGACGACTATGTAATGGTCAAGAACATTGAAATGACACCCGAGATAAATAAAAATTTAATACTTGCGCTCAAAGATTTGTATACAATTTCAAAAGTTCTTGACGATGACAGACGTATTCTTAACATGTCAAAGTATTAGTATTATTCAAATTATTAGAATTCTTTATACAGGAGCAGCCTCTTCCGACCGTATGAAACAAATGTTAATAACTAGGATAATAATACAATCAAATATATGTTTAAATAGAGAATTAGTTATTATATTATGTAATATTTAATTTCAGAATGTAGCCGAGATAGCTAAGATGTTAAGTCAGTTGAACTGTAGGTTATGTCCCATACGCAAATATCATAAGAAACAATCCATGGAAATCGTAGCACTAACATAGGCCGCAAAAAACAAGATCTAAAATTAATACCGCAATTAGAAGTGTTGAAGTTTAATAAAGATTTATTTGTATTTAATTTTGTATTTCATTTTTAATCAAAAAGAGTACCTACAAATGTTTGTATATTTGCATAACTGACAATTCGGCTGTTCCGAATTGTTTCGTATTTCAGAGAAGTAGAATAGCGTCTCGCACTTGAGAGGAACCGGTAGAAAGCTGCATAAAAAATGCATTGAATGAGAATAAAAATAGAGTATGAAATGTAAACGTTCAAATTTGAACAATTTTATTTATGCATGAAAAAGTAATAAATGTTTTAAATTTTATCAATTGGCATTTACATATAAAGAAAAGATAATTTTAAATATTAACAACAAATACAAATATGAGTATTAATTTGCACTCATATTACATAAAATTAGCATTTTAA
The DNA here is from genome assembly GCA_018907045.1 of Wiebesia pumilae. Taxonomy (NCBI): domain Eukaryota; kingdom Metazoa; phylum Arthropoda; class Insecta; order Hymenoptera; family Agaonidae; genus Wiebesia; species Wiebesia pumilae. The sequence goes on along the minus strand of JACCHZ010000140.1, from coordinate 806,374 downwards.
TACTACATATATGTACGTCTGTCGCCAAGAATTCGACTGAATTCTGTTTCAATTGTTTAGCACACACATTTACACAATTATGTCACATAGAAAATTTGCTAGGTCCATCGACTCTACGAAATCCACGACTTTGAGACGTGGAAATCTCCTGCGAGAGATCCATGAATGCACAAAATTTCATCATTCCATTTAGACTTATTCCAAGTAACTGCATAGCAAACACTATTCTACAATTAATTTTGTATCCTTTTTCGATAAAGAGAGAATTAGGAATGTAAATTTTACCACAATTTTAACAAGAAATCATAATCTTAAGACTCAAGTCACGTTTCGAACTTGCAGTAAATGTTACTTGTGATTTACACATTTTACACAAAACGGCTTGAGATACGTCAAAAAAATCTTAAGATAAAAAATTCTAAAGCCGATATCCGTATCTTTCATTTACTTCAAATTCATCTAAGTCTATTGCAGATAATTTGCGAGCCGATGTATTTGCTTGTTCAAAGTCCGGCTGTTCAAATTCGTAATGGTTCAACGGTTGCCGCGATGTTACTTTCCCTTCGACTTTTTTTTTCTTGATGTATACTCCTCTTGTCATTCATCTTATTTATTTAACAGGAAATTGAAAACAATGAAATAAATGAGTATGAGGTGACCTTTTCCGCAACCTCAATATCTTATTACCTGTTGGTAATGGCAGCCATTATCCCCAAAAGTACAAGCCGAATAAATCGAAACGCGCCGAATCGTATCAAGCAGGCCCTCGGAGACGTTACGGGAAAACGTTCGGCAAAGCCTCTTAACATTATTTTTTGCTACAAAACCACTTGGATATTGTTCTTATGGTATAAAACCATTGTTTAAGCAAAAAGAAAAATCGATTTTTTTTCAAAATTCTAGAGTAGTTTTACCCCTTAAAATCAACAAAGTAATATATTAAGTTTTTGTTTATAATACAATTTTTTTATTTCTTTAGTAGTTTTCAGTGACTATTATTTATAATATTTTGTAGAATTGAAGAACTTTTCAAGTCATAAATTTTCTAATTTTTCATCGACTCATAGGGATTTCTTTTGGGAGAGGTTTTAGGGGTTCATACTTTTATCAATTATGCATGATAATTGTATAGTTTAAGTGGTTTTTGAAAAATTTTTCATTTTTCTTGGAGGTTTAATGTCGTAATCTTCAAATTTATAAATTATATGCTTTTTATTACTAATTTTTTAATACAAATTTGCCTAATTAGAGACAGCTATTATTCTTAAAACATAGTTTTGTAAATTAAAATTTTCTTTATATAATGTTACTGATTACAAAAGTTTTTCACATGCTCACTCAGATTTGTAGTTTATTCAAATATGAAAGATAAAAATCAAAATTGATCCCTTAGGTTAATTAAAATATTTTTAGAGGGTGAATATACGTTAAAACATTAATATTTATAAGAGTCAAGAATGAAAAAGTTAAATTTGTATAATAAAAATTAAAAACTAAATTTTTTATCATACCCTAGAAAGTTATAAATAAAATAAAAATGGATTATTGATATTATTATTTATTTGTAGATAATAAAATTTCTTCATTTTCGTTAGATGAATTTAACAATAACTGTAAGAAATTTTAAATTTTTCAAATTCAGAAAGTTTGTTTAATCTTATATACATTTATTTGAATCTATTTAATTACGCTTACTCAAGTTCTAAATCAACAATTTAACAAATTTCATAATAAAATTATAATGACATTTAATATTATTAAATAATTTAAAATTATTATTCGATTTTACAGAACTGGTTGAAATTTAATCGAAATCCTGTACCAGTGATTCAAAACTCTGACGTATCAGGTCATTCCGTGTGCACTCCTAGTGTTCAGATTTGCATACTATTGCATTTTCAGCAGAAATATTATTGTTATATTTGAATTATCTATCTTCATTACGCAGAACTCACGTGTTTTTCATATTATATTCTTGCTCCCTACTGTTATTTAGATTTGTGTAGCCGCTGACATTTTAAATGTACATACCTGATAGGTCTATGCGTATTACTTCTGACATAAATAATTAGTAGACATCGAACTGTCTAAAAATTTAGTCTATTGTATATCGAATACTTTAATAAAACTGTGTTTAATATATAAATAATCAACATATACAATTCTAACAGTATTTAGTATTCGACGATTATTACACCAATTAAAACCTAATTTTTTAGTAAATTCATAGTTACTGAAATATTTCGCTGAAGTTAAAATTTTATAAAATAATAATTCAACAAGTACAAGTAACATAATTTACATTATATTTGCATTACTTTTATAAATATATGTAAAGATTTTTATAAAGATTTATCGTCGAAATATTTATAAATGTAACTCCACAAATGTAACATTGTCAGTTAAAAATAATATGTATTAAATTAATATAATAAAGGTCAATTGAAATATAAATTAAAAACCTAGCTATGATTCATTATTAAATTCGCTATGAATTCGAATTAAGGATTTTTGTATGAATGGATATTAATAGCTCATGAATAAAAAGATTTAAAACAACAATGGACATCTTAAAGAGATAATCCAGTAGCTACGTTTTATTAGAATATTATTGAACCTTGACTTTGAAGATCTTTGTAATTATTCATTATTTTGCATGCAAATTTTTTAACTAGCAAGAAATTATTGATCTCCAATTTGTCTATTAATCTAATTATTTTAAAAGCATAGAAATCATTACTGATAATGTATAAAATCTTTCTTTGTCATGGAAGTTATTAAAATAAATTTCATGATTCAAGCAAACTTTATTATGTTTCATGAAATGAATGAATTTTAATATGTTCATAAAATAACAATAATTAAGAAATTATTCATCTATGTAATAAAATTATTGATGCTATTTTTGTCTTTATATTCATAAGATGATTTCTTTACTTATAATTAATTATAAATTATAATTATTTCTTCATTTATAATTAACTATATTTAATATAATAATGTAGATGTACAAAATACACCTACATTATACATATTTTCTATGTATTATATTTTTAACTTAAAAAAAACTGGCATATTTACACAAACAACGTCATTATTAACTGACTTACTCGTGTTTGCGCTATAATTGCTCGAGATTGCAATCATATAATAAAAGGTAATAGATTATAATCGAAGGAGAAAAAATTCACAAATAGCGTTTTGGAAAGTATACTACACATATTAGAAAAAGTAAAGGAATAAATAAGCAATTGAGAAAAACATTAAGACCGACTTTTACACAATTATAGTATGCGTGTTCTCTGTTAGCAGCTCGCAATTTCCTTGAGTACTGGGTCATTGTTTCAGTCGCGCTGATCTTTCGTTTCAAATTCCACATCGATGACGAAGCAGCCATAGAACACGAAACCAACTTGTGAGATCGCTATATAAAAAAAGATTAATGTATTTATTAGAACAGTTGCACAAACAATTGCTAAAAACTACGGAAAGTCAAATTGCATTCAATTGTATTCTAAACAGCGTTATTTTTAGATTTAAATTTTCCAAATTCGTATATCTCCGTCATTTGAATAATTAATTATTATGACTCATTTAATAAATTCATATATATTATGAAATCTGTTTGATTTTGAATGATTAAAAAAATCAATTGAACCTTTTTTTTCTATACCTCTAAAAAATTATATGATACTAATATAAAAAAGCGACCATATCTTTAAAATTTTTGAATTTTAAAATATATCTTTGTATTTTGAACATGCACTTACAATATCATAGTATGATTTTAAATTAAAAGTGAAGCGTTTTCGTAGTAATTTTATTTGTTATTAGAGTTGAAAACTATCTAAAAAAGCATATATGTCAGAGTTCTTGGTATTTTAAATTTTGTTTCAATATCTTAAAATATCTAATGCCAAGTATAATTATATACATTTTCTTTTTCATGATACTAATAGACTCGTAATAAATATATATTTATATTAAATATTAGAATTAAAAATAGTAAAATGTTTAAAAATATACCAGAAATTTTATATATTGTTTCAAATTTTTAATGCATCAAAATCTTGTCAAAAATTGTACATCGACAAAACAATTCGCTTCTTGGATACTTGGAGTCGCAATTATCCAGTTTACATAACTAAAAGGTGTCACCTGCAACGGTAACAGTTACAACACAAGAATTGCAATAACCTACATATGTAACTATTATGTAGGTTAAGGGTTAGTTATCAATGCCAAGAAATAGGTAATGCAGCAGGAAGTGAACCCACTGACAAATATGCAACAATAAATTAATACGGCAGCACGACGTTTCTTCTCTTAAATTGACATATGAGCAAGTACAAATATATCTCTAATTATTTTTTCATATTCTACAATATGTCACAAAATTAAGAAAATTATGATGGTACATGACAGAAGTTTCTTATTAAGAGTAGTTATCCCTTTGAATACGTTTTTTCAAAAACTCCGAAATAAGTCAACTTCAAATCTCAATATCGTTCATAGTAGAATGATTTTTAATGAGATTGAGTCTATTTAAAAATTTCTGGGTAAAAAAAAGAAAAAAGTCACATTTGCCCTTTTAAAATATAGGGAATGCATGCCATTGAAATAAAAGCAATTTTCACTCAAACGTTTTTTGAAAGAAATAAATTGGCGTCGATTTTATTTCAAAATTTAAATTCGTTTAGAAATTTAAAATATCAAGGAAATTGGTGAGGTACACCTCGGTAAGTTTCCTTGTTAGAGGAAGGCTATTATAGGGATATTTCGTTATCTATTTTTAAACAACTATAGGTTTACTCCATAGGTACTTGTTTCAGTTATTGGTTTATATAGTTGGTTAATATGAAAAGCGCTTAATGTAATAAATTTAGAATTTATTAATACATCTTAAATTATTCTAATAGAAATTATTGTAACATTTATAAATCACTTAGTTTTTTGAAGCCGCTTACTTAATTTAATGATAGAATTACGACAAATTAAAATTATTAAAGATATTAAAACATTCATTGTCTAAGAGAAAATAAGTCATTTAATTTCTATTTCTAACTAATAAGCATAAAAATAAATGTATACAAGAATATTCAATATTAATATGAAATTCAGATATGTAAGAACTGTTTTCGTAATTTAGATGAGTTCATGTAAAAATTAGGATTTATAATGATCCTCTGTAAAGCTTCTATGCATAAGTTGAGAAGGCGAAAGCGTGAAAAGAGACAGATAATGAATGACAAAAACAGACGGAGGAAGTAAGAACGTGAAGGCCCCTGACAACCCTTGCATTAGCAACAGCTTGCGGATTTTAGAAAGAAAAAGAGCAGGCAGTCTTGTTCTGATAATTATATGCACACAAAAGGAAAATAAAGTTTTGCATTACTACACAATTTCTATAAACATAATTTATTTCTTGCCAACCCCCTCTTTGTATATAAATTAGTTTCTAATATATACATTTTTATAATAATACCATAAACATTTTCCTGAGAAAAGATTAGTTCTGAAATAAATATTTATTTATTCATCAACTATATTTCATTATACTGTGGATAATCTAGATAGTGAGAATTAGCAGTAACTTAATATATATACATATACCAAGCATAATGTTTGATGAAAACATTAAAAATATTAGTTCATTACGATTATTTATTATTATAAAATATTTATAATCACCTACAGAATTGTCTGTGCTTTTATTGTAGATTATTAATACAAAAATGAATTGGTATCATACGTTATTCACATAAAACTTTTGTGCTCTTAAAACTGTAAAACGAAACACTTAATCTTTGAAACGAAGGTCAAGAAGTAGTAGCTTATGTATGTTGGAGATTTATTTTGTGATAAAATAAAAATCTTTTAGCATTTTTATTGTTTAATTAATACAAAAAAGTAATTAGAGCTTGTAAAGATAAATTAATTTGTGTTAAAAATATGAGCATTATAATATCTGAGCAACTTACTTGTTCTGTAAAAGATCTTTACAAACTGACTAACTATGAAAAAGTTTAATTACGTAAAATAAAAAATAGACGATCGGTTAGATTGTAGAATTGTTTCGATACTTTCAATGAATAAGACAATGCAAGGCATAAGAAAAACAAAAAACGAATTCAACCTTTGTTAATAAATATAATATTTGCAAGAATAAGTACTTATACTACACAAAATATGTTATACGTACTTATATATTCATAGTAAATATAGGGTACAAAATTTTTATATGATATAGATTATATGTATGAAATTAGAACTATTTTGATTAAACTTTAATATGATTAGATTAAGGACTAGATTAATAATGTTCAAAAATTTATTTGACTGGTGCAATACGAAATTATCGAAAAATTCTTAAAATAATTAAGAGTATACTCCGACATTCTTATTAACATTATCAAGAAATCTCTAAGTATATTTTTGGTGCTTACTCGACGAATAAACCATTTCTTAGATAATTTATAGAAAAATAACTCTTTTACATAATTTACTTAAAATATCAAAGTCTGCTACATATTTATCAATTTACATTTTATTTTTATCTTTCTCTCGCTTACACTTTGCCGATAACTAATTGGTTTAATAACTATATTTGTGGTTTGCTAATAACAAAATATTTTTTATTTTATTATTTTTTATTTTATTTTAATTAAATTTTTTTTATTTTTTTTATTTTATTTATTTATTTATTTTTTTTATTTTAATTAAAATAATTACTGTTTATTATTTTCTTTAAAAAAATTTATTCTTTCATAGCTTTTTCATATTTATACTATTTGTTATATTGTATTATAATTGTTATATAATTATAATATAAAAGAACAAGGAACCGAAAAACACACTGCATCGATATTGGCTGTAAATAGTGTAGGTATTCCTGTGTTTTGATTGCAGAAAACCAAAATAGCCTAAAAATAGAGTTCTCGTATGAGAGAGAGAGAGAGAGAGAGAGAGAGAGAAATAAGGTCAGCTGATTTTTCTTCTTTATATTGCCGTCCTTAAAATGACGGATGAAATAACTTTTATATAAATGACTCAAGAAAAACTTATAACAGAAAAAACTCTAAATGGTGGAAAAGAAAATTCAACTCCCTCCCTTCAAAGAAAGAACTCTCCTTTTCCTTTGCTCTTCTGAGAAATGATGAGGGGTGATTTAATAAAGGCGCTACTCTGTTGATGGTTTGTTGGTAAGTGGCCCAAGTTTCCCTGAGTGTCTATTCTTATTTCATTCTGCAAAACAAATGTAAGTATCAATCATAAGAAGAATTTTTCTCACCTCTGCGTCGGGCACTGGCAGAAGCTTCCGCACACTAACGTCGTACCTCTTTTGCGATGGCGTCCCCACTCTTTCGCGATTCTGTGTCCGCAACGCGTATGCACGAGGCGTCACGAGGTAGATAAAAATACTAAGCATACGCCTTGGTCGTGGCGCATGTAAAATGCTTTTTTTATTTTAAATGTATTCATTTTTTAATTATACGTATTATCCTCATAAAAAAGAGATTATACTTATACTAATGTATTATACATTATAATAATAAAAAAATTTATAATCGTTGTCACTGGTGAAAGGTGATGTGCCCTATTATAATTGTACATGTGTAAGTATGCCAAATGTTGCTTAGTTGGAATTTTCGGCTACCGCACGGATTAGCCTCAGTAACGTACGATAATTAAAAGATTCTTTTTTGTTAGAACTAGATTTTTATTTGTTATCGAGCGGCATGAAATTTATAAATAAATTTTCTATGCCCACACATCACTACAGAAATCTGTCTAATTTTCTTTTGTTTAACGTATATTTTTATTTGTGATTTATGCATAAATAAATATCAAATAAATCTATAATATTGATTAAACGTTTGCACGTTAACATACTTTAATATATATGTATATTATGTTTAATAAATATGTTTTTTAATTTGATCAGTTAAGTATTTATTATCATTATGATTTCTTTAAATTACTAGGATTTCCTGTCGCATAAAATAAGTTTCAAAAAATAAAAATAAATATTTCATTTACAAAACAATCCTAATATTTTATGTATTTAACTTTTATATTAATGTTTTTTATAGTTTCAGGAGTATGTAAGTAGTGAATTATTCGTTTAAAAATATTCGTGTTACTTCATCTCTGTCGTAAGTTTGGCAGATTTAATGTGTGCAGATAGATTTTTCTGTTTATTCACGATTTAAAAATATAAAGTTGAAAATTTATGATTAAATATTTTTTTAAATACAGATCAATTGGCAATCAGCCAACAAAACATGTGTCAACTCCGTGAAAATGCTGATATTGTTACAGACATTAAAAAACAAGACTTCTTATCAGCTTACTTATCATCTGCTTCAAAACAGTATTCAATATTGTTTGCAGCAACAATAGCTCAAGTCAATTCTTGAGATTCATCAAAGCAAATTTGATGAGTACTGAAAATATTAAACCCGACGTATGTTCTTGTTCCTTGTCGTTCTGGCCTACCGGCCATCAACAACGCCGAAGCAACCACAAGTTAACTTGACACAAAATCGGATGGAGCCGTTTAAAACACTAGACATTTGACACCATCGCTTCCGTCAGTCACATAAAGCTAAAGAACCAACCAATATAACCGCTCTTTTCCATCTTTCTACTAGTAATCTTTAAATTGAGGCCAATTGTGAATTCGTGATGCCACTGACTGCATCATTTTCAAACATGGCGAAACGTTAATGTTACACTAAATATTATTTATACATTAATAAGTAATTTAATTAGGAAATAAATGTTCATAGAATATAACTATAGCTGTATATAAAAAATGTAACTGTATATAAATAATAAAAGTAATAAATAAAAAATGAAAATTAATATTAAATTGTCTATGCAATAAAAATAAAGAAACTATTATTAATTTTTTTTCTAATACAAATTATTTATAGCAAGCACATAGCTACTTTTTCTCTTTCATAATAAATAGAAAATTAATTAAAAAACGAATGAATATAAAAGATTCTTAAAGAAATTGTAAAAATATTCATTAACATAAAATGTTTTTAAAATATTAATAAATGTATGATAAATTTTATACACGTTGAAAAAAAATTTTTTTTAATTAAAAATTTTAAAAATAAAATTAATAAACCAATTATAAATAAACAAAATAAAAATTAGACAATTTAAATAAATTTAAAAATATTTTCTAATATTCTGAAATTATTTAAAATATTAAATTAAAAAATATGAAATTTAGACATTCAATGTTCAATTCTAATTAAAAATGAAAAATATTCGTGCGCGATCTTGATCACTTACCGATATCTGTATGTTTGTGTAAGTATCAATAATAATATTTTCAAAAGCAGGATTTAAATAAATTATATTCCAACAAGTTTAAATGGTGTAAACGAGTAGTACAACATACAACAAAAACTTGCTAATTTAAATTGAAAATAAGTCCAAATGTATTCACCTACATTGAACATATTATTTACGATTGTGTTATACAAATATGCAATAGAAAATTAGCTAAATGTCAATATTGCGTATTTATTTATTATGAATATCCAATACGAATTTATAAGAAGTACCTAATTTTACTCAAATAATATTTACATAAATAATATTTCAAAGTTGATCCTTTTCAATATTGAATATATACTTTGATAAGAATTAAATAATAATATAATCAAATATACTTAAATTATTAAGTAAAGTATGTACTAAGTAAAAAAGTCTCAGTGAAATTAACGTGATCTACTAAAATAAAATTAATGACTTGAGTAAAAATGTGATTATTTAACACAATAAAATTAGTTAGTCTGAAATTTATATAATTATCTATATTTGCGTTAAAATTGACCTTTGAACTTAAAACTATTGTAATAGTTATTAAAAAGAAAGAATACGTTTATTTATTTTTATCTACATATCTTTATAAATGTTTTGAGATCTTTGACTTTCAAAATTCACATTTCATTTTATTACAAAAAATCAAGATTAGAACAAAGAAAATATTAAATGAAGAAAATAACGTCCTTTTCGGTATGGTTTTGTGTTTGAACGAGTTGAGTACATTTAATCGACGATTAAATTCTTCGGAAATTACGCGCATTTAGCGTGCATGTAACATATCGGGATGTCGGTATCATAAAGTCTGACGTTGTCCTTAGAATGAAACAGTATAAAATCCGCAAGATGTAATATCTTTCCTAAGGAAAAATAGAGACTTACATTGAAAATCTATATAAAAAAGAGAGTCTGGGAAGTCAACACGAGCTTTCCTTCAACTTCAGCACGAGATCCCCAGGTGATAATATCTGAGTAACCTGTTAATTTTCATCACAATACGCAAGAGGGGACAATGGCTTCTTCAGTTGATATTTATCTTAACGTTCCTATAAAACAAGGAGGAAATAATTCGATTGCTTTCTTCATACAACAGCAAATAATACCTTAGTTCACTAGAGAATCTTAATTCAACAATCAATTTCTAATTACTGAAAGGACGTGAATTCGGATGAAACAACATCTTTCTTTAATTATTATAACTATATATTAATTTTTGTCTTTATATATTTTTTATATGTATAATCTTATTTTCTTGAGGAATTAGTGAGAGCAAATATTTCAAAAATATATTATAACTATGATCCCAGGTATTTTGATCATCCAACTTGAAAAATAAACAACGCAAGAATTATGAAAAGCATTATCGTTGAATAAATTGTTACATTTTTTAACAATTTTAGTATTTTTTTAGTACTATTTTAGTAAAAAATACTTTGTAACAACAATTTCTAAAAATAATATATTATTGTGAAGAGAACTTCACTATTAAAATCATTATTTTTCCAAATTTCGATTTAAAATAGAAAATCAAAAATTAAAAAATTTATTTTACAATAGCTACGGAATGATGTCGATAAATTCTTAAAAATTAATTCTTTTAAATGGTATGCATTTAAAGAAAAAAATTATACTTTCAATAAAAATATTGTTCGACGATTATTCATGATAAAATAAATAATCATGATTCAAAATTTCTTATGTTTTTTTGTAGATAACACAATGTTTAAGTTATAGATGTTGTTATAGTTGTATAGATGTTATGTTTAAGTTACATATTATGTTTCTAGATAGTATAAGAATAATAACTTTAAGAATATTTTACTAATGGTTGTGAATTGATTCAATTAGAGTAGCTACCTCAGTGCAATTAAAAATATGATTTAAAAAATCTTCACTTCCATAATCGCTATTATTTCATCCTCTATAACTCATTGGACACCATTTAAACTGACAAAGAAACTGTAGTTTTTTAAAAATTCTAGAGTAGTATTATCTCTTACGTAGATTTCGTCTCGATGTCAGCAATTATATTACTTAAATAAAATTTTTTACAATGAAAACAAATCCAACAGAAGATAGGATTTTAAACGTAATAAAAATTAATACTGATCTATTATAAATAAATTAAATGATTGTTAGATATTTTTTGAATAGATTAAAGATTTAAATATCTAAAATACATTAAAGATCTATTTTCATCGGTAGAAATACATTAATACTTTGATGTGATAGAATAGTATACTAATTTGTACTGTAAACTAATCAACACATATTAACGTAGTAGAACATAATATACACCATACAGTTTGTCTTTGTTCAACCGCTTGTATATCAAAAATATAAAGATTTGAATAAAATTATTTATCACAAATGTTTAGCACAATAGAGGGACGAATTAAATTTTTTATTTCTTAGTATTATAACTGCTTTTAAAAACTTATATTCTAAAATAAAATGCTTAAGAAATAAATATAAATATATTTTAGATATTTTTTTATTCATTTTATTAAATTTATATGTATTATAAATCATTTTGCATACCTTTATAGTTCTGTGAAAAACGACTAATTTAGAATATTAATATTTATTAAACAAAAAATCTTATCTCTTAAAAAACATTCAATATTCATGCACTTATTAACAGTTTCCATATCAGATAACATTAGTATGATTAAAACCAAAAATTGCTGAAAACATAAGTGCCAAGTGATATTACTAAACTGAATAATTCTCCAAAAACTGCATCTAATTTAAAGAATTTTCATGTCAATATGAGCTTGAAAAGACAAATAATACGATTAACTATTATCCATAAACAAGAAACCAACATACATGATAGAGATAAATATCACAAAATTGATAAAGTATGAACACGGGGTTTTACGAAAGGGATGATGACGGTGCAATATTCTGAATACTAGACTCCTAATGTGTTCCAACTTTTGAGCTCATCAACGCTGTTACGGTATTCTAACAATTTTGTTGCGAATGAATCGAACATCAGAACATCGTCTCTTAATTTAGTCATATCTGGATACATGTATGCGTATATATGTACAGTAACTGAACTAATTTATATACACCGAGGAAAGAGAAGATTTGTATTCATATTTCGTATACTAATTTTTAAATTTTTATCTCAATATAGGAAAATAAAATGTTTGAATATTCCGAAATAATCCGAGTAAAAAAAGAAACCATATTTATTTGCTAAAGTGTCTAGTTTATGAGTACTTGAACGCGAATATGGTATTTAGTATCTTTTAACTTTTCTCCGACATAGCAGTCTTTTCTTTAACGAAAAACTTAATGATTTTATTATGGTTCTAACGATGCCAGCTACACTCTCAAATGTGATAAAAAAATAATGGGAGCAACAATTGATTTAAATCTTAAATCTTAAATTGATTAAATCTTAAAAAACAATATTTAAGTGCATTGAATACAATTGATTAAATATGTAATTTTAAATAGTGTAATTTAAGAAATTATCACATTTTTTACAATTACTTAACGAAATTTAAAAGGAACACTTATTTCGGTGATGTATCTAATGTTTTCAAAAACGTTAATGAATAAATTATAAAAAAATTTTATAATATATGAAACTAGTTGCCAAAAAAATTATTTTCCTGCAATGTATATATGTTAAATAAATAATATAAAAAGATGTTTTAATAATAGGTACTCAATCACTTTATGAAATATCCATTAATTTAGAAAGTTACCTAGTTTAATTTTTTGGTTTACTAGTTGAATTACTTAATAATTTTAATAGTTTAATAATTTAATTTACCAAGTTTAATGAATTTGTTATTGTGGTGGATATATAATCTATTTAAAAAAGTATATTGTAAAAACTTATAGTCTAAAATTCAAAATATTCCCTGAAATACAGAGTTGAAAAAAAACAGCATTAAGCAAGTATGAGGTCGTTTGGATTTTTATGACTTAATAATGTTTATTTAAGTAATTTTTATGTGTATTTTTAAAAAATTTTTTTAGGCTAAATAGCCGAATTTCTTTAAGTTTTAACTTATAAATTTAAAATTACTTTACGTAAAGGATTGTTTCAGATTGTATATGATTTTATAATTTTTATTTTTCTAATTGCTAATGGTAATTTTAAAAAAGTAATAAAATCATAAAAATCATTGTAATAAATTTTAAATATTAAGTAAGATGAAATTTTAAGTTTATTTTGTGATAAAAAAAATTTCCGAACATTAAAAAGATAAACAAACATAAGAAATTGAGATACAATAGAAAAAAATCGTTAGAATAATTGCAATGTAATATAAATTCTCTTGCTTTCAAAGAATGTTTATAAACGTTTTTCTATTTAAAGGTATGAGAAGATAATTTCTTGAATAATTGCAATGTAATATAAATTCTCTTGCTTTCAAAGAATGTTTATAAACGTTTTTCTATTTAAAGGTATGAGAAGATAATTTCTTTGTTAAAAAAAAAATCGTTTAGCCCTCTTGAATGGGTTTTATGGATTGACTTATTGATCACCCTATTTATTATACTCATGCACTTACAAATTTTCGGACAAACCTATTATTATTCAAACCTATTTTAACTTCATTTTGAATCACATATTTATAATATTATTATATTATTATCATCTTTGTTTTTTGAACAACACTATTTTCATAAATTCATTCAAAGGAATAAAATAAAGTCTAATTATTCAGCATATCCCTTAACACCAATATTCGTAAATTTTACGAGAATAAAACATTTATTCTGTTTTTACGTGCAATATATCACAAGAGGACAACTTTTTTATCATCCCTGCAATCCATCTGATTGCAGATCCAAAATCCTTCTGATTCCTTGCTCCACAAAACAAGCAATGTGGAACAAAATCTGCACAAGACCCGAACGAGAAATCTCGTCAACTTGACTAAGTATCTGTTTCTATAATCGAACCACATCAATTTAAATCATGACATTAATAAAGATATTTACAATAAAAAATATTTATATATGTATTATACAATCATTGATCCGAATCATAAATAATTATGAATAATAATAAGTAATGATTATTATCATAGTTATCATAAAGACTATAAATATTATTATTTATATTATTAAATTTACTGAGGCTCTCAAATTTTCTTAAGTAATAACTTTAACTTTAAAAAATTTCAATCTAATTTTTAAGGATTTATAAAATTTTACTTGCATATATATTTACAAACTTATTTTTCTATTAATGATGAAATTATATTAAAATTATATTAAAAACTAAATTGGTACAGATTGATATAATATTGAATTATATGTTTATATACGTATGTATATATACTATAACAAAAGGTTCATACTATCAAACTGCACTCTCCGAAGAAAAAAGGTATTAAAAAATAGAGTAATACAAAATTATAAAAACAAATGTTTAATAAATCTCGTAGATTTAGCAAACATGATGAGAATTCATTTTATTATTGAAATGTTTTTAAAATGTGTACAAATATTTGGGGTAAAATACCTAAATTATTTTATAGACAGATTTAATAATATTCTCTAATATTTGAAAAATAAATTAAAGTGGTGATGATTATCGTGTAAATAAGACCATTGCATGTGGTATGTAGAAAATAGAATAGATATGCGCCTACAGAATGTAAGAAAAAGATAAAAACTCAGCGGAAAAATGGGGTTGACTAATCATAAGTTATTATGATTCAACAAT
The DNA here is from genome assembly GCA_018907045.1 of Wiebesia pumilae. Classification (NCBI taxonomy): domain Eukaryota; kingdom Metazoa; phylum Arthropoda; class Insecta; order Hymenoptera; family Agaonidae; genus Wiebesia; species Wiebesia pumilae. Next base: position 791,319 of record JACCHZ010000140.1, on the reverse strand, counting down.
AAGAAGTAATATTTTTGTTATGGTAATAATGAATGCAATTCTGGTCATGTTTCATCATTATTGCTCAACAGATTAAACGCCAAGGCATGAAAATCATCCTGCAAGTGTCAACTACTAAACCGTTCATTTATTAACCTCATCTTGTTAATAAGGCATGAGTACCATTCTATTTAAAATGAAAAAATTTATAATGAGATTTTAAAAAAAATTTATTACACAACAAATGCCACAATATTTGTTAAATATCTTGATTTTCTCATTTTTTGATAAAATTTTCAATTAATGCTTTTTGGATGATTTTAGTTGGTAATTAATAATTATGTTTAATATTAAATGTATTCCAAATTTTATAAAATTTGAAATACATTCTCGATTTAGTATAAATTTTGTAACAACATTTTTTACTTACTTCCTTCTTATCCAAAAGAGTTTAAAAACTATATTTTAAGCACTCTAAATCGGCTAACTTTCTTAAGTGAAAATTTATTAATTTTTTACAATATCAATATCAATACATTATCAACAAATATCCTAAATACTTATGTAAATTTATAATAAATCTTTTTTATAATAATTTAAAATAAATTAAATATAATAAAAAATAAATCCTAAATACTTATGTATCTAAATCCTAAATTTTACAAATATCCTCAGTACTATATAAAACATGATTATAAAATTCATTACAATGTTCTTTAAACTATTTTGAACATGTAAATGAGAAAAATGGTTGCTACAATGCCAAAAAAATTTTCTATTCATCAAAATTAAACTAGAAACTTATTTTTGACATTACTAATCTATAAAATTAATACTTAGTAGAAAAAATTTTTATATATTGATTAACTTTGAAAATATCAATAAATTATAGGAATATAAATAAAATATTTATTTTGAGTATTACTATAAAAGTTTTATTGGCAGTAAATACAACATTAATTTTTCAATCATAAAAACAGTATTTTATTTATTAAAAATTTAGTAAAAATATCTATAAATAATCGTATTATTTATATAAATATCATAAAATAAATTTGTAATAGATACTTCATTATCCATTTTTAAAATCTTATTATAGAATGAATGTAAAGTTAAACTTTCAAACTATTACACTTTATATTTGTTACGTATATAATTATCTATTATAATATAATTATTTGAAATTCTTTTAACTGGTCATGCTTCTTTATTAAATTCAATTATAAAAAATTATATTATTATTATAATTTTTATCAATTTTTATTAAATCACAACTCTTAAAATATATATAATATATATTTAAAAACAATTCCTTATCATTGATGCTTATAATTTCATTTACTTTATAATTACTTTATATTAAGCCGAATAAATATTTATATATTTTTTTATTGTGTTATATTATATTAACCTTATTGTAAATTATGATGTACTTTAAATTTTCATTTAATTTATAAGTAAATTATTTTTATATACTAAAATTAAAAAATTAACTTTATAGCTTATATAAATATATAATTTATATTGCTTTGTAAAAAATATATATTTTATCTTGCTTTTAACAAAAGAACAAATTAAAGTAATTACATGTAAATATTAATTATAAAAACATGTTAATATACTTATAAAATTATTCAGCTAGGTTTGCCACTTTGACATTATAAACTCCATACATCGAGATAATTACAAAGAAATAATGCTGAAAGAATCTTTTGAAATTCATTTTTTGAAGAAGCGATAAATAAAATTTTCTACTAGAAAAAATTACGATATAAAAATATTTTTCAAAATAAATTTTTCAACTTGAACTTCTATAAAAACATTTCAAATTTTAGATTATATAATTCTAAATTATAAGTATCTTATAATGGTATATCTCTTAACTGAATCAAAATAATAAGTAAAATATCGACTTTAATAAAAAGAAATATTTAATACTACTCTGATTATTAAAATATTGTCAAAGTTATAACAATTATTCCCATATCTATGTGACCAATAGATTTGATATTGCATGAGGCTTCAACATTTTCAGAATATCCAAAATCTCTATTTTCTACACCTCACTATTTTCTACAATTTTTCATAATTAATACTAAGCTTTCTACGGCATTTCAATGTAAGGTTAATCTCATAGAGATCGAATCAAAGCGATATGCTTTAATATTTCTGTCTAGGGTTAGAATTAGTACCTGACTGAATTTATTGGTTACCGATATAATTATGATACACGTCATTTATTTTTATGGAATACTTATAAATTCTTATAAAAATACAAATTGTATTTATATAAATAATATTATCGATGATCAAAATTATGCACGATTATGTTATTCTTATTCTTATAAAATTCTTTTAATAATAATTACTAAGAACTAAAAGCGTTTCTGATTCTTTAAGATTAACGGCATTTTATATTAAAAAAACTTATGTGTTTCTGTAACCTTTTTACTATCTCTACCCAAAGTAATTAATATCAACTAGAACTATGTTGAACACAATTTAAATGTTTGAAAACTATTACAGAAGTTATAGCTTTTCCCAATCATCCAGAAAACTTACAAATCAGACTATAAATGATTTAATGATAGACATATCTATGTACTACCTTAAACTTGAAAAAAATAAAAAATATGCATGTTAAATAAATTATTGTAAGAACGCAACTGTTTATTCGCATTTGTTTATGTACAAATTAAAATGCGTAGATAACGATTAAGAAACCTTACAAAAATTGAGTCAACCGAATGTAAAAGAAAAATCTAGAGAGCGAATAAAAAAAATAATTAGTCTGAAGTTTCCAACGTTGTAACTCCAACAAAATATCAAATTTTTTAAAACTTCAAATTTCTTTAAAAAAACTATGTAAAACACATAACTGTGATACAATATTAACAAAAAATGATATAATGCTAGCAATACCCAAAAGAAAATCTTTATTAGGGGATGAAAAATTGAAAATTTTCGATAACTAATTTTCATTAACTATGATAAACAATAATCATTATCAACTACCAAAAAAATAAAAAATAAAATTTTTATTGCACGTAAAAACTTATTATGAACAAATAGAAGTTACGACGCCTAGGAGTATTTGTAGAAGATCGCCTCGTACAATAGTCTATGAATACAATAATTATTAATAGTTCAACAAAAAAATTTCATAATTCTAGTGTCCAAAAACTGAGGATAGGAATAACAATAAAAAATCTAAAAAAATATTTAGCAATATTGCGAAAAGCATCAGCAAATAAACATGTTAAATACGCTAACGATAAGCATATGCGTCTACCACATAATTGTTTCACAAAATCATGCTATTAGGATTCAACAACTTTTTATCGATAAGTTACGTTACAGATATAATAATTAACAAATAAAAAGATTCTCAAGAAAAAATCAGATTCTCGTCATAGTTAAAACATTGTTTTAAAGACTCGGGACGTATATGTATAACGTATTGTGCAGAAGTTTATTGTTCATTAATACATATTCCCGTGGCATTCAACAACTTTTTATTAATGAATATCGTTGACATCAAAATGAACTAATAACCCGAATAGCAACAAAATCAGAGATTCTTGTCATAAATTACAACAAAGTTAAGCAATTCCATTTCCTATGCTCACGCATATGTGTATTCTTATGCCGCGATACTTAATTGTTAATTAACATATATCTTATAAATACATGAGAAAGAGAAGGAAAATATATTGACAGAGTGAGAGTGAGAGTCGGTAAAAACGTTAATTTTGAAATTTGTATATTTGTATATTATTTCTTATTTTAAAAAATTAATGACGTTTTTTAATTAAATGAGACAGAATACTAGTGGCGAAGGTAAATTGTTTATACGTTGCATTGTTTATTCTCATCTTTCACATTTATCGTTGGGTGGTAAACTATGTGAATTAGAAACGCGTATATTGTAAACATAATGCGGTGTTGCCGCGTCGCAAAGTCATGGAGTTGAGTTTTCTACTCGACAAAATCGTAGAGTTATCTTCACCGAATACGGCAGTCTATAAAACTGCATATGTGTTAATACGCAATATGTGTAAATGCATGTGTACTCGCTGGCTTGCAGTGTTTGACTTGGAAATTTCTTTGGAGTGGACAATCTTATATATATATATAAATATCTTTTAACTATTAATTATGTTTTTATCTTAAAATGTTTTAGATTGTATCTAGATTATAAAGATGAATTAGATTGACACTTACTGAATAATTATCAAATGAAATATTAATTTTATTAAATGTACGATTTTTAATTGAAATATGAACTTATTGGTCAAAATAATATTATATCTTTTTTTAACTAGAATCTATAAAAGTAAATAAATAAATTTCATGAAGTAACCAAATTATTAAATATGAAAGTAATACATTCAGTATGACATACATAAGAATTAGTAAAGCTAACACTTAAGACATTAAAATCAGTTATTTGTTTTTATGCGATTTTACGAAAATTAATGCTTTAAGACATTATGTGCATATTTATAAATCCTGTCTCAATCAATTTGTTAATAATGAGTTTCTAGTTGTTATATTGAAAGAACAAGATACATGAGGAAATTTTTTTAATTTACGAGTTGCTTGAAAGAGAGAGAAAGAGTAAAATGACGTGGAAATAGGTAGAATGAGTGAGAGGGAAAAAAATTAAAGAGTAAAAAAGTTAAGTTATGATTCTTACATTTGTACATTATAGCTATTGTACAAAAATTCGTAAAATTTTAAATTCTTTGAGTAATTGAATATTAGAAAGTACAGATAGTAATATTAACATCGGTATTTTGTTCTACAATTACACTTTTTCTTGGGGTAATAGCTCACAGTAAATTTGAAATGTGTGTTTTGAAAATAAAAGACGAAAATAATGCGTTTTTATTCGTAAAGTAAAGCATAGATTCGACGAACTTTGCAAAGTTCATATGTTGCTTGTAAGGCCTTTTCTATGTATATTTAATCGTATGAATGCTTGTGTGGTGGCACTTGAAGTTTCAGCCGAAACCTTGAAATTTAATGAACATATAAACAATTTAAAATTTTGAATTTACCAAATATGAGTGAAACTTTTTTTATGCATTAGAAATCAATATTTTTATAAATCTAACTGACAATTGATAATATCTAAACAGAAATTTTTTTAAGCATAAATACTAGTTTTAAATGTTAAACGTTTACATCCATAATCACGATTTTATTAACAAATTTCGATTTTATTACTTTTTTATTCCTTTTCATAATTTTTTAAATATTTTTATATTAGTATTATTTGTATCTTATTTTTTCTTCAGAAATATTTCAAGTTTTCAAAATAAATGTATTTGATAAATTAATTATTATGGTTTTTATATAGCATTTAATTTTGTAAAAAAGTACTTTTGATCTGTAAACTGGTTTATATAGTGTTTTACACTATAAGTTTTTACACTTAAGTACACATATGGATACTTTATTTACGCACATGCAGTAAGGAAAATATCAGACTCATGTGTTGGCCGAAATTGCTCAGATTCACGAAATCAGTTTATGAAATGTGAACTATTTCAGCCCCTCTATTTGACGCGCAACATATCAATCTGTTTCTAATAACAAACATCTGAAATTTAGGCGATGACCACCAATTGTAAATACAAATGATTATATTATATTTACGTATGCACATAATTTACATTACATATATTGTAATGTAATTTATGATTACATTACAATAATATATAAATTTATATTATATAAATTATATAATTTATATAAATTATGTAATACATTACATTACGTAAGTATATTTATAAATCTTTTCACAATTAATTTTTTACTAATGAAATTCTAGTTGTTGGAAGAAGGTTAAGTTGCAAAATGTTAAGAAATCTTCATGATTTGCAAGAGACCTATTTATACATATTTATATTCAGCTTAACCGAAAATCTTACCCTATATTCTGAATATATTATTTTGGTTTTTGCGTTATAAAGTTTTCCTGTATAAAATAAATAAATAAAAATATGATACAAGCTACTTATTTATAAGAATATTAAATGATCAATGACAAAATTTCAAAGTAATAGCGACACGGTTCAATTGCAGTAACCAGCCGCGCGTAATTTTAAGCATCACAATTAGTACGATCTTTCCGCAAATTTTTCAATGTTCTTAATTAACGTTTTCAAGAAAGGATTTGCCCTTTTCTTAGGGCTTAGACAAAAATGTGTTGTCACATCGAGGTACAAGATACATAGGCAAAAGACGAACGCAAGAAAAGAACAAATCGACCAAGAGTTACATGAATTTGCGTTCTCGATCCGATCGGCGAGTTTTCTTGTAAACTACACAACTTGCAGGTACAATTCTAAGTTATTAATTTCAAATTTACACTATTCATAAAAACTTTTATTATATATAGAATTTTATTATGTATAGAATAATAATAGCAATAATTACAGTATTTATTTTCGACTTATATGTAGTTGCTTTATAATAATACTTTATATTTATAAATATTTGAACGTGTATTGTTATTTATAACGCTTTAACATTATTAAATTTGATTACAATTTTATTTTGGCATTTTATAATTTTTATTTTATTAATTATTTTGATTATTTATTAGTTTGAGAATTACATAATGGTAGTGTATGTACGTATGTGTGCATATATAATATATAAAATAAATTAATTTCTTGTGAGTGCAATTGCGCAGTTGAGGGTATTGCTAAACGCGCGCGTGTATGTGTAGACCTCCCACTATTCAATGATGCGAGTGTAATCATAAATATGTCAAGATTGACCTTTTAACTTTAACAATGCAGGTTCTAGTTGACGATTATAGATCCCTAAAATTTTTCCTATTTGAGAGAGTGAAAGAAAATAAAATTTTTCTCTAAGTTTATTTATCAGTAAGACACATTCGTAACCATTAAAACGCAATTACTTTTTGATACAGCAAGAAATATTATGTTTTTAAGTATTAGGTACATACAATTCGAGTTTAAAATATGCACCCATGAAAACACAGTTCCCCTTCTCACACTCTCACTTTCTTTCTTATTCGCATTTTTGTTGTTGGCAAAAATGAGATATAGCATTTTCTATTGAATACATAAATGACATTATTTTAATGAATCAAGAAAACGTTGATAAAAGCTATCGAGCTCCCCGCCTAAGAATTCGCCTTCACCCTTTATCAAGGGATTTCTTCACTCCACCGGTAGCTGGACGCCATCTTACATGCAGCTTTAGTGGTTACTGTTCCGGCTAATTTTTTTTTAGATTGACCGGATCACTCCGTAGGTCAGTTGTCGCCTTTAAAAAACAGTTTATTCCTTCGTCGTTGATTTTTTCTTTTTTATTGTTTTTGGTTTATTCGCTACGTTGTCCTCAAGATGACGGATAGTACAGAAGGAAGAGGATATCTTGAAAAGAGAATAAAAAAAGAACTTCTACGTAAAAACAAAGAAGCGAGCCAGTCGGTCGATAAACCACCGGTCTGATCTTGCGTGGCGCGGTTATCACAGCTCGTAGGTATACCGGCGCGCGTCAACGTATTAAATAGAGCGTAATAATTTCGAACAGTTTTAAATATTATGCGAATATTAGAAACAAAAAATGTCACTTATTTAGAAACAAAAAAATAAAATATATGATATTTAATGATTTATTTGATTATTAATTGATTTAATAATTAAAATAAAGATGAAAAAAAATTAGATATAGTCACGATATCATATTAAAGTCAACCTGTACATATACATATATAGTTATTTTATTTTTTATAAATCTAACTGTCTTATGTGTAAATAGTGGTAGTCTGCTTAGAGAAAAATAATCATTTGGCAAAATACTGAATATTTTAGAAAGTTCAAAAGTAATCATCGTATACATACGATGTGTATTTGATTAACGTATTTGATGAACGTTGTTGATAACTATGACGAGAATCTCTCATTTTGTTACTATTTGGGTTATTTTGGTCATTTTGATATAATAAACAATATTCAATAATAAAAAGTAATGTAATACCTGAGCAACATATTTTTATTAACAATAAACTACTACGCTATACGTTACATATACGTATGTAGTCTACATTTCTTTATAACTATAAGGAGAATCTCATTTTTTCTTGAAAATTTATTTATTTATTGATTAATATATCAGTAACGTAATTTATCTATCAAAAGTTATGGAATACTAATAGCATGATATTGTTAAACAATTATGTGGGAGACGTATATGCAATACTGTATCATACTGAACACGTTTATTTGCAGATACTTTTTGTAATACTGTAAATATTTTTTTTATTTGTAATTTTTAACTTGTTTATTTAATTTTTTATTTCTAACCACTATTCTTGGATACTAAAATTTAGTGATTTTATTGCTAAATCTTAATGATTATTATATTTATAGAGTATTGTACGAGGCGGTCTACTGCATATACTCATACGCAGCGCAACTTCTATTTGTTTATAATAAGTTTCTATGTGGAATGAAAATTGTTTTTTATTTTGTTATTAGTTTTCAATGATTGTTGTTTATAATAGTTAGTGAAATTTTTATAAAATTTTCAATATTTCATCCCTTAGTAAGGGTTGATTTTGAAAATGTTTTAGAGTTATATCATGTTTTTTTAATATTACATCATAGATATGTGGTTTACGTGGTTTGTTGGAGTTTGTTGGTTTTTGTTGGAGTTCCAACGTTGATAACTTCAGACTCATGTATTATATACCTGTCATAATAATATTTAAAGATTTTGCTTCAATCTGCCATCCGTAATTAAAAATGTATCCTGATTGATAATAAACATAGGAAGCAATGACTTATTAGTTAAAGGTCAGTCATAAATAAAATTTTATTAGTTTAGAAGTTTATTATTTCATACAAAATTATAATTTTTGTATGAACATAAATATTAAAAATTTTTTAATTATATTAACATAATAAATTACATTAATTAATATTAGTGCAATTACTTGATAATTTGAAAAATGAGATAATCACAAATCTTTAAAAAAATTTTACTATATTCATCTTGTTATTGTTTCACAAGAATCTGTTGAGAAACTGTTTTTCAAAAACTAATTCATGTTCATAGATTTTCTATATACTTTTTATCCTGGAAAAATATCAAATTATACCTTGGAACTATTCATTTTTTTATTTATTTACTCAAAAATAGAATATTAGGAATAAAATATATATCTAATTAAATAAGCCATATGATGTAATATTATAGACAATATTATATCGTTAGTAATAACTATAAATCAAGTGCAGAAATATTTTGTGTAATGTTTCCGTGAGAATTTTTATTAACAAATATATGGCTTCCCATATGCACATGTGTATAAGAATCATATGTATTAAAATGCAATGAGCACCAAATTTCGCGCCGATTTTCGAAATGAAACTTTGTATGCTGTTCTGTGTTTAAAAAAACGACAGAATATGAAAAAACATTTTGTGTAATCTTTTTATGATAGTTGTTTTTAATGATCATATACTTTTTTATATACCTATATATAAGAGTGTACATACAAGTAAATGTAACGAGCATCAAGTTCCAGGCCGATTTTCAAAATGAAATTTTGTGTGTATATTTAGTATATAATAAGACGTCAGAAAGTAAAAAATATTTTATGCAATGTTTTTGTGATAGTTGTTATTTACAAATATTGACAACCACCTATATACCCTTATGTATAAGAATGCATGTGCAAATAAATGCATTTAAGTTCAAGTGCCGCGTCAATTTTTTAAATAAAACTTTGTGTGTGCATGTATTAAAACCATTAAAACCCTGGAATTTGAAAACAAATTTTTTGCAACATTTTTGTAAAAGTTTTTATTAAATATCCATAGTATGTGGATAGATTGTTAAGGGTGCACTTGCATGTAATATAAATGCACTAAAATCAAAGTTCTGCGTCGATTTTTTGTCGAAAATTTTTTTCTGAGTGTCTTTTAATATATTCAACTATTTTTATTAGAAAATTTTTGTGCTATATTAATATTTATCCTGTTATGAATTTTTAACAATGTCAACTCCTATTAAGGGTGGCATATAAGGGTGAAATTTTGGAGAAACACATTATTTTAACGTTTTGTATCATAATTATTAGTATCTGATAGTTTTTTTTTTTAAATTACTCTTATTTTTAGACGTTTCAATTTTCGTTATGATAATAACATTGCAAACTTTAAACTCATCAACGAGCGCGGTTTTTCTATTAATGGAATAAAAAGTCGTTACGGGCTTGTTCAATTTCAATTCTTATCGATTTCAAAAGCGACAGTAAAAAGTGAGAAGATGCTTAAGCCTCTGGATTACTTTAATTTATTAATCCACCTAATTCTGTTATTCGAATAATCGAGGACGGCCACATCAAGGCGGACGTAACGATTTGCGAAACGTTATAAATCACATGACCTTTCTGCATTTCTTGCGCATGTGCCTGTTATTTGCATTATACGTTATGAGTATTAATATCATTAATTGGAAGCAGGCCATTAAGGAAACACAAACCTGACAGGAAAGAATAGAATCGCTATTCATAGTCTTTACAGGCTTGACGCGTCTACCATTCTGATTAATAGTTGAACATCAACACGAATTAGTAGTGCCTTCTATTTTAAAGACCCTGTTTTGTATCAAGGTATAGCCGTTGAATAGGTAATAAGTCTTTTGGTATTATTTTAACGCTGACAGGATAAAATTTATTTATTCATTTATTTCTTACACAAAAATGTCAGATCGGGCGGGGATAATTTTCGTTACATCAATAATCACTGTTTATTTTCCTTTCAAGTAAACTTTTATTTTTCTATTTGTTTTTAGTATTTTAAATATTTCCTACAATTTTGTATTTATAATTGTGTTTAATGAAATTGTATGTATTACTGTAGAATATGATTCCATTAAAATTAATAAAGTATGAATCATTTGTGTTCAACTTCATTTTTGGGATTTTATATTTTATAAATTTAAGATTTTATAAATATCACATTATTATTATTATTAGAATAAAAATATTTATAGCATAAAACATGTTATAGAATAAGAAAATCCCAAATCTTATTCTTGAAAAAATAATATTCATCCTTTAAAGAATTTAGACATTTCGAAACATGGGAGAATCAAAATGCTTTAAAAGAATTTTAGTATATTTATTTTGTTACTCTTTCTGTGTTTTCAACAATCAATCACTTTCTATCTATTTTCTATATACTTTTTATCCTGGCAAAATATCAAATTGTTTTAAGCAGATTTTTCGTCTTTAATAGCTATGTGAATTGATAGCTTTTTCTAGCAGAAAATATTCTTTTTATCACAGTTTATTCTATTTAACACTGTATCATTTATTATTAACTGAATTTCATATTAGTTGCATATTGATGAATATATTTAATTTAAATAACAAATATTTTTAACTCCTATTTGTTAATGAAATTTTCAACGATATATTTTTTAATATTTTATTACAAAATTTGTTTTATATGTACAAATAATATTTTGAAAGTATACTCAGTAATTAGGCTATGGAAATTTAAGCCCTTCCTTTTATAAATATCTAGTATAAGTTTTTATTGATGATTTTAAAATATTTTTTATAAAATCTGCATTTTAATCTCTCTCTGGTTTTTCCATATTTGGTCGTTGTTCTGAATGTATGTGATTATTTGTTCTTTAATAACTTTAATTATACAATGTGCAATCAATCATTATTGAATTTAACATTTTTAACAGTAATATTGATGTAAAGACTATATTTCAGTCTAACAGATATTAGTTCTATAATTACTTTTGTTTGATTTATAATAATTTATTTTGTACACTTCCCTTTTCACTTAAAATTAAATTAATATTATTATAAATGTTTATAATAAAAAATTTCTTAGTAAAAATATCTTTAATATGTAGTAATTAATATACAATAATATCGGGGCTATCAAAAATACAATAATTATCGATTATAATTCTTTTGACAATCTATGTATGCTAACATGCCGCAGAAGTCTAATAAATGGTTTGAACTCTTAATTTCAGCACAAGTAGTATTTTATTCCACACGTACGAACGCACGAACTTTTGGGACGTGTAATAAATAGGAGTTATAATTATCGCCCTACTAATTCGTCTTTGCGCACGAGAATTTGCTTATTCACCCTTAACTCAAATAATCGCTCACCCACGTAATTAAGTCATGTCACGCATTCACCGCTACCATTCTTTTTCAGCTGTCTCACGAATCCAGATAAATCTTATCAGTTCTCCTCCACGTGCCTTTCCTGTATCATCTGTTTCTACTCACTCACTCCTGTTCGCCAAAGCTCGACCTTGCTACTCTATATCTTATACAGCTCTCACTTCTCCGCGTTCACTCTCTCTCGCTTTTAAGCTCGTCACAGCTCCACGCAAGCCGGGCCCACTCAAGCTCACTTCCTCCAGCATACACCTCATACCCACACCAAAATCCCCTACTCTCAACCGATACCTGCCCCTCTCCTTCGCTAAGTCATGTCCATGTCCTCTTTCTCGACGTTGCGGTAATTGGAAACCTTCTCCTCCTATACCTAAGTATTTTGTTTCTCCCATTACCTCTCTACATTACTTATCAAAACTACCACGGGAGAGACTTGTTAAAACACTTCGTCCTCAATCAAGATCTCTCACCCTTGCACTACACTGTGAATCCGCAAGTTCTTCGAGAACGAATCACGTCTTATAGAGACGAAAGACGACGTCCACGCCAATTCGCTTTACCATCTCTGTCTGCTTATTCTAATTTCGTAAGTTTAATATTTTATATATTCCTTAGTAGTATATGTGTTTGATTTTTCTTATAGAAATATTCTTTAAGCATCACTTTTAATAACCTACAAATATATTAGTCGGAATATTTTAAAAATCTTATAGCAATGGCTAAGTAAAAATGAATTATTCGAAGTTGATTCATTAACGTAATTAAAGTAATCATTAACGAAATTTGATGTTTTAGATATCATTACATTACATAATTACAAATAATGATATTTCTGAAAAGATTTAAACTTTTCGTTTTTCCAAATTTTCTTTGTTAGGTGTACAGAGAAACGTAATAATAGAACTAGTAAATAATTCAATTATAGAAAATAAATTTTTTAAAGATAATTAAAATAATTTTATTTCCTTGCATTAATTACTATTAAAGTTCATAAAATAATTTAATAGAAGGTTGGCGTGAAAATTATTGATATTTGTTATTTAAGACATTTATTAGACTCTGAAAATATTAAAAAATAAGTTATAAATAAGCGGAAAGAACTTAAAATAGTATAACATTAATATTTCCTTAACATCTTAATAAACACTCTTTATTGTATATATATGTTCCCTTCATAGTAATCAATTCGCCATAAGAAGAACACCCGCTAGACAAAAAAATTAGTAGCAAAAAAGCTTTGCCTTGATACAATTGATGTCCGCTTGTGACTTAGTTCGTACAATAAATCATGTATAACACTACGTATATATACCACTATTATCACTGCGAGGTACGAATAGAGCGAAGCATCCAAACCGCCCCATCGTTTCTCATATTACTTCCACCGCTTCTGCAACTCACTCCAACGTATTCACCATCGAAGGTCTTTTATATTAAGATAGAAAAATTTCTTCAGAAGATCGTATTCATTGGGGTGGATAAACCTTGTCCTCTGCCTCTCAAGAAAATCTTCATTGTACCTGTGGAGAAATCAATCTCACCACCAGTAATTCTCTTCGATGAAGTTTTGAGTAAGAATTAGAGATGTAGACAGTTGTTTATGATTGATACCGTTGTTTGTGTTTTTAATCTTCCTTAGAAATTAGAAAATTAATCTGAATGAGAAGAGTTTGTTGGATATCAATTTGTCTTTCAATTTTACATTCGATAATTAGCAACAACTTTTACATAAAAACATACTTATGTTTTTTATTTAAATTAATGATGAATTGATTTACATAAAATCATTTAAATGAATTAATGTTATGTACTAAAAAGTAAAATATTTACACTTTAAGTTTAAACTCACGCACCTTTTATAATGTGTACGAATTTGTTAATAACATAAGTATATTACTATAAAGAAATAAGAATTAAGGAATAATTTAATTGTTGATGTAGAAGAACAGTAGTTTATGCCGTCCACCTAAAAACGTAGTATAAACTATTTTTGAATGTTTGATAGGTATATAAACTACAATATAAAAAATGTACCTTGTAACAATCGTATTTCAATAATATTTGTCATCTAATATTTTAATTGTTATTTCAAATAACGCATGTCTTAATTAAAAATACTAAGGTATTAATTTGTTTGGTAACAAATTTTATTCAAATATTTTATTTTAATTATAATAATAATTTAAACTATTCATTTTTTTAAATATAAAACGTTCAAGAATATTTTTTTTATTTTCTTTGCCTAAAACATTTTTTTATAGCAACAAATATTGATTTCAACGCAGATAAATAAAATGGGTCGGATATAAATATTACGTACATTATCTTAGTAAAATTTTAACAATACAGTAATTCAAATTTACATTCAATTACGTGCATCTGAATAAAATATCAAATAATTACATAAAAAATAGAATAAAACATGTTTATTAAGTGTGTTATTTTTCAAGTTTTTTTTTATACAATTCAAATTTCTCAAATTTTTTTATAAAGAATTGATGATTAAACTTGAATATATACATTTTTAATAGAAAATGAGTAGAATTGATTGGATATTGTAATAAACAATGACGAATAGAGTAATCTAAAATTAGTAATAATTAATATATTTGCATATTCACATATGATTTAAAAAATATGATTATATTTTCAATAATGTACATACAAATAACTGATTACTTATAATGCAGCAAGAAAACATTTTTACTAAAATATACGTGGTATCTTATATATTTGACGTAATATTCGAATACTTATAAACGCATAATACTAATCTTAGTTTTTTTATCTCAATTACTTATCTCAAAGTACTACTTTATCGTAATTTAGAGACAACTGCAGCATGACGTAGTAGAAGTTTTGTCGTCAGAAAGTTGGTTGAAAATGAGAGGACATGCATTTATAAAATCATTCAATATTACCATTTACATATTTTTTACAGGGCTTAGATTAAAATCGGTTGCTCGTTAGAGAATCGAAACTGTTATTTGCGACGTACCAGTTTCTCATGATCCGCGGATGGTTAGTCAATGTTTTCTCCGTCTGCTTTTAGTTTAAAACCATTTCTATGTTTCCCTTTTTACACTCGATGAGAAACCTTCAAAGTAAATTTTAAACAATTGTATGTACATAATACTTAAAAGCATAACGTTTCTTGGTCTATGTATAATTGCCATATAAATACCACTATAAAATTATTTTTAGTTGTTATATTGTTATTGATTCGGGAATTATTTGTTACAAATATGTATATGATAAAAAGTTTTTTTTAATATTATACAAGTGAATATTGCAACTTCGGACAGTAACCACGAATTGCGTAGTTTACAGCAAAACTTGTCGATCGGATCGAAAATGCACGTTCAGCAACTCTTGGGGATTTCTTCATTTCATGCATTTCTCTCTTGACGATGTCACATACACCACGATGTGCCACCATATTTATGTCTGAAAGACTCAAGAAAAAAGCAAATCCTTCCTCGAAAATGTTACTTAACGACATCAGCACATTTGCGGAAAAGTCGAGCTAATTTCACTGCTTAAAATTGCCCACTGTTGGCGTCGCATTGACTTTTATATTTTTTCGTACAATATCTATATATCATCAAACAGAGTTTTTCCAGTGAACAATCAATAATATAAATAGTAAATTGTTATTAAAATATTAAAAAGCGGCCTGTAACTCATATTTATTGATTTTATAAAGAAAAATTTATTAAAAGCAAAAGCAAAAATTCAGGATGTGAATAAGATTTTTAATTTTAGCAGATTGTATTTTATAATAACTGTATTATCTGAATATAAATATGTATTTCTAATATAAATATATTAGAATTTTTTTTATATATTATAGGTTTAAAAAAACGGCTTAGAAATTATACATTTCTTAATGAATGTAAGATTCTGAAACGTTAGTATTTGATTATCTATACAACAAATTATTTTGATTAACCTAAATATCTGGTATTCAATATATATACTAATAGTACGACATAATAATTTAAAAATTTAAGAAAATGTCTGAGGAAAGATATTTTTTTACTAGATATAAAGTTAATTATTAAAAAAATTTGACTAAAAATAATATGATTTTTACAAATTTTGAGATTTTATTTTAGTAGTGAAAATGTAAAAAAAGATCCTAAACGAATTTAAAGTTTGGCAATAACAACGTATTTGTATATATATTTATAAAAGCCTTATTCGATTAAGTTTACTAATGTTAATGTATTAATAATATAAGAAGGATTTAAAACTACGAATGCCTGTATTCAAAAACTAACTCCATTTACTGAACAAAATCGCTAACGCGTGAATCTTATATTTTCTTTACGAATATGTGCGTAAATAAATGTCTCTATGCGTGCACTTACTCATGGAAAACACTAGTTAAGCTAGTTTAGAATTGAAAAGACACTTTTGAAAAAATTAATTCCAATATAAAAATCCAATTCCTAATCAATAATTTATCTAATATATTAATTTTTAAAACTTGTAATATTTCAATGTGAAAGAATATATTAAGAATGATATTAATAATACTAATATAAAAATATTTAAAAAATTATGAAAAGGAATAAAAAAGTAATAAAATCGAAATTTGTTAATAAAATCGTGATTATGGATGTAAACGTTTAACATTTAAAACTAGTATTTATGCTTAAAAAAATTTCTGTTTAGATATTATCAATTGTCAGTTAGATTTATAAAAATATTGATTTCTAATGCATAAAAAAAGTTTCACTCATATTTGGTAAATTCAAAGTTTTAAATTGAATTTACCACCACACAAGCATTCATACGATTAAATATACATAGAAAAGGCCTTACAAGCAACATATGAACTTTGCAAAGTTCGTCGAATCTATGCTTTACTTTACGAATAAATCGCATTATTTTCGTCTTTTATTTTCAAAACACACATTTCAAATTTACTGTGAGCTATTACCCCAAGAAAAAGTGTAATTGTAGAACAAAATACCGATGTTAATATTACTATCTGTACTTTCTAATATTCAATTACTCAAAGAATTTAAAATTTTACGAATTTTTGTACAATAGCTATAATGTACAAATGTAAGAATCGTAACTTAACTTTTTTACTCTTTAATTTTTTTCCCTCTCACTCATTCTACCTATTTCCACATCATTTTACTCTTTCTCTCTCTTTCAAGCAACTCGTAAATTAAAAAAATTTCCTCATATATCTTGTTCTTTCAATATAACAACTAGAAACTCATTAGTAACAAATGAATTGTGAAAATATTTATAAATATGCTCATAATATCTTAAAAAATTAATTTCCGTAATAATCTCATATGAATCTTTGAAAAAAAATTTTCATTTAGGTAGAACACATAGGTTTTATATGAAAAATGTTCTATTTTTCATTTTTTAATGTTTTTCATTCTCTATTTTTCATTCATAAATCATACGAAATTGATTTATATGATTTTTGCGCTTTACATATAAATTATGTATATTTTCAAGGATTATGCAAATATAAATGTTCAATAACCAAGAGAAAAACAAAAAAATTCTAGTATTAATATTTTTATAAATCTATTAAAGTTTTTTTTAATTTTTAAGATAAATTTACAAAAAAATAATTTTTAATTACAATTTTTCAGTAATTTTTTAAGGTATGGGCTGTGTAGCATAAGCATAAAAACAGAATATAGTGGTAACTGATTTTAAAGTTTTAAATGTCAACTTTACTGATACAAATTTGAATATATTACTTTCAAATTCAAATATTTAGTTACTTCATGAAATTTATTTATTTTCTCGGATAGATTTCTAGTAAGAAAAAGGTGAAAAATTATGATAGAAATAAGTTCACATTTTAATTAAGAATCATTCATTTAACAAAATAATATTTCTTTCTTGATAATTATTTATTAAGTGTCCATTTAATTCATCTTTTTAATCTAGAAGCAATTTAAGATAAAAATATAATTAATAGTTATAAAATTCAAAATGTAATTTGCTATTTACAATTTTTATTTATATCGAAGTAGTCATAATCATAGTCAATCATAATCATCAGTCATAGTCATAATGTGTCATAAAATAATAATGTATTTCACCTTTTCATACGACTTAAAAGTTTTGTGGGCTTATATTTGCTCATACATGTATAGATATATAATTTTCCATTTTATATTGCACTGACTGATGTATAACGTTTATATATCTCATGAATATCATATAAGAATATACAATATCTTATGAAATTTAACGAATTTTATCAAAAATATTTCATTTGTAAATTACAATAATTTTTACACGTACGGTAAAGAAATTCTGTGTAACTTTGTTACAAGCGAGTAAGTACATATTCATTTACACATATTACGTATGTATATATATGTAGCCTTACGCACGAGGTGGTATTCAGTTGAGAGTATCACTATGATTTTGACGAGTCGAAAATATAACTCCAAGACTTTGTCACGTAACAACGCCGCTTTATGTTAACAAAATATGCGTATCAAATTTACATGCAGTCTACTACCCAACGAAAAATGTATAAAATTAGAATAAATAATGCAAATATAAATATAATTTATTATACTTTCTAGTCATCTGCTCATAAAGTTATAAAAGTAAAGGAATTTTTTGAAATTCATTCATTATAATATTCAAATGTAAACCTAAAAATTAACGTTTTTTATTTTTTCTAACTCACCGCTTTCTCTCTCTCTCTCTCTGTCAATATATTTTTCAAATAATCGAAATATTTTTTATACGACTTTGAATTATAACTTAAGAAATTCAAATATATAATTGATATTATAAATAACAATAATATTCTAAATATTAATAAATCACATTATTAACAATCAAAAAGTTTAAATCATAAATATTGCAAGAATTAGTTCTACTATCTGTAAACAAAATTACTTCCTACTATAATAATAATCAATGTAACACTTAGAATTTATTATAAACAATTTATTATAAACAAGAATACCGCTTAAGAGTAAACACATATGCCATAAGCACATGTAGTGAACTTGTTTAACGTTGTTGTTAACTATAACGAGAATATCAGATTTTGTTGCTATTCGAGTTATTTGTTCATTTTGGTTTAACTAATAATATTCGGTAATAAAAAGTTGTGGAATCGCAAAATGCTTTTTGCAATATTCCTAAATATTTTTTTATTCATTATTGGTATTCCTATCCTTTATTCTTGAGTATTAGAATTTTATGATTTTATTGTTAAAATATTAATAACTAATATATTTTTTAAAAAATTGTATGAGACGGTCTACTACATGTACTCATAAGCGCCACAACTACTATTTGTTTATAATAAGTTTCTATTTGCAATATAAATTGATTTTTATTTTGTTATTAGTTGAAAATGACCATTGTTTATAATAGTTTATGAAATTGTCAAATTTTTCAATTTTTCATTCTTTAATAGGAGCTGTTTTTGGGGATGTTTTTAGGGTTATATTATCTGTTTGTTAATATGAAATTATAATTATATATTTTACGTGATTGTTTTAAAGAAATTTCAATTTTTTAAAAATCTGATTTTTTGTTAAAGTTCCAACGTTGGAGACTTCAGACTCATAAGTTTGCTCGATTTAAATAGACTATTAATTTCCTATTCCAACATATATTTAAAAAAATAATTATAATAAAATTAGTATTATTCAATGAAGATTTTTTTCTGTCTAAAACTACTGTAAAGTATGATAATATATTGTATTAAGTAAACAATTTTATGTAAAATTTTAATATTAATATTAATGTTACATTAAAAAAAATATTTTAAATGTAACGTCCTTAATCAGTTCGAACTGATATTTATTTTTTACATATGTAGTGTAGAAGTAAATTAATGAAAAAATAAAGTTGGACATATATGAATAAAATATCTAATATTCATTGGTCAAAAAAACTAATTATTTTAATACATGATGTATTTCATTATACATAAATTATATTTTAATGATTTCACTTGCTCGAATGTAAATAAAATAAAGCTTGTCAACTTAAAAAGTGCTAATACTTATTTATCGCTATAAAAAATATAAAATTTTTTTGAATTCTTAGTAAATTTTTTAGACAACCTTTGCGCTTATAATCTTAATTTTTTAATTTAATTGTACATATTTTTATACTGGCAAACTAATGTAAAAAAATTAATTCATATCAAATAAATATTTCAAATCAACTTCAAAAATACTGGTATTTCATAAATAAAAGTATACATATATGCATATTATCTTTTCTTTTATTAAAAATCTAATTTGCCTATGACCACAATAAGACCAATTTAAAATTTTTAAAGTGGAGCCTAATATATATCGTGTACAATATAATATGTTAGAACTAATGGAATAAATTTATTTTCATAGAAATTTTGTAAAGATACTTTTTATGTTTTGAAAAAGTAATAATTTATATACGAGACGAAAATGTAGAATTACGTGTATATTGTTCATAAATTCTATTTATTGATATAAACTTTTGCATTGCACTTTTAACTTTCAACATTTTATAAATAAAATTCAGTTATTTGTTGCATTAACATTGTTATTTTTCTTTTAAATATTATTCTAAAATAGTTTACAAAATTTAATATTCTCCAACAGTGTATTTGTTGACAAATAATAATATTACTACATTATTATCGTTTAACAATACCTGTATTTTATTTGAAATGTGCTGTATATTGTTGCTTGGTCTAAGTACCTTAAATATTTTAGTACATCATTTTACTCTTTGACAGTTGCTGCTTTGGTCTTCTTAATTTTCACTTTCGAAAATAAACAGAAGTTTGTAGTGTCAACTTCCACGGAGGATGTATCAAGTATCTGAGTACACATCAAATATCGTGTTATTTGGAGGAGAATCAGGTGTATATCGACTATAATTCTGAAATGTGACCCTTAAACTGACTTGGTTTAAATCACAAAACGCAATATATGAAAGTTATTAGAAGATACAGTTATTTACACTTATTTGCTTGTATTTTAAAACTATGAGGCTTTAATATTATCTAAATATAAGTTCATTCGGTTGGAAAACACTCTTGTTCTGTAAGAAATTCGTATTATTTGACATCTATTATTATAATATATAATATTGAAATAAGAACTTTTGAAACGACAAATGATAGGCATTGTATTAATACACTTATTCATTGTATAATCACTTGTTTGATGAATTCAAGAACTTCGTAATAAATAATATGTATAAAATGTAATAAATTAATTAATAAATAATAATTTATTTATTTATATTTATAATTTTATATTTTATATTTATATTTATAATTTTATATTTTATATTTATATTTATAATTTTATATTTTATATTTATATTTATAATTTTATATTTTATATTTTATATTTTATATTTATATTTATAATTTTATATTTATATTTATATTTATAATTTTATATTGTATATTTATATTTATAATATTATATTTATTATTTATAATAATAAATAATAATAAATAAATAATAATAAAAATTAATAAATTAATTAATGTAATAAATTTTTTATAACATTCTACTTAACGGTTGATCGATAGTATCTATATCAATAATAGCGATTGATATTTTCTTAATAGCTTTTCTTGCTAAAATTTCTTTTATATATTTGAAGTAGATGCGGTTTCTCGATTTATAAAGATTCGTCGTTATTTACCATATGTTCTGAAATATTAAGATTAAAATTCTATTACTTTTGATATGATTTTACATAGATATTATTTAATAAATTTAATAAAAGAATCAATTATTGATAATATGTATTTAATTTTTCCTCGGATTTTTTCTAAAAGAACTAAATGGTCTATATGAATCGTTTGAAATGGAATATTTTCTGTGAATATAGAGTGAAAAAATCCTTCTTTCTTGTTATATAAAAATAAAAATTTTATGCATTTTAAACTATTTAAAATATATTTTTTTAATTGCTTCTCTAATATTAAGATATCAATAAATATTTTCTAATAATTTTATTAATCTTACAATCAATTTCATTACGACTAGCTTTTGTTTTTTCATGAAATTGTGATACATAGTAATTCGCGTGATTTATCTTTTTTATCTACCTAACTATCTTTTAATTCAAAATTTATTTTCATATTATTCTAAATTTTTAGAATATTAACTGTATTTTTATCGTCGATTTATCAAATTGAGATAATTCATTTAAAAATATTTTATTTTATTACTAAAATATTTTAACATCAACTTCATGTACAATATCGTATTTGTAATTTTCTAGAAATAACGCCCGACGCAACATTCACGAGTTTAAATTTTTTTGCTTAAAATAAACGAAAATTATCTTAATTTGATTCCTGATGAAAACAGTGAAATTATTTAATAATGTAAATTACTCTCAAGTATTCAAGAAATGTATTTCATTTATTTTTATAAATTAATTTTTTCAGATAGAGAAGTAGTAAATAATGTTTCTATTTGCCTTAAATTATCTATCTAATTTACGACATAGTGTAATAAAAACAGCTTTACTAAAAAAATTCAAAATTTTATGAGTAAAGAGATGTAAGTGATTCTTTCTTAATGTAAAAAATCTTGTGCGGATTTTGGCTCACTTTTTATATAGTTACCAGCTGCGTATATGTACGCAAAGGTGGCCAATAACGGTTCAGACAGCAAGTTATCATTAGTCCTGTCAAAATCCTCTAATCATATTATTGTGTACAGATCCTGTCGGTAATTAATAGACAGAAAGATATCACTTCAAAGATATACAGGTTATCTGTAGTTAGGCTACAGTGTTATATATCATAGTCAGGCTATCTAGTGTTATAAAGGCGATATATTTTTTAACCTGTTTTGTCAACGGTATTAGTCGCTCAGGAAAATCAACTTTGCAAATATAGTGACCTTGCCGAGATCTTTGAATACCTCGTAAATTTCTGACAAGGACTGGACTAAGTTATTAGTAATGGAATTCAGACGTCAAAAATTCTTGAAAACTTAGAACTTTCTCCTTTTTGGATACCATCAGATTCGGAGATTATTAGGAAGATGACGTAGCTTCGATGACACCATCAGCTAACATTTCTCCCACCTGCTCCTGCTCCTGGATGGCCTTCTTTTTCAGTTGAGAAGCAATATTATGAAGGTATCTCGAATGGTCTCTGATCGGTTAGCATGATAACATGATCGTGTTTTATACATCGCGTCTGCTGGAAAAGTCCTACGTTGTTGAATAAATTTGCGCGGCTGTCAATCACATCGCAAAAGGTCCTTTATTTTCTGTCGAAAAATTGTGATATATGCTTGCCCATATCCATTTTAGGTTACCGGGTTAAAGTTTCTCCGAAATCAGTCGACACAAATACGTTTTTTCAAGAAACGGATTGCCCTACAACAGGAAAACACATTGTACAGTTCGAGAAATAGGTCACCGTATTTCCTTCATGATACCAATTTTCCTGCCGTAATTATGAGGTGATTACCATAAGAAGTTTTTATACCAGTGGTACTTTGAGCTGTAATGATATTTCATCGAATAAATCACAATGAACGTCGGTTGCTACATCTCCATGCTTTAAGGAAGATTTGCTGTTGGCTAAACAGACGATCTCCCTAATCGATGAACCGAGAATCTGAAACAGGACTCTTACGATAGTTATTCTCTTACCTCAGACAAAAGATGTCGTACTAGATCATGTATCTTTCCGAAAACTCTAGGAGTACTAATAGCCTTTTTGCAAATTGAAAGAAAAGCTTCATATTGTTTAGAGTCTGTTTTCAGTTGGCAGATCATTTGACCCTTTTTCCACCGATAGTTTGCTGGAAGTCGCTACTTTTTGTCCACCAGATATAGATATTGCCATAATTGTAATAAGGATGTATGTATCTTCTATTTTGCTAGGAGCGAATAACAAAACACTCCAAGTATTTGCATAATTTTGGAAGTACGTTTTTCTGTCAAGTCTGTAAAAGCTTCCGCTATTGTAACCTTATCACTTTTATTGAAGGGATTCTCAGTCAGGCTCGGTTGGTTTCTAGCGGGTAAATTTTTTTACGTCACTAGGCGCTTTTTTTTGCTTGAAGTAATCTTCTATGAGTTTATTTCGTATACAAGGGCGTGTGGTACTTTTTTGTTCAATATTTACTCTGAGAATTTGGTAAAAAAAGATTTAGTGTGTGAAATATGCTGGGTAAAAAAGGTAACGCTGTCTAGTTAGTAACGAAGCAAAAGGTAGCGTTTTTCCTCCTTTGCAGACAGTGGTGAAGTTGAGAAAGAGAAAGGGGATTGGTGGTCCGTAATCATTAACACGTGTAGTAAACATATAAGGCGATAAAATCCGTCGAAGAGTCGAGAAAACCAGAAAGATTCTCAACCCATCCGTTTGCTACGGAAAGATTAAGTGACGACGACCACACTTTTTTCGACCAAACGACTGTGTGATGCCGCAGTGTGTACGCGTCAGGGCCATCAGTCGTGCCAGGTAAAATGACCACCTCTCTTTCAGAGTCGCCGAATAAGGCCCCTGAATGGTGAGAAGCAGGTGGCGATGCACCGAGATCGCCAGAGGATCGCTCAAGGATCATCACAGCGGGTTACTCTGTCCGTCACATGCATGCGTCTAACCCGTCATTTGGCTCGCGACTAACTGTCAACTGTTTGCATTATATTGTGTGATTGTTACACTATTAATAAAGTTTTATTGTGTTAGTTTTAAACAGAGACTATTTATTATATCCTGCCTCGTACTTTTCTTGAAATTTCTAAACGTGTACCCTTCTGTTATGGATGGTACTTGCTTCTCTTTTTTCGAGAGAAACTATCAAAGAATACTGTGTCTCTTTATATTATTATTTTTAATGCAATTCCCATCAACCAAATTGGTGCGGCTTCAACTCTTGAACTGAACTCTATCTGTGACGAGTCTGGCTACGCCAATCAGGCACCACCTCACCGGAAAATTTTTCTTATCGAACGGAAGAGTTGCGCATGACGAGGCTATTCTCGACTGTGCACATAGAATCTATTGGCCCCCTTGTTGGATTGCACGAGTCGAAACTAGGTAAAGCCTATGGCAGATGCATCGATTTCCATCTGCTGCTCTCAGGCCATCGAAGTTGAAAACTACTTTAGTGTATTAATACATATGTTTTCGTACGCTTTCTTTTAATTTTATACTTCTCCGTTGCTTGATTTATTGTAAGCTAATCCGTGGAAAAATTCACTAGGTTTGTAGAGATCGAAATTTGACTCTTTAGCATTTAATCAACGATCTCTTTTCATCTTTGTTCTGATTGCTATGCTAAACGCGGAAGTTTGAACTTAAATTTGGTGAACTGAAATAGCCTTGAATTTTAAGCAAAAGGCATTTTTAGGCCTGTCTTCTTGAAGAGAAGGCATACTTATTAGGTATTCTTGTACACTTTATATTATATTATATATATAATATAGTTTATTAGCCTGAGAAGTTTAGTTTAGTTAGTTAAACCTTATTTGATGCGTATACGTTTATGTGCATATTACAAAACTGTTAATTTATATTAAAGGTTAAAACTTAAAATTATTAACAAAAAATCAGTAAGTTGTACTACATATTATTTATTGAAATTGAAATTTAATAGATTAATAAAAATTGAATATATGTTATTGATATCTACATCTAGACTACATCACTAAAAATGTAGAATATAGAACTCTTTTTATCAAGGTTTTTAAACATTAAATTAAATATTATTAAATTTTAAATAAAACTTATATTTTTATAATGGCTCTTTTAAATTAAAAAATTAATTTGTTTCTGATTTTACGCCTCTTTTTCGAAAAAGGAGAGAATTTTTGAGAGTGCAAGCGAGCGCTTTTTTTATTTCATCCGACTCCTAGATAACAACACTGCATTTCGCAAAGAACAAAGAGGACCTCGGCTATTGGAAGCCGTCCATTTTCTCAGGTTTTCAATTTCTTCGTAGCGCGTATTACTGGCTCCAGCACTGACACAAGGTGCGAACTATCTTTTTTCTGTTTTACGTCTGAATTAAATTTAACATACTGATTACATTGTGTGTCCTTGCCGATCATAAACGGTAAACGTGTTCTCCTGATGTCAGGAGTTCTGTGTCTTGTTCACGAAGAGCTACAACGTCGTCGATCTTATACGCGTGTTTCCTTCTTCGATTTCCCTTCAAAGGTAAAAATATTTTCAGAACTTCCTCTGTTATCCTAGGGTCAACCTGCATCGTATTCAGTGTGTGCGTACATCACATTTCATGGTGCGAGGTCTAACCTCAGCGTTAATTTTAAAATGTGTTCGTACATCCGTCGCTACGTGTTCCAAGGCGAAACTTGTAAACACCGTAGAGTTCAAGCTTACAATATATCGTGGTCGGAAGGGCTCCTACCTTCATGCCATTTATACATATGTATCTAGCACAGTACATATTACCATTGCGTTTTCTTATTGTCCATAAATGCCACTAGCACTATTGCGCCTTATTCTTGTTTGTAAGAACCGCTAGTAGCGCGTACATGCATATAACCTTATTTCTAGTTAATCCACCTTGCGTTACAATAAACTACATTATTATTATTTATTGGTACTATTTTATGTGTCCTGAGTCGCGTCACTGAACAATCGCATAAATATTGATAAAAACATTTAAGTAATTTTGTTATTTTTTATTTTTATAACATAAATAATATCTAAATTATTATATTCCAGTCTATATTCTTAAACAGAATTATTACTAATTTTATTTTACATTATACCTTAATTCTTAATATAAATATAAGTAATATAAATAATTCTATAAATATAATAAAAAAAATTTAAAGATTGAATTACTACCTCATTCATAAATAATTGGGTATAAATAAATATTAATATTAATTTATACATAACAAAGATAAATATATTGAAATAGTAACATAAAATGCATTAAGACCATAAATAAAATGCAAAATATATTATAAATGAAGTGTTTTTTTATTCATTATATTTACATAGATAATAATATATATGTGCACATATATATATATTATAATTACTAAATTACATTGACATTAACATTAAAATTTTTATCAATTAAAATAATTTTTATTCTATTTTAATAAATATTTGTAATTTTTATAGAATTTCTGAATAACAAATATAAATATAGTCTTAGAAATTGTGCATAAAATAAGTTTTATAGAATAAACGATCTTTTATATTGATGAACTATGGTTTTGGTTAATATTCATTATTATATTAATAAATTAATAAGCTTATAAAAAAATTGTAATTAATAACATTACTATATTTTTCTGAATGAAATACCTAACCAAAATCAATTAATATATTTTATTATTTAACGTTTATTTAACCACATTATCATTTTCAAGGCAAACATGTTAAGCATTTTAAAACGTAGATGCTTCGAGATTGTACGATAAAATGTATTTTTAAATTAGAAAAAGGTTTAGTAGTCACCATTAAAAAAAGTATCAACTCTTAGAAGATTATATTTGTACTATGTACTACTATGATTTTAAATAATTTGTCATTCATTAGTATATAACTAAACCAAAATGTATTAGTCAAGATATATTTAAATTAGATTGTTAATTAAAAATATGACTTTACCATCATTAAAAAATTTATCTGTTAGTAACTTATGTCAATGTAAAAATTTACACAAACACCACTTTTTAAATAAACCTCTATTTTAGATCAATCTCATCTTAAATTTTGAATATTTGTAACGTGCAAATTGTTAGATTAAATTCAAATAAAGTGCATAACACTTATTTTATTTAAGAAAATCTTTATTTACAATGCACAGAATTATACAAAAATAATTATTTATAAAAACAGTATAATAATAAAATATGAGTATTTAAAATTTAAATAATTATTAAAAAAATCGTAAATATTTATTACAAATGAAAAATAGTAAATAAGCAGCATCATATAAAATATAACATTTATTAAAGCAATTTTTAAAAGGTATTTAAATAACAAAATATAAATAAATCTCGGAAGAAATATGTAAAAATATTATATAATATGTTGTTGGATTTACAAAATGACAAGCGACTTTCTTGCTTTCTTTTACATAGTAACATAGTAAATTTGTTACTTAGCAATTGAATTGCATCGAAAACCTCAGTTATATATAATTGGCAAGTTCTGAGCATTATGGAAGCTATATTACAAACTGTCATTACTATAGAAAATTAATTTTAAAATAGAATTAAAATAGCATATCAAATAAAAAAAAATATATGCAAGGAAATAACATACATTTTAACAATAATATTATGTATCAATTATAAAATACCTAATAAAATTAATATCTAATGGTAACTTTTAGAAATGACAAAATTTCTTTACAAGCAATTTTGTAAAAAAAATCACATTAGTACATCATATCTTATCGCTATTATATGAAAGTAATCTGTATACAATATTAAAAAATATTCAAGGTAATAACTTAAATCATTTATTTTTATGAATTGTATTAAATTATTAAACTGAATGTAACAAATAAAAATAGTTCGTTTTAAATTTTGTAAATATAAATAATGATAATGATTTATTGTTTAAAATTGCAAATAAAAGAAACAATTGCTAAAATAATTCGATTTTACCATAGTTACATATGGATTATGCATAGTACAATATGCTTTTGTACGTAATATCTCTAAATGTAAAAAAAGAATAGCTTTTTAAATACTATATCGAAAATTTATTTCAGGTGAGACTATAAAACTCTATATTTGTATAAATCTCTAAATTTTCTAACTGAAATCTCTAATTGCACATAAAACTGAACTTACAAATTTATCAATAAATTTATAACAGCTTAATCATATGATCAGCAAAAAATGACTTACACACAATTCTTTCTCCAAATAAAAAAAGAACAGACTATGTAAAAGAATCACTTTACATTAAAATAGACTTCTGGTGCTTTTAAAATATTAAGTATTTACAAAAATCATGATTTTCTACAGCATTTAATACAGTACAATTTAAATAAAGTTCTATGTATATCACTTACCAGTAGTAGATTAAATCAGAATTGGAATTTCGCTTCAAATTTTTGTATTTAATGCTTAAATGTATAAAAAAACTTAATCATAAGTTTTTTTTTGCAATACATTTATTTTAAATAACTAAATAAAATATTTAGTTTTGTATATTATTAATAAGTTCAAAATTTCTTATATATGTTAAAATATAATATTAACGCAATTTCAAGCTGATTATGTACGCAAATAATATTCTAGTTAAAATTAAATTTTTGAAATTAGACTTAATAAATATAATACTTTACTGCTGTATTACAAACAAAATCTAGTAATTCATAAATTTTAATACATATTATAAAAATTAAAATAGTTAGAATTAAAAAATAAATAAGTAAAAGAAGAAAGAATAAATATCATAATCTACCTTAATAAATTATATGTTCTTTTTTATAGGATTGAACATCAACTATGTTAAACAAAAATACTATTATTTATACAAAAATACTTTTCATCCATTTGATTCAATTTAGTTGATCCAAGACTTTAGAAATGAAAAAGAACAAAACCTTAAGTATGATGTCATAGAAAACTGCAATATGAAAAGTATAATGTAATTTTTTGTGTAATAAAATCTGTATCTTAAGTACACATTCGATTTGCTGAAAACTTTATTAATTAACTAATGTCAATTAATAAATTAGGCACCAACTCTAAAGAGTGTTTAATTAATTTTCATGCAAAAACTTCAAAATTTTCTTTATTCACTTATATTAAAATTTTAACTAATTTATCGATTATATTCAAAATTATAAATTATATTATTTGAAATTTTCCCAATCAAAATTAAAATTGTTTGTATTAAGTTGATAAATGAAAAAAAATAATATATTCTTAAAGTAATTTCGTAATATCGTTTCTTTATATCCTTAATTTTTTTAAATAAAAATTATTTAACTGTTAGTTTTAAACTTTATATGATACAAAAGCTTATTATTTCAATCCAAATGTAAACAATTTTGATTTAAATTTCTGTTCACTGGTTTATAAATTTCAAATGAAAAATTGAAATACATGTACAATATGTAGGAAAGAAAAAGATTACATACATGGTACCGACAGTTTTATCATCCATATCATACAATACACCTCTAATGAATTTTTCCTTTAATGTTTATATAATAAGTTTAGCTTCTCGAAAACGTCAAGATCTGTACTTAATTATTTCTTAGCTTCTTTTTTTTCATTTTTTAATTTATCACAAAATGATGATATCCATAAATCCATGACTTCAGCTTTCTTCAACGGACTCTTCTTGTTGCATGTCTCTTGTTCTTGAATTTGGCTTTGAATGACTGTGGCTCTCCTGTGTATTATTTCGGTTTGGAAGATTAATATCCTCATGATTGTTGTCTAGTTACATAATAAATGAAAATAATTAAAATAAATATCTGTAATACTAAAAATATCATTTTAAGAAATGACTATATTTATCATATATACTTTTTAATACAATATTTTTATTTTAATTTAAAATTTATACACATGTAAATCATATTTTTTAAATATATTTATAATTTAATTACGAAAATGTATTCCAGTCATCCTATACAATCGCATCATAAATTGAAACGTCTAATAAAGGAATTGTTTATTTAAAAAATATTTTACTTAAAAATAATAAAGCTATAAGTATTTTTAACTTTGTAATCTTTTATGAGTTATAATATTTTGTCATAAAAGTACAATAAATGTTAAAAGTGTAAAAGAAAAAAATTAATTTATTTTCTATTCTTTTAAAATGTTTTTTATATGTATATAATATATATACGTACTGAATACAAGCCCACAAAACTAATAACGAATATTTTATTTATTTCTACCGAATCAAAGAAAATAACAATATTTATAATTATTATTATAATAATTGAACATTTAATAATTTCGTCATTTTTCATGCGAGATTCATTTTAAATTCTACAAATTAAATCTTGCATTTGACTGACCTGCATTTCTGTTTAATATATGCTTTGTATTGTATTTTCTTTAAACTGTATAGATACCATTTAAAAATGAATAAAAATAAAAAATAAATTAGCCAGTGGCATAAAATGTATAAACACGGTATAAAATTCTTTTATTTAAAACATTAATTATCAAACATGCATCTCTGAAAGTCAGCAAAAAAGGAACAAAAGGCTAACCGTGATTGGTCGCTCTGTTCTGCTCATCGAGCCGATTGTTTTCACCAACTGTATTCTCGACATCCCTTTGATTGCCCATTTTATACATAATATCATGACATAGAGGACACCTGTCTTGCACGTAGAGCCACTTTCGCAGGCATACACCGTGGAAGAAATGATTACACTTGGTAATTTTGGCCGTTTCCATTTCCTGATAACAAATGGCACATACGTCTGCGAGTTCGCTTAACTGCTTCTCACTGGCCTCCGGTAGGCAATTGATTTTGTTAACGGCGTGACGGCGTTTCATGAACACGCTCCAGCCGGCCTTCGCCTCGCACCAAAGGTTGAAATACGCATGGAAGCACATCATAAAGGCACGTATAGTTCCACCTGCCTCAAACACGAGGATCCAAAAGCCGTTGAAGAAGAGGATAATTCCAAAGGCGAACTCAACCGTATTACCGAAAGACCTAAGTATGGAAACAAAATATCAAATTTACTAGGATTTTCATATCATTTTTTTTTAAATTTGCAGAAAAAAGTAAAACTTTAAAGGTGCAGCTGTACATATTTATACATTTTATTACATCTTATAAACCTAGAAATCTTTTCTGATTTAAATCCAACTTCACTTTCACAAATTACAATGAAAGATGGAATATAAGCA
Organism: Wiebesia pumilae; assembly: GCA_018907045.1. Lineage (NCBI taxonomy): Eukaryota > Metazoa > Arthropoda > Insecta > Hymenoptera > Agaonidae > Wiebesia > Wiebesia pumilae. The sequence goes on along the minus strand of JACCHZ010000140.1, from coordinate 759,278 downwards.
TTAGAAAAAGCTTCTTATACATAAACGAAAGTTTATTTGATTTATTTCGTTATACAAATATTTTATGTAAATATACACAAATACTTTAACATAAATTACATTAACTTTGATTTTCATTAATAAGTTATTTAAATTATGTATACATTTATAAAACTCTGCTAGTTTGTTAATATTATATAAGCATTTTAATTATTTTAGTATATATAAAACAATATGACAATTAATCAAAAGTAAATTTTGAATTTTTTAATATAGAACCCATTATTTATTAGAAATTACGTTTTAATATTTCTATCACTTTAGAATGGAAGAACAATACAAAACTATTTAGCGTCGGTTTCCAATATTTATGGAGGTCAAATATAAATTGTTTCTCAAGCAAACTTTGAAACAAGAGAAAGAAGCATAGATTTTGTTTCATCAGGTGTGATCAGAAACGCGGTTATATAAAAGTATGCATCAATACCGATAAGAATGTGATCAATAAAAACGAAAGAATGTTATAACTTGTACAGAGGAAAAACTATTTAAATAAAATATTTGAAAATAAATATCTAACTTTTTAAACTAATTTTGTTTAAAATTTCAAAATAAATAATTACCATTTTACTTTTAATAAAAACTATTTATAAAGTAGACTAAACTTTTCTAAATTATTATTATATTACATATCTTATAAATAAATCAATTAAATTGAATTACTATTTCGTTCTTTTAATGCAAATAAAAAGTTTTTAATGTTCTATATATATACATATATATATCTCTTTAATTATGATTAAAGATTTTTAATTTTAAACAAGGCTTGTTTAAAGCAAAGACAAAATAAGACTGATCTTATAACTAATGTTTATAAAGTAGCTTACATATATTGAAATGAATGAACATTCTTGGAAGAAGCATTTTTCATTCTATGAAATCCGATTTTAGCTGAATACAAATATTACGGTTAATACATCTCTGAGTGTTGCTTATTCAGTATCTTAAATATAAAAAAAATTATTTTGCACATTTTTTTAATCGAATCGATTCGCCTTAATATCTGAATAATATATAAAATATCCCCACAACTTACCTGATAATGTAAACCCAATCATCCAGCTCATCCCAGAAGCTTTTGCGGTAGGCATCGTAAAGAAAAAGTGAGTAAATCGCCAAGGAAACGAGAACTTTGATCACCACTTCTATGCTGAAGACAGTTACAGCAAGGAGCCACGTACTGATTGTATAGTGCGACCAGAGAAATATGAGTAGCCAGACAGGGAAGACAATCAGAAAGACACAGACAGCCAGCGCTCTTACGTGCCTGTGAAGTGCAGGATTATGCGAGGCGCTTAGCGACATCAACAGAGGATTGACTATATTATGAATAAAATGCAGAACAGCAGTAAATAAGAGACATAAATTTCGGCATAATCTTAATAATCGAGTTTCTTTATCGAGGGACGTTAAACCCGTTTGCAAAGCCAGTATATAGAATAGCATTGCTGACACTGTCCCAATGTTTTTTTCAGCTTCGTCGTCGAGCAGCAGCACCCATTGGAAGAAGCTGCCTATATAGTGGCATATGACTGAAATAATACTTGTCATTCCTAACACAGCCGTCAAAGTCTCACAACCATTGACCATCAACGTTTTTAACATAATATAGTAGTTTAAACTTTCCTCGTCGTGATTGCTGCTCATAATTTCGATGACCTGTTCTGCGATGCGGAGAATCCAGAAAGTGCGCAAGACAGAAGGCACGTGGAGGCGCGTCCACTGAGTCTCAGCGAGTGCGGATAAACCGTAATTCGAGATAAAGATTTGTCCAAACTGGTAACCACGGTAGAGTGTTTTCCAGATGCTGCAGCTATTGTACAAAAGTACAAACTTGCAAATTCCCAAAGGCAAGAGAGAGCCGAAGACCGGATCTCGCGTTATGAAGCTCTTTTGAAAATAGAAAATTGTGGAAGTTTTTAATTTACTATGAACTATAGTGTAAACATAAATTATTCTTATAAAATTAACAGGTTCAGATAAATAATGAATACATAATATAAAAATGTGTTTGATGAATAAAAATCGTTATTCAATTACTTTATTTTTCACATGAAAATGTACAAATATTTTCATAACTTTGTATGTATATTTACTTTAGATTATTGTGCATTATAAATTAACTGTATAACATATATTCCAAATATAACATGATAATCCAAAATAAGCCAAAACAATGAAAAGTTGAATTTTAAGCAAAAATGTTTTTATTCTAAACTTAATACGTTTGTCTGACTTTTATTTAAAAATTTTCGAAATGATTTAATTTTCTTTTAATATTTATAATGAAAAAGATTTTCCCACGCTAGTGAATTACTAATATATAAAATATATTTATAAAATACAATATAGCTACATTTAATTATTCGATTTCACATATTATCTCACTTAGTATAATTTAACTTATTTTTTCAATCTTTATCACATCATGTAGACGTTTATCATACTTAATTAGTTAATCTCTAAAAAAATTAGTGTTATTATATTATTTAATATTACTAATGCTGGCATTAAGATCTTCATTATACAATAAAAAAGCATTACTAATTAAAAATTCATTATTTAACAAAATATTTATTAAAATTTTAATTATTTTTACATTTGTTAAAAATTACTACTTTCGATGCCAAGTCATAAAAAATAAATTTAACAAGAATTTTATTGATATTTTAGGTACTTAAAATAAGTTTTTAAAATTAAACTGTGCTTCTTTGTAATTGCACTTATTTAATTTAAAAATCTAATAAATAAGCTCTAGTTATACTTACAGGTATCAAGTTAATTCCTATTGGTGTTGGCATTGCAAAACTACAAATAACCATATTTTGAAGAAGTCCATACTTTTGTCCAAAATGGATATAGCAAAATAATTGAGCTAGAATACATTGAAACACATAGTTTTGAATAATCAATAAGCCAGGCCCATTTGATATTAATTGTGAGAACTGAAGACTAAGAAGTTCGCCTATTATAGTAGTTCCATTTTCTTTTGTATTCAGATAAAGAGTAATAGCATCAGTGGTTTTTATATTTGAACAGTAAGATATGTATACAATCCCCACAGATATAAGATAAAGATATACGATTATAAGGTGCTTTGTCCAAAGCATAAAAGTACAAATTGCAGCTATACAACCTATTAAATACACAGTAATAATCATTAAATCAAGCTAAACTTTTTAATACAGATATATTTGCAATAAATATTAATTATTTATAAATTGATAAGCTTTTTAATAAAATTTCTTAGAAAATGATCAACCTATTTATTTATAATAATTTGTGTTCAAAGTTTTATTAGTTAGTAATAAATTCAATAAATTTAATATTAAGGTATTTAACATTAAATACACTAAATGGGTAATCATTAAAAAAAATTTTAAGATTAAAATGCTATTAAATATCTATGAATATAAAATTTCGATAGTGATTAAATTTTATTTCTAAATACATGTTATTCATGTTTATATTACAAAAATATTCATAATTACATAATTTATAGATGTTTGAACATATTTTATACATGTTTCCTACTGCCACATTAAAACTTTCTTTAAATAAAATATAAACATTTTTTTTAACTACTTATTAATTTATAATATATAAATTAACCAATACATAAACTACAATCTTTTTTTAATAAAAAAATAATAACTAAAATATATTTTTTTCTATAATCTTGAAAATTATATGTAAATTATATGAAAATTATATGAAAATTTTTATGTAAGATATTATATCACAAAGTTTATTTTCTATATAGTATGTTGGTTTTATGATATTTAAAATATGTTTTCTTAAGGTTATCATAATATAACCTTAGAAATTAAAACTGAGAAGCATTTACCAATTAAGTGAAACCTACATTATTGCAGAAAATCTTACCTAAACAACATGTGAAGAATTTTAAAGCAGTCATTAAATATATTTGGTATGAATAAATAGTATAAGGTGATAATGTACTATGCACACCAGGCCAACTTTTATTAATGAATACTGAATTCACAGTTGTAGACACTATTGAATCCAGAGCACCATCTAACTCAACCATTTCGAAATCATACTCAGTACTGTTGTAAATCCTAGAATCGTCTGGCACTCCCAATCCAATTCTAAGTAATTCATCAATGACAAATAGTGGTGGCACTCTCAATATAACACTAGCAAAACTAAAGACCCTTTCTCTCATCCAGAGCTCCATGTTATCCATTCAATTGTTGTATGTCAATTTATCTATCAGAAATTTTCAAAATCCAGAATTACCTAGCTTTCTTAATAGATTCCAAGAAATATTAGCAGTCACTAAAAATAAATTAATTTAAATATCAAATATAATTAATTTTATATAAATTTTAAATAATACTTTTTTTAATAACAAAATTTTTTATTTAATCAATTTTAGTAAACTTTATATGTTAACAACTGACTATTTCATTGTAAAGTAATATTAAAAAATTAATATAAGACAATATATTGATCAATTATAGTACATAAAAATTGAGAAAATTAATTTTTCAAAAAATCTAAAATTTATTCAAATACCATATATAGGTTCTGTTAATGAAAAAATATTGATTTTTTAAGAATTATATTCTCTGCATAATGCAGATGCATATGATTGTTATTAAACAGTGCGATACATTAGATAATTTAATAAACAAATTAGTTTTTTCATGATTGTTAGATACATAAGTGAAAAATTAGAAATGCACGAATTAAAAGTTAACAAATCATTTATTTTTGCATGCATGTGAATTGAATGCAAGAAATGGAATTAAAAGTGCATCAATGAAAAATTGTCATAGAGGTTATGTTGGAAACAACAAATTACTTACATACGTCCATTCATCTATATATGTGAAACGATATGTGTATTTTAATACTGTTTGATTTATTTGAAATTAAATTTGAATAAACTGAAATTCAACTACAGTGATAAGCGTTAAATATTTTGTATTCAGATACTTGCATACACAATACAATTATAGAAAAAATTTGCATGACGTTACAAAAAAAGTTTCAAATCGACAACTGAACACACTTACACTCTCTCTCTCTCGCGCTCTCACGCTCGCTTATTCAAACATATGCGAACAGTTGGTATAAAAAATTTAAATGAAAAAATATATATATACATAATTTATTATAATAAATATTTATTAATAAAACTGTGAAGAGTATCTGAGTAAGTAATGTCTTTTAATATATTAGAGTTCGTATGAACTGAATTTAATTATTAATTTAATTAATCAAAGACTTCAGTTAATTAAATAATAGTCCTGACATTTTTTTTAACCCAAAAATAATAGTATCAAGTACATGTAATTCTTACAGTACTGATAATCAATATTATCTGAGTGAAATCATAAGAAAAAATTAAATTCTCAGTAAAGTATTAATCAATGTATTCTTATATAAGATATGTAATTAAAGTAAAGTTTACTATTTATTAATTTTCTTAATTTAATTAATTTAAAAATTACAATCTAACATTGTACTTGAATATTAAATTTATTCTAATAAATTTAATAATATTTATTGAATAATAAATTTTATTCTGCATTTTTATTTTTTTTAATTACAATTTTGGTATTTATATTTATCAGTCTTAAATTTTATAAATATAAGTTTATTAGTTGTATAAGAATTAAAAAAGACTTATTTTCTTTATAAGAATATCATGTAATGTTTAAGCAGAATAATATATGTACATACGCAAGTGCAGCACATACACTTTCATATATACATATATATATTAAGGTCATTATATAACAAAATTTAATAATGATATTATATTACGTTTATATATAATAATAATTAAAAATTTTCAATCATGACTATTAACTGCTTTTAATTGGTTACAAAACTATTTGTTCATTAACACTTTATTATTTCTATTATGTGAATACAATTTATAAATATTTTTTTAAAATATTGTTTCTTGTATAAATGTCTTACATACTTTAAGTAATCAGTAAATATTGAAAAGTATTTTCGTATATGTAGTGAGGGTACAATTATATTTAAAATTTTCTTATATTTATTTATTAGTTAAATTACTTCGGAATATTCAAAGTATATATTTTTCAATGGAAATTTAATAAATTATAGAGATATATAATGAATAATATTACTTTATTTATTAGTTCAAGAAATTTATATTTTAGAAATGAAAGTTTTGATATAAAAATATTTTGAAATATAAAATAAAAAATTTGTGGGTTATAATATTATAAGATATAACGTGTTTTATTCAAATTCTAATTTAAAGAAAGTTAAAACAATAAATAATTATAATTGTTATATTATTAAAAAATGTAATTGTATTTAGTATAAATAATTTTTTAATATATTTTTTATTTAAGCAGTACTTACTGGTTTTGTTTAATAATAATTGGTCTATACAAATTTTCACTTATGATGTTTAAAATTTTTAAATTTTTATGTAAATTACTATTTGATCCAATATAAATTGTTAAATAATCTGAAAAATAAAATGAAACATTATGGGTTTCATTAATATGTGTGATACAATTACATGTTCTTTGAAAAAATAAAGTTGTTTTATTTTTTGTAGATTTTTTTTGTATTATTGTATAATAAATAATTGAAAATATATATTGACAATGCTATCAGTGTAACTTATTTTAATAGTTTATATTTTTAATTATTAGCTGGACTAGATAAAAATAATAAGATACATTATGTTTTAAAACTATTCTGATATTTACATTTAAAAGGCAAAAAAAATAGATAAAACTCATTTTGTTTGTTAAAATCTAGATAAATAAATTAAATTGAAACCTAATTTTATGTGTATAATACATCACATATATATATATATATATATATATATATATATATATATATATATATATAATACATCATATATATATATATAATACATCATATAATATGAAACAATATACAAAAATTAACAAATCATCCTCATATAGGAAAAAATAAATTACATAAGAAACTGTAAATTCATAATGTATAATGAATTCTTATTTTTAACAGGTATGATTGTACAGAGGTGAATTTTCTTAAAACATATTTTACATGAAAGGAATTATAAATAGATCAAATATTATAATATTTAATTTTTTAATATATTATGTAAATAAAAATTTTTTTAATATATTATGTAAATTAAAAATTTTTTAATATATTATGTATTAATTATTTGAATTCATATGAAAATTTTTATCTCACTCAAAAACTGAAATCATATTTAAGAAAGAATAGAATCCTCTATACATTTTTTTATTTATTTAATTATATTTTGTGCACGTAAAGATCAGTTTACCTCAAAAATATTGTTTCCCATAGAATTTTTTTATATAGTATTTTTTTAAAAGTCATGTTTCTTTTAGTTTTTAAATTTCAAGAAACTATGACTTGCTTTCATAATAAACAATAAAATAAAAAACAAACAACAAACAATAAAAATGTTTTATTAAACAAGAGTTAATAAAATTTTTATAACTCGTTTATTATCCATTAGCCATAATATACATACACGGTAAGTGTAATGTATGTATGTATTTATTTATATATTTATGCAGTTTGATAACCAAATTCTAACCAGATATAGACTCATAATGTAAGATTACACTAATCACAAAAATTGTAGCTATAAATACTCTTACTCATACTACTGCTTAAGTGCTAGTTAACGTAAGAATTATTGGTTAATAGTAGATTTTTTTATGCTATTACAGCTTTATAATTAATTTGCATGTGTGTTTAATGAGCAAAATTGGCATAAATAAATAAAGAAATGAAAAATACAACAATAACATGGCAGAGTTATTAAGGAAAATCCGGATCATAGTACCTCATTTTTTAATACAATCTTCGGCCCTAATTGTGATATATCAAAAGAAGAGCATCTTAATGCCTCTCTACTATTTCGAATTCTAAGAAATTTTAGAAGTATTTTTATTTATTTTTTTTTCATTACAACACCTCATATCAAACTGTGCAGTCATTGGAAGACTTTTTCAGAAGTATTATCAAATTGAATTTGACTTATACGACTGATACACGCTCGCGTATAGTTTTTATAATTTATTTATCGAAGAAAATGAACAAGACTAAGAGACAATATATGTGTACGTTCGTGCGAGCTAAAGATAGAAAAGGAAAACAACACATTTAACTATAGTTATTAATATTGACTACATTTTTGTTCAACAAGTTTCTCTATGTGAGCTCGAGCACGGTGTATGGCACGTAATGTACATTGTTTGCTTTTATAAGCAAATCAACGATTTGACTAGTTACACTTATGAATAAAAAGCTTTATTATTATTTATATATACATAAATACTATTATTTATATTGTTATAATATCTTTAAGCTTACACATACACACACACACACACATACATACATACATACATACATATATATGTATATAATAATTTTTAACGTCGGTATTCGTGCTAAATGTATCTTTTATTCAAATAAAACTTGAAAATGATTTCTTAAAATGTTAAATTTATAAATATAGTACAGCATTTTATAAGTGATTTTGAAGGAAAATTGAAGAGGTTTGAAAGGAATAAGAAGAATCAAATTAACTGTTCAATACTTACGTAAAAAATATATTTACTCTAATAAAAATTAATAATTTTTAATTTAAAATTATTTATCATTCAAATTTAGAATTTTAAATATATATTTGTTTATTATTTATGGATAAGATAAAAAGAAATTGCAAGAAATAATTGTATAATAAGTAGATTCGGAATTTTATTATCAATGAAGATAAATGATTAATTAATCCGCAAAACGAAATTTTAATGAATCCTGAAACTATTTACTTTATAATTATGTCCAACTAATTACTATAAAGTCTCAATATTGTCTTTAATAGGTAAATAATAAATTTTTACCGAAACATTTCCAAGATAAATTTAATGTAGAAGTTTAATTTTTTCTGAATTTGTGTTATGTCCTAAAATGCTATCTTAATTATAATTATGTTTTTACTTTAAAAACATTTTGGAAATGAAAAATTTTCAGCATTATTAGATATTAAATATTTTAATTTTTTCGTAATTTGTAAAAAATTAGGATTACTTTTAAAACGCATTTGAAAAATAATATAAACATATAAGGTAGTAACGATTTTAGTAGAACGTATAGGCTAGGATAATAAATGGTGAAGATAATCTATTGACTAAAAAATTAAAATATTAATTTTTATTTGAAAAATTATTTTAAAAATAAAACTTATAATAAATAGGAAATGTAAATACTATAATTATTATTGGAAAAATAAAAACATACTAAAACGTAGAAACCGATGTCAGTGATGTAATTATTAAACCTAAAGAACTGAGTAACCCTTCAGCTTCTAAATAAGTATTGAAGAAACGATTAATATTCCAGATTTAACAGCTAAACTATAATTACAATAATAGTATAAAAAAATTAATTTTTTTATATCAAATAATATAATTTAACATATGCATAGGTTGTATATTTTAAAAATTACAAATTGATCATTTTATAATGAAATATATTTTATTTTGCGTAATAAATGAAACACATAATTTAACCTTTTTACTAATATTTTTTATTTTGATAATATTTTTATCTAGTTCAAATACATATTTTTTCAAATTACAAAAGCTTTGCGATTTAATAAAATGTTTCTTAATTAATATGTTTTAAAAGTTTTCAAAAAAATACGGATTAAAGTAAATTTTTAATATTGTTCGAGTTCTAAATATTATTAAAGAATATATATTCAAATTGCTAGAATTGATTAATTTGTAATTTTTAAAATATTATTTAACCTATGCATATGTTAAACTACATTGTTTGATATAAATAAATTAATTGTTATTTTATATATATAAATATATTTCTTCTGTGCTTATTGGCAGGTTGCGAAGAATCAAATCCTTCGGATATCTGGCTACAAATGCAATAAAACACAGGACAGAAGTGTCAGACTTTTCTTGATGCTTGTATACTCCAATCCATACTTATTATCGGCGTATTTCACACTTTTCATCATCGTTGATGTTTATTTTCTTGCAGAAATAGACCACATTTTTTATTAAATTTGCTCCATTTTATTAAAAGACTTACCAGACGCATTTGCTAGCATTTCGTCTGTTGAGCAGTATTCAAATTTTATAATTTTTTGGTACTTTAAATTTTTCTGAAAATTAAATTTCGTAATAATTATGTCTGTACTAATAATGACTGAATTAAAATCCCTTGAGTATAATATTTAATGTATTATTCCACAGTTTTACTGTCTATTTGAAATCGTGCATGCCTTTTTTTAAGCTGCAAATCATTCCGTCTTCTAAATATTTTATTCTTTTCTGAAAAATATTATTTATTTATTAAAAATATCTTTTAATTAAATAAGTATAATGATATTTAAGTTGATTTTTATAATTCTGGTATATTCTAGGTAAAACTTCATAAATTTATGTGAGTAATCATTACTCTAGTGTTAAAATTTCGAATTTCGTTCTCACCGTTATATTTGTCAATTCTGAGCAATGATATTGACTTAGTATTACAATTTATAAATAATTAAATTTTATGTATTGAAAATTGAATTAGTAATTCTATATTAGAATTAATTTTGAAACTTGTGTAACATGAGTTTCACATTAACTATCGATCCTGTCTGGATTTTGAAAGAGATAGAAAAGGGGAACTAACTTTAAATGCTGTAAAATCTATGTAAAATTACTCTATATTACAACTTTATTATGTATAATTTTATTTTATATATTGTTTGAGAAATTAAAATAAAAAATATAATATTAAGTTTTATTATTATACAATAAGTTTCATCAAATGATAATAACATAAAAATTATAATGAATTATTTTTCTATTACATCTACTTAAAATTTTCTAATACTATTTTTATTAATTTATTTTTGAAAATTACTTATTAATTGTACCTAATTTATATAGTTTACTTTAAACTCTTTTAGAAGAATTATAAATTTATGCAAAACAAATAGTATAATATTCTGGCGTATATCTTATACCATGCATTTGCAATCTTTAATAAAATTCAACCTATGATCTCATCAGATGGATATAAATAACCTTTTTTAAAAATAACACACATATCAGATTTTTTATTTGTGAGATATTAGTATATCAATTACTCATCTATTTAAATTACTATGATAAAATTTACAACATAACTAAATTAAGAAACTAACAAATTATTTTTTTTTAAATAATGAACTGAATTTATGAAATATATACCTACTTTATATAAATTAATAACTACATTATAAATATATTTTTATGAAAATGATTATTTTCTAATAGATTGTTTGCCTAAAAGAACTTTGAAGTTAAAAAGTATTTAATCAAACCATAATTTCAAATCAAATCATAATTTCGTTATGAATACGTCAGCAGTTGCAATTTCGAATGTGAAACTTGTAATCGACGAGTCATCAACGTATTCCAAGGCTCATCATTATAAACTCTGGGCGCCCGTTGTGTCCAACTTTTATTGTGAAATATTTTTTTATTTGGAAATTCAATCGTACGAAAGCTATAATCAATCAGTATATTAAACCTTGTCTAATCAAACTGACGTTAATAATTAGTGTTCAGAGTCGATAATAATAAGGTTAGCAATGGTTGCAGAATTTATGTCTTTGAAGCAAGAAAAAGTAAAGAGTATTGTTAAAGATGTAGGTTTATAAAAGATTTACAATACAATATTATTCATTTTTACAGAAAAATGAGCCAGGATATGAAATGTATGATGGAGATAGTATTGGAGTGCGAAAACTTGGTACGAATATGAATTACCGGCATGAGATTGTCATCAAGATTGCGATCACTTATGCGCTGCTCCACTCTTGTGCTCTTTACGGACTTTATTTGTCTATTAACGAAGCAATGGGAGTGACAATATTATGGGGTAAGAAAATAGTATGATTACATACATTTTTATATCTACATACATTTAATATCGTAAGAATCATCTAGTAATTTCAAGTATTAACTTGTAATAAGATTTTTTAATAATGTAATGCATTAATTATAAACGCGAAAATATTTTAAATTATTATAATAACTCACTTATTTTAAAAGTGTCAAATTATTTTAAAATAGAAAAAATTAAAAAGAAAAGAAAAAGACGCAAATATAAATAACTATTTATAAATTTAATGTAAAGTTATGGTTAAAAATTAATGTAAAGTGTACATATATATGTACATAATTATATACTACTAATAAAAAATAATGAGATAATAAGATAACAAAACCAAAAAAAAGATACACGTGCAAAACTTAGACAATTTTCATTAAGTACAAACTAAATTAAAGTAATCTGAAAAAGTTAAATTAATATTATTACTTGAAAGTTTAACTTCAATTACTTTAAACTGATTTTAGAGAATGAATAAGACACAAAAATTTATATTTATATTAAAATAATTTTAATCAAACTTTCGTAAAATTATAAAATAATAAGTGTTAAAAAGATTCATTATTATTTACAAATTAAGTTTAGAAGAAAATTTTTATATGGTATTCAAAATTTAGATTCAATATTTACTTAAGATAAAATATTTTATTAATTGATTTTTGACTTTTCAAATAATAAAATGAAGGCATAAAATTTCATATATATATATATATATGTATAGAATTAAGGTTTATATACCTTAAATTTCAGTTATAATTCTAATTCAATTATTCATCGTTATTATTTTAATTTTGTTATATGAAATAAAAAAATAGATATCTTAATATTTTTATATTTTTATTCTATACAAATATATTTCTATAGTTTAATATGGTAGGAGAAAATTGTATAAATTTATTATAAAACTTTTAAATAATTATTAAATTGAAGATGAAAATTTATGTTATAAATTATATTGTAAAGATTTTTTATCTTCGTGTTTTCATTATTTTGAAAGACAACTAATTCATAAAGTAAAATCTAATTCAATTATTTTGAATATATCTCTTATTATTTGGTGTAAGACATTTTACTTTTTATTTTCAAAGATAAATTAAAGTATTCTCTTATCTCATTTACAAAATCAAAATGTTTAATTTTTAAAAAATCATATAATAGACAATTTTTCTATTATACAATTCCAAAAATAAGTTAATAAAAAATTAATCCAATGATTAATTTCCATTTTATCTATAAAATAAATATAAAAATCTAATAAATTTCATAATTTACTATCTATTATGTAAATATAATATAGACAAACTATGAATTTAAAAAATAAAAACAGCAATTCCTAGTAGAATTTATGTTTAATTTTTCTGAGTTTCTTATGAACAATATTAAAATTTTATATTTAAATTTGAAACTAATAACTTCAAAAACTTGTATAATAATTCTCGTAATAATGGAAAATTGAAAATAATTATCAATAAATTATTAGTAAAATACATCCTTAACAATTTGTATACTTTTTCAAAATTCATATTGTAAGACATTGAACTTTTCTACTATCATTTCTATCAACTACTGTAACTTTTGAAAAATAGCAATTAGTTAAAAAATTCGTTAATAAAAATATAAAGAAAATTAGGCTCTTTTAAATACGTAAAGTAAAGTTGAAAGATAAAATTAATATGAAAAAAATATTTCATTGAATGAATAAATTGAAAAGGTTAAAAGGAAGAATAATAAAATATAATAAATTATTGTTTGTATATCAACTTGTATAATAAATTAAAAAAAGGAAACCTGTTGACATGTAAGAAATTGAAAAGTAATATAAAAAATGCAAAACCTTTAAAATAAATATATGTATATATACATTATATTTCTATAAGATTTTGGACAAAATATTACTTAAATAACAATAAAACATTACTTTAATTTTTCATTTTAAAATATTTTAGGATATTTTATTATAATTGACCTCTGTTAATGAGTAAATATTGTTGCTTATTCATTATAAATTGATTTTTTTTCTAATATAAAAAATTTAATATATTTAAACATAATTAAATAAACTACTTTTATTTTTTACACAATTCATTAAAATCAAATCAAATTTGAGAATAGCGTAAGTAGCTAAAGAAGTAAGTAAGTAGCTATTGAACAGTAAAATGTGAAATATATAATGTACATGTGTATGAATTTAAGTACGAAAATAAGTAAGTGATTTTAAGTCTAAAATAAATAATAATCAATTAAATTTAGTATTTCATTCTATAAAATTCTTATAAAAAATTATATTTCCATAACAAGGTTATGTATTTAATCAATATATTTTAGTAGTACTTATGACAATAAAAAATTTTTTGAGTATACCATTACAAAACATATTACCAGCATTATCTTTCTACTAATTTAATAACATTATTAAAAATATTTTTAAAAAATTTCACAACAAAATCATTCTAAAATAATTAATTTACTTAAATAAACTTTCACTAGGAAAATAAATATTTAGTCATTTTTATTTATTACAACAGGGATTATAATAGTTATTATGAATTGTATGAGTTATCAAAATTTCTATATTTGAGTTAAAGTAAATTTAAATTTGACAAAATAAAAATGACATAATTTAAATATCTATAATATAATTTTAATATTATTCATTCTACTATTTATATTAAAAAATGATTAGTCTTTTATTTTTAAGCTATTGGATTAGGTATAACAAGTTCACAAGGAATAACATTAGGAGCTCATCGAGGATTCACTCACAATGCTTTCAAAATGTCGACACCTGGTCAAATAATGTTTATAATTTTCCAAACAATATCTGGACAGGTGATTATAAAATAATAAAAATTGTATATTTATGATAAACGTGTAATCTAAATTTAACAAATAATTTAATTGCTAATTGGCAACGAAGTAATTAATTTTAAAAGTCTGAAGCCTGTAAAAGACTATTTAAATTAAATAAATAAAATAATGTATAATAAAATAATTTATATTGTATTAGCTTTTATATACTTTATTTCTTAATTGTCAAATTCAAATATTATTTTTAAAAATGTACTTACAATTTTATTGTGTCTAGTTATGATATTGTTTTTAGTTTTATAGGGATGGTAACTTAGAAGACAATCCCAGACATCTCATGTTATCATTATATTTATATTTATAATTATAATTATCATAATTACATTTATATTATAATTATAATTATAATAAACTGAAAAATGAGCTACATATATTTTGTTCATTAGTATAAGAATGTTTTCAGAAGGTAAAATCATCTGTTAAAGATTAAGATAGCAAGTGACGATTTTATTATTTCAAGCAATATAATATTTTCAATGAACTAGTAAAACAGTTTCCTTTGCTCAATTGTATAAAGTTCAAAATTTGAAATTTAAAAATCTGGACGAAATTTACGTTGTACAAAAGTTTTTTTATTATAAAGAATTGTTTTTATTTTAATATATTTATTAATTTTTCTATAAGGTAATTAGAAATAAGGTATAATCTGTACTTTATACTCTCGTCTTCATGGAATGGTATCATTTCCGTTTGCCCTTGTTCAAAAAAAAAATATTAATACGTATTGCTTAATTTGTAATTTATCAAAATATATTTTTAATTTTATTAAAGCAACAGATATTTGGCATAAGTAGACTCTTCATTATAATTGATTAAATCTAGAATATTGGATATGAAAATACTATATTTAGAATTACATTATTTAACAAAGCAAGTAATTGTATAAAATTTGTCATCTTTGTCATCCAAATATTATAACAATGCTACATGTTTATGACTTAAGTATATTCACAAAATAAACATTTAAATTCATATCTTAAAAATAATAATGTATTTAATAGTACAAAATTTTAATAGTTTTATAATATAAAGATGTATTTTTCAAATTTACTTTTGCAATAAAAAATAAAATGAGAATACCAAAATAATGTTTACAAAATTGATTTCTAAAAAATATTAGAATCATCTTTATTGGTGGGCAAGAGATCATCGATTACATCACAAATATTGTGACACTGATGCTGATCCTTACAATGCGAAAAGAGGATTCTTTTTTTCACATATTGGCTGGCTGATGAATCGAAAACATCCACTGATTGCTGAAATGGGAAAAACAATTGATATGTCAGATTTTAAAGCAAATAAGTTAATCATGTTTCAAAGAAAGTACGTAAACCTCAATTTAATTTTTTGAAATAATGAAATTTTTAGAGTTTAAACTTCTTTATTGTCGTTCAAAGCAAATTATTGTATTAATAATGAATTTTAATAGCAGTTTTACTCTAATTTTGAGATAGACATTATCGAAGAATCTAAATTTAATGTTGAAAATTTTATATAATGAATCAAACACTACAAATACAAACAGTTGAAAATAAGTATGCAAATTGAGAAAGTGTATCTGTGTATGTGTTGAACGTGCATGCACACTTATATTTCTAATAATGTAATAATAATAATATTAAATAATGTTACGCCATAAAAATTAAATTTTTAACTAATTGTTTATGTATATACTTAATATTAATGTATATAAATCATAACAATAATATATCTTATTATGATTCATGATAATAATTTTAATATGTCTTAGAAGTATATGGAATTTAAAAATATTTTTAATCAATTCTAATATACATTTTTTAAAAAATTAACGAAGAGCTAAAGTATGTTAATTTATCATAAATATAATCTACAAAATAATTATAAATAATAAAATATTGGAATATATTACAATTAATAATTAGTATAAATCATGTATTATTGTATTCATAAAATTATGAATAAAAATTGTTTATACATTATTAAGATCTTTGAATCTTTTTCCTGCTGTTGTGAGTAAAAAGAAATGTTTAGTAAATTGATTGAATTAATAATTAAATTAATGCATCACAAAAAATTCAAAATTAATTTAAAATACTATAATATAATAATTTAAGAAAACTAATACTAGAATATTCAAAAGTCTTTATAAACGATAAAAGTATTGTTTCAAGTATTTTATTCAAATATAGAATTTAATTACTTATTTCTGAATTTTAGATATTTTCGCTTGATGTTTGTACTATTTTGTATCATAATTCCGACACTAATACCAGTTTATATTTGGAAAGAGAGCGTTTGGAATTCATTTTTTATTTCATTCGCGTTACGGTATGTGTTGGTGCTTAATATGACATGGTGCATCAACTCTATTGCGCACATGTACGGAACTCGAGAATTCGACAAGTAAGATTTCAAAATCTTTTCAATCAGCACATATACTGTGAACATAGCAATCGCATTTTAATAAAAATGATTTCATTGTACATAACATTAATACACATAAAATTATCACACGAGTTAGTATAAAATATGTTAGTATAATAATATTTTCGTTCTTTTTTTTTGCTTTCAAAGATACTTTCTATAATGTAAGAATATTGATTTTAAAAACGTATTTTCAAATAACCAACAATTACGAAAACAATCAAATAAAACTGATAGTTAATTTCTGCTCATAAATTCAAAAATTTTATAATATAATATCAAATATTTTAACTTTTTTTGTGTAAAAATAAAATAGAATTCTTTTTACAGAAGGATCTCAGCACGTCAATCGTACTATGCTGATATTATTTCACTAGGAGAAGGCTGGCATAATTATCATCATTGCTTTCCGTGGGATCATGCATTCTCGGAATTTGGATATACTGGTGGTTTTTCTACTAACTTTTTACATTTTCTGCATAAAATTGGAATTGTTTATGATCTTAAAAAAGCTTCTAGAAATGTTGTTTATAATCACAGCCGAAGGTATGGAGATGGAACACTAGGTACCGAATTTTCTTCTTTAAGCAATCCAAAACGATAATAAAAATGATTGTATACCCTTACGATTAATAATAAAAATATATAGTTAATAATTAAATAAAATAATTATTTAAATAATTATAATAAAATAGTTACTATATAGAGTACTTTTTCAGGTATATAATTTTAGACAAATACTGAATGTTTATAAAAGTTACATAAGGAAATTGTAAAAGTTTTATTAAAAATTGTGTAAATTTTTTTTTATGTAAATCTAATTTTTGTATGTAAATTATATTTTCCAAGTTTTAATTTAAAATTTTTATGGTTTTCATGTTTTTAAATTATGTGTATCATAATAAATTGATAAATTGCTTTTTTCGAATTTCTTTGAAGCTTAATATTCTAACTTTAACACAAAAAAGGTAAACGATAAGCAGCTGCAAAATTATCATTATATTTATAATATATTAGTGTTTCTTTGCGAGTAAAAAATAACTTATTTTAAATATAATAGTAATTTTATTTTGTAATAGAATTAATAAAATAAATAAATAAGCTATGCGAGGTCTCAGAAATGAGTTAAGATAATTATGCAGATTATAAATATTTGTCTTAGATGAGACATGTGTCAGAACACTTTTATGCTTAATTAGAGAAAATTTAGCAGTGTATTGTTCTATAAGTTACATATCTTTACCTATTGAGTTAAATACTCTAAATATATATAGATATTATTATGTTCAATGCTCCTCTATAACTCTAAAGCTTTGTAAGTTAATCATTTAAAAAGCTTTTATCGCACCTCGCTCTTTAAATTATACTCTATTAATATTGATCGTCTTTTTTTATGTTTACTGCAAAGTATAATTGTTATAACAATTCCACTAAGTTAATTATACTGATGAACAATGACATATAAAATCAAATAGTAAGCTAATATGTCCCCTAGAAAATTATAAGAGATTTCAAATTCAATGCTAACTAGCGTACTTTTCACTGATGTCTTTTGTTTAAAAAAATAAATTACAAGTTACATATTTAGATATAATAACGCCTTATTGGTGATGACTCAGAAATCTTACTGAGTCTAAAATTAAATTAATTAAAAATATATATATATATATATATATATATATGAAAGGTTTAGAATATAAAACAGTAATTTTTATTTACAATTTTTCACATTTGATATTTAACTTTGTTATAATCGTTTACTTTAAAAATTTAATTTTTGCGAGTGTTAAAATGATATTTAGAGAAGTTTTCTTAACTAATTCTATTATATTTACTTTACGCCGCTTTGCAAGGTGGCTGAATTTCGTTAGCAATTCATTTAAATTCTAGAATGGATGAGCTTTGTTTATTTCGGTTATCGTTTCAAAGGACTTTGCATATGTGTCAAGCAATATGCGTAATACATGCGTACTGATCCGCTTAAGTTAATATTTTCATCCAACTTCTTCACGCCTCACCGATTGACATATCCATAGATTCATATTTAATAATATACAGATTTATTTTTTTTCACAGTTTCCGATGTTTCTTATAATTAATTATATCTTAGAATGATAATGCAAAATGGTTATGCATAACATTTTTTAGATTTATCAATGTATGTGTATACTTGAAATGAAAAATTTTTGCTTTTCTAAATGTAAACCAAATAAAATAGATTCAACTAAAACTTTAGTAACTTTGAAAAATTAACTATTTCAAACGATGCTTGTTACAGTAACATTTATATGTTATAATAGTAAAGTAATACTTAATAAGTTAATAATAATACAAATCAAATAAATTTAGCTAGCGGGAGAAAGAGAGAAAAGGAAGAATGGAAACAGAAATCAAAATTCATATATATAACACGTAAAGTTGTTCGACGCTATTCATATGCTTTGATCAAATGTTATGAGATTTTTTTCTATTAGAGGTAACTGCATTTGATAAATTTGTTACATATAAAAAGCGACAATAACGCGTTTAAAAATTAAGAAGTTATGGTATGAAATTGTCAAAATCTGAAAGTCGTCGAATCTCAAACTGCCGAATCAGGCCGTCGCTCGGGCTTCCATACTTATTACCCATGCATAAGCGTGTGTAATGTACATATATTCATGTGTCTTCGAGAGTAGAGTAGTGATTAGTTTCTGATAGACCTAACGACTCATATATTATATTATAATATGCAAACAAATTTTTTTTTATTATTTAATTTTTTAAATATATTGGATTTTAGGTTTTTATATTCCTAAAATATGTAATGAATAAAAATCGACAAACTAAATCTTAACAAATTAAAATATTGTGTTTTTTAGAAATTCTTTTTATCTAAAAAATTAATCATTTTTCATTCTTGCTCTCACTGCTAGATTAATTTTAATAATTTATTGAAAATAATAGTTTAGAAATAAACAGATTGAATAAACATAATAAGATAGAAGAATATTAAAAACAATGAAAGAAAAAGTATTGTAATTTGCGTTTGTGTGTGCATGTATATTATGTATCTACACCTTCTTATATTGAAGGGAATTAAAAAATATGTAGTAATATATATATATTACGCATATACATCTGGTGCCTTCGCTACCGTAAGTTCGATATGTTTATGTGATTCGTGGTATATTAGTTTGTTTTTAAGACCTCGGGCTGCATTATACATTTAGAAGTTTATTGATAAAAATAAAAGAGCGACAATGATCTACTGCAATGTTGGAGTTACGGCGATGAATTGTCAAAATTCTAGTTTAGCTTCGAATGAGGCCGTCGTATTAGGTTGCATATGTGGGCATAATGCGTGTGTATAAATGTGTGAATATAAGTGTACTCACTCTCTAATAGGAATGTTTGACTGAAACTTCATTCGGACTCGTCGACAGATATACACAAGTTATAACACTAATTTTATAATATACAGATCTTAATAAATAATTTACTTATCTTTTTATTAGTATTCAATTCTTTTATATATATCTAAAAACGCTAATTGATCTTATCTAGAAAATTATTATATTTTAAAACAAAAAGTTTTTTGGAAATATCTGGAAATTGTAATACAAGATCTTTTACTGTATGAAATCAGAGATGCAATTTAAACACTTTTTTTACTCATTACACATAAAAATGAAATAAAATTTCAAATAAAAACAACTGCTGAATTAAGTGGTATTTATAGACTTAGTTTTTAAAGAATCTCTCATCGTGACCACTAAAATTAAAATTAAAAAATGTAAATTTGTGATTAATCTGTAAATATCAACCCTACGTTTTGAATTTTCTAATTAATAATTATATCCTTATACTATAAAATATTTGAATATTTAGATTTGAAGGATCTATAATGATATAAATATTATATAAATATATCAAATAAAACTCTAATATTAAAAAAACAAAAATTTAAACTATCATAAGTTCGAAAATACGTAAAAAAATGTCATAACCGAAACATTATTTTTAACAATTTTATTCTAACGCTACGCTAAAAACTATAAACTACTACAACTACTACTAAACATACTACTTAATATAACTACTATAAACATACTACTTAATATAACTACTATAAACATACTACTTAATATAACTACTATAAACATACTACTTAATATAACTACTATAAACATACTACTTAATATAACTACTATAAACATACTACTTAATATAACTACTATAAACATACTACTTAATATAACTACTATAAACATACTACTTAATATAACTACTATAAACATACTACTTAATATAACTACTATAAACATACTACTTAATATAACTACTATAAACATACTACTTAGTATAACTACTATAAACATACTACTTAATATAACTACTATAAACATACTACTTAGTATAACTACTATAAACATACTACTTAATATAACTACTATAAACATAACAACTTTTATGCATCTATCGAAATATCTAGCGGGCTTTAGTTGTTAACTAAATACATGTCTCAACATTTTATTGCAAAACATTATGACTCGTAGAAATTCCAATATAAATATACAAATTTTTCTATAAAAAAACAATATATTATATATTGTTAAAAAGTAAATATTCGAATGTAAAGTTTCCAACGTTGAAACTATCGGAAAAAAAATTTTTTTTTAACATGGATTTTCTTTCAAAAACATCTTAAACCATTTAATTACGAAATGAAAATAATTAAAATGTAATTTTATCTTTAAACAATCTGAAAAAAATCATAATTATGGGATGAAAAATAAAAAAATTTATGATTTTAATCCTAATAAATAATAAATCCTTCATTATACAAATGATTATTAATAGTATTAATAATTATTAATAGTATTAATGATTATTAATAGTATTAATAATCATTTAACATTACTAGTTAGAAAAATATTATATAAACAAAAATTTTATATATGTTGTTTTATTGTCTTGTGCAAAAAACACTTACAAATATAAAACTGTTGCAAATATAAAAAAGCATATAGATATTCATACACGATGTATAAATGATTGTTTATAAAAACGTTCTCATAGTCATTACATTACTTTTTACTAATAATTGCTTTCGCTTGAACAAAAACATTCAAATAAATGATTTTTTAACAAAAACTAATTTTTCGTAATTGCTAATAGTCGATTTAAACAAGTGTGTACGTTTACAGAGATACACATAATATTTTAAGTAATTTATAAATATTAAATACTATAAATATTAACTTCTCAATTAATGTTTTATTAATGAAATTACAGATATTATACTGCAATAATTATAATTTATAAACTTTTTAGCTATTAATAATTTATATATTATGTACCAGTATTTATTTGTTATATCAAAAACACATGTATGTAATAGCAAATCTTTATTTGCGAGTAACCCGATAAAAGAGAGACGATAGCAATATAGATACAGGTAAAATAAGTCAGAGAGAAAAAAGACAGTACAATATTAAGAAATGATTCTTACAATTAATTATGATATTATATTTAAAGAACTTTGTAAAATTCTTTAAATTTAATTATTTAAATCTTACACAAAAAGAAATCATAAATAATCGTATTCCTATCAGTATTGTAAATCTATAATGACACTTTTTCACGTTGTAGTGGATTCACAGTGAAATAGAGATGTTAGTTTAAAAAAAAACCAATATTGCCGCCCCGCAAAGTTGATGAGCTATGGAATGACTTCTGAAAATCTTCAAGACCATGAGCCTTGCGGAGTACGAATTTTGCTTGTAAAGCCATGTAAGTATTCTATGTGTGCAGTACATGTGTTAATGTTTGTGTACTTTTGCTTGAGTCAGTATCAGCCCAAAACTGAAACTATAAAGTTTTTCATTTATTGCAAAAATAATTTGTAGATAACATAATCATAGAAAAACGTTTCGATTCAAATCAAATCATATTTCAAAAAAATATATAGTGAAATGTCTTAGGAAAATTTCTTATTAACAATCTAAGATGTACCCATACACTCATGTGTACAAGGCTGCATGTACTTTCAAAGTAATTTGTAAAAAAATTGTTACATATTTAATGATAATCTTAGAGAACAAGATGTTCAGAAAAAAATTTAGTTGAATGTCTTAGAAGAATTTGTTATTAACAATGTTAGTCCATCCCTATTCTTACTTGTATAAAAGAAGCATGTGCATTTAAACACACAGAACATCAATTTATTCCGATATATATATCGGAACATTTTCTCATGTATTAATATTATTAAAATAAGAAAAAAAATTAATAATTAATATTATTAAAAAAAGAAAAAATCAACGTCGGAGGAACAAGCTGCCCTTTTTAGAGCAACAACCAACATACGGAGAGATCCGGTCAACCTAAAAAAAAGGTTAACCGGAACGGCCACCATCAAAGCTGCGTGTGAGAGGCCGCTCACACGGATTCCCAGTTGGGGAGCTTTGATCCTTTTTATCAACGTTTCCTTGATTCTTAAAAATAACGTCATTTATGTATTTGATAGAACATGCTATCTCTCAGTTTCGTCAATAGAAAAAATGCGAAAAGAAAGAGTGAGTGAGTGAGAAGGGATCTATATTTTCATGTGTGCATATTTTTAATTCGAATTGTATGTACGTAATATTTAAAAACATAACGTTTCTTGGGATATGAAAATATAATTGCGTTTTAATTACTACAGTGAAATTATCTTTATTTGTTATATTGTTATTGATTTGGGAATTTTAGTTGATAAAATATATTTATATGATCAAAAATTTATTTAAATATTATAAAACTGAAATTGATAATTTAGAACTGTAACCACGAATCCCGTAATTTACAGCAAATCTCGCCGATCGAATAAAAAATGCACGTTCATACAATTCTTGGGAGATTTGTTCTTTTCTCACGTCAGTCTCATGGCAATGCCTCTTGCACCTCGATGTGCCATCACAATTTCTTCTGAAAGACTCAAGGATAGAGCAAATCCCATTGTTCAGATATTATCAATTGCTATAAAATTTCGATTTATAAAAATATTGATTTGTAATATATATTAAAAAAATATAATATGTTTCACTCATATTAGGTAAATTCAAAATTTTCAATTGTATACGTCATTGGCTACTTAGATTTCGGCCGGACACACTTTAAATGCTTACTACACAAGCATTTACATGTTCTAAACGATCTTCTCAAGAATATAGGCTTTCCTAACGAACGTTCCCAAAAAACGCATCATTATCATCATTTATTTTCAAAACACGCCTTTCAAATTTACTATAAACCATTACCCAAAGAAAAAGTGTAATCGTAGAACTAAAATACTGATGTTAATGTATATCTATACTCTCTAATATTTAGATTCTCAAATAGTTGAAAATTTTAGGAATTTTTTTACAATAAGCTGCAATGTATAAATGTAAAAATTATAAATTCATTTTTTTCTCTCTCTCACTCACTCTACCTATCTACATTATTTTACTCTTTTTTTCTCTATTAGACCACTTGCAAATTATAAAAATTTCCTCATTTCTTGTTCTTTCAATGTAATAATTAGAATTTTATCACTAACAAATTGATTGAGAAAGAATTTAGAAATATGCACATATCTTATATCATTAACTTTCGTAATAATTGCATAAAAACATAATGGTAACCAAATTAATGTTTTAAATGCTAGCTTTTCTAATTCAAATTTGAGTGTATTATTTTCGTATTTATTTTTTGGTTACTTCGTGAAATGTTTTTTTTTTTATAGATTTAACAAATTTAATATTTCATTCTTGATCATTATTCGGTAAGTATAAATGTAATTCATCTTTTAATCTAGATACCTAAATATTTTAAAATAAAAACATAATTAATAGTTGAACAAATTTATATATATACATATATATATATTCCAAAGAAATTTCTGAGTCAACAACTGCAAGCCAGCGAGTATACATGTTTTCACATATATAGCGTACATCACATGCAGTTGTAGGCATGATGGCCGTTTTCGGTAAAAATCATAACTATGCAATTTTGTCGAGTCGAAAACGCAACTCCGCATTATGTTTCCAATATACGCGTTTCTTATTTACATAGAGTCTACTATCCTATGAAAAATGTGAAAGATTAGAATAAATAATGCAAACATACAACAATTTACCATCACCTCAAGTAAACTGTCTCATTTAGTTAAAAAACATCATTAATTTTTTAAAATAAGACATAATATACAAATATACAAATTTCAAAATTAACGTTTTTACTGACTCACTATCTCACTCTATCAATATATTTTTCCCTTTCATTCTCATGTACATTTACTCGAATAACCGAATTTTTTCTTAATACGGCTTTGAACTTATAACTTACTATAAATAAGTTACTAATTTATAAAACTATAAATTAGTAACAGATATAAAGCTTAAACGATAAGTAGTGCAATATACTAGTTCTGCTTACAGAAGACAAAATAAAGTCCAGAAGATATATTATTGTCAATATAATACTTAGGATTTATTATAAACCATTACATTGATGAAAAAGGCCCTTACCGATTGGTTTAATTAACCTTTTTTTTAGCTTGTTAGGCTCGCGTTGAATACGCCCTGAAAAAGGTGGTTTGTCACTATGTTCTTTATTTATCAATTAATAGTGTTTTTTGTTTCTACTATTCGTCCTGAAAAGGACGGTTTATATTAGGAAGAGACGTGTCATCTCGGGATGTAAAAAAAATAAATACTACAATTTGTTTTTTTTTACAACCAGCCAACCACATTCTACTCCTTCTTCGCTGCCCACACGGCTCTCCCTTGCATCTTTGCGGTACCTCCTTACATTGCCGACGCTCGAACATCGCCACCCTAATTACTGCGCGGCGCTTCCTTCTATTCTTCCTGGACTCTATGCCGCGTCAATACACGGGAAAGCAATTTCCCACCAATTTACCCAGAGTGACACCGACTCAAAGCAATGCCGCGACAATTGCAAAAAGGAAACTTCCCGCTGAAGCCATGCTGCGCCTATTGCAGAAGAAACGCATCTAGGTGCAACGACGCCACACTAATCACCGCAGCGGCATTCTAACGAGAAATCCCAGGCCCCCTTTCCTCGGTACGCGATGCTTCGGTTTTCACTTGCATTGGGTGACTCACCATAAGTCACCATCTCTGGTCCGGACCCATACGGCGCGGTCAATGCGAGTCATGTCAAATTTAACGGCGCGCGTCAATGTATACTCTGCTTAAGAGTATAAGCTTAAGTAAAAGTAGTACACTTATTTTAACGCTGTGAACTATGATAAGATTCTCAGATATTGTCGCTTTATGGATTATTTGTTCATTTTGATATGAACAACGATATTCCATGATAAGTTGTGGAATGGCTTGAGAACATATTTTAATTAACAAGAAACAGTCACGGCATAAGAATACACATATTGTGTAAGCATAGGTGGTAGAATTGTTTAATTTTATTGAAAACTGCCGAGAATCTCTGATTTTCTAGCTATTCGGGTTGTTTGTTGCTTTTACATGTCTAATAATAATCAGTAATAAAAAATTGTGGAATGCCTCGTAAACATATATTAATAAACAATAAATCATCGCGGCATAAGAATACACTTATTGCGTTAGCATAGGATGAATTTGTTTAATGTTTTGAAAACTATGATATGAATTTCAGATTTTGTTGCTAGTAGAATTGTTTGTTTAGTTTCATAAGCCCAACGATATTCAATAATAAAAAATTGTAGAATGTCTCGGGATCACATTTTTATTAACAATAAACTGCTGGGTTATACGGTATACATATTACATGGTATACATATATACATATCTGATTTTTTCTTGCAAATCTGTTGTTTTTTATAATTATATTAGTAGAATAATTCATCGTTAAAAAGTTAGTAATACAAATAGCATAATTTTGTTAAAAAATTATGTGGTAGATGCGTATGCTTATTGGTAGCGTATGGGACATGTTTATTTGCGGATGCTTTTCGCATTATTCCTAAAATTATATTATAGTTATATGATTTACTTAGTTTTTTAAAAGAAATTTCATTTTTTTAATAAATCGATTATTTGTTAGAGTTCTAACGTTTGAAACTTCAGACTCATCAAAACAATTCAAGTATTTATATGTTATTATGAGACTTAACCCACTAAAAGTATTTTGAATTGATGTTTATATAATTTCTTTTACTTATAGTTTTTTATATTAACATCCTAATTAATAAACTTTATGTTAGATTTATTTTAATTAAATCAGAAGGGAATGGACGAGAAATAAGGAGAGTAAGATAGAGTTTACGATTTAGGAGTGTACAGAAGACTTTACAGATATTTTTTAGATGTGAAAAACGTGATTTTTTTTCTTTATGACGTTTGAAATTTTAGGGGTAAGTTTTAGATGACGTGTAATTGAATGTATTGCATATTGCAGTAGAGATATCATAGAGATATAAGATGGGATTGTCACCCTTATTCTTAGGTGCAGAAAGATTGCACTATAGAGTCAGTAAACTAAGAGGATCCGTGCAACTGAATCGCTAACTTATCATACAACAAAAATATTAATTTTACGCGCCATGATATCTTAGTATTTGAGTTAATTATAAAATTATGTGATTAAAATCAATCAATTAGTGAATTGCATAAACATGTAATAATTTGCTATTTGTAATAAGTCTTCAATGACACGTATTTTTGTAACATTTCTATTGCAGATATTTTGTATTTTTAATAATGTTCAATATTCTTTACCTTAAAAAGATATATATTTCTAGAGAATAAAATTTCGCAACTTATAAATACGAAAAATGTACTAGCGTTCCTTAACGAGCATAAACATTGTTTCATGAATATCTTAATGAGTATATATTATATTCATTCTAAATTCATTTATAAAAAGGTTAGGTAGAATTACTTTTTAATTTTTTGTAATTCTTGATTTATTATATAAGTATAATTGATTATACATCTTGAAAATCTCAGTTTCTAATTTTTTAAATGCATTATGCCTATATTAAATAATATATACATTTAATAATATAATTTTGTTACAGATTTGTATACATTTTTTTTAAATATACATATTAACTATTGAAATTTTGTAAATCAGGGCGAATTAAATCTATTTTACTTAGATTTATTCCTGAATTAAAAAAAGATTAGTTTTGATAGAAATTTTTTATTCTAGTGAATACGCGCACATCAAATCTCTGTAATAATTGTTTAAAAAAGCACGGAAACGGCTTAGCTTACCAAATGTAGATTTTGGAATCGTAATGTAGTAAAAAATATAATAATTTGCTTCATTTCAGAAATTCAAAAGCGATTAAAAAGCTAAGGTTGATAAAATTGAGAAGATATCGGAATGACTCTATGAGTCCGAACGCGTGAAGATCTTTCTAGCGAGGTATTTCTAATATCTTTACAATGTTTCATTGTAAGACACGGACTACTATAATCTATTCGAAGAGATTTATTTCGAAAATGGATCAAATTTCTGTGGGGTTTATAACGAGATAAATGAATTATATACGCTATTTAATTCAAATAATTTAAAAATGAAAATAAACAATTTTCCGAAAACAAAATCATATGGCATTTTACTCCTCTTCATGTTCTGAATTTCTAAGGTTTGTGGAAAGTCTTTGTAAAACAATATAAACATCATTTTAAAAAAGACGCTTATGATATACAATTTACTCATGCAGAGTTTGTAACATTTATTACTGAGCGGAAGCAATATTAAATTCGATATCATAATACATAGATTTCTACTCGAATGCAAGTAATACGAATCACCTTGCTTGCCTCTAACAATCCTTACGAATTCGCACTTGCTGTAATAAAAACGCCAAAATATGTCAATCTTTGTCAGAAAAGTAACATATCTCATACAATGTCAACCTGCGGAAATAAAAAACAGATCGGTAAATGATACGTGTTATCACAAAATTCCAATCACATAAAAAATAATTTTTCTTAAGTTCCAAATCTCACATAACTTCCAGTCACATAAAGAGAATGTAACAGAATAATGCCTACATTGTTCCAAATAAATGGAAAATGGTACCAAATTTAATTCTCAATTAGGAAGCGCAGATAAATCCCAGATACTTCAAACATTAAACAAACCAACATAGAAATACACAGACTCCGGAGACCTAGCAAAATCAGAAATTTAAAGCGATTAAGATCTCGAAAATTTGAAAAAAGTAAGTATATTTCTAGTTCAGAGAAACGTGATATTAAATTAGATAGCAAAAGGTGCAAACAGGGAAGAACTTAACACGTAATCGCTAAGCATGTTTAATCTACTTGACGAAAAAATATTAGAAAAATTCACCGAATTCACAAGCGCAAACTTTGAGTAAATTCATGAGCTACGGATCAGCATGTGCAGGGATTATAATGATAGGAATAATATTTAAAATATTCAAATACATTGTAAATTCAATAATTCATTGATACGCCTAAATCTAAATATAAGGAAATTGCTATAATAGCACAACTCGAATTACCACCACGTGTAATAACCGAACAACCGCACGCTTGTATATGCAAAATACTTGAAGAATTCCATCAAATCAAAAACTTCAATTCGTAAAAAATTCACCGGTTTTAATATTAACTGGGGAAGGGGGGTGACGTTCCCGAAAATTTTTCATTTTGAAACAGAACTTAAATTATCATATATTCCCTTAATATCTGCTTGGTGTAATATTCCTTTCTCCAGATGTTGATATGGTTTTCTTTGTTTGTACACAGTTTCGTGTGTGTTATTAGAATTATACGATGATACGTATTGATAGTATCGTATATTAGGGTCATAAAATTATTCGGAGATTATATTTTTATTTGATTTTGCGTCTTATTCTAAGGTTACATGATTTCGTAGTGTGTTCGTAAAATGAGTTGATTCGAGTTTTGGAGGTTAAAGTCTTTACGTCTTACAATATCGACTTTGTAAAATTTACTGATCGAAGTTGTCTACACGTGTTGCTTATGATATTAATTCTTTGAATTTAGAGTTGTTTCATGTGGTTTTTACTACATTCTACGGCGTTTCATTTTTAAGAAATCTCGCTTTAGGTTCTAAAAATGTTATTGATACAAAAATGTGATGATGTCATTCTTTTGAGGTTCACTATGGTTATTTTTAGAAAGGAGGTTTGACAGGTGTCGGTTTCACAATGCTGGTATTGTATGAGAATGTGATAATTCTACGTATTAATATTATGCTTCTTATTAAGTTCGTCAAAATTGGTTCAAGGTTTCTTTTTATTATCCGTCGGTGTCAACATGTTTCTTTTACATGAAATTTACAATCGTTTTTTTCTTTACGTCAGATTTCTGATCATTTTAGATTCTAAATAAATGCTAAGAATCTAGTTCTCGATCTACGATGCAATATTTTTGTGCGCTTGCGTAATTATTTACGTAATGGTGACTGGAGGCGATTTCTGTTTCTTTATTATTATGTTACAAACATCTTATTTATGAGTGCCGTAGTAGAGGTGTTTCGTAACTCGCTAGTTTAATTTTTGTTTGAAAGTGAAAAATTTTTGGCGACGTTACACTTTACCTACATATAAAACGAGCTACACAAAAAGCGTGCGTTTGCAATAAGCGTGAAACTGTTACTACGCATGTGACAAATAGTGAATCATTGTCTAAAGGTAACAGAAATGTTTTCTTAACCTTTCTTTCAAATACATTTTTTTATTTTATATTGTCATTATATATGATTAATAAAATTTTTAATATTTATTGTATATTTATTAATAAATTTTATATTTACAAGACTTAAACTTATATTCATTATTTTGTTGTGTAAAGTATTAATATGTGTAAATTATGATTTAAACAACAAATTCATGTAATACTAATTTTTTTGTTACAGAGAAACAGAATATTAACCTGAAATTAATCAAAAATATAATATGAAAAGATACATGTTAAAATTTTCTTATATTGGAACCTCTTATAGGGGTTCCCAAAAACAAGTTTCAAATAAAAAAACAAGTACAAATGACGTACTTGATATTGATTCCGTTCAAGGAGCTATAGAATCTAGTTTATTTCAAATGAAAAACATATTCAAGAATGATATAAATTTAGTAATGGCTGGACGAACAGATGCTGGAGTTCATGCTCTATGTTCTGCTGCACATATAGATATAGAATTAAAGCCTCAATACACTATTAATAGCAATAAACAAGTCACTTTAATGAATCGAAATTTAATCAAATGTGGTCATGAAATAAGAATTTTATGTTTTCATGAAGTGAGTAGTACATTTCATGCAAGATTTTCAGCAAAATCTCGAACATATTTATACAGGATTCTCTTAGCAAAAAATCCAAATTATCACCAAGTTCCAATTTCAGAATTTTACAGAACATTACATATACATTCAAGTTCTAATTTTGATATGGAAAGAATGAAAAATGGAATTAAGTTGTTTATAGGAACAAAAGATTTCAAAACATTTAGCTCAAGAGAGAAAAAAAATAAGTTATCTTCAAAAAGTTTTGTTCGAAACTTAAATATTACCATTGAAGAAACTGTACCTTTAATGCCATTCGATTCACATTCAGAAAAATTTTTTTATTGGAATATTATTTTTACTTCAAAATCTTTTTTATATAATCAAATACGTCGAATAGTTGGAGCACTGATTGCTCTGGGTTACAACATGGTTAAAGAGGAAGATATAATAAGAATGTTACAAATCCCATCACATAATAATTGGAATCCACATATTAAAATGGCTGAACCATATGCACTTTATCTTTTAAAAGTAGAGTTTGATAAACTTGATAGTCAAGAAATTTCGAATTAGAATAATTTTGATAACTTAGATTTATATACATTTTGCTATAAAAATCTATTTCTATAGATAGAAATAAAAACAACTGATTAAAAGAATTTGATTTTTATAAAATATTAGATTTATCAAAAAACATACTCAAGTATGAGAACATGAGTTTTTGTTGTCAGTATATGATATAAAATATTGTATCTTATTCAAATAATATATATTATATTGTTCTGACAGCAAAAATTAGTTTCCTGATACTTGAGTTATTCAATGAGTAGCCAAAATATTCTTTTATTCTTTTTAAAAAGCAAATGATGAAAATATCATTATTGAATGAATAGATCATTTTAATTTATGCAAAATGCAAATTAATTTGCCTTTATTTTATAAACAATGCAGCAAATAATACAAGTATCAAAAAAAATTTAAGTTCTAAAAAATTATTAAAAAAATAATAAAATTTTTTTTTAATGATTGTTTAAACTTCTTGCATATACTAAAATAGTAATGGTATTTGATACTGTAATCAAGGAATAATACTACTCCATAGACAAATTATGATTTTTCTCACAAAAATAAAATTTACAATTAATTTTTTGAAATCTCCCTTCTACACCAACCAATAAAATTTCTATTAATATATACATATACATAATCTCGTAATTGAATCTTCTAAAAATGCTTTATTTTAGCTGCATGTTTCTTAGTCTTTACAAATAAAATTGATCATCATGTGTCATTATATTAATATTTTATGGTTATTATATTTGTAATAGCGATACCAATACATAAGATCATTATGAATCCAAAAATTATGTTTAGTTATAACAAATATATAGTTT
The DNA here is from genome assembly GCA_018907045.1 of Wiebesia pumilae. NCBI lineage: Eukaryota > Metazoa > Arthropoda > Insecta > Hymenoptera > Agaonidae > Wiebesia > Wiebesia pumilae. Next base: position 726,353 of record JACCHZ010000140.1, on the reverse strand, counting down.
TGGATTTGCAACTGACAGTTTAATTAATACAGTTCACTGTCAAATTGAGTACACAAATATGAATTGGTACTGCAAGATTTCGACAGCGTCTGGAAAAATAAGAATTTCATTCCAATGCTGTCACTTCATGCTCTGCTAAGAATGGAGTATATATTTTGCAAGCTTACAATCATACTTCAAATTATAGATAAGCAAAATAGACAATAATGAACAATAAGGTATGAATTGACCCTTGGTAATTTACCAAATAACGCTTATCAAATAAATAGGCAATAAATGCATTTCTCTCAAGAATTACTCAAACTACAAACTTTGCATAAATCTTAAGTAAACAGAGTTAATTATACCGGTTGTTATATTTTACCACAGATATTAAAATTATTATAATATTAAATTTAATTAATAAAGATATTAAAACACTTTATTTTATTACTAAATCTTATAAAATGTATTATTTATATTATTGTTTTATGACATGAACTACCCAAGTTCCTACCCTTCTGTATGGTTCTTAAATGTACATGATAATCTAATACAAATATCTCATAGTATAAAAAATTAGCCGTTATTTAGTCTCGAACTAGGTTATTATTTTATTTTGAGAAAACATTTATATTTGCTTTACCCACACACGCACAGTTACTCGCAATTTTTCTTGAAGGCGTTCGTGCTTATTCACGATTTACTTAAATTATAAATTCCACTCACTTTATGTAGCGAAATCTCACACTATCTCTCTGAGTTGCTGCCTTATTGCTCAGATACAACGTGATCTCGCGTTTGTTCTCGTTCGAGATATTACGACACAAGGGGAATAATAAATAAAATAATTTCTCCGAGAGGGTGGAAAGAACAACTATTTATTATGCAAATACAGCAAGCACAATCTAATGTCGATGAAGCGCTTGCGTACTGCATACATATACATATGTGGCTTTTCTAGAACGAAACTAAAACCAGAGGGACGCTATCCGCGTTCAAGCCTCTTTACTTTCGGATGTCGTCTAGCGGCGCTTATTACAATGGATAGGATAATTAGAGCTTTTGTCTTTCATCTGTTACGCACATAATATAAACCAATCATAACTTATAAAACTAAATAAAAAAGATATAATTACTATATTACTATATTAATATTACCAATGAAATAAAATAATATTTTTACAATTAATTTAACTGCTTTCATAGGTAGCAAAATTAAAAATATATGTTGTGAAAAAATACAATCATTAAAAAGAAACATAGGATTTTGAAAAATTATTTGAATATCAAAGAATATGATTGAGACAAAGAAATATGCCGCTGTGGCCATGAGTCCCAAAGATTAAGCTTGGGCTAAGCTTCTTTGTTTTATTCAAAATATCTTACTTTAAGAAAGGCAGAATAGTTTATTTTGTTTTACCCTGAAAAGGACGGATTTCTGTGAGTATCTGAATCGCTCTCGTAAAGAGTGATGAGAATGAGTTGCTTGGCTAGAAGTTGAAGCTCGCCTGTGAAAAGAAAAATCAACTCAATTTATACTGCAATCACAAGGGATTGTACCAGTCGCACGCTCGCATAGTCTGTACTAATGCTGTTAGGTGAAATGGAAAGACAGAGTGTTTAATTAATAAAGTAATTAAATTTAAATTTAAATTTAAAGTAATTACATTTAAATTTAAAGGCAAAGTATATCAAACTAGTTTTTGTGTGAATTTTTTCTGTTGAAAGAATGTGAAATTATTTACAATTTAAAAAGATATAGCATGCAAAATATTTTAATTAGGGACACTTTTTTAATTTTTTATAAATAATCTAAAAATGGACAGATTAAACAATAATGTTGTTGTTAGGGGCTAATGATGTTTTTTCTAATGTATTGTTTTTATATAATTAGAAAGTTTCTCGGGTGCACGGTAAGAGATTATTAAAGTCTTACATCCCAGATGATTTATAAGAATACACATTACAAAAAAATGTTAATTTACCCTTTGAATGAATTATAAAACATAACTTAAACATAATTATAGAAACCGAAAAATTCAAATATATAAAATTTGTACAAGTATAAATCAATTTTTTGGGTTTTCTTATGATAAATGAAATAGTAATAAACTCTCTTAGTTGTTGATTATAAAACTAAATGTGATAGCATTAAAAGTTTTAAAACTATTATAAACAGTTGGACATCAGACAAATATTAGAAATATATAGCAAAAATTTTTCATTCTTATTTGCAGAATGAGTTGATAAATATTATGCAAATCATGAAAAAATATCAGGGTCCAATTTTCGAGATGCTAATGTACTATTAAGACTATATATGATTTTAATTAAGTATCTACATAATGCATTAATGTGTATGAGCGAATGTGTGACTCAGGTAATAGATTACCTAACGAATACAACTTTCATTGAGATGATATTCTCTTGTTGTTACTATTTCTAGTGACTGGGAAAATTTCTATACAAAATGATTCAAGCTACTAATGAATATAAGCTTGAGCCACTGCATATTCTTATTAGGTAGACGCAGGAAATGTGCATTTTCATTTGCCACCGCTACAATATCGTTTCAGTGGGGGGTAAAATATTCGTTGTTTATCTAAAACTGAAAGATCAATCGAGACAACGTTATAAATTTATATACTATCACTTTAGATGATGCTTCACTTAAATCTGTATAATGCATTGCGCATTACCCTATTCATTATTAAATGTATATCAAAAAGAACAAAAAAAGTATCCTACTTTATTTAATAAAGTCCACGTAACCAAAGACAATAAAAATATGAGAAAGGAGTTATTAAGGTCATGAGGTACATATTGAAGTTAAATCGACGTAAATGTAGAAATATTAATGTTCAAAAGTCAACTAATGTCAGAAGAAGATTATAGGGTGCTGTATGGTAACGAAAATTTATCCAAAAAATGAATAATTATGGTATTTCTTCTAAATTTAATTAATTAACCTAATTTAAAGAATTATAAGCTATTATAAAATTAGTAAAATAATTATGTTCTTTAAAAATTTAAATGATTTATTAAATTGTTTAGAAAATTCCATTGTTATAAGAAATTATTTACAAAATATTATTACTAGAAGAGGAACTATTTTCTTTGAACGAGTTTAATTCGGAAGGAGAAGTGAAAAACGAGAAAATGAATATACTGCGTGTTTTAGATTTAACATTAAGAAAATCGTGGGTTGTATTCATCCAAAAGTTGACTTAGGCGGCGAGGTTCGTACATGTATAATTATTTACTTATTTTAATTTTCGCAGATTTATACATTTTGAAGAGACGGAGTCACGTGGGCTTTAACATGCATTCGGCAACAATTTATATGATTGATATAGAGGCGTACAGATTCTGCAAAAGTCTGACACTTTTTATGCTGCGGACTTGAGAAAATGGAGCCATAAAGGCATACTTAATTATCTAGACGCGGGCAGAAGAACAATTTGTCAACGGGATAGGATGGAAAGTTTTTTTCACGAGCAAACGGTATCTCGGCGGGGACGAGCACTTGAAGTTACTCCTTGAATGGTGGGTCGAAAGGCTGAGTCAACAAGAAGTATATCCAAGGCAGCCCGAGAAGAGTGAGCTGAAAGGCTGTGTTTACGCTTTGTGAATCTCGACGGTATCCTTAGCGCCGTAAGTCAAAAGACTATAGATCTAATGCACCTAGTGGCTGCATCGCCGCCCTCATATAGCCCAACGACTTTTCGGTGTGGCAACGTCGTTTTTTTGAAACAAATTTTTCTTATGCACTTCCAAGCCATTACTATATGTAAAAATATAATCATAGATTTAAAACATTTGAATATCGTGTATAAGTATAAATTAGAATACAATTATCCATACTTTCTTATATTTTAAAATTCAAAAAGTTAAAAATTCAATTAATTTCTTTACAATTCAAAATAAAGTATAAATATAAAAATTATAACTTAATATTTTATTGTCTTTCTTTCTTTCACTTACTTTACCTGTTTCTATTCTGTTTGTCTCTTTCTCTCTTTTATTACTTGTAAATCATGTAAAAATTTACTAATACGTACTTGGGTTTGTCACATAAAAAATAAATATCAGTACATGATATATATTATAAATATACATAAATTATTACATCTAGAAAGTTCATAAATTATTAAAACAACTATAATTTGATTAATAACACATTAATTGAGAAGATACTATTCAAAACATTTAATGTTTATAAATTATTTTAAACAGTTATATGTATGCCGTACTATGTATACCATAGAATGTTCTTAATCAAACAACAAAAATAATTAACAAAAAGTTGCGAATATCTATTAAATAGTTTTTACAAAGAATAATATATATATTTGTTTTCTAATAATTTAAACCTCTATTTCTTTTCTTTTGTCGCCATGAATCCTATGCGATAAAACGGTGGTTCAGTCTCTCGTGCTTTCTAGCTGTTCCGGCCCGGATGGCTCTAGGTCGGACCGGGTTCGTATCGGGAGGAGGAGGCGTTAAGAGACAGGTAAATAAGGACGTCGTGTTTAAAATAGAATAGACTAATTTATTGTAAACGTCTAAACAATATATGTAAACGGTTTACGTAGTTAAAAACATACTTTTTTACAGTGAAATATACAGCGCTTATTATAGGCTACGGTGGTAGTCAGCGCATTACTGCGACGGATTTATACGAAGTTCTTAACGGCAATTTAATTTATAATTTAGTTGTGGTGGTGGATATTTTACATAGGTTATTTATGGCTAATTTACGTTGATTCACGGCGAAAGGTGTGACGTCTCACTTATTTCATACGCAGTAATTTTTATCGATTCAATTGTCTCTATTCGATTGACTTTGGTCGAAGAGACTGGTATGCTTTATAATAGGTTAGTTTCATTTGTCCTGTATCGTTATTTGTTATTAGAAATAAAAAAAATGTTACTTAACTGGATTGACGTTCGAATAGCAGTATGGGTAATGGATGGCTGTATCCAAGTTACTTGAAGTAGCTGCTGTCACCACTCCAGGAATTTGTCAGAGCCCTGAAGAATCTCTTGATGATTGTTGATGTGAGATTAGAAAAAATTAAAATATAATGAGCAGCGTTACAATTACTTTTAAAATATAGTGTAAACGAATTTAATTCGTTCTTGCAAAAAGACGTGGACCGCAAGTGATATGATAAAATATGCTCTGACTTCTGATCACTAATTCAAAATAATATATACTCTTTGCTGTATGCGCCCGTCTTTATATATTCTTGATGATGTCATTACTTTGCTTCTGATTGGTTGGTTACAATTTGTTTTTTTTTTTCAGTGGCGACCTATTCCTTACGGGATATTTATTTGATGCACAATTTCTTTGTGTGTGGTGACGTTGATTTGGTGCATAGTTTCTTTTCATATAGTGGAGTTCTATCTTTTACAGGATGTTTACGTATTTTCGTTTTCTTACAATGGTTTGTGTCATCAGATAACTTAAGATCACAGTCGATTTACATTTTCATATTGGTTTCGAGTTACAGTGGCCTTTTCTTTTATTTTGAAACAGAATGATTATATTACATCTTTTCTTAGAAGAAGCTTCGCATACGTTTCTATTTATAATCCCTTCTTTTATATCGTTCTCAACTGTTTTTCTTAAACAGTTGGATTAGATATTCCGCGCATGGTTATAATCAGAGCTTTATTTTGTTACATAAGCTTTCTTAGAATATATTTTGGATATATTTTGATGTTTTTTATCGTCTTGAAGGTTAAACTCATTTACACGTGTCGGTATTTCTTCCAATACAAGGTTTGTATATTTTATTATCTCTTAGGAATTCTCGCTTTGGTTGAAAATATTATACATTGACCACTGAGTGCCTGCCATAATAAACTACATTTATAGTTAAAAATTCGAAATAAACCAGAAAAATCTACCGTAATTCTCGAGGCTTTATTTCTCCCCGACTCTTCAAACCTCCTCCTCCTGAAACGAATCCAATCCGACATTGAGCCATCCAGGCCGAGACAAAAGGGGCCATATAAAAACGAGTCGCCGCTGAAAGAAAGAAAAAAGTACTAAGGCAATAAGCCCATCAAGAACGGATACAGGTAAGCTAGGAGATAGCGGCAGGTAAAGGATAAAGCAACAGCAGAAAGTACTGAGAACCATTATAAACTAATTTTGAAATGCCTTAATTACATTAATTTTCATCATTAAATACTTTGGCTTAGAACTATGTAATGTAGATACTTGTATTGTATTACAAAAAACTATCCATTTAAAATTGAAAAAAGTAACGAAATAAATTTTAAGAAATTTAAATAATTGTAGATACACTGATACAATTATTTTAAAAAGTTTTATGAAAAAATATGTCTACAAGAATTGTACCGCGATATATACAAATTATTTTAATCTAAAATTATTAATGAAACAGACTCACCTTTCGTTGCCTTTTAAATGATAAAAAATGAATAAACAAAAACACCTTAATTTCGAGAATACTTATAATTTTTTTGCGATTAGTTTTTTTCTCGATTAGTTCTATCACTCGGTTGAATCATGAAGGGTCAGAACCCAAAGTAGCGCTTTAGCTCATTTTTCTTCCGCGCAAAACTTACAGGCCCTCACCCATAAGATTAGGTGGCACTTTTCATTTTACGCCGCGTGCCAAAACTTTCATTCTTGCATTCGAACGTCATCTAGCGACGTACAGTACTATTCGTCAGTTGATCAATGGTATGTTACATTCGCACCCTAATTCAAAATACGTAGCTAATTACGTAGCAAAATACGTAGCTAACTCGTGTTTTCCTAGAATATATAAAAAGGTACGTTTTCTAATTCGAATCATCTTATTCTTCAATCGAAGGCGGTTGCAAGCACTTCCACATGACTTCCGAGATTGTAATTGATTTTCCCGCTTATATTATCTATTGCCGTCCAGCGGTCTAGTCGCCAGTATTCCAGAACGTTCCTGTATGGTAATTTTCGGCTGTAAATCTCTTTGGTTTCTATTCTAATCTTCTGAATCTTTTTCACATTGACTAGCCACTCAGTTAGCGTCTATCTGAGAAAAAAATTAAGCAGTACCTTCGACAATACCCAAACATGATTTGCGTAATTTATTTGTATGCAATAGTCGCATTTCATTCTTATAGGTTATACGCGCATTTATCCCGTTATTAAGTAATTGTATAACTTTATAAGGCCATATATATCCTACACGAACTTTGATTTATGGGACTTATTATTATGCAACATCGTGTCACCAACCGCGAATTTGCATAGCTTCAGTTATATTACTATTTGGTCATAGTACTATTTCAATTTTTCCCTTATGATTAAGAGATTCCCCAGTGCTCACTTGAGATTTTCAGTGATATGACCTTGAAACTAAGTAGTGTAATTCACATATGTCTTGCGTATACCTGCAACAATAGTGCCAGCGATGACAATACCATCGCGATTTTTCCGAAAACGAATTCGTACAGCATTATTTTTGTTTCTTCGTGGATATTAGTGTTATAATTAAATGTCGCAGACTTGCACCATTTGATTTTATCGCGTATGTTTGATATATAATTTTTCAGTCATTTCTTAAAAGAGTGGCTCATTCGTTCAAATGATCGATTTGACTGAGTTCGGAGTGCCGTTGCTATACGCGTTCTTATTAGGTATAATTGCGTTACTTATAAGACGCCGAAGACAAAAACTATTCTTCTGAGAAATGCAGACGTCATTTCGGCTGAAGTGGCAAATTTAATACCGCAATTGTAAACTTCGTAGGTCCTACACCATTAAGACATACTCGTAGCAATTGTATATTTTTAGTAATAGTCCGACGATGTCCATTGCCAGCTTATTAAAGTCATTTTTTCATGTACAACTTCCGTAGTTCCATGTAAATTTCTCTATGACATTCCCGTACTCAATTTTACTTACCTACCAATTCTGGTTTATTGTTACCAGTAAAACTAGTTCTGGCCGCTGATGTCATTGCATTATCTTCGACAGTTCTAATTACATTGTGGTCAGCAATTCATGTTGCATAGTTTTTCCCTGCAATTATTTTTACGATCTTATTCGTGTTGTTTTCCGTTTCATTCTACGATCATATTCGTATTGTTTTTCACATTTCTTTCTACGGTTCTATGCTCTGCCACATCTAATTTCTTGTTAATGAAAGGTAAGGTCTCGCTGCCAATTTCCAAAATGCAACAGGGATATTTTCTATCGGTACATCATTCATTGAATAATCGCGATCCCAGGATTGTGGTTATTTTAATTGGGTTCTCATAGGTCACTACTATAAATATACAGACGTTTCTAAACAAATTCATACCTCGATTGACTATCAAATAACTAGCAAATAACCTACAAAGCTTCATGATCTAATCTATACGATAGGGAAAGATTCTGTTCTTATGTAGTCGCGTATTCGGAATATGACTCATTTCGTCTATCCTCTGACTCCCTACCCTTCTCCTGTTACTTGAAAATATTAGAATATGAAAATTATTATAAAAAGAAGTAATTCGTATCAAATTTTTATCTCTAGATGAAATAAGTACTTCAAAAAAGAAAATTATTCGTATCATAAATAATAAGATGATAATTATGTTAACCATGCAATAATAATAAAATTACTAAATACGAAAAAACCTTTAAAGTCATATTTTATTTATGTGTAAAAAAATACAAAAAGAAAATGTATACTAAAGTAAGCTTTCAACATCGATATTTCATATCTGTTAACAGTAGGAACAGTAGTGTAGTCAATACAATGACAATTTTATTTTTATACTTTTATTTCTTAATTCTATTTTTAATAAAAATCTAATTTGTTGCAAAAATATAATAATTTTCGAATCTTTTCAAATAAATATTAACATTTATTTTAATGTTTTAAGATAATAATAAGATAAAAATCTAATTATACTGTATTTATAATGTTACAAAAGAACTTTTTGATAAAGAAGTAAATATCATTGACAAAGTTTTGCGTTAATGTCTTACTTGGATAAGTTTAGATATAAAGAGGAATTTTTGGGTAGAATATTGGTCTGGCTGAGAGGCATTGAAGATTTATTTTCTGCTACAGTTTTCAAGTATCCCAGCTATTCATCTCCTGTATAAATGTAATATAAACTTTAACTAGCACTGGTTAGTTAATCTTCAATTAGGAAGTGTTCTACTGCCATGGATGTTAAATCATCGAGATTATTTGATAAAGTAGGAATTCAAACAAGCTTTAATTCATGTTAATACTCTACATAATTCTTTGAATGTTAACAGGGTTTCACCAATTACTCGTCTTATAAGGCACATGAGGTGAATTAAAATGGCACACAACTTTCTCTTTAGATAAAAATCCACACATTTTATTTTGATATTGCCTTTATATTTATATTATGTTATATAACTTAGTTAAATAATTTTTGGTTCCAAAAAATTTTAGCCGTTATCGAAGAAAATATGTTTACATTAGTTGTGACATGAACTAAATCGCTTAAAATAATTTAATAATGCTTTGGTAGATAAATTGCTCACCAATTTTATGTACACTACTTTTCTTATAAAGCATACAAATATACATATATACATCCTCTTATTATATTTTTCATACGTCGAATATGTGTGTAAGTATGTGCATATGCCAATCACACATGCCTAATTTGCTTCATACCGACGATTCGCGTCGTGTCAGATTTGTCGCCAACAATGCTATCACACTAGCACACCACCGATCGTAAGCACACAGGCGCAGAAACTGCGTCGTGATACGAATTTCCTAGTGAGTGCATTAGTTAAGTAAAGTAAGTTTGAACAGCTCGTATTAAGTTAAAATTGTAATACATGTTTAGAGTCAGCTTGCTTGTTTTAGAATTAAGTATGTGCTCATTCAATATTAGGTTTAAAACTGCACATTTATACGCAGCATCCAGCAGCTCTTTTTCAGATGTTTTTCGTTGCTCGACTCAGATTTCTCAGCTGGATTAGTTTTTATTAACTAGATTTCGATTGCGGAAAAAAGATGCGGAATTTTTAGCGTGGGTTGACAAAGTGAATATGAGTAGTAATTAGGTTAATAAACATTAAATGTCTTTACTCACCACCAAGGCTTCGTTGGTCATCACTACACAAAGAAAAGAAAGAATTTGTTTCCATCATAATCTGCTACACTTCTTAGGTTAAAATATACATAAACACACACACAATGCCGATACAGGTGATATTGCACAATCAGCACACCATACGTAATTCTCGTATATGGGCGTAACGAATTGCTAACGCATCAGAATGAAATACGCGAAATACGTCATTCTCCGATAATTGTCAACAATCTTTAAAAACACGGCAACTTATATCCTATTCATATCGACTTTCTTGTGCTAGCTCATGTACGCTATGTAATTCGCGAGAATTCACAGGCATTCCTTATGGAGTTCGACCACGCATTTGTGGTGCTTCAATGGCGCAATGGACACACGAATTCAGTCAGTTGGTAACAAGGCCGTCGTATGCTCTCATACTTCTCATTTACACTCACAGCTAATTACTTTTGACCATATTTGCAAGACAAAACTGCAATGCTTACAAGATGAGGTATCTACTTGAGTTATTAAAATAAAAGAGTACTAATTATTGATAATATAGGCCATTATCAGGTAAAGCATTCCTCCTCAAAAATACAAAATTTTCAAAATCTTTTAATACTTTAAAAAAACAAAATTAGACAAAGCTTCTTGGGTGCAACTATACAAAAAATTTATTTTCTACAAAACTTCAATTATGAATTATTTTAAGCCTTGTTTATACGGTTTCAAATACAGACCTTTACTGACAGTAATAGCTTCCATCATCTTGTCAGCTGCTCTTCTGTAATTAATTACTTTAACTATTCCGTTAGTGTTGATAGCTATTGCGCCTGCTACTTTTAAACCAAAATAACAATATGTGACAAAAGGTAAAAATCTACCAATTCTCAAAGAAAAAACTGTGAGAATGCTTGGAATTTTCACATTTTGTTTATCATTACCCCTTTAACGATGATAGATGATCTATTCAACACTGAAGAAATCGCTTTTCGTGAACTTATTCTAAGTAGCATAGACGTAGATGGAGCTTTAATTACATTATTCAGAGTTGATATATATTTCTTTTGTTTTTTCTTCTTCAACACCATACAAATTTTGACATTGAGATTTATTGAATTAGTTACAGCATAAGTTACAGTAATACTTGAATTTTTACTTTAAGCAGTTAAAAAGTCATCAGAATTTTTGCATAAACTGTATCATACTCTTCGCGTGTTAAATCAAAAGAATTAATTCCTGAATCACTACACGCAAAATGTTTGACTAATTTAGAGCTGAATATTCAGTACTAATATCCAAAGATATTTAATTCAATATATAGCTTATTTATATGTTTATTAACAATGCTACAACAACATTTTCATATGTGCATAATAATGAAAGTTAAATTACAACAAATGCTCAAATATATATATATGCATTTGTTATTTATACTTCACCGCAATTGTGCTTTAAAGGCTTCATAATCAACATGAATTTTAAGAAAGCAACCAATGAAATTGAAATTGAGAATTTCGTCTCTTTTGTAAAGCAAAAGAAAAAGTGAATCTTTATGAAGTTCTGATTCTGAGTAGAATTCAAAATATATTCTGTAGGCCATCTGATTGTGATAAAAATAATAGTCTATTGCAGTTGTATATGTTTGTATATATTTACATAAAGTCGTTAAACTAGTCAAAATATAAATATAAAATGAGAAACACTTAAATTCAGTGTATTGTGTATTATACTTATCTTTTAAGAACCATGAGTCTACAGTAATGTTTCTCCAAACATAATCGTTATATTTTATGTTGCTAATGAAAAATAAAGGAGTGTAAGAACATTATTTCGAATAAGTACACATAAAAATGTAGATTTTTCCAAAAACATCTTGTAATGATTCATGTAAGTTTATTAATATTTAATTAATATTAATATTCAATTAATATTAATATTTAAATAATATTAATTAATTAATATTCAATTAATATTAAAATTTAATTAATATTAATATTCAAATAAGTTTATTAATATGTCTAGTAATCAACAAGATGACGTAAATCTAAGAAATGTCTACGATGATAATATAGAAAGGAATGATTATAAACATTGTTTTATTGTAATTGATAAAGATGATTCAATAAGTCATGATAGGACTAAAAAGAGATTTCACTATAATCCTAAAAATATAACACATACAGTCTGGGCAGTACAGTTTATCTTACAAGTTAGGATTTCAAAATGGCTGATTATCAACGCAATAAATATAAACTTAAATATCTTACTAATAAACGAGATATGATTAAGCGTAAATATAAAAAACTTTTTAATATAGTCGAACAAGTATGGAAGAATCATTAAATGATAAACTGAAAGCAATCGTTACGCTACTTAAAAAGTTAGTGAATATCGCTTAATGTACAATGCAGAATTTAAAATTATAAAGCAGCCATGTTCAATGAATCATCAGTGTTTGATGAAACATTAAAGTTTAAAGATCATGAAAATGATGATGAAATGCTAGAATCAAATGGACTTTTAATATTATATTAATATGTAATATTTATTCATGCAAAAAAATCGCAAAAATACATAAATTGTATATACAGAAGTCGCAACTTAAAAAATGATTTTATTTATATAAGCAGAATAACACATATGCACACTAAAGGCTTATTACTTTTTAGAAAAGAGCTTAATAATCAATGTATCAATTTAATGAATTAGGTAACTATGAAATTATTAATATTTAATTCTTAATGTTTTCAAAGAAACAAGCCCTCAAAAGAAAAAGTATAACGAAAAGAAATTTATCAAAGCATTAAAAAATAAAAAAGTACTAAATTTTATCGCTCCAAAATTTTAAAATAATGTTAAAGGGATTTTATCTAAATATTAGATATCAAGAAAAAGTATGTTTATAACTAAAAGAACCAATGTAAACAAAAAGAAATTCGTTTAATTTTGGAAAAAATTCGTAAAGGTTATTCTATATAAAGAGTCAATTATCATTAGATTGTTTTAAAATATGACATCGATGTAATTACGACATCAACTAATCAAGTTTATAGATAATCGAAGACTTCTAGTTTTTTTAATCAAAGTAACAGGTAATGAATAATAAAATCTAAGCCAACAATGGTATTTTCATGGTATAGAAAAGAGAAGAATAACACATATTTTAGATAAAAAGAAAAGTAATTTTCTAAATTATGTTTTAAAATTATTAGGAATGAAACAAGATAATAATCAGAAAAATTAAGAAAAATTAGCTGCTAATAGTAAATAAATAGTAAAAAATATTAGCTACAATTAGTCAACAGCTTCAAAATTAAATACTAATGATATTCAATGTAATGATAAAAAAGCTACAATAGTCGTGAATAAATAAAAGAAACGTTTGATAGTAACATTAAAAAAAAAGATAAAAAAAATTTGTATATAGTGGAATGACTTAGAATAAGTATATAAAATAAATAAAAAACAAGTTGTTGAAGACTTTCATAAATTAACTCGAGATAATTATAAATGTCAAAAATTTGCGGTGCAAGATTTCGATGAAGCGTAGCAATCTGATCTTGCTGAAATATTATTTTACTGTCTATCTTACGTGAAGGATGAACACTAAAGAATTTACAGACGGATCAAGGCAAGGATTTTTATAACAAACGTTTAAGAACGTCCAGAATTTAATGAAGCAGCAGAAAATTTTTCAATGCGCAACATATAGTAAATTAAAAACATCTATATACGCTTCAATAAAATGCTAAAAAATAAAATGTTTAGATAATAGAATTTAGCTTATGAGTCTATTACAAATGGCTATATACTTTACCGAATTTAATTAATTCTTACGATGATACAAGATGTAAAACTATTGATTTAAAGCATAAAGATCTGTTAATGAAGTTCAAATACTAAAAAAATTCAATCAAGAAACTAGACAGCTAAACTACCAAGTTTAAGATTAATAATAAAGTATATCAATCAGATTAAACAATTATTTAAGAAATATATTTAAAAGTTCAGTATATATTTAAAAATATATACTGAATTGATCAATTGAAATATTCATAATAGCTTTAGTAGTAGCAACAAACCTTACAACGTATCTTCTAAAAGATTACAGATCTTTTAGATGTAATCTTTTAAATTACATCTAAAAATTCATCACTGATAACTTTTATAAAAAAGAACTGCTAAAAGCTCAATGTTCAAATATTTATCTCGCGAAGAAAATTTTTAAAGAACGATGAAATGAACTTTTTGTAAATTCATTCTGCTTGGATTTAATAATACACAAAAATTTTATAAAATAAAATTTGTAGCCAAAAGATATAAATTTTTGTTAAGTTAAAAAAAATGCACTAAAAATGTAAATTATTAATCGTAATTTAAAATCTTAATTGAAACATATCAAAATATATAATAAAAGAATATTTTTAAATGAAGAATTTTTAATATTTAATATTTATTAATAATCTAGTAGAAAAGAAACATAAACATAAATTCGCATATATATTTAAAATCATTAATTGTAATTTTCTTTTATAATCTATTTATAATATGTAGAATATATACGTATATAAGTACAACAATTCAACCAAATGAAAAATTTAATTTTATTCTCATTTAAGTATATAATATCTAACTTATATTTATCCGCGGCTATAGCTATTATATCATCAAAATTTTGATTTTTTTCAAAGATTGCTGATATTCCCTTTAGTATAAATATTTGGAAATCAATATCAAATTCGAGTATGAATTTGATTTCGTATTTAGTTGTTACTTGTTTAAGCACTGTTACCATATATAGTGTTTCGTTTTCCAACTCAGTGAGCTTCTTAGTTGGTACGAAAATTTTACATGATATATTGATCAACATTGATAAATCCATCTGAAAAATAAGAGTTACTTTATATTTTCTGTTTTAAAAGTTAATTAAATCCTATATATATATATATATATATATAATCAACATGATTTATGTCACTATCACTTAGACTGCTGTAAATTGTTCTTTATTAGGTAAGGAACACCTTTCCTCCTAAGCAGGTTTTTCTAATTAGATAAATAGTTATTTTGCCAACTCTCACTCTCTTTATAATTTTTAATTGGCTAAAGAAAAAAGACTAATTTATTTAATGAATTGACTATAAAATGGAAAGAATAAATAAAATCCAAAATTAATATCTAGAAATGTACTTCTCCTTAGTCTGGAGAAGCAGTGAAATACATCCTTTAAAGCCTACAGGTATTTCCTTAATGAATCAATGCGAGTGATCTACTAACGACTGTTATATAAATATTAACTAATTAAGAGAATAATTTGATGAAAAACCAAAGCTGCTAAGAAACTGTGGATTTTGCAGATTATGCTACTCAACAATGTTTGAACGGGATACCAATTGAAAATATATAACCAAGAAACTTCAAAGTTTTTAAAGCACCTGCGGCCATTGCCCAGGTACTCGAAATTTTACAGAACACCCGAAGCCTTGTAGCTGCTCTGAAATCGTTGGTTTGTTAGAATATATTACAGGATAGAAGAGGATGCTGCCTAAGTCGCACAGTACACTGTAGAATTGAGAGCATATTACCCAGACTTATAGGTTTGCAAAGCACATGTGGCAAGACAGATCAAGATTGAGCATTTATTGCTATTCGTTATTACAATAACGAAAAAAAATAAATGAAAGATGAAGCGAGATTACTGAATGCATCATTGGTAACGCAAAGGGATGACTAAGAGCGTTTTAAAATTTTCTTGTTTTGTGCGAAGAAGAATAAAAAGCCGCCAAGGTATAATCGAAAACTCAAATTAAAATCAAGATATATGACTGATTAGATTTGTTAGTACTGAAACACGCTTTCTTAATGATTTCTAATTTAAGATAATAATAAATCGCACACAATTAAGAAGTTCATCCGATTTTATGTCTCAATAGATTCTCTATTAGGCAGCTAGAGCAAGAGAAATCCCCGATTCCTTTGACAACAAGACCACGTCGATCAGAAGACAAACATTGAGAATGATGCGGACATTTGAACGATAGCCCGCTTATTTTTTACCTAGGAATTAAATATTTTTCAAACGACTGTTTATTTATTGTTTATTTATTTAATAATCCTGCCACTATGTAGAAACAAAAAAAGCAAGCTTACAGTACTTTCAACAGGAACAATTATTTAAAATACATAAATAAACTTTTAAAATATATTTTGAATATAGAATAATATTATTTGATCCCTAAATATTTTCTTTAAATAAAGCTTAATTTTTTCATTACATTGTAAAAATAAAGCTCTTAAAAATATTGTGTTCATATAACTGTAATAACTGTTAAAAATTAATGAAAAATTTTTGTATGTTTATTTTCAGAAAATAATTAATTTATTAAAAAAATTCAGCTTTCATTTTCTTTTTTTGGAAAACAATTAAGGTAAAGCATTTGAAAATTTGAAAATATATAGAATTTTTATGTACCAACAAGTTGTAGTTTAAATAATAATATATTGTTAAAAATTAATATTATTTTTATTTACCTTGTAAATCTAAAGACATATTTTAATATTGAATTCCATATTTCAGAAGTGTTAGGTTTTTAACTAATACAAAATCATAATTATAATTATGTTTGCAACTCGTGCAAATATATACAATGAAAATTAAAAATACTAGATAGAAATTTTGTGAAAAAATTCATTTTATAATGTCATTTAATAAAATCAAAGTGACAATGCATTTATTTTGATTTTAGAATTTACTTTTTCCGAGTTATTTTAGTTATCGTTGCATAATATAATTTAAGCAACTGTGAAAAATAAATTGAAATAGTTTGTATATATTCTAATTTATAATGTTTTTAAATTAATATAACGTTAGCTTATTTTTTACAATGAAAAATTTATATTTTATTTCAGTTATATTTTACTTGAAAATATTTATACAAATCTGTTTTCAGTAATATAAATAATTTTTATGATTTTTAAACATAATTGTATAAAATTTATGAATTTATTAACAATATTTTAATTGATATTATTCTTTAAAATGTACTGTATTTAAAGAAATTAATTACACTAGAGGTAATACATATTGCTATTGAATCAATACAATTTGTCCTTATTTTATGTTTTATATGTTTTAAATCTTTCGTATTATATGCACTATCGTAGCATTATTTTGAGATTAATATCAAATTTTTACAAAATTATATTTTGTAAAACTTATCTTAATTATAAATACAGTTATAATATATCAAATAATCTTCGAATAAAATTTTAAATAATATCTACAATAAATAGTTATTTTACAGTTTTCTTTAATTTTTGTTTAATAAAATGAAATTTATATGATAATTTACAATCTTGTAAATATAAAAATTAAAATATATATATATTACATACAAATTTAGTAAAATCAGTTTTATAACTTTTGTGAAAAAAGAATCAAAGTTTAGTTATTCTCCGTTGGGAATACACTGTCTTGATTTATACTAATTATTATGGTATAATATAATTGTAGCAAATAAGCGAATATAACTTTATAAATTAAAATATTCACCTGTACTAATAATAATACTTATTATGAAATTGAATGTAAGCGGATCAGAGTGCAATTTTATTAATAAAATCAAATCTCAGTGAATATAATTTATATTTTCTAAATCAAACAAAATTTATTATTCAATTCAATTTTTTTCAAATTTATTCAATTTTATTCAATTTTAAATGAATATCTTGTTTTCTTGTCATAAAATTTCCATTTAAATAATATTATTTATTATTTTTGCTACAAGTTACTAATAATTTTTTTATTAATATACAGTTTTAGTAATTTTATTAAAACTACGTATTACTTGCGATTAAATAAACCTTTCATATCTCATAATAATTTTGATATAAATATTATAAAAATATTTTGTTGCTTTATTTATAACATCGAGTGTTAAGTTTAAAAAAGTACATATGCGTACATATTTATATCAAATAAAAAAAAATTGTCAGGAGTGGGATTCGAACCCACGCCCTCAAAGAGGACCAGAATGCCCAGAAACTCAATATTACATCAAGAAGGAAAAACCCTTGAGTCTGGCGCCTTAGACCGCTCGGCCATCCTGACAGATGATTAATATTAACAAACTTATGTATATTATTTTGATTAATAAATTTAAAATTTCAGTATATTTAGTATTTTTAAGTTGTAAATGGTGAATTTAATTATTATTTCCGAAAAGAGAATTGTAAAGTAATTATAACAGCTTCGATCGTTATAACGGTCTGTTCTAATATAACAGATTCAGCCAATCAAATTTTAGGACGCATAAGCGTCATCTATGTAACTAAATACCGATTATTGCAGAAAAATTCCATTGTTCCTCTATTTATAAATATTTCATTACAACTAGATTTTTCACATAACCCTTTTCCAAATGAAGATTTTGGAAGCACTCAAAAAACACTATCGAAAAATGATAGAAAAAACAGGTAAAGTAAATTATGCCAGACGTATGTAAACTTTTTTTAATTTAAGCGACCCAATAACTTCCGGTTTTGTCGGAGCGGACATTAAATAAATGCAGAGGAAACATGTTTCTTTTTCAATGCAATTAATATTCAATACACAAAATAACATCAACAGTAAGAACCGATTTTTGTAGGTGAAAAGATACTTTGTTAATTTTGTTTATTTCCAATTATGACCAAATAGAAAAATTCAATATATTTTCAACAATATAAAATTTTTAATTACAAAGATTCTTGAATTAAGGCGAGAGATATTTTCAAAAACTATTGATGGATAGGTACATCAGTTCTAAATATATGCGGATATTTCTACAAATACTTGAAAAATTTAGATTATGAACTGATTTGGGATCTTGAATTGTGTAGAAAGACATTTGGAGCTTGTTACTTTTTTCAGCAAGAAGCAGAAGAGTAGAGAAAGATAAAGAAAAATGAAGAGAGAGGGAGAGAGAGAGCGGTGGACTTGGGTAGACGGTGGAAGAAGGACGGAATATATATCCCTTTTTGTCGGCCCGCATAGTACATAACAGGCGAGTGTAACGACGAAATACAGCGGGAGAAGTTGAAGAAAGTTAGTACCACTTACACCGAACGAAATATCTTAAACTTAACTGTATTCAGAAAAGACAGTAATACGAGGAGTGGTTTCTTAGGTCGTACGTAATATAAGTGAGTAGATGCAATCGTTTTTTCGATTATTTAAGAACGACGCGATCATAAAAAATGTATATTGCCACATGTATAATGTACTTATACTGATGAATTTATCATTGGTGCACCTGTATTTTGAAATACTTTTTCTTACTTTCCTTTATTCTTTTAGCCATACTACCAAATTCATTTTCTCCAGGCTTGTTGGCATGCCTCCGTTTTTTGCTTGTGTTCTTGCATCGTGGCCTCACTCTTTCTGTAGTTTCGACCTTAACCTCTAACTAGATTTTTCGTTTTGATCTCATTTCTTTTAAACTTGTAGTTAAACAATCCTTGTATCTTTTATTTATATTGTTGACGAGTATTTAAAAAATTTTGAGATCAATGAGGAAAATATGGATCATTTAGAACAACTCTGAAGGACGAAGAGTTCTCGTACTCGTTTTTGTTCTTTTTGTTTAAAAAGTTTTTTTAGTGATATGTCGGTAACATTTTTTTCTTCTTTATATTTTTGCAGAGGGATATTGTATGAGTCAAAAAATAGAAAAGCCAGTGTTGTCAGGTCAACGCATAAAGACCAGAAAAAGAGGTAAGTTGGTTTTATAAATATGATTTATATTTACATTGATATTATTGATATTATATTTATATTTATACTAATGATTTTCATTTTTAAGAATTAACTTGGATAAAAGTTTTCATTTTTCTGAAAATGATTGTTTTATAATGCATAATGTATTTTTTTATATTATTTTTTATACTACTACCAATTCATCGTAGCAATCCACTTTTTATAATTATAATTTTATAATTATAAATTTTATAATTATAAATTTAAAAAAATGAAAAGTAATATAAAACTTACACATGTGTGTTTTGTCATTATTAATTATATTAACATGTATTTTATAGATGAAAAAGAAAAATATGATCCAACTGGATTTCGTGATGCAATTCTTTCTGGTCTTGAGAAGGCTGGTAACGACTTAGAAGCCATTTCAAAGTATTTGGATACTGCTGGTTCTAAATTGGATTATCGGCGTTATGGCGAAGTTCTTTTTGATATACTAATAGCTGGTGGACTCTTAGTACCAGGTGGATCTATTGCTCAAGATGGAGACAAACCAGTCAAAACAATGGCATGTGTTTTTGAACAATCTGAAGATATGGAATCAATGCGTAATTTTGAACAGGTATTGTTTATGTTTTATGATATTTACAAAAATAACAGAGTTTAAATATTTTTAACCTTAATAAAATTTAATAAAATAAAAACTGAATACAAATAAAAGATCTACATAATAAATTAATGCTTAATTAAAGATAAATAGTCTACTATAAATATACCAAATAGTAGTCTATATTTCGATAAATCTATCTATAAATAAAAACAATCAGTATAATAAAATTATTATAATAAATTTATTAATGTCATGATTATAATTACATGATTAAAACAAAACAAAAAATTAAATATATTTAATTTCATTAAATTGATCTATTTTTCATCAAGAAATTGCTTGTGACCTACTTTTTTACATATTAGCAACTTAAAATGTATACCAATGAGTATTCTTGTATACCTATGAAGAATTGAAGAATGAGTTTAAAAGTTACTTAAAACTCATATTGGTTAAAATAAAATTCATATTTATAGAGTATATATTTCTTAAATTAAATAATATGTATTTTTATAATGTTTAGAAATAATATCAATAATAAAAAAAAAATTCAACGAATTTTTATCGAAAAAAAAAACCAATAACAATGAATACATTCTAGATACTCACATATATTTATAAGTTTATCAACGATCTTTATTTTTTTCTGCAATAGGTCTTTTCTCGTTGAATGACGCAACATTGAACTTATAAGAGATTTATTTAAGATTTGTTTATTTCTCAGAAAATCACTTATCACTTATTTTGATCCTTAATTAACATTTTTTACAATATACACATTTTCATAATATTAAAATGCCGTTATACAACATTTCAACAACTTCATATAAACTCTTTCATTCTTACTATTTGCATATACTTATTATACATATATATATATTCTTATTATTTAATATTATTCATGCTACTTACTTGATTTTATCGACATATTTTTTCGCGCCAATTGTGCATAAGCATGCTTACATTTATTACAACATCTATCGTCGTTTGAAATAACAACTTATCTGAAATTTATGAATTTGAAAAAGCAAGAAAAACTAAATGCTAATATTTAGTTTAGCAACAACTAAAATGATTTTAGTCATTTAAGAATATTTAATTTCAAAGTTTAATAAATGTAAATGAAAATACAACTTATCTTTTGAAAAAACAAAAAATAATTTTCGAACTCCTTTTACAACTTCTTTTTGATTTTAATAAATTTTATAAAAAGCATAATAATTATTATTGTATTTTAAATAAATATATTGGCTCATACGACGTTTCACCCGATCTAGATTTTCTTAAATGTCAATTGTTTGGCGCCCAATATACTTTTTCTGTTTTTTTTTCAATGTATTTTTTATTGTCATGACTTTTCATGTAACCGTGAAATTCTGATCATATGGCACCACACCGAACCTATACTGATAAATGCGGATCATATGACATCCCTACCGCAACTTTTTTCTAGAATAATTGATCAATATTCTGCAAAGTTGCGACAACAAGCAATTTTGTTTATTTAATTCCATTTACGTTTAATTAAATTAAATTAAACTACGTTTAATTCCGTCCATAAAAGACTTGTTAAAAATAAGAAAATATGGAATTCATTGAATTATTTAATAAAATTAAGATCTTTTGTTATATTCTTTATTTAGGGTTACAAAAATTATATTATAATAATAAATTTAGAGCTTTATGAAAAAAAAAATATGTTTGCCTTGTAATATATCCTCTACATTGTTTTATGCGTAACTTATTGTCTGTGCATTTCACGTACCAATTTTAACATTGTATGAATTTATTGTGTTAAATGAAACAAATCTTTATTTACAATGCACAAAGTAATATATTTATTTTAATAGGTAAACCAAAAATTTTAATCATATTTTAAAATGAATTTGGTACGTGAGAAACTTAACATTGACTGCTCGTTAGTGTTGTTGCCTCCATATTTCTACTTTTCGTTTGTTTGACAGCTATGTATACGGAAAATTCTTTATATTGTATTATGTCTTTTTCTACTTAAACTCTTGGATCTGCCCTACATCGATGACACTACTTTTTCATTAGCTTGTACGAACTGTAATAGACCGTAATCATGCTAAATTCTAATTTGAATTACATTACATAGGCAAGGACAAATCCCAAAACTGCTTTACGCACATAAACTGTTATATTGCGTTATTTATTTTTTGCTTTAGTCAGTTTTCTTTATACATTAAAATTAATAATAATACTTTATTTAATTTTAAAAAATTTTTTATATAAAAAAAACAATTCTTTAAAAGATATAAAATAAATAAATTTCTGATTTTTATGTATTAAAATCGATATATATATGAAGTCTTTGTATATTTATTTACAATTTATAAGAAACCATTCATGATATAAACAATATATGTTTAATTTACGTAATTTTTTTATATCCATGTTTGTTTAATTTTAATGTTATTTGTCAGGGTTAATCCTTTATTAGATTGTAAATAATTTAATTCCACTCATCAACAATAAATCATTATTTATAATACTAATAAGAAATTGTAATAGTAAATTTTACAATGAAATGAAATTAAATTGTATGCAGAAGTTTGCCCGAATTAATTTTTCTCTTTATTTTTGTGAAAAGGTCTTCTGAACTCATGCTGTTTCATGTAATTAGTTAAATATGAAAGAGATTAGATGCGCTCGTCGCCATTTTCTGAATTTCGCTTTCCTAGTTACTATTGTATCATAAATCTTATTGTGTTTAATGTATCATTTTATACTAAAAAAATTTATTACTTAAAGTTTACTAAGAAAGGGCATTTTCTAATTACATTAATTCATAATACATGCGCCAATAAGATGTGCTCAAACAATGCTACTCCTAAAATTTATATGAAATTATTTTAATAAGATTAGGTAAGTTATACCTCTATCTAATTAGATTCTTTTGATGAAAAATGTATTTTTGGTAAAGAGATATTAGAAATTAATCTAAAAATTGTACCGATATACTAATTGGCAAAATGTTCTATTGGCATACTAAATTAAAATTTTCTTATATAAAACAACTGTTGTCCTACTTTAATTGATTCTGAGAGACGGCTATTTAAACTTTATGCTCTTAAAGAAAAAATCCTTGCGTATCTAATTAATAAAATTCAATTTTTTAAATGAAGATGAATATTAAAATATTCAAAGTTGTCATTTCTAATTTTTCCTCATAAGATTTATTACAGTTTAACGGGTGATTTTTAATTCTCATTTCATAATTTATTCATTAAAAGTGGAAATTGTCATTTACATTGTAGAGAGTCTGTAACTGTATTAAAACTAATATTAAAAATAAAATACATAAGTAAAACTAAGTTAATTGTTAATATTATGATTGGAAATATCTGCTTAGAGATTCAAGCTCTTTGTTAAAAAATGGTATGAGTTCCATTTTAAATAAAATGAATACAAATATTTTTATTTCATAATTTTCTAGTATAAGAATGTCCATTCTTCTGTAATGCTAAGTTATAGGAATTTTTTGTTTCTCATTACTTAAAATTGTCTATGTGGTTCTTCTTAATTATTTGTAAATAATTAATAATAATAGTAATAATTAATAGTCAATTAATAATATTAATTATTAATATTAATTAATAAATAATATAAATTTAAATATTTTTTTCTAAATAATTACTATTGAATATCAACTAATAGTAACTTAATTAAAACTGTACAAATTGTATCAAAATTATATACACTTTTGTCATTTATCGAAATTTTATTTCTTATCTTAATTAATTTAAGTTATATTTTTCTAAAAATTATTTTCTAATAAAAATTAAGATTATTTAAACATCTAACATGATAAATTGAAGTTTAGGATTTATCTTTCATGTATATAAATTTTAATTATTCGATTAGGTCTTCATTAAACTCACACGACGATACAAATATTTGGAAAAGATGTTTGAAGAGGAAATGAAAAAGGTATTGGTGTTCATGAAAGGATTTACTCCAATAGAAAGAATTAAATTAGCAAGAATGACTGCTTTATGGATTTCTAATGGAGCTGTACCACCAACTGTGCTCTCTGTTTTAATTAATGAGCACCTTGTGAAGGATAATCTTGCATTAGATTTCCTTCTTGAAGTGTTTGTTACATGGAAACAAGAAAAAGGCCTACCTAGTTTAATGACTGCACTTAAACGAGGATGCATTGAAGGAAGGTACTAAATACATTCAAACTAAATTTTTTATAAAACAGAAAATATATTTTTTTTTAATTTTTTAAAAGTATTTTAATACAAATATTTTCTATATAAGAACTCTACAAGACGTTCTTAATATATTTTTATTTTGAAGGCTGATGGAATTTGTGCCACCAAACAAAAGGACAGATGAATATTTTAGATCTGTTTTTGAGACTGCTGAGTTGGCTGATATTGTGAAATTACATAAAGCCCAAGCAAGCCAAGAAGCTAAACGCGATCTTCAACAACTTCTCTTGGATGATTTAGCTGATAATAAGCCAATTAAAGACATCGTAAATGATCTCAAAGAAATGGCTCTTCGTTGTAATATTCCTGAACATGATATTATTGGATTGGTAATAACAGTTTTTGCCTTCATTAGACTTTTATTAATTTAAATAATTCGTAACATTTATTTTTATATTAAAAAATAATAATCATGAATTTCTATGTACTAAACTATGAAATTTGATTAAATTGAATTAATGAATTTGATTAATTTATATAATAAAGGAAATTAAAGAAACAATTTTTTTTCTTTTTCATAACAATAAGGAATGCTAATTTTTAATTTAGTCCGACAAAATCTATTAAATTTAGAAAAGAATATTTTTAATATTTATATTAAATAAAGGAATGTAATAATGCATAGTGTCTTATTAATAAAATGTTTTATAGATTTGGAATGTAGTAATGGGTCAAGCTGAATGGAACAAAAAAGAAGAATTAGTTGCTGAACAAGCTCTGAAACATTTAAAGATTTATACACCATTGTTTGGCGCCTTCACTACAACTGCCAAATCCGAACTTGCTCTGATTCTTAAAGTTCAAGAATTCTGCTATGAAAATATGAATTTTATGAAAGTCTTCCATAAAATCGTTTTACTCTTCTACAAAAGTATGTTGATAAGTAGCTAATATATGCAATTAAAATTTTTATTATAAATATGCTGCAATTAAAAACTATACTAAAGTCCTTTTACATGATTTTATTTATTACAGCGGATGTAGTATCAGAAGAAGTGATTTTAAGGTGGTACAAAGATGGGCATTCAGTTAAAGGCAAAATGCTTTTTTTGGATCAAATGAAAAGGTTTGTCGAATGGTTGCAAAATGCAGAAGAAGAGTCTGAATCTGGAGAAGACGATGACTAATAAAGTTGAAGTATTTAAAATTTCACTATAAAAAAAATAGTTCATTTCAGTTAATTGACTTATGATAAATAATTTTAATAAGACCATTTTAAATTAAAACATAATTTGTTCCATTATTTAAAATAATTTTAAATTTTGATTATTATTTACTTTATTTTTTAGTAAAAATGGAATGTGTTAAAAATGTAACAGATATTTTTATATCTTTTTAGTGTTTACTTCTCATTAAATTATACTTTAATAATATTAACTATTTATACTAAAAAGTTAGCAGATCAATATCAAATAATAAATAACTTTAATTTTAGATACATAATTTTATGTTTGTTTTTAGATACATTCAAGCGATATTACGAGAAAACAGTAATCCATTATTCTGTCTGAAAATTGCAAAAGAAATATTTGATAGCAATTTGGAACTCTTTAAATTTAGAAATCGATTTGTAATATCTAAAAAAATGAAATCGAACGAATTTGATCAAGTATCTGATTTTTTTAATTATGATATAAATGGACATGAAATTTCGAATCATTGATAAAATAGTGTGAAAAATGATTGTAAATTTTCAATGTTTCTGTATTGTATTACGTTATCAAAAATATTTTGCGTTACAATTTTTATACTCTATTAAAAAGTGTATACAGAATAACAAAGAAAATGAATGATGCCTGTGTACGTTTGCTTTTCAGAATTCTTACTTAATTTGTAACATTGTATCAGTTTATAAAAATATACTGTCAGATGATGTTTGATATTTATTAATATATTACATTTATTGTAATACCTTACCCTATTTTTCATTTGATTTAATACTGACATTAAAAAATTTAATAATTATGTAATTAAAGATTATATTTTGTTGTACAATAATTTTATTTATGATTTTACAAATGTTTTTTTATAAGTCTTAAATTGGTTTAGTGGTAGATTTTGATTTTCAATAACTCTTTTTCCATTCATAAAAGGTATTAAATGTTTTGGCACTGCAATATTACCACTAGAAAGTTGATGCGTTTCACAAATTGCAATAAGCATTCGTGGTATTGCACAAGCAGTGCCATTCAATGTGTGTGCATAGAAAATTGTATCATTGTTTTTATACTTTATATTCAGTCTGCGGGATTGATAATCAGTACAATTACTACAACTTGATATTTCTCCAAATAAATTTCTACCAGGCATCCAAGCTTCAATATCAATTTTCCTAAAAATAAATGAATAGCAAGTTTTTAATAAAATTGAAAAATTGTGAATATATTTTTATAAAAAATTTAATTTTTAAAATTTGTAAACCAGTTATCAATAACTTAAAAACTATATTATTTATCAAAAAATGATATCACTTTTATAACGAGTATATATTAAAAGTACAAGTAACTAATTTGTATAATTTTATATTACATATACCTTCGTTACAATTTTTGTAATATGTAAAATTAGAAAATGCTGTTAAAAATTGAACTGTAAATACCTATTACTAAACTATTAATATTACAATTTAATATACAATTTGTAAAAATAAAACAAAATTAAAAAAATTAGTATCAAATAAAATTATATTACAAAAGTAATTTTCAAATAAATTTTATAAAGTAGTTTCAAATAAAATTAATATTATAAAGTTCATTTATTTCGTTATACAACATAATGACATGGAATTTTCTCTTATTATTTATATTTTTGTTATGATGATTAATAAAAATTGAATAAAATAGTAAAATAATATTACCTATAGGCTGGAGCCCCTAATTCATTTGGAGGCATATCAAGTACCTTAAAATGTAAATCCAATTGTTTAAATAATTTCTCTTGAATCGAAACAATCTCTTCCATAATTTTGCTTGATTGATTTTGTTGAGAAGAAATAAACATTTCAACTTTTGTAAATTGATGAACTCTAAAAAACAATTTATTTTTGAACCATAAATTTTTAGTTAATTTATGTATAAAATAAAAATTCAATAATTAAAAATATTAAAAATTAATTTTACTTATTTTCACTTTTACATTTTATTATGCTGTAGAAAACAATTTAAGAATTTGAAAGTATAACATTTTCAATACTTTTAATAACTTACACATTTAATATTTAATATTAACTATTTAATATTAACTAATTAAATATTTAGTATTTAATATTAACAATGATTTTTAAAAAATTTGATTTGATTACATTTCATCATTGTTTTAATCTATATATAGATATTTTAAAATAATCACCTATAAATTCCTCTTTCTTCAAGTAAATTAGAAATCTCTGCTCTATAACATCTGCTTACAGCAGCCAGTTTTATAGGTAACTCATTGAAAAAAAAAATTTTATTAGATAATTTATAAGCTAAAGCCATCTCTGCTGTTCCAGAAAGACTAAAATCATTTCCATAATATGGTTCTAACTTATAAACAAGCTTTCTTTCACCATTATTAATTAATCCACACCTTTCTATTATTTGAGATGGTAAAATATCTGGTACTGAAACTAACTGGAAATTGTGCTTTAATAATTCTTTTAAAGTATACATTACTAAAGCTTGCTCCAATTCTGCTAAATCTCCAAAAAAAACGTAACTTTTTGATCCAGTTAATGGTCCCAAATTTTTAGTTATTAATAAATTTAAATTGGTCAATAGTTTCGAAAATTCTTTAGGTTTGAAATTATATAATGGTAAATTTCCTTCAATTTTAAGAATAGATGGTGCATCTTCTGGATATGCTAAAACCTTAGAATGGATAAGATTGGGAATTTTGTTTATTTCTATGAGAAGTTCTTCTAAATCTGAATTTTTATGCAATTCAAGAACTTTGTCAATATTACCTAAACTTTTTCTCTTTGCAATATTTTTGGCAATTAAGTCACGATTTGATGGATTACAAAGAAATTCCAAATTATATTCTGGTTTTGGTAAATGAATATCAAATTTACGAATTGGTATAATTTTTTCTTTAAACTGTGGATAACATAAATTAGTTTGTATAGTAATATAATTAAAAGAATTATTTACGAATAATTTAAAAAAAAATTACAGCATTTTGTGTACAAAATCTTCTTGAATTCCAAGTTCTAAGTAGATATTTGCTAACTGTTTTCATAATAAATATTTATTTTTATACTTGAACGTAAAGAAATAACTACAAAAATACAAGAATTATAAAAGAATATTTTGATTTTTCATCTTATCTATACAAAAAATTAGATTTCTACGGCTCTAATAATCGAATCTTATCGACAATTTTGCATATTGTAATCAGAGATGAAAAGAACTATCGTTGAATAATATTAAAAAGGCAAGTCAGTTACGATCGCTGTGAACTAGCGGATTCTTCCATCAACTAAACATTTACGTAAGGATTGGTGTAAGGAAGCATAAAATAATAGTTTAAAGAGAAGGAAAAAGACTATGCGCAAACAGGCGTTGAGAAAAATGCCTGGTAAGTTGGCTTGTAGCTCTAATATAGCCAATCTAGGTAAAACAAACTTTTTATCATTCGTTAATATTTCATGTGGTTATACATGTACAGCGGAGAAAAGAGAATGAATTATCATTATAATTTCGACTATTTCAGAGCATACAGCAAACATATTTTTCCATTATCAAGCAAATTAAAAGTATTAAGTAAATATTACATAATAATTCTTATAAATTTAGTGGTAGATTTTTTTCTGTAAAATTTACAAAATCATCATCATTCAACATTTTTTTATATTCAATATAATATAATGAATACCTTAAGAAATATTATAATTCAATAAAATATTAAAATGTTTCCAATATTATATATTATTTATATATTTTATTATTATATTTTTTATTATTTATATGATTAAATATTCATTTCATTTAAACGAAAAGTATTTAAATTTAAAATAAAAATCTTATTACAGATTTTTGTACAAAAGATATTATTCATTAAAAAAAAAATATACATAATAGTTTTAAGTCAAATTTCTAATTTAACGAGTCATTAAATTCCCGATAATGTTTTTATAAGTAGTTTTCTATAAGTAGTTTCAGTAGCTGTATGTTTAATAATGTCCGTGAAGGCATTAACTAATCATTATAATTTTACACATTTGAAAGAAAACAACAGTGATGAAAAAATTGCTCTTACAGTAAAAAGAAGTGAGCACTTGTAGAAAATAAGTAGTTTATATTTTTAACTCTTTATTATGTACGTAACTACGTAAAAGATCAGTAACTTATTTTTTAATTTAACAATTTATTCTACAATTTGTTTTCGCGAGAAATTATATTATATTATATTTTTGTTTACCTAATAATATTAAAATTAAATTTAAAAATTTAAAAATTAAAACAATATTTTTTTAAAAGTAAATTCAATCGTTCTTAATTTTACAAAAGTTATTAGCTTGCACTGATATGATTAATCTTATTGTTGAGAATTGAAACTTTTAGATGTCTTTAAAAATCTGAAAAATTTTTAGAATAATTTTTGTAATATATTTTACAATAAACTGAATAATTGTCGAAGGTTTTCTGTAAATTAACGCAAATTTCTAAATTTGTGGCTCGGAAGAGCAAAAGAGCAAGTAAAATTTGTTGTTGAGATTTTCCCGCATCATGATCTGTTGTTCCAAGTTCTGCAGGTACATTTAGACCACCTTTTTCATATAGTAATGAATTTTTTTATTGCGACTATTAAAACATAGGATTGAAAAATTCTTTCTAAAAAATTAGAAATACTCATATATTATATAATTGAATGTATTTTTATTTACCGTAGTTTATATAATTTTTCAAATGACACTGTTGGTATTTTTTTATAAATAATTATACTTTCATATTCATTCTTACTTTTGAATTTTAAATTATATTCTTTATTGTATAACTCTGCGAAAAAGAGTTAGGTAAGGTAAGCCCCTAGGTTCTCAAGAAACAATCCTCAAATTTACCGTTTATGTACTGACAAGGTGTGATGGACTATAATTCTAAACAATTCGGATTGAAAGTCTTAGTTGATGAAGTCTGTTGAACCTACATATGAGTTTGTTAGTTGTTCTCAAAAGAATTATTATACTAATTTTTTCCCCTATTACTGTTCACCTCTCATGATTATTATCTTTTTATTTTTTCTTCTAGGAGGAAAAAAGGCGTGGAGCGCCCCATTTAATATCATTTTGTGGAAACATTCTTCTAATTGCGTCGCATGTATTTACGGTGACGTTCACGTTAATCATTGTTGGTGTGCAAGTTAATATTTGTACGTCCGAGTTCTGGCCGGTATGCATAAGACGAAAAGAATAGCTTACGTCTGGATTAATATTTTCGGCACATGTCAACATATAGGTGTTCAAGTGGATCAATAATTATTTTTCTGAAAAGTTAATCAGAAGTTACTTAATAAATTAAACTGTTTATAGTTTTAGTTCATTTTTATAAGTAATTTTTAATTCTTTATAATTCAACACATAAGTCATAAAGTTTATAAGATCTATGTATTTATTTTTTATGTGTATGTCTTATCATTTTATTTATTTAAGATATATTTATTTAACAAGTTGTAACGATCGACCCCCAAAACCCCGATTGGTCGTCAGATAATACTTACTCGCCTTTCTGGCGGCGGCGACTTAGTCGCTTTGCGCACCCTGGTTGTTCCGGCTCGGATGGCTCAATGTCGGATCAGATTCGTGTCAGGTGGAGGTGCAAAGAGACCGGGCAAAATGATAATGATATAATTTTTGCGGTATGCTTACTACTTACAAGTGTACTTTAAACATTTATCTAGCTGTGCCGGAGTTTATAATGCCGGCTGTGCTTGGCATATTAGTGACGGAGACTCATGATGAATACGGCGCTTTTTCTTATATACTAAACGGCGATAGTTTACAAAGATCTATACAGCAGAAAATGAGAAGTTTCGCTGCACTTTTGGAATTTTGTTTGCGTGCTAACAGTCTGCACGGCTCAGGGAAATCTCCTTACTCCCAACCAGACTGCTTCTTCCTCGCAGGCTCGCCTCTTATACCTTGAATGCGATTTTCTTGCTTTGATTTTCATCTGCCGTCTGGCGGATTTACAAGCGTGCAACGTCGTTGTAGATGTAAAGCGTATGATTGAATAAAAGTGAGAGAAAGAGCAAACGCAGTAGACGTATTTTATGTGTGAAGGTGATAGCTAGATATGTGAATGCTCATACGACTTTCTTTCTCTTTAGGTTCCAACTTTAGATTTTGCAAGATCGTCCGAGTGTTCAAATGTGCCTATCCCCATTAACATAACGAGCGGTTTTCACTCTTGTCTTAAGCTCCCAAGCCAGCAGCGACTGCTCTAGTGTTCCTCTAGTGAGTCCTTTCTCACCCTCCTTTCATCGTATACTACTATCAAACCTCCGTGCACATTTGTAAATACGAAAAGTCTAAGCTTTACTGCCCCGATCAACGCGCAGCATTTTCAACCACTACGGCTCGAAGTCACGCCGCGCCAATGGACAGGAAGCCGTTTCCCACCACTAAGGCCCTTCTCCCCTGTATGCATCACTGCTCTTCTGTCCTTTTCCTGAACTGAAAAAAAAAACCAACGCGCGTCAGTTTTAAGCAAAAGAAAGAGAGAGAGTGTGATAAGTTAAGGGAACATAAATTAATTCACACTTTTATTTATATACTTTTTTTTATTTATTTTAAATATTATTAATATTATTAATAAAAATAATTAATATTATTAATAAATATTATTTTATTTATTATTATATCTTAAATAGTTTTTTCATAAATGTCTATTTAGAACTCTGAAAAGGGCTCTTTTTAATGTATGTGAACCTTTATATTTTCTAATACACATACTTTTATTTTTTATTGTTTATACTTATAGGTCATCCCCAGTGCCTCGTTATTATTTTCTTTGACTTCGTAGGTTTATGGAGCGAAGCTGAATATATTGCATTTCCTTTAACCTCTATTGTTGAAACCTTATTAGACTTCTTCGATTTCTCCTGGTCGACATCTTTCTCTGAGGAATTCTCTTGAAAGTCATCTGGGAGCTTAGGATATATAAAGTCATTCTCTTCTGAGTCGCAAAGCAAACTTCGTAAAATATGTTTGAAAGAAGACATAATGAAAATGCAGAAGTAATGTATTGCATTGTATCTATTTAAAACAATTTTAGAAAATGTACTGAATTTTTTTCATCAAAAATGTTCAATGAAATAAATTTTTTTTATTACATTAACTTAAAAACTTTTTGATATTAATTAATAAATTAACAAAAATTTAAATGACAAGCTATAAATAATATTAACTTAATTTAATATTCTAACTTGACAAGTTAAATCAACCTTTAATTAAATATTATAAAATTTTATTTATTTTATAATGTAAATGTTACTGGAATTACAATTGCACATTATTTTTATGAAGCCTTTTTACTTCAATTTGTGACTTTCTGCTCCATGGATTTGGTAGTATACTTTAGCGCACTAGAATCACGAAGAATGTGACGACACGAAGAATGGAAAAATAACTTCATTTTCATTAAACCGTATATTTGCTGTATGCAGGCGCGCTTGCGTTCATAAAAAATACATTACGCATATACCTGCTGTGTACGGTACGTTCTGCCCTGCACATGTTCGCACACAGTCTGTGCAATATCTTTATTCACCCATATACTAGCACATTTACTGTGTGCGACACTCACACATCCACATAATAAGCAAAAAAATGTTCTCATGAAAGATACTGAACAGCCCGTCACAGTACAAATTCTTGACTCAGTTATCTGGTCTAAAAACTTGCGTTCGAATCTCTTCGTGAGCTTTTTGTTTGCTTGCATTCTTATTCATTCTTCTCGCGACAGCTTATACATATTTTTCACATTATCCCCAACGCGTTCTATTCCGCGAGTTATATTTCTCTTTTTTCCACTTATGCTTGCTTACGATTGTTTGCTACCATTATTGCGAGCTGTTCCGTAAATTCTAGCACGTTATCATTCGTCAACCCTTTTCCGGGTTTCAACGTAATCTTCATACTCTCTTCTTCCGTGAATCTTATCATGTTTTTCTCCATAAACTTTTTCGAATTTTTCTTTGCGACTCTTACCGCATATTCATTTTCGTTTATGAAAGATAAGATCATATTTCTGATTTGTAGTACAGTGGGTAAGTAATATAGACATTTTGCTCTTTTAGAAATCTTGATCCTAAAACCGCAATTGTTCTAATAGGAAATGTATTTAACATATCTACAAAGGTTAAAGCGTACCTGAAAAAGTCAATTTTACATGTTTCCAATGAGTCTGTAACATTCCCCGATGCACTTTTCAACCATGGTTGTTTGCTCAAATCAATAATTACTTCGTATTGTGAGGCGCCTACTTTAATAAAGTTCAGTAATACGACTGTGACAATCTTTGAGTTCATAGATGTGAATGAAAAGGACGTAGATCGATTTTTATGACTGGGAAGGATGCTGATTGATTTTTACTAGTGAATGGTTCTATTATCTGTGATAACGTGTGAATGGATTATTCGGTATATATATATCACTTTTTATGCGCTTCGTTCCGGAACGAATCTTGCACTTTCCGTAAATGGATGCTGCTCATGATATTTCGTACTTCTAGGCAGATTTTTTCGAAAATTTCAGGATCTGTGGCATCTGTAGTAAAAAATTCTGCATTTAGATGTGCCCGTTCTAGGTATAACATTCCTTGGATGTCGAAACTCCCTTGTTGGTCTTTGCGATTACCTTACCGTCCACTCCAACGTATCAGTTTCCTGCGGTGAGGATTGAGAACATATCCTTTAATTTATTTATAACCGATCTTTCCACGCGGTATGCTTTCATGTTTTTAAGATTCTTCTTTGCTCGTCTCATGTATCCAGACTTTATAAATCTGGTTTTTTCGCAGTGTAATCGATCACGGGTTCATTCGACCTCCGTCTATTTGATGCTACTTTAACGTCATGATTGACTAGGTTGCTATCTTCAGGTGGTTCAATAACCTGATAAAGTTTGTCCATTACTTCGTGCAACATCGTGAATTAGTTTTCTCCAGGTAAAAGAAGTATTTTATATTATAATATGTTGTTAAGATAAAGGACAGGTGTGCTTTCACGACTCGTTTATATGTTGCAATGAACCTGAACACATTTAAGCCTCAAAACGCGATACGCCATTCAATGCATCTTCATAGGTAATTGTTGGGTTGGCGTTGGTCTCCCGTGATTTGTTTCAAAGGAACTTCTCAATACTGTTAAATTTTGAGAAAATTCGTGATAAACCATTAGCTTCTCCTTCTTATACGATACATTTTTTGTAGGCTCACTATTCAGTATAGAAGATTAAGTTAATGGTACCTGGTTACTATTTTCGAGTACGATTGAATTTCGATAGTAGCTTAACGAGCGCCAAACAAACCTTGCAATGACTCGCAAATGACTGCGCCTTGCAAGTCCGAACCAGTAAGGGTGACTCATGATGAGTCACCCAGTGCATGTGTTTGGGAGCGACGCGCGCCGGAGAAAGTGGATTCGGGATTTCCCGTCACGATGGCACCGTGGTGACGCTTAGGCATTGCCGCGGCGTGGCTTGGAGAAAATCGACGGGAAAAACCGTTTTCCCGTGCGGCGGCGTGTCGCGTGCTCGAAGGAAGGGTGTTGCTAAGCGTGGCGAAGGATTGGGGTGGCGGCGTCTGAAGAAGAGAAATATAAGGAGATGCCGCGGGAAGGAGAAGTCAGTTGAGTGGACGGAGCGAAAGGAGAAGGACGTGCTTAACTGGCTATCAGAGAAAGAAATCGTGTTCTTTTTTTACTACTCTCTCCTTCAGATGACGCGTCTCTTATATATACAATCGACCTGCTCAAGGCGAACGATAGGAACAGAGACAAACTTCATTTGAATATAACAAAAAATGTGATTCTACAGAGAGGGGTCAAAAAAAAGCTCAGTCAAGCTTAATAAAGAAAAAAGAAGAGGATATCCCACGTATCTCTCCAGCCGGGATCCTACAGACTTTCCATTTACATGAAGCTTTCGATTTATTTCTTCTAAATCTTCGAGTCGTTCCTTGGCTGCTATTTGAATTTCGTGTGCTGTGTCGGTATCTAAATATACCGAGTCCCATTCTAGTTGGGTTGCGTCAAGATTCGATTGCATATTTTCCTCCATTGCTTCGTCTTTTATTAATTGTTTTTTAAATCGTTTTTTTAATCGTACCGAATATGCTTTGGTTCCCATCATTAAGCGTCTTCGTTCTCGCAGGGCGATTTTTTCGCGTGGAAATACCTTGTTCGTTCGCAAAAAGTTCTTTTTATCTATCTATTTTCTGTTCCTGTCATTCGGTCTGTTCTTTGCGATTATGTACTCGTTTTCCACTCTCTTCAATGTTTCGCTGCACAATAAATATTTCGACGGACGTCAGCGTTTTTGCCCGAGTCTTGCTTGATTTACTTTGGCTAATCATAGATACTAATGTATGTAAAAATTACTGATGCTGGTTAAGTGCAGTTTGAAAATCAAGTGGTTGCCGCTATTATCACTGTTATGTTCGTCATGTCACTTACTATTTTTTGCAAATAACACCTCGACATATCTCTACACGCATGCTGTATTATAAAAATCAAAATAACTTTCGGTTCTTTCGACTACTTGCTTTGGTATACAGTTTCCTAGCCTTCTGCTTGCTGTACTTCTGCTCTTTATTTTCACAACTTTATAAAAGTAAATGTAAATTTAACCGCGATATCGCTTTTGCAATAATTTAAGTAAATCCCATCGAGTTTCTTGTACGTCTTGTACCTAAATGATGCCATACTACTAAACTATCGTTTTCTCGTCTATTTTTGCGTCATAGTTTTGCATCAAGCAGCTGAAATTGATTCTATATTTTAAAATGTGTTTCATTTTTCTTAATGAATTTGATGCATACATAAACATATCCTATATAATCAACCAAATATTATTAATAATTTATCATACGTAGAAATACCATTCAGTAACGACTGTTACAATTAGCTTAACAGCAAAGCTGTTAACGCTTAACTTCATTACGCTGCCTCAGCTGTATGCAACACTCATCAGCAGTGTCTGTACTAGCGTATCACAGGGTGCTAATAAACGCGTACTCGCTTAGTTGATGTAGCTTACCCGAACACAAGTCACGGCTGGTGAAAGTCGAGATCAAGAAAGCGATCTTCATTGAACTATTTGTTAGTTTAAGTCTTTAATGGAACTGCATTTTAGCATTGAGAATGGGTCTGTGGTGTAGGTGTGGTTGTTTCGTGTAATTCGCAGCCAACTTTAATAGTTCAAGTTCACCCTCAGTGTTATTGCTGTGATCAGTAGCCTTTTTTTACGGGTTCGGTCACTCTGCATGGATGATAACATGACTGCGCCAGCGTTGTCGTTTCTTTGGCTATTCAAGCGAAGCGACAGAATATTCATGGGCGAGTCTGAGTTCGTTACGGTAGACTTAAAAAAATTGTTTGATTCCGTGGTATCGACGAGTCTATGTTACTGATAGGCAACATAACCTTTAATTTTTTGTTGCTAGGAAAAAAACGAATACGTATAGATTTTGAAATTATTGCATGGTTCATATGTTAAAAGAAATGTATAAAAGAATTTTTTTATTGTTTTTATTTAATATAATATATAATGGCCGCAAAACCTTGCTAGACTCGGTGGGCAAATTGTTTTGAGCATTTTTCTTTAATTAATTTACTTTATGGCCTAGCAGTTACCTTTATTGGTGATCATGCCGGGCAGCTGTAGTCAATTATTTATTAAGTATGGTGTTTATTTCTGATATCTTTCAACTAAAGATCGGTACACGACTTGAGGATACGAGGATTGATGAAAAATTTTGCAAATTTTTATATAGGTTTTGTTCAGGGTAGCCATAGGCGAAGACTGGCCAAGGTCAAAACAGCTAAAGATTTTCGACTCGGCTTTCAGAAAATTTCAAGAGTTTGGACTTAGAAAATGTTATCGAATTAAAAATCTTAGGAAAATCACTAAGCAATGGCACGCTGTTTCTTTCCAAGTTTGTAATCCATCTGAAAATAACTTGTATTTTAAAGAGCCATATGTATCCGCAAGTACTTGTTAACTGCAAACAGATGTGTATGAACCTGTAGATTTTTAAATTTTTGACCAGTATTATTCGATCACAATCAATGCGTACCTATGAATCGTTGCGGAAGCTGAAATAGATACGTATGGAATTTAAAATTTATTTACTTTTCTCTTCTGTTGTATTGTTCATGTTAACACATTCAAACAATTAAAAGATTTTAAGGAATGTATTTCGAATTAGAGAATTTTTAGTATTTATTTTTTTAGAGCTGATTGTTGATTTATGGCACCATGTGTAATCTTGAATAATCTTAGATAATTAATAGGCATGTATGAATTGTAGTTTTTTCCGGTTTTGAATTTCTCTGAATTTGAGTTGTATTATATTTTTATATTTTTATTCATATTTTACTTATTTTCTTTTTCATTCTTATTTTATTGTATTATTTTAATAAAATAATAATTATTTTTTTATTGAATAATTTTCACAAAGTATATGATTATTCCAAGTTTATTTTCTTCCAAATAGAAAAGGATTTTCTATTCTATGGCAAATGTGTTTACTAAAATTAAACATTATTTTTACAGGGTTCACTAACCGCTACATGGTATATATTTAAAAAATGTATATTGACGATCATTGTGAAAACAAGCTTTCGGCTCAGTCAATGAAGAATTATAATAATGTGAACTTAATATTGATAATACACGCTTGCAATAACTAAAAGAAACACCAATAGTTTTGCTAATTAAACAAGGCACTAGCTTAAGCCATGCAAACTTTATACACACGTAAAAAAAGAACCTTTACGTAAGTCTGAATACGAGGTAAGCAAACTCTGTTCACGCAAATAGAACGCATGGCATTTAGTAAATCAAAGAAGTGCGAGCTTGATATATGCAAATTTTAATTAGGTTCTCTTAGGAATTCGGTATCCAAACGCGATTTCTTGTACACGTATACATAGCATCGCTAATCTTCTCGCGTGATAACTTAATCTGCCAGTGGCCTTGACGCAACGAAATTATCGCTAAGGGGCTGTCACTGAATAGTGAACACTGTCGCTACTAAGAAATATAGATCTTAATAATTCTTTTTAATTTGAAATATCTAAGCTTAATTTTGAATGAAGAAGATAAAAACAAAATTAGAATAATAAACAGAAAAACTGAGAAAACTGACTACAAAAACATTTTAATAGTCAGTAAGCAGCTATGTATACAGTATGTAAAAAATTAATAAATTTGCAAGAAAATCACATTTACTTAGTCATATAAAAATTACTTCAAACATAGGTACTGTAAAAGATTTCAATCCAGCTTTTGTAACAATAAATGTTAAAGATACTGACTCGCACCGTTTCGGCAACGACCCGTGATGACTGCGCCGAGCGAGTTCCGACCGTAGATGACTCACCGAGAGTCAATAACAAGTATAATTAAAGCGACGTGCTCGGAGGTAGAACTTGAAATTTTCTGCCAAAATGCCACCGCAATAAATGGAACGGCGTGACTTTCGCAGGAAACGTCCTTTCGATGATTGGCGAGGCGTCGCTTCGGGCCAGTATAGCTGCGAACGCTACCGCGTTAATCGAACGACATTGCTTGGGGTAGAGTGGAGGGAAATCGGTTCCCCGTCCATTGACGCAACGTGGAATCGAGTCGAAGAAGTGGGAGGAAGCGCCGTACGGTAATGGAAGCGAAGATGCTTGGATTTTGAAGACTTGAGGGAGCACCGCGGAGGCACCAGGGCAGTGGTGCGGGCAGCAGAGATCGGAAAGGACGTACCTGTGGTTAACTGGCTCATAATAAATCTAAAATTTGTCTTTTTCCACCTACCCTAAGGAAGTATCTTTCCACGTCACCATAAACCGTCCTTGTCAGGGCAATTAACAAACGTGGACAAGAAAAAACATTCGAATATAATACTAATTTAATGAAGGAACAAACCGTCCTTCTTAGGGCAATTCCAAGGCCGACCAAAAAAAAGAGGTCAGCCGGGACGATCAAACGGATCGTCGAATTGACAAAGGGCATAGGCTACTAACCAAGCGAGGATTTTAATCGTCCTTATGAATACTTTACTACAAAATAGAATCCACAAAATAGAGATCCTATTTCTTGATGAACAAATCGGTAACAATAAGCATTATTAACGATATGGTTCCCTTAATAAAAAAAATATCAAAATCTGTACATAATATAAAATTAAAATATAACAATACTAAATTAATGATTTAGAAAGTCTATATAATCATGAATTTAAATAAATTATAAAAATGTATATAAAAACAATTTTTTCTTTAAGGTTTTAATTGATGAAATAAGGATATTTTTCACACCGTCGTCGCTTCCCGCCACTGAATCTTTTTCCCATGTATTATGGGAAATATACTGACAGCCGATACTTCATTTAGAAAGACGCAAACAAATCATCTGATGTTAATGACAATAAAAATTAAAAAAATAAAGTAAGCACAAAATTGTTTTTTATATGTTTAAAAGAATGATATTTAAAACTTTTTAATAAATTTGTATGAAAAATGAATTCTTAAGTAATTAAAAGTTTAATTGTGCAATTATAATTACTTGTTTTATTTCTATTTATATCTATCTAGAAGTATATTTAATAAATCTTTTTTAATATCCAATCCTACATTTTAAGTATTTATGTTGTTATGTTTTACAAATGCTTTGTTCATACATATATAGGCAAACACTTATAACACGATTAGCAGAACTACTTATTAATTCTTCAGAAATACTTATATGTTTATTGTTATTTAACATACGTGATTATTTCAAAACAGTTTCAATTATTTAATCAAGTATTTTATGTAATAATTTATGGCATTTTTAATAACCGATAAGTTAATTTTCAATGAACTTTTATTGAATATATTTAACAATTAATAATAATAATTATTATTACTATTATTAATTTTTTAAGAATCGCTATATCTATATACAAACGCTACACATTGATAACTTTATATACATGTAATATGTATGTATATGTAGCCAGGCATTTGAATTATCGGCATAAAGCAATGCGAATGCATCTGGCTTCAATAATTTTCGGGTTAATTAAATCTTAGTTGCGTTAATGAACAAATAACACTACTGTAGTTAAATTTGGCAGACATTCATGTACGCTTGTCTTTACGTCATTCATTACCTTACACGAATTGATTCGTGTCGGTACCTGCCTGATGTGTAAAGCATGGAGGTTAACCTATATCCGAGACAGTAACGAATTCAAAGGCAATAAATTGACATTTGATGAATTTCTGCTAATTCACTCTGCCCTTCGCTATATGGATCAGTGAGTGTTACTTAATTTGAACCATCGCCTTCCACTTATTAGGTATGGCGATTAGGTATACTTCCAGTTCCTGATGTGTCAATTCTAAAATGAAGATTCGAGACTTGAGTGTAGTGAGTATGCAATGAGTATCTTTCTGAGAATAAGCATCGTTGTTTCTCTTGACCCGACCGCTGTTTATATCCAGGTCCGAGTTTTTGCACTAACCATCTGCGAGTATGATTGACAGTCCGTCATTGTGGTGGTAAAAGCCATTTTTACACCAAATTTGCACCTCTTTGCATGTTTAAAATTCGAGCCTTTTATACTTGAGTGAGTTGTCTCCACGTGTATAATGTATGCGCAATCCTTTGTAGAATTTATACATGCTGTTGCGAGGACTACGTATCTCTGATAGCGCGTATTCAGCCTTATAGTTTAGACTTCATATATGTGTGTGTATTATGCCACTGCAAATAATTATATATTACCAGATGCGTTGTAATCTTGAGTGTCAACATACCATTAGAATAAGTTTCGAAATTTTGATTCTAATATTATCTGCTGTTCAAATATTTTATTCGCTGTATATTCTAGAATAAAAAGCATATCATTTAATCATTTTTTAGGAAAAGTGCGTTTAATAAACTTCTTTCTCAAAGTTATATTTAAAAAATTATGACTTTAATAAATATTTTTTATTCTAGTATTATTAAATATTCTTTTTATAATTTATTAATGATAATTCTGTTACAAGTTTTAGTATTTGTAATATTTGTAGCTGAGATATTTTGTACTATAGAAGCTTTCTGAACTTTTAGAAGAGTTCTCTTATAAGAATGTTGGTTTAATTTCGTTTATACTATCTGTGACACCATGTATATTAGAGTATCTAGGTACATATAATAACTGGGCTATACTATAGTGCGTTTGCGAAGACCAATGAACGTTAGACCACTACTGCGCATGAGACAAAAAAGTGTCTTATATCGCATCGCTGCATTCATAAGAATTGTGAGTGGATTGGCTGTCTGTCTATGATCATCGGCGATCTCACTTTTCATTTTTAATGTTAATAATAAAAAAAATGTAAAGTAGCATGTAAAAATTGTAAAGTAATAGTAGTTTAATAATTTTAGATCTTATTCATTTGAAAAAAAAATAAATATTTTATTCATTGCGGAATCATATATTGCAAAATATGGTAAAGTATTTAGTGTTCAAGTTAAAATAAGTATTTTTTAAAATGAAAATGTCAATAAATCATTAACATTCTCTCAAAACACATAATTTTTTTTACGTATAAAGTAAGAAAGTGTAAATATTTAATTCTGCACCTAGTTAGTTAATGAATTAGACTATAAGATAAACTATTGTGTATTAACATTAATTAGACAATAAATTTATTTTGCTTAATTGAATTTAATGTAAATCCATATGGACACAGACTATACTGAAATAAATTTGTATTACAAAACAATAATCCAATTTCAGTAAGAAACTATTACAACTCATTAATAATGTCAAATTTAGATAGTAAGAAAATATATAATTTTAAACGTTTTAAATAATTGCTTGGTATTAAGTTAATTATAATAATTAATGTTTACTTGATTTATGTATATAATACAAAATATTAAATAAATGTACATGTGAAATTGTAGTCTTTAATGATATTTTATTCTATTTAAGGAAATTGTTAATTAATTTAATACATGCAAGTAAATTTAGTATAATCAGTATAATGTGAGATTTCTGTACTGAAGCATTCAACAAAATTATAAGTAATTTAAAAATAAAAATTTAATGTTTTTTTATACATTCTTTAGAGAATAAATAAGCATTTTTATAAATAAATATAATATTTAAAATTTCAGTTTA
Source organism: Wiebesia pumilae (assembly GCA_018907045.1). Classification (NCBI taxonomy): domain Eukaryota; kingdom Metazoa; phylum Arthropoda; class Insecta; order Hymenoptera; family Agaonidae; genus Wiebesia; species Wiebesia pumilae. The sequence goes on along the minus strand of JACCHZ010000140.1, from coordinate 683,345 downwards.
ATTTACAAAAGTTTTTACTAATTGTACCAAAAAATCCAACAATTAAACATTATTATTTATTAGAATTATTGATAATACTTATCAATAGTTTTGTTTAATAAAGGAAAATTAGTCATCTGTAATTTGATATTATTGGTGACATTGAGGTTAGTATTTAAAAATTTTTTATATTTATATTATTCATTATTTAAGTTTTCATGTAATTTAAATATTATATGATGTTAGAATTTCTTCATCTGAATAAATAAAAATATAATTTATTGTTTAAAAGATGAATCTTGACCCTGATAGAGAATAAAATTAAATATAATTTCTTATGATATATTTTAAACAATTATAATAATATTCTTTCTTGTTCACAGATTTTAGATTTTTATTAATTTTTGTCATGTACATATATTTATATGAAACAAAATAAGATTTTTTAAAAGATATATCCAAAAGAAAAGATGCAGCAATTTACTTACAAATATATATGCTGAGACTTATTTATAGTTAACAAAATTTATCTATTCTGTATCAGTGTTGAAAAACAAGAAACTAATGTTTTATATGAAATAAATATATAATACCAATTTCTTGTATTAATGTATTATTATAAATTATAAATAAAATATATGATAATAAGAATAAATTTATATAATTTACTAAAAAAACTTTTAAATAGCCAATAAAAATTAAAATCTTTATATCTTTTCATTTTTTCTATGATATAAGTAGTAAATAAGGTATATTAGCATAATTTTTATCTTTTATGTAATTTATTTTTTTCATTAGCAAAACTTCCCTTTACTGATTTCTTATAATAGAAAAAAACATCAAAAAATATAAAATCTAAAATTGGAAACCATTATAAAATTGAAATAGAAAATAAAAATCGTTTCAACTCATAATATATAAAAAAATGTTATTTCTTAAATAATTTATAATAAATGTATAAGAAATTATATATTATTTAGTTTTTCTGAAATGTATATATTTAAAACAATTTAATATTACATTTGAATTGTATTTTTGGGTAACGTAGATGAAAAAGAAGGTTACTTGAAATAATTTCATCGATATAACAGTCGAATAGATTTATTTAAATGTGCAAATTTAACAGTGAATGTACTTAACACGCAAAGCGTAACATCAATTACAGTAAATAAGTGTTTTGCGATCCATCCGTTAATAATGAGGGCGGAAGAATTCTCCCTAAGTAGGCGACCTGAAGTACCTATCTTTGAAAATATTTATTAAAATAATAATGTTTTTTTCGTTATAGCTTGAAAACAATTCTAAATTAACTGATTAAATTCATCAAGATCTAACAAATTGTAACTATATAATATACATCGTTATATTACAAATTAAACGTAAACAGAAAATAAAAGTTTTTTAAGTAAATAAATATCTATTTTATAGATTAATAATGCAGTAAATATAAACCAAATATGCATCCGTATATAAATATATTGCTATAGGAATTTGTCGTCGTTCACGTGATTTATTAGAATCAAATGTTATATTAAATTAGTTATTAAATGATTATGACCAATAAAAATCTTATTTTACACGTATAAATAATTTTTATTTATAATTGTTTCAAATTACTTAAAAAGAATTTTTTATTTATAAAATGAAGATTTTCAATGAATAAGTAAGATATCTACATACCTTAAGTTTGGGTTTTCATACTTGTTTTATTTATATAGCTATAGTTGTACAGTTTTTTCTAATCTTTGTAGAAAAAAAATATTTTATGTACAGATTTGTACATAATTACATACGCATGCGTCGCAACTATCACACACTGTCGCACAACATCCGATTATATCTAAAGTACTCGTACTTACCGAATGATGCTACATTCGTCACATTCCTCGTCCGCCGTGTTTTATTATGAATAAAGTTTTCTCTATTTGTATTATCTGTTCGTTCTTCTAAAATTGCGCGCACTTTGTGAATAGAATACACAGAGTTCTCATAACACACTCGCAATATATTCTTCCTGACGCAAAGCATTTTTTGTGCTTCATGATGCCGGACGCTGATTGGTTGTTATCTGCAACAACGCGTGGATATACATCTGCATACAATTTAATAAAGCTTTCATATGCATTAAATAATAAATCATACATATTAAATATAGAAATAGATGTGTAATTAATTGCGCGCTATTGAAGCGTCCGTGGGTGGAAATGCGTGCGTCTACGTCAGTTTTGTCGTAACATTTATGTCACGACGGATGCAAGCACACGCACCTAGCAATACAAACGTTGATCTCGTAACAAAATGCTTAAAAGTGTATAAATTAAGCTTATATAAACAAGAAAAAAATAATTTTATTTTTAAAATGTTTTATATAATCCTAGAAAATATAATCAAATCCATACCTTCAAACTCAATCACGTTAAAAAAGTTTTGCTTGTACTGTATAAACTCAAAAAAAATAAATTGAAAAAATACAATAAAACTGAAATTATAATCTATTTAATAATATTAATTAATGTTGCTTTTGATGTATTATTTCAAAATAATGTTATGTTCTAAGTTATTTTTCTGATGAAATAACGATATCTAGAACACTAGTATATATGAATTTTTTTTAAATTACTAAAACATTCATTGAACTACCAAAAGTATCATGAAAAAATATTGTATGTATTTTCTTTACTAATTAATCAATGGGTTTTTACCACAATAATCTAAATCTCTTATCATTTATCATGATTTCATTTTTTTATATGTTATGCATAATTAATATTTGTAATATGTTTAAAACAAGAAATGTTTTAAAAACACGCACTACATTAGTACGTTTTTGTAATTATCCAATTAACATTCTTCTAACGTCAGAATTCAATTGTTAAAAAATTCATTCATAAGTTAAAAAAAATAAAATGCCTGTTTAACAAAGATAGTAAGTTATTTAAGAATATTATTTATATATGAAATTGATTCATGTACAGTAAATTCAAAAAGTAAACAATATGATTAACATTGAAACTGTGACATTTCTTTGATGAATGAAACATTCATTGTTATCACTTTTAGGTTTATACTTTCCGTAATTCTGTAATTCTTATAATTTATTCAATTGATCAGGTGCTTTTTGTACATGTAATATAAGTAAGCTTTGCGTTTATTGTTAAAATGTGTTACTACATATTAGAGTTACTACTAATCCTTTATCTTTGCTCAACATATATAAATTAGTTCTTATCTCATTTATCTATTTGAGTTTTTTTATAACTGGTTGTATTTTGGAGGATAATGAAAATTGATTACCTACTAATATCATAACAAACTCATTTTAGTTTGTATTCTGTGCAAACTGACTGCATAAACGAGATGTTGAAAGATATTCTTCCAGTTCACTTTGTCTCTCTGCATCAATTGCGTGTACTATAATTAGTCTCACAAGATATATATTGCTTGACCCTGAATTTGATTTAATTTCACAATAAATAAAAAATTTATATAATGTTATTAGGATTAAAAACATATTATTTCTAAATAAATTTTCTAAATACTCAACTAATTTAAATCAGATTGATCTAATGCCCATGATTTTTATATATTTTTCATTGTAAATTTTTTAAATTTCTTTAATTAAAAATCATTGTCTCAATAACATGTAATTATGTTTAAATCACCACATATAAATGTTCCATTTGAGATAAAACAGAGGCCAGTGATTTTAAAAGAATATTTACATATAATGTCAAAGAAAGTTATTTTTAATATGACAGTCTTTGACGTAAAAACAGGTATGACTTATTCAATTATAGAAATTTTTTATGGAAATAAAAATCAATTTTGTTTTTAAATATCAAAATATTTTTAAAATTTCAAACTGGTGTGGTATGAAAAACTATAATATTTTATAATAATCTACAATATCTATAAAACTATTTACCCAGAATATTTTTTCAGTATTAAATTATAGAAATTTTTTCGGAATGTATTAGTTTTCTATAATGAGAAAATTGATGCATTGGGTGGGGGAGAATTTTTAGAATATTATTGCGCATTATATCCTTTCGGTACGCTTTTCTTTTTGAGAGCGAATGATTTATTTATATTTGTTTATATTTATTTATATTTGAGGGTGAGGTAGAATTGAGGAGAATTGCAGTTGGTTTAAGGTTTATTGTTTCCTTAAATATTTTGTTGTGAAGATTAAAATATAATGGATTACTGAGAAGGGTAGAACATTGAAGGCGTAGCGATTCAGCTAATTTATAAGCTTCATCTTTGTCGCGTGTGAAGGAGTTATTTACTTTAAGAGAAGAAGTATGGATTTTCTGTTTTAAAGGGATCTGATTACTTTCCAAATGCTTTTTGGGTGTAATTCGGCTTCTGCAAGATAATTTTGGAAGGGATTACTACAAGATTCTAATAGTCTTTTTTTAGTTTCCACTTTTATGAAATTAGTTATTTATATATTGGAAAATTTTTCAGTGAAGAATTTGTCGTTGCTCAGTGGGTGGCTGTTGTGGTGGCTTTTTGATATCTACAGTGTGATTATCTATAGCTCTATCTAGATTTGAGAAGGATTTGATGAAGATGTAATTCAACTGGGAATTTAGAGGAGAAAACTAATGGAACTAATCAGTGATTTCAATGAGGGAGAAGGAAGTAGAAGTATAGATTCTTGAAATATTAAGAAAGATTGAGATGCAGAGGATAATTTTATTGATATTCATAGGTCAGATGTTGTCTATATATTGTGGATAATGAATAGATCTAGAAAATCTAAAAAGTGCCTAGTGTTATATGGAAAGTGTGTGGGAACATTAGAGGCTTCTATCGTGAGATTATATTTTAATGTATTTCAGACGAACAGAGTACATTTAACATTTGAACTGCAGTATTCCTACGAGATGTGCTTTGCATTAAAGTCACCGACGTCTGTGACTGTGATTTATGGGTGTGCGTTAGTTGAAGTAATTGTTAAATGATTTTAATTTCTTATCCGTGATGGAAAGAGAATGAATTGCAAAAATATGAAGTAGACCATTGGATAGAAAGATCTCTTCTCTGTGACGTAGTAAGTTGTGCATTAGGATGGCTACAAATTTTCCCTTATGCGGAGTTTGGGCGGTCTTTCCTAAAGGAGTGATAGTTTGGAAAATAGTTGTTTTATATGTGATTCGGATTACTGTTATCCATATTATTTTTATATTAACGTTTTTTCGAAGATGTAGGTAATCTAATGATTTGTTTGAAATGCCTTGGACATTCTAAGTTGTTGGTCATGTTGTTATATTGGAAGGAACTTGCCATTATTGGGTTATAAGTTTGGTTTGAATGCTGTAAGACTTGAAAGGAGCTATAACAAGAGAGTTTTGAAACGATTATTTGAAGTACGTTATGGTTTTATATTGAAAGGGATGTTTATTGTGCAAGTGAAAAAAACTTGTTATAATATAATAATCGTCATTCTAGTTAGTACATCATGAAGTACATTAGGGTGTCTACGAGAACAAGCTCAAGTAGCATGGTTTGAAGCATTGCCAGGGGGAACAGCAATAATTTGCCTTATGTGCAAAACAATGACAGCTTTTGTATTGAGACTTGAGGTTTATTTTCCTTCTAGATTCGATCTTTCGTTAAGGTCACCTAATTTGAAAAGATCGTAGATTCATTTCTTTTTGAGACTGAGGGATTACCACTAGTGGGCCAGATTTTACCATTGTATTTCATACGATGAACTCGATGCACCGAAAACTTCTGGGATAGTTTTGGCGAAATATCCTCATCAGATAAGCTTCGCTTACTCCACTGAGACTACTATGAGTTCTCGTTTTCGGCGAAAAAAAAAATATATATATATATACGTATATTTCTCTTATCTACGTAATTGCATAGTTTTTTATATATACATAAATGTATATATTGCAAAATAAGTTAGGATCGTGGCCCATCGCTGGCTATTATACTTAATTATATAAGTAAAAAAGAGTCATTCCGTGTTGGACGTAACAATAACAATTCATATTTCAATTAATTCAATTTTGCTATCATTTTTAAGGATGTGTGAGAATTACTTTGTTTTGGCAAAACAGCACTTTTTTCTTCACCATCAGCAGTTTTTTCTTGACTTTATCATTCAAATGCTAAAGCTAAATCGAAAAATATTATGACACGTGAATCTCAAAATTATTAACCAAGATTTTCCCAGTCAATTGCTGCATCTTTCGTTGCTTTGGGCAACTTAGGCCTGGTTACAGCTAGTCTGATATTAGACTTAGATATGTAATAATAAATCTATATTTTATCCTCTTTTGATTAACTTTAAAAAAAGCTATAAATCTCGTTCAGAATCATTAACGTCTTATAGTTTTGGTCGATTTCTAAAAACGTGAAACTCGAATAAAATTTTCTAAGCTACAAATGTTCATGTAAAATATTTCTGGCACTCGTTAATATCTTTATTAGCTATCTCTTTGACTTTCACTTTCGCTTATCCAAAACCATACAATCATTTTTATCAAATCTATACAAATTTTTATAGATTTTTAATACATTACTTCAATTGGACGCAAATCGTTAGTACTTATATAGGCATGTTTCAATTTATTAAACTGTCGATAAATGGTTATCTCGTTGAAGAAAATATACCATAATGCTTTTAAAACCATTCTTTGATTTTGATGGTACTTTTACCATAAAACAATTTTTATCAATACACGAAAATCTTTGACCCCTTTACTTTCATAAAAGCAAAAATCATGTACATAATTACAACTAATATATAAAATTTAAAAAATTTGGTGGAATTTGTCTATTACTTGTATATATAGAATATTTATATACTACATCTATATTTTTCATGGGATCGCAATTCGAAAAAATATTTATTTTGCTAAATAGTTTTAAAATATTTATATATGTAGTTTTCACTGCGATTAGACTTGTTTGAAAAATTGAAGCTAATCATTGTTTAATTTTGCTGGTCTATAATATATAAAGGAAGTTTTAACAAGTTGCTATAGAAAAGAAACATAATACAAACAATATATGTTTAAAAAATAACTTTATTAGTTTATTTATGTATAAATAATCACAGAACGTGAGATCACAAAATTACACGATTATGGTGCACATGCGCGATTACCTTGTTTACAAAGTGATAAAACGGGATAATGCTACATGGGGTAGTAACATGCATGTTAGAAATTTGTCAAACGGAATCGAGCATGGAAATTCACAAGTGAGCGGAAATCGTATGTCAACGTATGAATCAATATATCAACCAATCTTTCTTTGTTGCAAGAAAAGTTTATAGACACGTCATATTTCTTATTTTATTAAAAGAAATAATTATTTTTAAAAAGATTAGTTTTTTTGTTTTTTTATTAAAAAAAGATAACCATCTTAAATAACTAACTAATTGTAATAATTAATATGATGATAAATAAATATTTCACTTAATTAAATATTATTAATAAAAAAATTCGTCGTATTTGCTTGTTTAATTTCAATTGAAGTGAAAATTGTTGGCTTAATGAAAAATTTCCTTTCAGATTCTTTGTAAATCCACTATTTTTTCTATTGTAGTTAATAGACAAGTTCACCGTCTTAAATAATTAATTTAATAATAAATATTTATTTATCGCTGCTACCATTATATTTTATATTCAAAGTTTAGATCATTTTAACATATATTTCATAATATTTAATATTATAATTTTGAATAATTAACTTTTTTAATTGCCATGTTTCGATTAAAATTATTAAAATTACTTATATGAAGATTATAATATATGAATTATAATACCGTTTGAAATTTTGCACTTTATTATTATAAATAATGGTATGCAGATAATTTTGTTACAGAAGAGATCTTAAGTTGAAGAAGCAAAAAACCGCATCCTAAAAAGAAGGCGCGAAAAATGCTACTGCTTCTTCTAGTATCATTTAATATTTATTCAGTATAATGTACACTAGACTGAATACTGACTATAGGGCGGGGTGAGCGCTGTCCGTAAATCGGCGGTAGAGCGCCGCATCATCGGGTTTTCAAAGTGGCTTTACAGCCATATATATTTATTTATGCATGGGCAATATTTCCAATTTGATAACAAGTAATTTTAAAAGATTGTTAATAATAAATGTAGTGTTCAAATAAATTCTGGCAAAGATGCAAATTAATTCAGTGAGAATGCAGTTTTTTAAAACAAGATGATCAATATGTCCAATTATTGTCTAAATGTTGTCTAGACATAGTCAAGATGAAATTATGATGTTTATTTTTGTTTGATTTTCAAAAACTAGGAAAGGTGCAAATGGATTAAAAGGTAATTTTGAAGAGTTTAATTAGAGATGCATACATGTATATATTTCTTTTCTGAAAATTGATGGGCTGATGGAGGGGCAGTTACTAAGCGAACGCTAGTATTTATACTAATCAGGATATACTGTTGAATTATGCAAGTAACTTAGGATGAATATATTTAAGAAAGTAATATAAAATTTCGCCGTGGAGAACTGTATATTTCGACTTATTATTTATTCTTTTACATGTGATATCATATTTTTGAATGAAATAGCGACTGTGGAGCATCGGCACTTTTATGTGAGAATTAATCGGAAAATATTCGTATTATTATTATGGCCGTAAGTAAACATAATTTTTTTTTATATAATTTGTGTATAGTATGAGTTGTATATTAACAAAATCGTCGAATTGTAAAGAAACATACATTTATAAATATAATATATAAAATTATTGTGAATTTGGGAATTTATTATTGTAAAGTGATTATATTTTAATTCATATGAACTTTGTAATTTTAATTTTTTTATTATTAAAATATTGATATTATATACAAAAATGATTACTATTGAAAATTCCTTTTGATCATAAAGTGCAAAAAGACATTTCGAAAATCTGTATTCTTAATTAAACAAAGTTTTTATTATTCAATTTTAATTACTTTTATTAATAATAGTTCCTTGACGTATATATGTTATTATTAAAACTACATTCATGTAAAATTCATGATTCTTACCTAATATTCTATTGTATTTTAATTCTTCAAAAAATGTTGTTTATAGAATTATTTAACAAATAAAAATGAATATTACTATATATAGTATGATATATAAATTTAATTAATAGACAAAAATGAGAATATAATTCTGTAATCAACAGATTTAATACAAGTTTTATACTAATTATTGCATTAATTTTATTTTTTGCAGGTAAAAAATCTTTTTTCTTCTTCCTTTTCAATTTTTATTAATTAACTTTCCTTACAAAATGTACAAAATAATTCTTGTCTTGAGTTTTATTCAAGGCTTTCTATGCATTTATTCCATATGTCCATTGCGATGCAATTGCAGACATATCAAACCACAAGCAGAGTGGTTAAGAGTAGTTTGCAAAGATGATTTAGAAGATATAAAAGATATTGATTTTAATGTAGTTAGTGTTGAAATGATTCATTTGTAAGTTTAAATATGTATGACATGTATTTTATTCATAAAAAAATTATAAATGTTGATTTATGTAAACTTATTTTTTAAAGGGATTTAAGTAAAAATGATATATCAGTGATTACAGTTGATACATTTAAGAATTTATCTAATTTGAAACGTTTGAATCTTTCTGCTAATAAAATGACATCGCTTAATGAAGGAGTTTTTGAAGGTTTGGTGAATTTAGAACGATTGTAAGGATACTTAATATATGTATATACCTGTATTGGTATTATGTGAACAGTACCATTTTTAAAAAGTTATAAATAAAGAATATCGTAATAATTCTATACATTAAAATTTGATTAAAAAAATCAATATAGTATTTTTAAATATGCTTCTGAAATTTATTTTTCTAAAATCATGTGAAGATTTTGCTGTACTGTTCCCATGCAATTATAGATACATATATGTATTTTTTTCTAATTATGTATTAATTAATATTCAGAGATTTAAGTAAGAACCTGATATCATCAGTTGATTCTCAAACTTTTAAAAGATTACCAAATCTTAAAAGACTGTAAGTATATAATTACAATTTATTTTTAAGAAAAACTTTTTATAAATGGCCATTTGTATTTTTCTGCTGTATTCCTTGTTTTCTGCAATCGATTTTTACAGTAACTTATTAAATAAAGCAAAAAGTATATTAAAGATGATAGTATTTGATTTGGAAGTTTAAACTAAGCTTTTGTTATCAAATTATAATACTTTTGTCATTTAATTACATTTGAATTTTGATGTAATAATTTAAAAAATATTTTCTTTAATTTTTAGTTTCTTATTCATATTATAATAGGTGAAATATTAGTGAAATGTGCACTTATAGTTTACTCTAATCATAGTAAAAATTTTAAAACATTTTTTCTTATTTGTAGGAAATTAAATGGAAATAAAATAGAAACATTGAAAGAGGGCACTTTTCATGGTTTATCATCATTAAGACAGTTGTATGTTAAAAAATTAATACACAGTTATTGTAAAAAAATTGTATCTGAATGTTGCTTTTACCACTAAATATTATTACAGAGATGTTTCTGCTAATCCTTGGAATTGTGATTGTAATTTATTTTGGTTCAGTTATTGGATACAAAATAATGCAATAAAATTGAAGTAAGTTTAAAAATATTGTATTATTAAATATTTTTGAAATTTTTATTACAAAAAATTGATATTGTAACTTTCTTTTAATTAAATTTTATTAACAATACTTGGTTTATTATGCAATTATAATAAATTTAGTAATGTTCTAGATGAAATTTTTCTCGTACATTATAATTAAATGTAGTTGTTTTCAGTTGTAATGTACAAGTTGATCAGAATATTTAACAATATTTAAGACAAAATACCGCTGTATTAAAATTTTTCAATAATAAAATATAATTTTAAAATATAATTTATTAATATTTAGACTTTTACATTACAATAAATCATACATTTTTATTATAAAAATGCTTTTATAAAATTTTTTAGTCCATCACCAGAATGTGATTTTCCATTAAGTATAAAAGGGAAGTTAGTGAAGAAATTACGAGTCATTAAAGAATTTGAATGTAAGTGGTCAACACCAACTATTGAAATAGTGCCTGATCAAAATCAAGTTGTTTTTGCTGGTGATACTATAACCTTAAAGTGTCGAGCACCCAGCATTACAAATGATAGATTTGCGAGATTGAACTGGTTATGGAACTCAAATATTACTGCAAATATTTTGGATTTAGGTTTATCCGATAATCCACAAAATAATTTCATTAATGTTAAGATTGAAAATAGATATGTTGATGATAGTGGTATTATTGCAAGGTAAAGAATTTTCAATGATTTCTTGTTTTAAGAAATAAATCAAGCAATGTTTTAATTTTTGCTTAAAATAGATGTAACTTTTTTGAAACTATAAGATGCTCTAAGAAAGGAATCACGAGGAATAATTGTAAATAAATATATATTTTTCTCCGCTAACCTACCGGAAAATGTAGAGCTCAAAATTATAATTAAAATGAGGTTGGGGGAGAGTATAAATCGTTGCCTTTCAAATCCAACAACACTTTGGACAGTGCTTTGACAGTACTTACCAAAAGAATTCCTTTCTTAATTTATAATTGTTTTTTAGGGTTTCTGATGACATTGATTTTTAAATATATTTAAAAGTTAGAGAAAATTGAAATATTAAATCATATAATGTAATATAATAACACATAATTTGTAAAAATATTTAATTATGTAAGTTATAAAATTATATTTATTTTTGTTTTAGTTCACTCCGTATTGATCCAGTGGAAGAAGAACACAATGGACAGTGGAACTGTCTTCTAGCATCTGTATATGGAAATATATCACGAGCAATAAATGTTATTGTCATATCTAATCGCACTCAATATTGTCCTTTAGCAGGTAAATTTATTTTTACAGTGACTTAATATTTAATGAATAAATTTATTTGTTGAAGTTGATATTTAATATATTTCTAAATATTTAACAAAATTTATAAAAATCTAAAGTATATAGTTTAGTATACTTTAGTGATTTATAATTATATATATATAAAAATTCTTCAAAATGAACGAATATGGTACTATTATTATTCTATAAATGATAATTTCTTTTAGATAAAGTTGTTTATTTTTAAATAATATAATTCAAATTTTTAGTAACGAGAAGTAATAAAGGAATTTATGCTTGGCCACGAACTGTAGTTGGATGGAAAGTAGAATTGCCTTGTGAGGGCAGTGGCTTATCTATTGGTTCTATTCAACTTTCTCCTCGAGCTTTTTATGAGTGCAGTAGTACTGGACAATGGGAAAATTTGAACACTGAGTACTGCCCATATGTTTCGTCCACAACCAAAATACTTGAACAGTTTTCTACTGTTAATATATCTCTAACAAAACTATCTTTTCCAAAAGGTTCTTTATTAGAAACAATTAAGAAACTAAAAAACATCACCGGTGAAGGGACTTCTTTAACCGATCCAGTGGAAATTAATTTTGTGACACAAATTCTTGAGAATTATGCAACTTATTTGGTTGAGGAAAAGGAACTGGGTACCTTGCTAATTGATGTGGTAAATGTACTTTTGAACTTGCCAAAGTCAATGTTAAAAGCTGCAGAGATTAACTATGGTGTCTGTACAAGGCTGATTAAGACTGTTGAATTTATTATAGAGATTACACCATCTAGTCAACTCATACAGTTTCACAAAAAGAATATGGCTCTAGAGCAATACCGAGTGAAAGCCGACAATTTTGTTGGTCTCACATGTACTTGGTACAGTAATTATGAAAATATATATGTAAAGCTCTTGCATTGTTCCATGAATAATAAAACAGCGACAGTAAATACAAATACTGGTGAGACAATGATTGAGGCTTCTGTGCAACTTCCTGCTTCTCTTTTTAAAAGCATAAATAGTAGTGCATTATCTTATCAACTTATGGTATCAATGTACACAGATAATAAGTTGTTTCCTAAACTTAATGATGAAGACAATACAGATGTTACTTCAAGTATTGCTGGTAGTAAACTAAGTGAGTTACTATACTTATTAATTTAATTAAAATTTCAAAGTACAATCCGTCCATAAACATCAAATAAAGTAAGTTTATAAATATTTTTAAAAATGAGAAAAAATGTATAACCAAACATATTTTAATATATTTATGAATTTTATTGTCAATTTGAAAAAATTGACAATATTGAGAATAAATTGTTTTAAAAGTAAATTCTATTATTAACTTTGTGATGTATAATTTTGTGATCCATAACTTAGAATAAATATATATTTCTTTTATTTTAAACAAATTATAAAATAATTTATAATTATACTTATCTTAGAAATTAAAGAGATAGTCATGAGTTGTTAATATATGTTTATAGTAGGAACAACTGTTCATAATCTTACGGAACCTGTGTACGTCATGTTAAAAGTACCTTTAATCCACTATGCAAGTAGCACACCAATACCAGTAGTGTGGGATTCATCCTTAAATAATAGGACTGGAGGTTGGACTAGTGATGGTTGTCATTTATCAAACTTTCTTAATAATTTAATTATCTTTCATTGTGATAGATTAGGTTATTATGGATTACTGCAAGACAAATCTTTTCTTGATAAAGATGGTAAAAAGTAAGTTGAAAATATATTATAAATATTTATATAATAATATTCTTAATAAAATATGTTATTATTCTAATGAAGAAATCATATATTTCTTTTATTAATAGCATTGCAGCTGCCAAATTTAAATACTCTAATCCTGCAGTATATGTGGGAAGTTTTATATTAGTTGTGTGTCTAATTTGTACCACAGTAACATATGTGTGTTGCTATGCATCAATTGCAATGCCGAAAAAAGCAAAGCATTGTGTTATTAATACATGGATAGCTATTGCTCTTCTTTGTTTTCTTTATAGTTCTGGTATTCAACAAACTGAGAACATAGAAATTTGTCAAGGGGTTGGGATTGGTTTACATTACTTGTCACTTTGCTGTTTATTCTGGATGACTGTTTCAGCAAGGTAGTTTTTATATTTTATAATTCTTAAAACAAAACATGTTTAAATTGAAAGGTTTTATTAAGAAAGGCATAAAATTGAATGAAAAAAGTTCTTGATAAAAGCCAAGTCAGATGAACAAATTATTTTTTCTTTTTATACTGCAATATACCTATACCCATACTTAAAAAAATTTAATATAATAATTTAATGATATTAAGAAAAAAATATATTGTTAATATTTAAATTCTGTAATTAACATATAAATACACATTGCTTTGATAATTTAACAATAGAAAATTACATATTTTCGAATTGATACAGTCAAGTAGTAGAATACTTATTAAAATAGTTTTATTTACAAATTATTTATATATATTGTAAATGTGTTTGAAGAGTTGATTTTATTTTATACAGCTTTAATTTTTTTCTTTTATCGAGACATTCGGTTTTTTTAGCAACATGTACAAGCGTATCTCAAAATCAATGATGGATCCTATTACGGACGATGATGAACTGCGAGAACAACCGATCCGGAAGCCGCTCCTCGGATTGTATCTTGTCGGATGGGGTATAGCTCTAATAATCTGTGGCATTTCGGGAGCCATAAACTTACGTGAATACGCCGGGCATTCGCACTGCTTTCTATCTTCAACACCATCTCTTGCTGCCCTCTTTGTTCCTGCTGCTATACTTTTTGTATATCTCACAATTTTGCACATGCTCATACGATGCACAATTAGGAACGTCGATCTTAATGGGCAACTATCCGAGGGTACACAGGCGACGGAGAATGTCGATCTTGAGTTACTCGAACCGAATCCAAATCAAGGTTCTGACAGGGTTAGTCTGCATAGTTCTCAGACTGTATCATCGGAGGTCGAGGATCAGGAACACTCCCAGGTAAACAGTTACGAGATAGATCAGACTAAAGTATTTAAAAAAGAGTAATTAATGTTGGTACACAATTTCTAATTATTAATAATTTAAAAAATTTTCAATTTGTATAAAATGTAACCTTAAATTTTTTAAATATTATTTATTATTAGAAGTTATTGAATTATTACGAAATAAGTTATTGATCTACAAAGTTTGAAAAGAATAAAAAGTAATATTTTAAATATTATTAAAGCAAATTATTTAATATTTAAAAAATATTTCTAAAATAAAATTGAAATTGACATGATTTATTAAAAGCAAATATACTAGTAAATAACTTCACAATAATAGTAAATTAACATCATAAAATCTAGATAAATATTCTAATAGTGAAAATGCGATTTTTATGACTTCTTAAAAATATTTGGTGTTTGTTATACATGTATTATACATTGTCATTTCCTCAATGCGATTTGCCCATTTTCAGCTTGCGTACTTGGTACACTAGCAAGAGATGAGCTTCGTTATAATTTTAGATGTTAATTAAATCTTAATCATTATCAAAATATGTATGTTTGTTTAATTATATATTTACTTGTGAAACCAGACATTAAGTCTGACCCTCTTGAAATTGCTAACTAAATAACATTATTTAATAATTTTGAATTTCTTATTATAATTATTAAAATTATTATAAATTATTATTATTATTGTTATTAATAATATAATTAAAATTATAATTATTATAACGCTATACGATTTTATTAATTTAAATAATTATTTAAATACAGGTATATCTTTGATATCTTGGCTAATATAATTATCTTTAAAATTATAAATATTAGAAGCTTGTTCTTTTTTGTAATTTTAATGCATTAAACATATTTTTTATTGAATTAATTAAGGTATAAAAAATAAAAAAAACAATATTATATATATTTATTGAACATTTATTTACATAAATAAATAAAATATTATGTAACAAAATAATCAGGAGGTTTTTTGTAATAACATGTACACGTAAAAAGTTTATTAATAAATAAAACTCTTCGTTTTACCAAAAAAATCTTTTAATTATTGTATATCACTGAGATAAGGTGAGGTACAGTAGCCGAGGATTCTAACTACGCAGCACTTGGCGTATTTACATATGAACAGTTATACCACAGAACAAATTATTACGTTAATGTATATCTAAAATTTTTAACTTATTTAATTATTATACGTGATATTATATAATCTGTACTTTTTTTTGCAGATGACCCAACTGAAAGGACTCATAGTCGTTATGATTCTTTATTTAATAGTTTGGTTAAGTGCTGCCATGACTTCAGCGAATCTATTAGACATGTACATATCTTACAAAGAAACGATATTTGCCATACTGTACGCTGTCTCCGCGAGTTCATTGGGCATGTTTATATTACTATTCTATGGGATAGCACGAAGTGATGTTAGGGCTCAGTGGTTGAGAATGAGGTGTTGGCTAAAGCAAAAGAAGAATAGATGCTGCAGAACAAGGATCGTATGCGATGCCAATCCAACTATTCCTACACAGCCACTAGTGCCGTTAACAAGTGTGTTAATTAAGTATTTTTAAGAAAAATTTGAACCTAAAGATAATACTTATAAATTTTTTATTTTTAAATTAACTTGAATACTAATAAAGATTTCTATTTGTTTATATTTTTCAAAATTGAATTTTTATTTGTGAAAACAAAAAAATTATTTATTCTTTTATCTTTAATCATTTAGTCATTTTTATGAGTGAAGAAATAATATTTGGTACAGTTTCTGCATATCAAATGGAATGAAATAAAAGTACAATCAGCTCTTAAACTTTTACTGTTTTAAATTAAATAAATATTAAATAAAATAAAATAAAATAAAATAAAATTGTATTACTTAAGAACTGGAGATATTATTTTACTATTTCAACAATAAATTTCCAAGCTAATTTGCATATATTATTTGTTAAGGATAATAGTTTGTGATCAATGTATTTCGCATCATTCTTTTACATCATATATCATGTACTGAATATTAATTAAAACTTACTTATTTAAAATAATTAAAAAAATATTTTTCAATATTTACCTTCAAATATAAATTAATAAATAATGTAAGTATTTAATTTATTATTACGTAATGTACTTAGAATTTTTTAGGACAATTAATTATAAAAATTAATTTTTTAAGATTATGCTAGATTATCTTGTTCCTAACTATATAAAAATGCTTAATCTTGCTGTTAATTTCAATTGTTTTAATGTTTCAGTTCCACAGTTTTCTAATTCGCAAGTTGTGCAAGTCACTCCCGACACTAATTCTTTGGATTCGTCACGGCATACGCATGAATCGCAAAGTAGTTGCAATACTTTAAAACTTGCCTCAAATGAACCCAGCTGTTGTCTTGTCAAGCCGAATCTCGTAGTCAATGCTAATCTCGTGATGTTACACCGTCAGCAGTATCGTTCTAATAATTCTGTGACGACCTTCAATACGGAATCAGCGCCAGCTTCTGTCGAGATGTTTTACAATCCCCATCAGAGCGGTGTGGCTCGCAAATTTTTTAAGAAGCAGCGACGCAATATGATGAAAAATAGCAATCTTGGACCGAGAAAGCAGGGTGATGGGGGTGCTACGAGTGATAATGAGAGCTATGTCAGCATATCAAGACGACCTGTTAAAGTGGATAACAATATCGAAAGAAGCATACTAGGAAGCAGTTCCAAGGTCAATAATACTAATATACATGTTGAAATGAATCCAGTGAATGATGCTAAGAACGTCAATATTCTCTCGGATAGTGGTGGAAGTATGTCTGAAGATAGAAATCTTGCCTTAAGATACGTTATTGGGCAAGAGAATTTGAGTAAAAGTACCAGAAAAATCAATAACGAGTCTTCTGAGGTTCAAAATGGTTAGTATTTATGTATGTATGGTTCTTCTAGATATTACTGCTGTAAAATTATAATTTCCTAAAACTACGAAAATGTGATTACATTAAATGTTAAAGTTGCTTCTGGATATTAAAAAAATATTAATTAAATGTATTTTAGAACTAAAATAGCAGAACATCCATGTTGAATAGAATAAATATTTTTGAAAGTATAGATGAACTATAAAAAATGTGTTTTTAGATATACAGGATCTATAATCTGCTTGTTATTTATCCGCATCTATTTGATATTAATGGAACTAAATTTATATTAAGTACTTTTCTTACTTCATAATTTATTTAATATGTAACATGGTTTTTGGTGTTGTCTCATCAATAAACGTATAAAAAGGATATTAATATCTTTTAAGAAAAAATTTCAAATTTTCCCGATAACTTGTGTTACTTCCACCGTATATGAATCGACGCGAATCTTGAGTAATTTGAAAAAAGTAGTTTGGCTTACATAGGGCTTAGTTCTTCCCCTTAAACAATGATTTGTTTTTAATATTTTTTTAATATTTGTTTTTGTTTTTAATATTTTTTAAATATTTGTTTTTGTTTTTAATATTTTTTAAATATTTGTTTTTGTTTTTAATATTTTTTTAATATTTGTTTTTGTTTTTAATATTTTTTAAATATTTGTTTTTGTTTTTAATATTTTTTTAATATTTGTTTTTGTTTTTAATATTTTTTAAATATTTGTTTTTGTTTTTAATTTTGGATTTGTTTTTAATATTTGTTTTTAACAATGATTTAAAAAATTATGAATGAGATGAAGTGGGAATAATGTATGACTTGGACTTATATCTTCGATGCAAGCCAAATGTATCTTTTTCAAGCGTCTTGTGCATACTCCTTCGTAATCGATCCGACTCCGAAGTCACTCAACTACATTTTTTATTTAGGAACATGCGCTATTGCTTTCTCTCTCTTTGCCTTGCCATCCGGTACCGAATGAGATTTTGTTCTGAACTGTTTTAGATTCATCGCTCTAGGAATTTCACAGTGTAGCTGTTTCAGTATTGAAAATTGTTCACATGAGATTCGTCGCAATTTGGTTGTAGTCTCTTTGGTCAATAGAAGTGCTCTTGACTTATTTGAGACAAGTAAAGTTAGCTTAAACTATATGAGTGAGATTAATTTGAATACAAACAAAGCGATGTTCAAGCTGTGCGAAAGGAATTGGCTTGGATGTGTGAGCTATGATGGCTTAAGCACCACCAGGTATCTTAATACTTCCGAAGATTGTAATGTCGTCATGCCTATATTGGTCCATAGTAATACTGAATCAAATGTTCTAGTATCATTTCAAGTTTTTGAGCGACATTTGAGAAAGTCCCGGAAAAATTGTTCTAGTAGATCAATTCGTGTTGAGTTCTGAATTAATCGAAGTCTTAACGAACATCTTAAAAACAACGATTTGGCATACTTAAAACTTACTCGCTCTACGTAGATAATGGTTTTGAAAAGGACGAGTCAATGTTTACATTCTTTTGCGATGACAATATTTTTTTTGGGTTCCAAAATTGAATGAAAATATTTCTTTTTAGGTTCCAAGATCCGTTTTAAAATATTTGTGAAGAACCGTTGCTATAATTGTGTTGTGTTCTTTTGCAATAATTTTCTCCGATCCCTTCTGAATTATCAATATTAATTTCAGTCGTGGAAATCGTAGACCTGCATATACAAATACGCACAGATTCGCACAAGATAAAGTGAGAAAAATGTACGTCAGCGATCTACATTTTTAGCGCAAATTAGATATATTTTAATCTAAACAAATATGCAAAGGGTTACAAAAGCAATTTTGAAAAGAAAAAAATACATTTTAATTCCATTATAGAACCATAAAAATATTCGGGAATTAAACCATTAAATAGTAATATGAAATTGTAGGTATCTAATTATTCATAATATATATTAATCATATTTTGATTTTTTTATTATCTTTATTACTAATATATTTGATGTTATGCAGATCACAATCTATAAACTATTTTTTTTAATTTTTGAGCTAGAGTGTGTAACGGTGAAAAACAGATTTTTCTACAGCACTTGACTATAAAAAAATTTATTTAGTAAATTGTACATCTAAATACAATAATTATTTATCACGCTTAAACTGAAATATGTATTAATTATGTGTCAACAGATTTTGTAAATGTTACTATATTGTAATTTGAAGTTAGGTAGAAATCCAGAGTAACAAAAAAATTTATTAAAAATTATTTTAAATTCATTTTTATATTTCATATTTCTGTTAATTAACAGAAAAAATAATTAGTCATAATTCAAGAAAAAGTAAAAAGTCATAATTATCAGATTTATTGATATTTAACAGGGAAATGAAATGATAAATATATTTATATATTTATTCACATTAAAAATTTCTATTTCACTTCCACTTTCCATTCCAATTTCATTTGTTGAAATAATATACTAATCGAAAGAAAATTTATTAGTTAATATTGTTAATTTTATAAGCTAGAATTTTAAAACGTGAAATTAAAATTTGAAAATTGTAATGGCAGGTACAAGTCGGTGCAAATGTCAACCGATGGTAAATCATGCAACCTGCACTAGTTTTTACGAGTCAAATACAACGGAATCAAAGATCGAGGAAGAAAAGCGAATTCTTAATATCTCGCAGCATGTGAGCCTTGAATGCAGTTTCGAACTAAAATCGACGACGCAGATCGCGAGTGAACACAGTAAATACAATCTTTCGGATGTCGAGACGATATTAACTAGGTCAAATGACGGCGTATCTAATAGGAGACTGAGCACGAATGAGATTACATCCACGGACAGAGACCAGAAATTTTCCAGACCTAGGTTGGCCAGAATTTCTTTTTTCATGAATATAACTACAAGACCGATTAGTCTTTTCTTCATACACAATTTTTAATTTTTAAGAGATATCCATATATCAACAAAATTTCTTAGTATTCTTTCAATGTTTTTGAGACAAAATCTGAAAAATTTATTTGAAAATATATTTCAATGTAACGGAAATATATTTAGAAATTATTATAAATTAATGTATTTATATAAAAATGTTAATATATCCTGCAGTGTATATTGTTTCATAGAATCGTGCAATGTTATGTTTGCATAAAAATCATTCGTAACATTAAAAGACGAAATTGCATTTAAATGTTTTTAAATATTTTTTCGATCTAATCTTTCACAGCTTAATTTTAATATTAATAATTTATTTTAAATCAAATACTGATTTTTCGTAACAGGTAAAATTGTAAAATTGTTCATAGATAATTATCATAAGCAAATAGTTCTATTTTCTTCCGGAAATCTGTCGCATACAAATTTAACGTGCACAAACATTTGTTGGCAGGACCTATGATATATGCAATCATCATTCTGGCAGTTTGAGTTCGCTTCCTCTAGAAGAATACTCGGCCATCTCATTGCGAAGAGAAATCAATTATCGAAGTCCATTGAAACACACGACGAGTTTGGGAAGCTCACGAGTTTTTGATGACTTTGAGAAGATTTTCCGTGAGCCGAGGTTTGTTAATATCTCGGAGAGGTGGCATCCGGAATTAATGCTCTTCGCATCTACGATAATGTCACCAGCAACCTCAGAAACTGAAGTTATTCTGAAAGAAGACGAAGAAGGTATTAATAATGTTGCCAACGCGGTAGTATCGCTTATTGAGGATAGCAAGTTGGAAATGGGTGAAACCCTACAGCTCTATGATTTCGGACAAAAGAATAACAAGGATGATCACCATTATCATAAGCAGCATCACGCTAATGATAAGGAATACAGTCAAGAAATGAGAAACAATGACGGTGGGCCGTGCTACAAGAGCAATGAAAATGATGAATCCATGGAGCCTAAGACGATGAACGTTAAAAAGGAGACGAGTGTATGAGTTGGCGTGCGTTAATAGGAAGCGAATAACTCTTAATTCTATCTTAAATTTTATTTTTAATTTTATTGAAAGAAGTGGCAAAAATCTTTCTTTTTTGGAAAATCAAGGTGTAAAAAATGTAGTATTTAATGATCTGCAAACGTTTTCCTAAAATTCAATGTCACCAGTATAATTTTATAATTTATTAATTAATTTTTGAGTTTCCTTTGGAAAATCTTTAAATTTCATAGAAAATTTTATTGTAATTAAATTGTTTTCTTAAGAGCTTAGTAAAACTTCATTAATCATTTAAGATAATTATTACTTAAGTCACATAATTTTTTTAGCATATGGATTTGTATATAATTTCTATTTAATTTCCATTTAATTAAATTCCTTAATTAAAATTTTAACAAGAAAACGTGAGGATGTGTATCTTTAATCTAGAAAGTGTCTCTTTCCTTAGGCTGTTAACTCTAAATTATTAAATGAATATTTTATTTAAATATTTATCCTTTGTAAAATTATAATTTAATAATAAAATCATCATTTTTTTAATCACAAGAATTTAAAATTATGTTTCTAATTTTAAAAATAAAAGAATTTGAACTGTTAATAATAAATACCTATTAAGTACTTGAAAGATAAAATCGACATTTCTACATATTCTGAAAAATTGGTGAATTACATTTTTTATCAAATAAAATATTAGTTTTCCAGGTAATTATTAATGTTTAAAATACGTATTAAATCAATTAAATTTGATAGGCTGAGAAGTCTGATATCTTTTTGTTAGTTAATATATTTTTGGCTGGTGAAGATATTTCAAAAATTTTTAAAGATTAGAATTGAAATTTTTACCAACAATTATTTAACTTCTTGTATCATTAAGTTGTGTTATATCTACATGTTTTTAAACAGTTTTATATCAATTATAAATTAAATTTTGAATAATTTATAATAATTGATTTATTTATGAAATCTATTGGTTATCCTTAATCCATTATTAAATGTAATAGAATAGGCTTAAATTTGTTTTTAAGTGGTATTATATAGTTTCTTAACTATTAAACAGACGATCAATATCGATAGAGTGCGGCGATAGTTTATTTGATATGCATATTATATATGAGTATGCCATGATGTATCCTAATTACAGTATAAAACAATTATAGAGTATATATAATTGTAATATAAAAATGACGGAATTGGAATGTCTGTGGAATATGCATTATCTTTAAATTAAAATAATAATAGGAAGAAAAAGGATTTAAATACACATAATTATAGAATTTAATTTTATTAAAATATAAATGTTCTTGAATTACTATTTCATGATATGCAGTATTTTTTGTAGAACTCACAAATTACATGCATTGAAATACGAAATTACTTTTTAAATAAAGTTTGGAAATTGTGGCGCTGGAAAGATAAGAAAAAATTTTGACTTGAAGATTGGCAAATAGTGTATCAGAACAGCGCCTCAGAGTTCACTGATTCAGTGTTGTAAATATTTTTGCTGATGTAATATTGTTAGTTGAGAACCAAATGAATGGGTGAATGATCCTCGTCAGCTCTGAGAAATGTAGTCTTTATGGAGGCCATATTGAATTTGATAATAACAAGTTTGTAGACAAGTGGGCCTTGGTGTTTTATGAAAAAATCGGCATACATACGCTCATTTTGAGACACAAAAAGACAATCGCGTGGTGTGCGGCCTGCGGGAAATACGAATAATTTTCGGTGGTGTTGCTGTTTTCTTCTTTAGTCACAAATGTGATAAATGTCGTAGCTAAGATAATAGAGATTTGAGGGACGACAAAAAGACAATCTCGCAGAGATTGCAATGACCGAGGTGTAGAGCGGATATTCGATATGGTTACTAATATCCTTCGTTGATGTTACTAATATCCTTCGTTTATGTTACTAATATCTTTCGTTGATGTTAGAGTTTGGTATGAGGAGTGATACCACATGAAAAACTTCGATGCTTAAAGTAATGTAGTTCGTGAAAAGGCATTTAATAATAGTTACAGTTAATTTTACCTCATTAGTAAATCATACATGCTCATGTACGGAAGAAGACTTCACGTTTCAACTTCCAACTAAGAGCGGCTAGCTACCTGGACAAAGGCGAAAGTGTCGAACTCCGAAATTTCTTATGGCGCTAAATAGCTTATGGAAATACCAAAAATGATAGTCCTACCTGATTCGGTGATTCTACTTATTACTCTAGGAATCTTCGAAGAGTATAAGAATGAGAGAATATGGAAGAGCCTTAGGTTAATGTTCAGACCCAATCCATGTGAAAAGACTTACCTTTCTTTTCAAAAAGTATATAAGCATTAGATGCTACTAATTAACGTTTAAATTTAAAGCATAGAATGTGAAAATACTTTCATTGCCAGTTTGGGTGGCTGGTAGTTGCTTCAAAGCATTCATAGTAGTAAAGAAAGCTAGAAAAGAATTGTATCGTTCACAGAGAACGTACTAGGTGGAATAAAAAAATGAGCAACCACTTCTGTTTTTCAAAGGTTTCCTGGAGTCTTCTTTTCTAAACAGTTTAATAATTGCTAAACCTTGATGATATTTGAAACAAAAGAATCGCTCAGATAAAAGAAAAGATTGATACTCTTGCTGTTTACCAAAAAATTGGGATAATCTCATCTTTACAAAGAAAAAAGTAGAGGGATAGTGGGCAGTGTCTGATCAACTGAAATATCGAAATGTTAAGCCACAGTTGACAGACTGCAATGTATTTTTTAAGCTATAATATAGATGCAGTATAAGCTTCTTCAGCCTCTTATATAAGGTAAAATTTAGAATATAACCATTCTTGGAAAGATCGTCAGCACTGGTTAACTCTTCATCCCACACGAAGAAATTGTCTCACTTACTTTTAAGATTTTTAAGCGAGATTTATATTCGAAGTCAGTGTACTCAGCTAAGACTTTATTCTTTTTAGCATTAATAACAACACTGTTAATGTTAATGTGGAACGAAAGATTGTTTCTGTGTTTGATAGATTTAATTAATCAAGTTCTACCATGTTAAAGGACATGGTCTGACTAGAAAAAGCTGAAAAGAAATGTCGGATCTGGTGGTGGAAGAGCAATGCAGAACTACGTCTGTTGAGTAAGAGAACGCGGATGTCGAGCTAGCGTGACATAGAAATAGTGTAAACTTGCTCACATGAGAGAGAATGATAGAAAGCGAAAGATACAAGTTCCTTATGTATAATCAATGAGATAATTTTGTATTCTTGGGTATAATCGGTCTTTTTCTGGAATAGAATTTCGGATATTCGGTAGAATGAAAGAAGTGAAACGGTTTTGTTTATCTGCTGTTTAAATATATTAAACGGTCAGCGACAATCTGCCTACCGATAATGATCATTTGCAAGTCCATCATATATGCGTCTCGGAGATAGTTAGCGAATTCGTTCCAAAGTAACTATTTTTGTATGTATATATTATGTTACGAAACCTGTTCCAACATTGTCAATAAGCACGAAGAATCTACATATTAAGAAAAAGATAATAAAGATGATTATTAAAAATGATATTGATTTTTCGAAAAATCAAATAATTCTTAAGTTATAGTTTCGAATTCAGAAATGCAACAGGTTAAATGAAACTTTATGACTTTTTTCACGTAAAATAAAATTCTCAATCTACAATACTCCTTTTAATGTCATGACGTTAAAATTAACTACAAGCTTTTTCAACAATTTTTTACTTCACTGAACTATTTTGTTAATACTCATTAAATTATAATTTTTTATAATACGTATATTTTGTATATAAATGTGAGCTCTAAATAAAATAATATAAATGTGAGATTATGTTCAAAATTATTTTATTCCACGAATTCTTATGCACCACTTTTAAAAAACAGAAACAGTAATGTATCATCAATTATTAAAAAATATTATCTCTAAATTATTTAGTATCTGAAAATTGTTATTGGACTTTAAAAGGCATGATTAAATTAAATAATATCAATTTCTTGTAGTTCAAATATTGTAGTTTTTATAAAGAAATTCGAATTTCTTTATCGGATTTCTAATATGAAGTTTTGATATGAGTCCGAGGTTTCCAACGTCGGAACTCCAACAAAATATAAAATTTATCAAACCTTGAAATTTCTTTAAAAAAAACTGCGTAAACCATATAACTAGGATACAATATGAATAAAAAAATAATATAACTCTAAAAACACGAGTTCCGACGTTGGAAACCTCAGACTCTTGATCAATATCTAATCTATAAGCTTGTGCTTGTGGAATGACAAAATTGATTTTATATTAAATATATTACTTTTCGAACACATATATTTCCATAATTACCTTAAATTAGAATCTCATGAAAATATGAATGTTCATCAATTTTATTATTATTCGAAATTAACTAATTTCAGTCGTTATTAGATACATTATTTTAAAATATAAGTAAAATTTTTAGTAAAGTTTTAAGTATTTCACAATAAAATTATAGGAAAATTTTTTTTTCCTATAATTTGTCTAAGCTGGATGATCAGGCGTGTCCTTCCATACTCTCTGTTGCTATTTGGTGTCATCTAGATGCACCAAAATCTATCGATATATTTTGGTGATATCCGCCATAAACATTTATTTCCAGCATTTCCAAGGAGTAATTACTGTAGTGATGTGCTGTAATATAGGTCTGATATGAAGGATATGATTTAACGATTTTTTTGTAAAAAAATTTGTGAAGCATCGAATATGACGCGAAACTTCTTATGGGTGCTGTCTCCGTCTACGTGATGGCTACAAAGCATCCCGTTCATGAAGGGTCAATGAACGGCTACATGTCCTTAGCGACATAGAGTCTGATATGAATTATGCATACTACTCAGCTAAGGATGGATCTTTGGTCCATCTTCGGTCGATGGCACGGATAGACTCTTCATAACAGATAAATGCAACCCCATTAGAAGAAGTGGTATCTTCACCAGAGGAGATGTCTCTCCTCTTCCTTCAATGATTTGCAAGTGATAAGGGAAATTCTCGAAAGTTCGCGTAGGAATTGAGCCGCTCGCTCGATGATTAAGGAGTTTTCCAAGGCTAGATCAACGAGTGCTCGAAATCTTATAACTATCTTTCTTGGTGACTCCAAGACAAGTGAGGCCATATTTAGGAGCATTGCTGACTGCTGAATACCCTTGTGCCTCAAGAGGTTGCATGACACTCAGAAAATCTTGTGACCTATGGTTAAAATTGCCACCGGATGTTTGAATTCAACATATTTGGCTTTTAACGATGTGTAGTGATATTCTCTACATCTCATGAGAGAAGTGATAGCCTTACACATCCGTTCCCGATTGAAGCAGTTGCGGCCCAGTCAGAATTTTTGAACGAAGTTAAGGCATGATAGATCAGTGATTTAAAACTTATATTGTGCGGTTATTAAATGAGAAACACATAACGCAGCGTAAATTTTCATCACGCCCGTTAATATGGAAAAACGGAGTGGAAGGATTACAGGATAAAAAATCGGGAAAAGACTAGAGGGTCGAATGCCCCTTTAAAGAAATACTAAATATTTTAAAAGAAAGGTATTTATTACTCACTTAATACAAGTCAATAGATCAGCTACCAGGTACAAAATTTGAAGGTGAACTCTCTTTTGCATGAATAAATGTGCCCTTTTTATATAAAATTTACAGTACAAGCGGTATAGTCAAAGAGGGGATTTTTATGACTTTTCCCGGAAAAGTCTGTACAGCTTGTAAACAATTTTCATTTTTATTAATTTTTTAGCGTTTATATTTAATTAATTACTTAACTGCTTATAAAATTCGGTTCGTTGTCTCCTTTTCCATAATTGTACAGTTTTTAATTTATAAATTTATTAATATTTAACCTGTTTTTAGTGATATTAGTTATATTATTTTTGCATAATAATAGTAGTAACTATTATTTTTGTGATATTTATTTTTACTAATTTTCATATTAGTATTATTATTATTATTTTTTACTATTTTCTTTGTTTACTATTTCATTCTCTTTAATTGCATAGAAAACGTTATTAATAATGGGTTTTTTATTTTTGTTAATATTTACTTATTTCAATTTTTATCCCCCCTTTTTTTCTATTTTACTCCCCCTTTTTGTTATATTTGTATATAAATATAACAACAATAATCAATGAGAAAAAATAATAATTGAGGCATTTAATTTTTATCCTTATAATATTACTTATTTTTGCTTAAATAAAAATTTCCATGTTATTAACTATATTAACTATATTAGGTTTATTTAATAATTATGTTATAGTAATTTATTATGGCTATAGTTTTACAATTTTATTTTGTTTTTCTTTCTTATTTTTGATTATTTAAATTTTAACTTAATTAATTATTCAATAAAAATTAAAATAATATATATGAAAAATACAATTCCCTTATTTTTTTGTGCAATTATACGGTCACAGAATGTACATGTATGCATGTGTGGGTGTGCAGATACAAATACGCATTGAGAAAAAAAATGTCGTTGTGTATATATGCGTACGACGTTCGGTTACTTGCGAGTGCAACTACTCAATACGAGTGTGAGTGTAGGCTTCTGGCTGGCTCAAAAACAAATGCAGGTATAGTCATAAACATGTCATGGTTATGACTTTTCGCCCTGACATTCCAGGCCTAGGTGTCGAATTTAGAATCTTTTTAAATTTTCTTATTGGAGAGAGAGAGAGAGAGAGAGAGAAAGAGAGAGAGAGAAAAGGGAAAAATATTTCTTTTACGAGAAAAAAAAAATTCTTTTTACTCTCGATAATTTCAGTGAGACGATGTCGTAACAAGTCGCATACTTATACTCGAATAAGATTGTTATAATTATAGTAATATAAAAAATTCTACATTTTGCTTGAATTATATATATGTAATATATTCATAAACACTTATGAAGGTATAATGGTCTTATGTAAATTTCATTCTAAAGAAATTATTATTGTTATTACTATAATTAATAAAAATACACTTTTAATTTGAGAAAGATTTTTTTGTAGAATCAATCTTTGATTTTTCGTTATTTTTACTTAAATATAAATGTATAATTGATTATACTCTTCATTTATCGTCTTTATTATTAAATACGCGCCAACTGATTCGCGTTGTTACATATACCTTGCGCTGATTCGTCGAAGTGTTTCGCCAAGCAGCGCGACGCCCAAATTGATTATATAATATAAAATATTTTATTATAGATAGATCGTATATTATAATCAAAAGGTCTTACATTGTAGATAATAAAAGATATTTCCTATCGTTTAATAAATGCAACATATATAAATAATCATATTTAAATAACTAAATATATTTACTATTTATAATATATTATAATTATGTATTGCATTATGTAGGCGGTTTAACGGTGTAACAATTAGTATAATCCATAGGCGATCCTTATTGTATGCTCTGATACCATTGGTATTGTCTGTAATGATGACCATTGTCAAAATGAACTCTTAGCTTCTTACAATATTTTTTTAATTATATTTATTATAATAATAATTATTAATTATTTTTTAAATATATTTTATAATATAAATTGACTACATTCAGATAATTTGATAATATAAGGCTTTTAAAACATTTATTTGAAAAGTATCAAATATATTTTGTGTGACTACTGTATATGTATAAAGTTTATAAGTATAAAATTTGCAATATCAATAAAAATTAAACAGATTAAAAAATGATTAGGTTATTATCTTGACCAATAAATTCTAAAAATGGCTGAATATAGTGTTACGTGCGAAAAATATCGCATGTACATGCTCGTGTAAAAAGTTGAAGGAGAAAGCGCCGATTGCCTAACTGCTGCAATACTCGCCATCGGACAGCTTCCGAAAGCAGAGATGAGATTGTACGGGCAGCATCGTACTGGCTTTGACCCCGTACTTGGTAAAACATCCATAAATATATCTATATGTACATTGCAAGCGCTGATCACGTGCGTGTATATAACTTTTTAAGTTTTTAATAATAAATAAAGTTTATTTATTATATCTTCACTGAGAAATTGTTTATTTACTATTCCTTTTATTACGATATTCTGGATAACATTTGCAGTTCAGCCTTGAAGAAAACGTGCATCGGAGCAGCAATGTAGCAACTAGAAGCGAATCAATTTGAGATTTCGTTAATGCAAGGTGAATGAAAATCATATTTTGAATAAGCCGCGAACAAGCGCAAGCGTCCTCAAACGACATTGCAAATAAACGTACATTAGTGGGTAAACCGAATATAAATACAGTAATTGTTTATTATACATTCGAAGACATAATTTAGATGTATTTATAACTTAAGTTGGTTTTTGGTAATTGAAAATTATTAAAAACAACATTACTCACTATTTCATGCTGGTAAAACTGCTTTTGTCTGGGATAAATAATTCATTATGTAATAAAAACTATAAGCATTAATTTATATTAGATTTACTTATGAAACAAATTTTTTTAAATTTATACGATATTTATATAAAATATTTTATCAAAGATAAAATACAATACTACAGTTATTTATTTATTATCTTTAAAAAACGTAGAAAAATATGAATAACTTTTTTAAACAATCAGATTATTTGTAATATTACAAAAGATGGAAGCAAGCAACTCAAACTCCTATACAGAAAATACAGGAATAGTTATCGTTGGTGCCGGTATTGCTGGATTGGGAGCTGCTATAACATTAGAAAAATCAAAGTTTAGAGATTACATATTAGTAGAAGGTGCTTAATAAATACGTAATTTGTATATTTATGATGTATGTAAATTACAAATTATTTCTTGAATGTGAAATTTTTTTAATATAATATTTAGTTTGGAAGACAGATAAAACACTTTAATTTAATAGAAATGAAATAGTTTTTATTTATATGTGTACATTGACACACAAATATTAATGTAATCAGAGAATTTTTTATATTACATTATTATTTTCTAAAATATAAAATATAAATATCTATTAAAAATTTAAAATTTTTTCTAGCACAATCACAAATTGGAGGAAGAATTTGCTCAGTACCTTGGAAGAATGGTTGGATAGAGAAAGGTGCACAATTTCTACATGGTAAAGGAAGTGCGTTAGCTAAACTTTCTGAAGAAAAAGGTTTTCTTTCCAATGTTGAAGCTGTAGAAGGCGAAGGACTTTATTTAAGAGAAGATGGCACTAAAATAGATCAGAAATTAATAACAGAAGTTGATAAAATTGTTAATAATATTATGACAGACTGTGAAAAATATGCAGTTAATAATGAAATTCATTATGTAGATATCAAACAAAATATAGGTACAATTTTAAGAGCTAAATTTTATAAATACTTAAAAAGTGCAGATGATCCATTAGATATAAGAAATGCAAAAGAAGAACTTTTTGATTGGAATGTTAGATTTCTTGCTATTGATAATGCATGTACAGTACTGGATGAACTTTCAGTAAAGAGTTGGGGAAAATATAAGGTAAAAATTATAATTTTTATAACCGTATTCCTACAATTTTATTTACAATTTTTCAAATGAGATTATTTATTGTTATAAATTACTATTGTAGTCTGTTAGTGGTCCAAAAAATAATATTTTTAAATCTTATTATGGTTCCATAGTAGAATCAATTGCTAAAGAATTAACAAAAGGCAATCTAAGATTAAATAGTCCAGTCAAGAAAATTGAATGGAGTGAATTAATAAACTCAGATAATCCAAAGCCAATTATTATCACATTACAAAATAATAAAAAAATAAAAGCAAATTGTATAATAGTTACTTGTTCTTTAGGTTTCTTAAAAGAAAATCACAATAACTTTTTTATACCAGCATTACCAACTTATTTGACTAGAGGAATTGAAAGTCTGGGATTCGGGATAATAAATAAAATTTTTCTTGATTTCGAGCAACCCTGGTGGGAGCCGAATATTAAGGGATTCCAGTTTTTATGGAAAGAAACAAAAAATTCATACAGTAAAGATTCAGTGCAAGATAAACTCAGTCCGTGGACTAGAGATATAACTGGTTTTGATGTTTTAATAGATCAGAAAACTGTATTATTAGGATGGGTAGGAGGAAAAGGTGCTTATATTATTGAAACATTAAGCCAGGAACAAATCATACATGATTGTGCTGAACTTTTTAGATTTTTTTTAAAAACTAATAAGGTACCTAAAGCTAGAAAATGCTTACAAAGTCGTTGGGCAAGTAATCAATTTATAAGAGGTGGTTATAGTCATATAACCAAAAAATGTGATGTTACTGGAGTTTCACCAGCTACTTTATCAGAGCCAATTTGGGGATCAGTCCAATGCAATATAAAACAAAAGGTGACTCATTATAATTTATTCATAATTTTATACAAAGCATTAACTAAGTTTTTTGTAATCTATAATTTAAAAATGTTTTTATATTTTCAATTATAGTGTAGGAGTTACAGGAATAAATTATTTTTTTCTAAGTTTTCTCAAATTCATTATTCATATGATTTTTAAAATAGATAAGTATTTTATTTAAACAAAAAAGCAATTAATTTAATATCAAAGAAGTGTACAAAAATAATATAAAATAAAATCATTTTTTGAAATTCAAGTGTAACATAGTATTCCTCAAATATCTAGTTTTTAAAAATCACGTTCAACATTAATTTTACCATGAATCTTTAATAATTAATTTATTTTTAAAATTTTATCATAGGTTAAGTTTTCTGCCAATCTTTAATGGACTGTATCAATTTCTTCTAAGCAAACATTAAATTTTCATTACAATATATAGTGCTTGACTTTAAACAAATGTATAACACAAGTCTTTAATAAAGTTTCAATTAATGAAGTTGAAATAGAAGTTTTTGTACATTGTTGACTTTTATAAAAAAGCAAAATATTAAAATATTCAAAAGAAGTATAAAATATCAAGAATTTACTAGAGGGAAATAAATTTGTTATAGGTCAAAATATTACATTTTTTAAACTTGATACTATTGCTTTGTTAAATTTAAATAATATGGAATAAAAAAGATTTGAAAATAAAAAAATATTATATATTATCTAATAAGAAGTTCTACAATTTAAACGATTTTTCTATTACAGACACACAGATTTAATAATTCTTCATACTATGCCAAAAAATATTACAATTAATTTTTAGTATGTTAAAGCAGATAGATAGTTCTAAGTTCAGTATTGTCTTAATAAGTGTTTTACAATTTATTATAAAAGTCGAGAATGTTTCTCATGTCAAAATATACTTATTTATAATCGTTTTATAGATAAATAATATTGTAAAATTTATTTTTTATGTTTCTTGCAGCGCCTTCCAATTTTGATGCTGGCAGGAGAAGCTACTCATGAAAATTTTTATTCCACAACTCACGGAGCCTATGATAGTGGCATAAAGCAAGCTCAAACTTTTCTAGAATATTTTACTTCATAATAATATAGTATGCAATAAATTAATAATCACATTATCATTATTATCATTAAAAGTGACTTGATTTGTGAATAATCTTTTGATATCTATGCATTGCCAATTTATGTATTCAACTATTCATAAGCATTTGAAAAAAAAAACATAATTTTTATCTTACTGTAAAAAATTTAGTGAAAACTTTTTTTTAATAAACCTGGAAAGTTCAATTTTTACTTCAAATTCATATTTCTATCAATAAGAACTTTATTTGTTTGAATAGTAAAATATTTTACAGTCAATATTCTTTTTATTTTCATGTCAACTAGATTGGCTTATATATTTACTGCATGATATACTTTGGTTGTATATTTTAACCTAATTAATTAGTTAATAATTAAATTTCCATTAAAGTATTATACTGTAATCTATTTTTTATGAAGATTATATTTTATATTTTGTGTAATTATTTAATTTTTGTTATTAAGACATATATTTTCAGAATTTTATAGTTTATTAATATATAAAATATTATTTATATATAAAATATATAAATATTATTTACTAGTAGATTTTTAAGAAACTTATATTTTTATACCATCTTATGCAAAATGATATAGTTGAATTTAAGTATTCTCAAACCAATACAGTTTTTACTATTAACTCGTTTTCCACAGAGTGTTAAACGTAGATCGTACAATTTGTAATTTTTTAAAACTTATTCATTTTCTGTTCTTTCACAGTTATTAAAAAGTTGTTGTAATATATATTCTATTTACTTAAGATATTATAAAACTTATATTATTATAACTTTATTATATAACTTTTTCATGTTGATCAATTATTTGCCCATAGTACTAAAAACTATCTAGATAATTAAATAATTAATACTTTTACATTACTTTCCTTTTATGGTACTACTTTTATTCCCTTTGTTAATAAATAACTGAAGTGTTGAATGTCTTTGTTTTTTGTTAAATGGACAACTCATAAGCAGCTCACATGCTGAAACGCTGTTGTTACAATGTTTCTTAGTTGTATATTAGGCCTAAGCACCAGTCTTTTACAACTACCTCAAGAAAAAAATATTGCAGTTAACAAAAATTGTGCTTATTTATTCATTACAAATTCAATAGGTAAACTAAATCAGTAATTAGGCAATTATGATATACACGCAAGTAAAGCAATATTATTTTCTACATATGCATTAGTTAGTTTTTCATCTTTGAAGATGAAAAACTAATTCCGCTAATCCTTGCAAAATTTGTCCATTGTTACAAAATTTTTAAACTTTATAGCTAAAAACTGGTAAGCCTTAATTTGAAAAACGTAATAATATTTAAGAGAGTTATATAAACAGGTAAACAAATTAAAAAATACAATATATTTGTGAAATACAAAAATAGTTTTTCAAACCATAAGAACACATTCATTTCTAATAAAAGGAGAAGAAATACGGTAAAATTATAATCTAAATTAGGCAAGAATATCCAATCTTAATATTTGAGTTTGAAATAACAAGTACAGGAATAAAATATTAATTAAAACTTACAGTCTAAACAAGTAGTTATAA
Organism: Wiebesia pumilae; assembly: GCA_018907045.1. Taxonomy (NCBI): domain Eukaryota; kingdom Metazoa; phylum Arthropoda; class Insecta; order Hymenoptera; family Agaonidae; genus Wiebesia; species Wiebesia pumilae. Next base: position 648,693 of record JACCHZ010000140.1, on the reverse strand, counting down.
TGCTTAAATAACTTAAAATTCAGATAAATAGTAAATAAGATGACCAGAAACTGTTGTCAGGTAATTGTGTACTTGCCACAAAATTTGTAGATATGTGAAATCTGTATCCATCAATTTACACAATCAACACTGCTACGTGGCTTCAGGGAGTGGCGTACGTATTATTAATAATAAGAGATTTTGAGCTTGTAGCTTGAGCGTGTAAAAATTATTTTTTATCAAAATGATTAGAATGACTTCTTTGAAAATAATAATAATCCCGTGACTCAAATTCTTTACAGCACAAATTAATTACCAAATTTATATTAGTACACAAATGAATTAATTCAGCCTCATATATTTATAAAATATTAATCGCAATCGATGCAGTCAATATACAGGAAAAAACATGAATTCATGAATGGCATCAAGTATTTATTTAAAATAATTCTATATTATAATAAAATAATTTATATATTGTAAATGTTATTCTCAAGCATAGGCTGATCATTAATTGCGCCAAAGAAAATCATCCGCTTCTACCTCCTCTTAGGCAGGAAGGTAATAAACTACTGCAGGTAGCGATAAGAGTAACCTTCAAAGCGAATATTATTCTTAGCAGTTTGAATGTAATGTACATGTGTATTCCATTATTCAAAAAAATAAATCTGATTGTACATTTATATTTAACATTAGTCTTTATAGTTTAGTAGCTACTTGAACCGTCTCATCCTTACAATATGATTAATTAATAAAAATTAAACTTATCCTTCTTACCAAATTTCTGCCCCGTCAAAATAATAATATAAAATTCTCGCGCTTTCTTATGCGTACCCAACCTAATCATTTCTCTTACACTCAACTTGATTACTTATTGGTATGCATCAACATTGCATTGGTGAGTTTTTCAAGTTATAATGATACACGTATATTTAATAAACACCTTACTAATTGGTCACACGTTCGAAAATTGCACTAAAATTGTTCGTTAAGATTAAAAAATAATCAGAAATATTTATAAATAATATAAATAATTCATAAATATTTATATATCAGATAAAAATTATCATGGTATTTATTAAAATTAATGTATTAAAAATACAATTGTCACTTGAATAAGTAATTGAGGTTCACTTTAACAAATATAATTAAAATGCAAAACAATTATTTAAACTTCCTAATTATAAAACAAATAAAACTATAAATAATAGCGTACAACTAAAATCTAAAAAAATAATATTGTAACGTTGAAACGTATTTTAAATTTGGCATCGTCTGTTACGCATGTTTACACGCAAAAGATACGACAATTAACGTATAAAACGTTCAAAACTATACTCAAAACTATATACTATAGTAAAAAACAAAAGCTGTCGCCAGTACAATTTAATTGCTTTTAAAGGAATAATATCCACATTACTTCAAAAAAATTTAATAGCATTGCTATAATAAAGAAATTCATTGTATCCAATAAATATTTCATTATTCAGTTACCTTTCATATATATTTTGAATAATATTCATTCTTAGTCTTTTTGCAATCGACAGTGAGAAAAGTAAAGTGGTTTAGTATTTATAAAAAAAAGACGTCCAACTCTACGTCAGCGCAATAAATGTTCATCACTTATCACGCGATTTGTTGAAGGCAAATCCGAATGGCTTTCACCACGATAAAGCGGTCTAAAGACCCAAAAAAGAGGACACGCGTTTCGCAGTCTTCTTTGAATAAAACATAGATTCGTGTTCGGCAATCGGTGATATAAGACATGCGTTACGTAATCTTATCAACCAAACAGTATAAACACAGAAATATATATATATGAATAACAAACGATTCACTCTCTCAAAAAACATTTATTAATCAATTCAACAACTTGTATTTTCTTCAACAAGAGCGAGGGATTTTATACCGTAAGGCTTTTCTCTCTCAGATCCAAATAAACTTTAATATATTGGCTCAAAAAATTATTTTTATTTTTTTCCGCCATCATTTATTAAATTCAAAACAAAATAAATCCAGACTTTCTTAACTTCTAAGAAATTTCGTACAACAAAACATGGTGCCTTCTGTGAGATGTAAATCGCGATTCTAAAAATAAAACAAACATATATACATGGAAAGACTCAGTTCGAGATTTTATAAAATTCATCAAACAAGCTTGCAGTTCCAAGACAATTAACCATTATAGGCTTCACTCTCAAGAACGATACCTCACTTCCAGCTATCATAGACAGCAACGACTATCTTGTATTGTAGCTAAGTACATATTCATTTATTTATGTTTTCAGTGTAGTAATAAAGAAATAGAAAATCAACATAGCTAGAGCTTTGTATACTTACGTGTCTTGACAAAAATTACTTTGTGCTTCATTTTGTTAATACGTAATCTGTGTGCAAAAAAGAATATTTCTGAATTAAATTACAGTAAATGAAGCCCGAGTACTAAAAAGTGTTTACAACAGATAGAAGATGTTAGAGCATCGCGATAATTCATCACTCGATTCTCTGAAACGCGTGAACATGTATATTCTCCACTAAAAAAAGCCATACTGAAGGTTATTTGTATCTCCATTTTATTCTTCAAGAGAATTAAAACTAAGTCGGCGCGATATTGATGAACAAGACAAACAAACGAATGGCATTTATCACTCAAAAGCGATTAACCTTGAACAGATAAACCAAAGCATTAGCCGACACTGTCGCAAAAGATGACTTTGATATCATCGAAGCACAATTGCACTTAGACCGCGTGAAAACATTACTTCATGCATTTGAAGAATTACACGATGAATTAGAGTTGCTAAATTTCGATTAACGGGATTAGCTGAAATAGCGAAAATTATGAAAATATTCTACACCAAAGCCGCCAAAATCGAGTCTAAGATTGACATAGATTGGTCAGACACAAATTCAATTAATACGACTATCCTTGAAAAACAACACTTATAAAAACTACTGATCATAGAATTACCTAGATTTAATCTAGGTAATCATGTTAATGCGTTATCACGTGACAAGGTTACTTAAATTTGAATTTCATGAATTTGTGATAGTACGTATACTCTAAAAGACATTGGTAAATGATTTTCAACTAAAATAAGAGGAAACTTTACCTCTCGGCGAGATTTATACGCGTAAAAATATATAATCACCAGGCTCAAAGTTTAAAAGAAATGATAGAGGACAATGTACACTTGTAACATCCTCATTGAAATCTTGCAACCATTGCCGAGAAGATCATTCTATTTACCGTTGTCCAGTATTCGAAAAATTAACTGTAAATCAGAGATAGGAATTTATTAAAAAAGGAAGAATTTGTCGTTAATTATTTAAACAAATACGGCGGTTTCTTGATGTAAACAATGCCAGGATTTCCATTACTCTCCACTACAAACTCGTGCAAACTTGTCGATTTCTACAGATTCGAACAACGCTAAGATAAACTTAAACGTGCCTAATAAATTTTCATGAATGTTTATAAGTACCTTTAATACCGTATCACGCTCGCTTCAATTTCAACTCACGATGAGTGTGACCGTTAGAACAAAAGGGACAAATGGAGAATTCATCGAAGCGCCAGTACTGTTGGATACATGCGTCACAGCGGATTTTATCACTATTACTTTCGCGAAAAAATTGAAACTTCCTACACGCACATATGCAATCCCAATTGATGCAATAAATGAGATGTGAAACGTCGCAGAAAGCAACGTTGACATTTGATTCCGCTCTTTGCCGTTCGATTTAGGAAAACAATTTACATTTATCACCGTTCGTAAAATTACAGACATGACTCCAGATGAAGTATTTCCACATAAATTGATTCAAATACTTAAAAATTTACGACTCTACAGATTTACAATTTCAATAATAATAATAAATATGTTATTGTTAATGTTAATAAAATATGTTAATAGGATCGGAAGCTATGCTATCCTTACTATCGATTGGTCAGATAAATTTGTTGCAAAATGAATGCGATTTATATTTGCAAGAACTTCATTTCAATTCATCTTTGGATGAAACACTGAAATCCATCTTTGCGCAAAAACACTCGATATTACTACCGTCGCGTCATCATGTCACGGATTTATTAATTCGCGAAATACACACATCTAAACATTTTGCTGGGCTTAAAACTACTTTTTATATATAACAGCAACGTTTTTAAAATTAGAGAAGCGAATGATATTAAACTAATTAATAACAAAGTGTTTTTTATTGTTTCTTTATTTTGAAATAAAAGTTCATAAACCTATCCAAAATTGAATAGGTATGTTCGTGCGAATGTATGTGTTACAATATTGTTTTTCATTAATTATATTAAAATCTTATGAATACCGCTTATATATTTTCACTATAAAAACAAACTCAATTAATAAATCTATTTAAAATAGATAATATGTCTCATAAAATTAAGTAATTAAGTCAATTAAGACATATTTCAAAACAGTGTACAAAAGAAATATAATTTATATTTATATTTATCAGAAAATTTGGTTTTTTTAAATTATATATTAAAACTAATGAAATTTTCGCTCTGTGTGCTTAAAAATTACAATATTTACATTTTTATATATAAATTAGCTGACGTTATGAAATTCGTGATTTTAATATATGAATATTTCATAAAAAGAGAGTTACATAATACGTTTTACTTATAAACATCATGAGGTATATCTCATCGATTTTCTTGATGTTGTGATATGTTGTAACATATCAAAAAATATTAAACAGGCGTTTTTAATTTAAGGAGTGAAAAGCATCCTTAAAATTTACCCTAAAAAATATTTTTTTTTTATCTCAAAAACGAATGAAATTTTCGGAATAAAACCAACGTCAATCTATTACTTTTGAAAAAACACTTATGTAGATATTACTTTTACTCTAATGGGTTTCATCTTCTATTTTTTATAAGGCTAAATATAACTTTTTTTTCTTTTTGTTTCTCCGGAAACTTAAAAAATTAAACGAATCTACTGAAAAGTCATTCTATGAGAAACAATATTAAAATCTTATGGGTACGTATTTTTGTGTTTTCGAAAAAAATTATTCAAAGAGGTAACTACCTCTAACAAGAATTTCCTGATATGTATCTTAATAATTTTCTTAATTTTGTAAAGAATTGTAAAATATAACAAAAAATATAAGAAATATATTTGTACGTTATTATAGAACTATTTGAGAGATAAAAACACTCTTATAGTTCAAAACAAATTGAAATTTTTTAATGAAATCATCGCCAATTTATTTGTTATAAAAATGCACTTTTATGGTAATCTTTTTTATCTTAAGAGGTTGTGTCTCATTTTTCGTAAGTTTTGAAAAAATAAATCCCTTTAAAATATTCAAAGGGTAACTACCCCTAGTAAGAGACTTCTGACATGTACCATAAGCCAATTTTTGTCTTTGAAAAAGATGCTTACGTGAAAATCGCTTTTATACGAGGCGTCACATTCTTTACTTATTTATTTATTTTTTAAAAATCTAACTATTTGTGAATACAGATAATCATCATATAAATTATATTAAATATTGATATTAACACATCGCGAAGATTTTGAAAATAAAATACTTAAAAATTAGTCACAAACGCGTTTTTTATACTATTTTTTACTTAGCAACGTATTTCATAAAATAATTTGCTTGTACATGAATTTCATTTGCTCCTAATGGTCACATTACGCATTTTTATAATGGTTTTCAATTTTAAGAAATCTAGAATAAGTGTTTTTTCTTTGTAAATTATTTTAAATTAATTGAATCTTACTAAGGCTTTTGTATTAACATCACATTTGAATCCAGTTCGTTGAATTTTGCAATTTTTGAAAAAGAGAAAAAGATGTTACTGTAAAAGATTTTACTTTTTGAGGAATGAAAAAATGTTTTACATTAAATTTTTGCATGTATATATTTTCTATTTTAAAAACGCATAAATTATTACAAAAATTAGATATGGTCATTATTTAATATAAATAAGTGTATGAACTAATAGCCACATTTTCTAAATTAGCATTAATTAGTGTTAATATACCAAAGTAATGTACCAAAGATTGTAATTTCATAATATTATTATTTAATGTAAATTTAAATCCTCATTCATTAATATTACAAAGTTAAAAAAATATTTCGCATATTTCTACCATATTCTGAAGCCTTAAACATGAAGAGGTTGTATTTCACCCATGGTTCTTTTCGAAATTATTTTAAAAATTACTTCTTTTTTCTGGGGTGTTACTTCTTATATAACGGCAGGACAATGTCCATTTCAAGTGTCTATTAATAAAACGCTTGATGAACCCATATTCGGGAAATATACTTCTTTTAGCCAGATTTTGAAATGATCTAAAGATAAATAAAATTTGAAATATCAAAATTTTATTTGCAGCTTATCCGACAAATAGGTTTTTTTCAATTACATGTGGTTAATTTTTCAGATTTAGAAACCATAACATATTACTTTTTTCTTTGAGAACTATAAGAACAGATGAAGAAACACTGTCATGGCCTCATTTTTTTTTGTTAAATTGTATAACTATGAGGTATAGAAGTGACCGATTGCACCAAATATTGAATTGGAGTCTGACTTATAACTGCTAATGCATGTTCAGAATGCATTTCTAATTGAAATAATGATTGATCTGATTTCAATATATTTTCTATACCTTTTTCTTGAATCAGTTTATTTATTTCAATAACAAATTTATCAACTGTTTCTTCTAAATAATCATTTCTTCACGCATGTTTTAGATTAAAAATTTATAAATTTCTCTACTAACAGTTCTGTGATATTTTTTGAAATTATATAACCAATGATTAGATGCTTTAAAACGAAAATCTTCGTTTCCGATATCTTCCTATTCTTTCTTTATAGGTTCCACCTTTATTTAATGTCTGTTCAACGTTTTAATTGGATTATGGATCGAATTTTGCAGATACGATTATGGATTGTTTTAAATGGTAAATTTTTTGTCAACCCGCTTCTCCAGAAGTTTACGGCTGTTCTTTGTAGTCGTGGGCTAACTTTTCTGTATCTTATTGTAAATCTTCACCAATTGTCCATATTTTACCATCGTCCTTTATAATTTTTATTTCACTATCTATATACGATTCTTGAAAATGGAATGTTTTCAATGTTATTTTTTAAACTAATATCTTGTGGTATTTTTGGAATTTTTGATAAATTTATACTTAAAATGATATTAGAAGCAGATTTATGACATTCATAGAGTTGATAGTCATTTTGAATATCTGAAACTATATATCAAAACTTGAATATCTGAAATCTATATATATGGTCTAAAAAATGTTGGAATTTATTTAATTATATAATTAAGAACAGTCTACTACCATTGCTTGATATTAGTGGTTGAATTACATAACTGTGAGTTGTAGAAGTCATCGATTGCACCAAATATTGAATTTGATTCTGTCCTTCAACTGCTAATATACATCGAGAATGCATTTTTAATTACATAAAATGGGTTATTTTAAATGTTTATACTTTATGGAATTATAGTAAAGGCTTTTTTGAAAAATAAATATTCTTGCTTGCTTGTAAATATTAATTATAAAACGGAATTAAATTAACTTCCGTTAAATTGTTTAATAATAATATATATATTTAATCTTTTAATTCTTTAAAAAGATTTTTATATTAAAATTTCGAATAACTGTTTCCTAATATGGAAACCATTTTTCTACTTGTTTATTGTTTTAAATAAATGAAAAATAAAACTGAAATAAATTTTTGTTTTTATTGCTTAAATTTTATTGAATAATTTAAATAATACTCTATATAATAATTTTATTACTATAAACATTAAATATTCGAATTAAATGTGATGTATTTTTTTATACATAGTGAAATAATTATAAATAACATGAAATTAAAAAAATATTTTTAGATTTTTTGTTAGAAAATTTAAATATATAGTTAAATTTTATTAATTAATTAATTAATTAATAATAATTGACATAATAACGATTATATTTCTTGTTTTTAAAAATAAACGAAAATTTTGACTAAGCTATCTTACAATAATTTTTTAATGCTTATATTATATCATTATAGGAAAAAAATTATATAGATTAATAAAATATTAAGTAATCGAATTAATTAAAATTAAACAAGTAGAAAGCTAATTTTCAGCAATAGCTAAAGAAGAGTACGATTTATAAATCAAATTTTATATGTATTATAACTTAACCAACTATAATTAATGTTACATATTATTCGGAATTCTGTGAAGGCCTTGCATTTTGTCAGTTAAAAGACTGCGCTAATCAAGTACGACTACAGCAAGATACAGCACTTTTATCTGCAAACTCCTCGCAAAGTCGATAGTACTCTATACGTGATTGCATGCCGCGTCAGTCACACCCAGAGCATCTAGGACATCAATTTTCAACGAAAAACGAAGACTAAATAGTAATGATGGAAGACAAGTCATTACAAAAATAATCCTGCTAGGACATCGACGACTTCTGCTATGGACAGATTATCCCCGTCTAATCGTATCTTGAAACATCGCTCAAACTTAAATGTTTCATATTTTATTTTATTATACATTATTGCATAGCTGCTTAAGCACACAATGAACGTCGATATTTTTGTTGCTCCACTCAATCGTTGTCGTCACGATACGTCTTTATCAATCGATAATGAAGAATATCTCGATTATGTTACTGTCCGCGCGCATTAGGCATCATTGAAAGCTTAAGTGTGACTAATTTTTTTAATTTTCTTTATTTTGTACAATACTACATCTTAACCGTCGATATTTGTAAATGCGTTCAACCTATGTCGACAATTAAAAAGTTTCACCTCGTCTTATAAGATACTTACTTTATTTATTACTTCGAGTTTGCGTATACGTAGATTAGTTTATTGCATAACTATTATTTGATTAGAGCTAATTATAATTAATCTTAATTTCGATCGTTAAAATATTTTTACAAAAGTGTCTCACTAAGCTACTATTTTATGGAAGGAAAAAAGAGAATTCGAAAACGATACCAACAGAGAAGCTTTTTCTCATAGAAGAAAATTCTAAAGACCTAAAATTGTCACGTAGGCTTGAACTGTCTCCGGTGGAAAAGTCCAATTATTGCTCTAGAGATAAAATTGACATTTTATGAATGAACGTGCACTCTTGAGGAACAAGATACCTACATGTTTAGATACATACAACTTAACTCCAACTGCGGAATTACTTTCAATAATAGAAATATTACTAATTATAGAATTTTCTCTTTTTCACGTGTTCTTATTCTAACTGTCTTTAAGTTTAACTCGTGAATTGGGCACGGCGTGGCTGTATGACTATGTGTATGAGTGAGTGCGTACGGCGTTGCGTCTGCCACAAGTGTATGTATGTGTGAAAGAGCAAATGTGCGCGAACTAGCGTCGGTCCGTAAAACTGCGCAGTGAGTATGAGAATGAGAGAGAATGCCCATGTAGTGGAAATATGCGGCCCAGTATACATGTGAGAGAGAGGACAAAGTGAAAAAGAATGAGAGTAAGACAATGGAAGGGAGTCTTGGCTATGCATTTAGCCTCGGATATCCGCTAGACTTTAGCGGTAGGCGGCAAAGACATTGTGCAAGTAAGCGCAACATGCACCGCTGCCGCTGTTTTCCCCGCCACTAGCTCTCGTAAAAGGGACTAAGTGGGGCCGTCGCTCCGCGAGTTCGAGCGAACATTTTATACACTAAAAGGTGGATAGAAAATCAAGAAGAGAAAACTCTCGTTAGGTTATAAAAGGAGGCAATCTCTCGAGAAAACATAGATTGTCGAAGAAAATGCAGAGTCGTACAAAGTGCAGTGAAAATCCAAGTACGGAACAGTACGAGAGCGGGTTGCGGAGGATAGCTAAGCGAAAGGCCAATAATATGGGTAAATATAAAAACTGGAACACAGGGAAGAGTGCAGCCTGTCGGAGCGCGGCATCCTGGTATAGTCAGTCGACACTCTAAGAAACCCCGGAAGATGCAGTCTGTCGGTGCATTTTCAAGGAGTACAGCCAGTCGGCGCGCAGCATCTTGGTCACACTAAGAACCCCGTGTGTGTGGTCGTTTGACTCACCCAGAGAAAAGAGCCACGCGGCTCGACTCTCTTCGCCGTAACTCGCCCGAAAGAATATTATGTCATAAAACACCGTCACAATATAATGTTAAACACTGCTGCTGAAATATAATGTAAATCTTTGCTAGTATATCGTATGTCGCCGGAATTATCCGTATAATAAAACGTTGTTGCGAAATTTTTTGTGTTCAATGCTAAGTTAGAAAAAAGTGCACCGACATCCTATAAGCGGTGAGTGTACCGTAAATGGAATAATAAAATTCCTGAAAGAGTTTAATTTAATAAATTCGCTAAGTCAATTATAGAAAAGGAGAATTAAAATGAATGTCGAAAAAACTGCATCCATAAAAAAAATACCATAAAAGGCTGTTTAAAAAGGCGCGGCTTCGATTAAAAAGGAAAAGGGAACGATAATTAGTGAAAAAAGAAAAGGAAGAAAGGAAAGTGAAAATAATAAAAATAGAGGATTTCCCTCGGAAAATCAAGGTAGTCAAGGAGCTGTTCGGGCCGGGCAGGAGAAAAAAATATGTCGGCAGCTTCTATTGTAAGGAATGCCGTGAGCATCCTAAGGCCGAATACTGTGCCACTTATTTTCAATTAATCTATTGGTACTAAAGTACCACTAGATTTATAGAAAAGTACTACTTTGGCAGTACCTTAGAAGATTTGTAATAACAAAGAAGAGAGGAAATAGATCTTAGTATTATAGAAAATATTAATTGAAGTCTTTTTTTTTCTCTCCCTCCATTCAATTCCTTCCTTTCCAAATCTTTGAAACTACGATAAAATAATTCTATATATTAGGAAAAAAATAAATAATTCAACAATTAAATATAATATACTTAAAACTTTCAATATAAGAAATTGAATTATAGTTAAATAATTAAAAAATTTTGAAAGAATATTGAAATAATTTAATAATTAAATAAATAAATATTGTCGAATATACTTAAAACATAAAATATAAAAATTGAGTAATTTGGAAGGATTATTGATAAAATAATTCAATAAAATATACTTGTAAAATAAAATAATAAGATTAAATTATAGTAATTCAACAATTAAATATACTTAAAAATTGGAATATAAGAGATTGAATTATAATTAAATAATTAAATAATTTTCAAAGAATATTATTGAAATAATTCAATAAATAAATAAATATATTGTTAAATATACTTAAAAATAAAATAATAAAGATCGAATTATAGTTTAATAATTCAATAATTTTGAAGGATTATTGATGAAATAACTCAATAATTAAAAAATAAAGTATAAAGATTGAATTAAAATTGAAAAATTCTATAATTCAGAAAGAAATAATAAAAAAATAAATTACGAAGATAATTCAATAAATGAATAAAGATTGAATTATATTAGGATAATTCAAAATTTTCTTTTTTTTTCGATCATTATCAAAACATAATCCTTTCCTAAAACCTTTTACCTAAGGGAATTCGAAAAAAAGGGAAAAACGCTAGGTTAGAAGAACTCGCCCATAGGATTGAAGTTCTAGAAGATATAGAATCGCGTATAATTCAAATAACTAACTTTTTAAATGAATTTATAAAAGAGAAACACAAACAACTTGAAAGGAGCATCGACTTACAATATAAATAGGTACTCGTACTAAATAGAAATTACAGTGATATAATGGAATCTGTTCAAGTATTAGGGTATTTAATTTCATCTCAGCAAGATAAACTCGAAATGCTAGAAAAAAAATAATGTAATTGCGATCTTGAAAGAAAATTTTTGTTTACCTCCGCATAAAAAAAAAACTTTTTTAAAGGGATCACTTCTTACCATCCTATCATCCGTATGTCGGGACATCATAAATTAAGGTCTCAAGCAAGAAACAAAGAAGACATTGACAAAGAAGGAACAAGGGATCCGTTCACTCCTACCAAACAGATACTGCGAGAGAACCCCCCTCCTAAAACCAACTGTAGTGAAAATTGCGATCTAGCGCAAGGCCAAAAAGACCCCGAAGAAAACGCAGCAGGGACTTCTGCAAGCAATATGGCGCTACCTCCAAATCAACAAGTGCCCATCAAGGACGCCGTACAACTCGTACCTGAATTTAACGGACATAATATTCCTCTCACCGAATTTTTGGAAGGGTGTGATGAAGCACGGAGCATAATAAACTCTGAAGCTGAGCAGAATCTCACTAAATTAATACGCTGCAAATTAAGAGAAGAAGTCCGACAGAGTATAATGGGCAAAAAATTTCTAACAGTCGACGAACTAAAAATCTTTATCAAGGGAATCTACGGTCCCGTTAAAACTGTCACTCAGTTATTAGGGATATTAGGTAATGAGTTTCAGTGAAAGAATGAAAGCGTGATCACTTACGCAAATAGAATCAGAGACTTAGGGAATAAAATTTTGGCAGCCAAAAGGATAACTGATAACCAACCCTGCATTGTTACATTTACAACTTCAATTCAAAACACGGTTGTTGAATGTTTTAAGAATGAATTAAAGCCAGAAATCGAATAAAGACTCGCTGATGCTGATAACGTAAATGGTTTCGTAAAAAATGCCATTATCATAGAAAAAAAACTATTATCACAAAGAAGTTTAAGGAAAGCAGATGTATCGACTGATAAAATTAACCAAAGGGATCTTTGAAAAAATTACACACATGTCAAATCTGTTTTAAAACTGGGCTTTAAAATTTACCCCAGAAATGCCATAATATTTTTATTAATAAACCAGCATGTAAAAATTGCAAAATAGAAGGACATCACACGGAAGATTGCACAAGAGTAATAATATGTCAGATCTGTAAGAGACCAGGGCATGTAGCAAGGAATTGAAAAGAATAAAAAATCTGTCAATTGTGTCATAAACAAGGGCACGTAGCAGAACAGTGTTATAATAATAATGTCAAAAAACCAGTTACTTGTCAGATTTGTAACAAATCGGGTCATGCAGCAAACACCTGCTTTCAACTAATTCGAAAACAAAATATTCCCTACGACGGTTTGAACAAAATAACTTGTCAATTGTGTAACAAAATAGGCCATTCCGCCGAAATTGTATGAACAAAAATACCCCAGAAAAAATTTGCTCTTATTGCAAATTGAAGGGGCATACTATTGAGAGCTGTTTTAAAAGAAATCGACAACTTGAAAACCGAAAGCCGGAAACTACAGGAGTCTCCCCATAATGAGCGCGACTTTGGAGACTGCTGAAAATCAGCGTTCAACACAAGTACAAACACCATCCGAAATCTATCTTTCCGAACTCATACCGTTCATTTAACAAACCATAACGAGTTAATACCATTTTTAAATTTTTCTAATAAAAACCTTGACGAAGACATAAGCTTCATGCTAGATACAGGATCTGAAGTGAGTATAATTAGGCAAAGCATATTAACTCCTTTAAACAAAATACAAGAAACTAACTTAATTTTCATCTCTGGTATCGACTCGATAGCCCTAAAAATAATAGGAACAATTAATTTACAATTATTCGGAAAAATCCACTCGTTTGTAATAGTGGACAACGCTTTTCAAATACCATGCGATGGAATATTAGGATCAGATTTCTTTTTGAAAAATAAGTGCAAACCGAATTTCCGATTAAAATGAATATACATTGAAGACAACAGTTACTCATTCAAACGAATAAATAATAACGCATTAAAAGGTGAATTTAGAATGATCTCAAACATAAGGGCGGAAGAACCCAATCCACTCATTACCATTTGTAATCCTAACTCATCCACTTGCCAATCTTGGCACGATTTTGATCGATTCAGGATCCGAGGTCAACTTGATGAAAGAATATTTATTAACTAGCGAACATACGATTATTAAAGGACATAAAATTTACCTGAAAGGAATAGAAAACACCCTAATAAAAATAAATGGTACTACAGAAATTACATTCCTTGAAACCTCTAGCATTTTCCATGTAGTAGCTAATGATTTCCCCAAACATTTTGGAGGAATACTTGGATCGGCATATTTATCAGAAGTAGGGGCAATAATAGATTATGAATCGAAATTACTAATCACGGAAAATAAAACCATAAGCTTGCAATTCAACCCAATCAATACACTGGATGAAGAAATAAATGAAAACTTATATAGCGATACAGAAGACTCATTTGAAGACAGTAATAAGCATTACGTCACAGCCTCATGTATTCTGCTAAACAAGGAATTAGATTTGGTAACTGAAAATGTACCTTTGTCCAACATATATGCAGTCAATTTAGATATTAACGATCGAAACTCAGGAGATCTCAAGGAACTGCTTAAATTAGATCATTTAAGTGAAGAAATAAAAACCCACGTCGAAAGCCTCGTCGAAGAAAATAAAGATTATTTTTTCTTTAAGGGGAAAAGATTAGGCTTAACTGATTTAGTAACACATAGAATACAAACTACGGATGATTATCCAGTAAATTCCAAACAATATAAATACCCTTTAATTCTAAAGGAAGAAATCGATAGGCAAGTTCAAGAACTATTAGAAGCAGATATTATAGAACCATCAAATTCTCCTTACAACACACTTGTATGTATAGTAAAAAAGAAGCCAGACGCTACGGGTAAGCCCCGATGGCGACTTGTACTAGACTTTAGACAACTAAATGAAAAAACCATAAGCGACGCCTACCCAATACCCAATATATCGGAGATTTTCGATATGGTAGGAGGTTGCGAATATTATACAATATTGGATTTAGCATCAGGATTCCATCAAATAAGGATGGATAAACTAGATGCTCACAAAACTGCTTTTAGCACTCCTTTCGGCCACTATCATTTAAAACGGATGCCGTTCGGATTACGTAACGCTCCTGCGACATTTCAAAGATTAATAGATAATGTACTAAGAGGAATGCAAAAAACGAATGGAGTTTTTGTTTATATCGATGATTTAATCATCTGCAGTAATTCAATTGAAGAACATCAAAATAAATTAAATTCAGAATATAATTCAGTTATAGAAAGGTTAAGGATCGCAAACCTCAAGATCCAAATTGATAAATGCGAATTCTTAAAAGGAGAAGTCCGCTATTTGAAGCATATGCTAAATAAAAACAGAGTTAGTCCTGATCCAGAAAAGATTTTAGCTGTTCGTGATTTCCCTCAACCCAAGACTAAGAAAAATATCCGACAATTTCTAGGACTAGCAGGATATTATAGAAGATTCACTAAAGCTTTGCACAAATAGCTAAGCCTTTAACACGTCTACTGCAAGATGAAGTAGATTTTTCACACCCAAACTGAGGGTGCCTTGATTGCACTGAAAGAAGCCTTATGCAATCCCCCTTTACTGCGATTTTCAGACTTGTTAAAACCTTTTAATATCACTACCGATGCATCAGGATACGCAATTGGAGGAATACTATCTCAGGGAGTGATAGGAAAAGACTTACCAATTGCTTACACGTCTCGAATATTACGGGGACCTGAATTATCTTATGAAACCTATGAAAAGGAGGCACTAGCAATGGTTCATAGTGCAAAAACTTTTCGATCCTATATTTATGGGAGAAAAATCACTTTTATCACTGATCACCAGCCCTTGGTCTTGTTTAAATCTGCCGAACGTAATACAAGGGTACAAAAATGGCGATTCAAACTGTTTGAATACGATTATACCGTAATTTACAAACCGGGAAAATTAAATGTCAACGCTAACGCTCTATCACGAAACCCGACTGAAACAAGAAACGTAGGTGTTATAACAAGAAATCAGAAAAAACTTATGGAGGCAAAAGAAATTAATAATCAAAAAGGTAAAACGAAAAAACAAAAACCTCCAATGCAAACTGATGAAAGTAGCAATAATGGAAATTCTAGTGAGGATAATGAAACAGATAGCGATAACGATTTTGAGAAAAGGATCAACGATCCTATCCCAATAACGAACAACATTATTGAAACTAAGGAAATTTTGCATTTTCGGCAGAGCCACATAGGATACTTTGTTTCCACAAATGGTGATCCTTGTGATGATGGAGCAAAAGGGCTCCTCGAGGTAAATAAAATTCCCATTAAACAAAACTTACAAATTGGGGAAGTTACTGAAACCAGGAGTAGAACTAACAGATACCTTATAAGCATTTGTATCCGGAAAGAAGAACGCGAATCATTGCTAATCACTAAGGATTACATACAAAGGAGATTAAATAGACTTCTGGATTTAATGAACAATAGAAATCCGCTAGAATTAAGTATCGCACGCAGCGACTACATAGAAAACATTGAATGGTGTGACATCCTAGATTTGATTAAACAAGTGTTCTATAATACCTGAATTAAAATAATAATATGCAAAAGCACGCTAAAATACGTACCTAACGATAAGCGTGAAGATATTTTTATAGAACTACATAAATCTCCAATAGAAGGGCATAGAGGTGTTTCAAAAACTTTCAATCGAATACGGCAAAGTTTTTACTGGGAAAATTTGAAACATGATATAAATCGGCGCATCCAACAATGCATAGAATGCCAATTAAAAAAACTTGTACGACTAAAAACCCGCCAACCAATGGTTATTACTGATACACAGGGTAACACTTTCGAAAAGATCGCCATGGATATTGTGGGACCATTACCAGCCACCATAAATGGAAACGAATACATTCTCACAATTCAAGATCAATTGTCAAAATTGTGTTTAGCTGTGCCTTTGCCAAATGCAACAGCCATCACTATCGCCGATGCTTTTATAAAGAAATTTATCTGTTTTTATGTGTTTTTGGATTACCCAAAATTGTACTGACTGATCAGGGTAGAAATTTCCTGAGCGGACTTATCAAACGAATGTCAAAAAGATTCAAAATTAAACAAATACGAATAACTGCATTCGACCCTCAATCGAACGGCTCACTAGAACGCTCCCATCATGCACTAACTGAATTTCTGAAACAACATACAATGAAGAACAACGAATGGCACGACTGGGTAGACATCGCTATGTTAAATTATAATACTTGCATCCAAGAAAGCACAAGACTTACACCATATGAGGTCATCTTTGGAAAATTAGCAAGACTACCTTCCAACGAACCATTGAAGGACAAGGATCTATTGCCCACGTATCAAAACTACATGGAACGATTAGTCACCCGACTAACCGGATTTAAAAAATTAGCGTACGAAAATTTGTTAAAATCATAATATAAAACAAGAAAATATTATGATATGAAAATAAATCAAAGAAACTTTAAGGTAGGGGATTATGTATTTTTGTTAAAGGGGGCAAAATCAGGAAAATTCGGAGGCCAATATACAGGTTCGCATAAAATTTTAGAGGTTATAAGCCCAACTAATATAAAAATCCAAGTGAATAAAAAAACTAAAATAGTGCATGCAAATGGACTTAGAATATCCTATATTATCCCCGACAGAAAGAAAGGAGGAGAGAAATCAGAAGATGAATAATCCTTCTGATTTCAGCAAAAGACTAGACAATATGGATAAAGTAGCAATCTTCCTCGGGTTTGTCCGGCTCGCCACTGTTTCGATAGGCTACGATTGTGGAGCACGTTACTTGAATATAACCACCATGTTTTTACTTGATGTTGAACAATAAGACATAAATTTATATCAACCAGTTGTAAGTCAACAATACGCTCAGCTCCTCCAGATTAATGAATATTTAAAAACTGAAGTCGTAAAATGTAATGTGAAAATTCACAGATCAGTATACCACTGCGGAATGTTTTCCCTCACTTCTATAATTGAACATGGAGAAGCTGAGTATTTTGCTGATATTCCTAGAGAAAAAAGTTTAAATTTGTATAATTTCATAATATTGTATCTAGGGAACCATGCAATAGGTGGTATATTACCAAACCGCACCACTGTAAGATCAATGATATTTGCCGGGCAGATTGATTTCACAGGATATTGTAAAGGAACGCCATACCTTGACCCCTATGGTTCTTGGTAATCGGTAATAGCCCAGGGAAGTATCGAAATATTAACGACTTCACATAGGGCTAAAGTAAGTCATGTGAACAATAAGATACACTTGAAGTCAGTAACGGTATGCGCTATGTCAAAGGGACATTGTATAGATAGTGAAGGAGGGTATACCTATTGGGATGTCATACCCAACATTGATTGTAAATTCAAACATTTTAGTATCCTATATGAGGGATTAATGACAAAAATAATTGACTCTTCATCTAACAATAACCAACAGGTGTATTCACTTTCGATTAAGGATACCATGTTTGCGTTGGCCACAAAATCCGTGGAAGATGTCTGTGGTTATAAAGTAATAAAAACCGAACACCCTAAGTTAGTAATTTTCGAAACAATAAAAGGGAAGAGTTTCGCAGGAAAACAAAATTTACCAATCAAAGATTTAGATGTATTAACGTACGTAAACTCCAAATTCGTCTATGTCGAAAAACATATAAAAACACAAATAAAAAAGCTCTATCGCGATGTAATAATGCAACAATGTATTATCGAACGACAGAGTTTGAGGAATTTATTGACCATCGCTGTTCACGCTCCAGATCAGTTCTCTTATAACCTAATGAAGGAACCAGGATATATGGCTGTAACTGCTGGTGAAGTGATACATATCATAAAATGTATACCAGTAGAAGTAAAAATTCAGCACAATCAAGCATCATCACATGCTATGCTAAACTTGAAGTATCTTTAAGAAACAAAACATACTTCCTAACACCTAAAATACATATACTAAAATGAATAGGAACACGGGTGAATTGCAACAACTTGCTACCCTCATATTATCTAGTAGATAACGAATGGTACAAAATATTACCTAGGCTTACTGATGATAAATCTCTGGTAACCATTAAACCAATTACGAAGACTACTTGGACACATATAAATCCACAACACTTGCAACAAGCGGAAATTATACTGAAAAGGATCTCGACGATTTGCGGAACCACATCATGTTCCCAGTAGAAAAGCAGCTCTACTGAACGAGGTAGTTAGAGAACTGGATGCACAAATGATAGAGGGCTCTGTAGGGTCCTTAACAAAATTACTCAACGAAAAAAGATTGATCACATAATGGATTCTACCTGGACCAAAGCCTGAAAGAAATTCCTCACATTTGGTACTGCCAGTTCAGGATTAATAGCCATGTTTATTATAATAAAGATAATTAAAAGAATAATAGATATAACATTAAATGGTTTAGTGTTACACCGTTCATATGGATGGTCTGCATACATAATCGGAGCGGGTTGGTATTCGCTAACACATTTCATGCTACAGCAAAAAACCACAAAAGGATATTCGCCACAAGTAGCAGAATTGAAACCACAGGAGTTGACATCAATAACTAGCGAAAACAACAAACAGAACGAGTCCTTCCTAACTCTATCAAAACAAGGCTGAAAGAGAATTGTTCTGGCAAGTTACAGTATAACATCAAACGAATTGCCACAACAACAACATCCTAGGAACGATTACCCATCATTTCTTTTGATATGGAGTAATAGTTTACAAGATGGGGTGTTACGACATCACTGAAATTATCGGGAGTAAAAAGAATTTTTTTTTCTCGTAAAAGAAATATTTTTCCCTTTTCTCTCTCCCTCTCTCTCTCTCTCCAATAAGAAAATTTAAAAAGATTCTAAATTCGACACCTAGGCCTGGAATGTCAGGGCGAAAAGTCATAACAATGACATGTTTATGACTATACCTGCATTTGTTTTTGAGCCAGCCAGAAGCCTACACTCACACTCGTATTGAGTAGTTGCACTCGCAAGTAACCGAACGTCGTACGCATATATACACAACGACATTTTTTTTCTCAATGCGTATTTGTATCTGCACACCCACACATGCATACATGTACATTCTGTGACTGTATAATTGCACAAAAAAATAAGGGAATTGCATTTTTCATATATATTATTTTAATTTTTATTGAATAATTAATTAAGTTAAAATTTAAATAATCAAAAATAAGAAAGAAAAACAAAATAAAATTGTAAAACTATAGCCATAATAAATTACTATAACATAATTATTAAATAAACCTAATATAGTTAATATAGTTAATAACATGGAAATTTTTATTTAAGCAAAAATAAGTAATATTATAAGGATAAAAATTAAATGCTTCAATTATTATTTTTTCTCATTGATTATTGTTGTTATATTTATATACAAATATAACAAAAAGGAGGAGTAAAATAGAAAAAGGGGGGGATAAAAATTGAAATAAGTAAATATTAACAAAAATAAAAAACCCATTAATAATAACGTTTTCTATGCAATTAAAGAGAATGAAATAGTAAACAAAGAAAATAATAAAAAAATAATAATAATACTAATATAAAAATTAGTAAAAATTAATATAACAAAAATAATAGTTACTACTATTATTATACAAAAATAATATAACTAATATCACTAAAAACAGGTTAAATATTAATAAATTTATAAATTAAAAACTGTACAATTATGGAAAAGGAGACAACGAACCGAATTTTATAAGCAGTTAAGTAATTAATTAAATATAAACGCTAAAAAATTAATAAAAATGAAAATTGTATACAGACTGTACAGACTTTTCTGGGAAAAGTCATAAAAATCCCCTCTTTGCCTATACCGTTTGTGCTTTAAATTTTGTATAAAAAGGGCGCATTTATTCATGCAAAAGAGAGTTCACCTTTAAATTTTGTACCTGGTAGCTGACCTATTGACTTGTATTAAGTGAGTAATAAATACCTTTCTTTTAAAATATGTAGTATTTCTTTAAAGGGGCATTCGACCCCCTAGCCTTTTCCCGATTCTATACTATACTTCTATTCTATACTATAATAAGATTAGTGAACTTTAAAAAAGTACTTATTATTAAGAATTATTGCTTTCAATTTATTATTATTTTATGTACACTGTATTTATTTGTATACGTAGTTGTTATATCTATGTATTCATATCTTGTTACTCATAGAGTGTCTGCTTCTAAAGGGTAATGAGTGGAAAATCGGTAGCATGCAATTAATCCTAAGGATACCTATCATTTTTTTTAAATAAACAGACAAATAGACGCTACTTTTCATTAAGAACTAATTTTAAGCATAGCTTTTTTAAGAATGAAAATTTTGAGCTGAAATCGCTCTTGTAGAGGTTTGTATGTTTACTTCTATTGTTGCCGACTAACTGCTTTGTACGATGGGTGATGGGAAAGCATGTTTGATTATTAATATAACTTCATGACTTATGTAATATACATGTTAGGTTGATTTTTTAATATACAATCTAACCATTATAATGATTAGTTATTATGATCGTTTTGATGTTGATAGAAGTGTAAACAATATTTGAAACGAAAAAAAAATGTTTATCAAAAGTATAATAGTATAGTAGTGTTAATATTTGACGAAGATAATTCTAAGAGCAGAAAAATTTACAAAAATTTTTAGATATCAATTTCTTTAAATTGGAGTAATTATTCTTCAAGAATAAGAAAAATATGTTTACTGTACAGATGAAGAATTTATAGAAAATTGCTTTAAGCAGGTATTTTAATTTTCACTACCAGAATTAATTATTTTTAAAGTTTTCATTTATCAGTACATAATATATTTTAGATCAGTTATAACGTTCCAATATTAACAGAAATATATTTAGCTAAAATCAATAACTGTACATATGACGTCCATTTTCGTATACACTCATACTATCGAGTAATCATTTCTCATACATGCACGCACATTCTCATATCTCCTACTGTGTCGCGTTATTCATACACGTACGCATCCAATTACACCTTCTGTCTCGGTGCATTACTCATCCGCGTCCACTCGTCCGCATATACTCACACTTAAATTAAGGGTCACTGATCTACGCACTTCGCTGAGCATAGGGAACAGCCCTTTTGTTCTTCTTCCCCTTTACGGCTCTTAAACCGCGATATCGGCGACATTCCACAACGTAGCCATACGTTGCAAATTTTTATAACAAAATTTTTTATAAAAATTTATTTAATTATTTATAAGTATTGCGTATTATTAAGTTTTCTTAAACAGTTTTAAAATAATAAAATAATTTTAAAAATTTTTCTTCTTACGCTGGTGTATCTGGACAGTCGCTTAAACATATTTCTTGAGCTTGTACATATAAACTTTTATAGGTATAAATAAAGGTTGTTTTGCATGCGCTTATCCAAAGGGAAAGAGAAAGAGCAACAGACAAGCCCAAGAAAGACTCTGAGATTTTTCCGTGTCAAGTAGTGAGCAGAAACGAGGAAACCCCGGAAATTTTGTTCAGTGAAAGCGGCCAATCTGGTTGCGTGTGATTGGATCGTCAAAAGATTGCAATCGCGGATTGTGTATGATTTCTGTGATAGCTGTGGAAAGGGAGCATTACATACTGATTAGAATGGCGTCGCTTTAATTCAGAACTGAAAGAGAGGTGCATGGGAGCTTCCGTAGCAGTAATAGCAGCAGAAGTGGATCCTTCACACAAGACCAGCAGCAGCCAGATTAAACTCTTTCTATGCCGGGACAATCTCGAGCGATTTATGGGAAGTATGGTACTATAACTACTCTAGACGACCGGATATACACTTGATGAAAATGGGTTTTTTTGTCTCTCGAGCTTTTTCTGCTTTTTTCAACCATCCATTTAAAGACAAATCATAGAGATGGAACAAACTATCCTAACTGCTCTTGTCAGGACAAAACAGGTACGGACTAATAATATTATTCTGTTTTTGTTAGTCGACTGCGATCTTGAGCCTGTGAGTAAAAAATAATCGTCAGAATTTGCTCTCAGTGAAAACTTGATAAGCGCTTTCTTTTTCAAGGTCGTCGGCTATCTTACGGACTCTTACATTCTCGCCGGGCTGGATTTTGCCCATAATGGATTTTCTCTAACGTCGCTTCAGTTTCATGCGTATTATTTTTACATCAATTTCTCATTGATGAGAAGTTGATAAATTTTGATACAATAAAATTTCCACAAAATCTTTGATGAATTTTCAAAAGTAACTTGTGAGATATTAAACCTATAAATTTTCTTATAAATGCATTGAAATATTTGGCAGCCACTTCTTTATTCCTGTTTGTTTTGTATAACACATAATTTATTTACAGCATTAAAAAGCTGAATTCGCTCAGATTTAGCGTAAATCCAGTTTCTCGAAGTTGCTATTACACAATGCTTATAGCCTTCAGTTGATTTTGAGACAATGATGATGTAGATGTAGCTTAGAAAGATCGTACTACTTGTACGTTTTCAATTACGAGACTATTTATAAAATCAACTGCGTAACCTTGTTGCGTTTACCAACCAATCTATAATTCGAATTATATCTGTTGCCCGTCTGGCATTATTTAGACTGTTTTCTTAATCGTGTTTTTCACAACAGAGATTTAATGATAACGTGAGAATAACTTCAGATTTGTATTAAGTGGTGCCGCTAATATTATTTAGCACATCTTCAATGATGGAGAGAAGATATCTATCTGTTTATAATAGCATTACAAAGAAACTATCCATCTCAAACTGTTTAATGTAGAAGCGTGTTTTTATGTAAGTTTGTATATATAATCATCAATATTTATAAGTATTTATATATGCAAGTGAGAATATATAAGTAAGAGTATGGATATTAGTATATACATACATGCACTTTACAAGTGTCACCATTAATATTCGCAAGGCATTGAAACTTTTACACACTTTTCGCTATATATGTTGCTATTTTGCGTGACCTTTTATGAAAATTAGATTAGAAACATAAAACAGTGGCCAAACCGTTGTCTCGCCTCGGCTTTATTAGGGTAAGGCAAGGGATAGAATAGAGAAGGATTTCAATGAGTGAGAAAAGGGAAACTTCGGGGGCAATCTCCCAGAGAAAAAAAGAATTACATAATAATAATTAAAATGTGTTTATTTACTCACTTTCTTATACAGGTCAGTATGTCAATTTCTACCTACCATATCTGAAGACAAACCTTTTTTTGCATAAGGAAATGCGCCCTTTTATACAAAATTTAAAGCACAGGCGGTATCGGCAATGAGGACATTTTTATGATTTTTCCTAGAAAAGTCTATACAACCTGTATACAATTTTCAATTTTACTGAAAAATTAGCGATTAAATTTCGATAATTACTTAACTGTTTATAATATTCGATTCGTAATTTTCCTTTTCGTAGTTGTTCAGTTTTTGTTTTATAAATTTGTTAATATTTAGCCTGTTTTTATTAATATTAGTTAAATTAATAATAATTCGTGATAACATTTAATTTTTCTTCAGGTTTTGTAGTAGTTATTATTTTATTATAATGATTATCATTATTTTATACGTTAATATTACTAATATTATTATTATTATTTTCTTTGTTTGATATTGTTATTATTAGTTTCCTTTAATCGTATCAAAACCGTTATTAATATTTGTTTTTTTTTGTTAATATTTATGTATTTTATTTGAATTTTTTTTCCTTTTTTTTCTTTATTTCTCTTTTTTATAAATTTATATTAATATAAGACAAACAATTAATCAAAATAATGATAATTATTGCGATGTTCAATTCAGTCTTATAATGTTCGCTTTATAAAAATGAGAGAAATTCAATTTTGTCTAAATGTATTAATGTTATTAATTATATTAGACTCGTTTTATAATTATGTTTTAGTGACTTTTAACGTATATAATTATATATATATTTTTTCTTTTGATTATTATTTTTTCTTTACTTGGTTATATAATAAAACTAAAAAATATATATAAAAAAATATAATTTTCTTTATTAAACGCAATTGCGCAGTTGAAGATTTAACTATATGTGTGTATGTATGTTTGGGCGTGCAGCTGTTTGAAGATACAAGCACGTAATTGATGGTGTTGTTTTGTGTGCATATGCATGCATATACACATTCGGCCGCTTACAGGTGCAGGCGCGCAATTGAAGGTATTGATGTACACGCGTGTGTGTATAGGTCTCTGGCTGCTTAAAAATGAAAACGCAGTCATAAACATGTCATAGTTATGACCTCTTACGCTGATATTCCAGGCCTAGATGCAGATATTAAATGCTTTAAAATTTCCCGTATTAGAGAAAGAGACAATGAAGAAAAGTTTTCTCAACGGTAAAAAATTTTTTTGCCTTTTTCCCTTATTTTCGATAGTTTGTCTCTTGTCGTTATTACTTATGTTATTAATACAGTTGCTTTAATGAGTAGAAATTTTTCTTCAACTTAGAGATCTTTCTCAGTTCTGCCATAAGTGACATCCATCAACAATAAAGCAAGACCATGATCATATCGAACAACATTGTTAAAGCATACTTGCTCAACATTTCCAATATTCGTAGCCAAATATCATGCAATGCAACTTGAATAAAGTAATCTCGTTGAAACACGTATAGATATTTTGATACGTATTCTACGTGTTCTATGTTTTTTTTTTCAATAGTAGTCAAATGAGCATGAAAATTCATAGAACGATTATAAACTTAATCTTATTTTTAAACGTCAGTAAAATCAGTATATAAAAGACAACATCTAGCAGATTTACTTTCTAATAGTCTATGGACTAATAGTGTAACATAAGGCCATCAAGTAATGCATTGTCTGTCTTTTCAACTTTGTATTATAACATCAGATTGTCACAGTAACTAATTAAAGCTTCCTCTGAGTCAATTTGGCCCCTACAAACTTTACAATGTTAAAGGCGTTCTTCTTCTTTCACCTTTGGGCGTTAGCAAACTACTATCCTGACCACTGTCTAAAAATATTGTAATTTATGTACTCCCATCTTTGGGCAATAGCAATTTATTGTGACAATCCCAACCATCACCTGCACGTGTTATGATTCGCGCACTTCTATTCTCAGGTTCGAGCAATTTACTATGTCTATATTTGGCCGTGGAGAGCCACAATTGCGACTAAAAATAAATAGCAAAATATTGTGATTAAATCTTTATAAAATAAAAATAAAATATAAAATATACTTTGTATTTGATTCTAAATATTTCAAAATTTTGCATTACTTCATTTTTTCTTGAATTTTTTATGATCTTATATAATACGACGCTACTTGTGATAAATCAGTGTACAAATATACGTTTGATACAACACATGTCATGTTGCATTAAATTTATAATTAAAATTTCAATGTTAAGCACCTGTATTTATATTAAGATAGAAATAAAACGTATATTTATTAATTAAAATTCTATTAAATTATAAAAGAATAGAATAGATCTATTCACTGCATATAAATATTCGAGTACACATTAACCGAATCTTTTTTGTATAGCAAAACCAACCTACGAGAATGACATTGCATTTAAACTGTAGCATAATAAGACAAACCATTTGCTAATAATGTTGAATAACAAAAGCATATTTTCTCATTATTAGTACCTACATTTTATTATAGCTCCAACAATTAAACAATAAAAGTAATAGTAAATTTTACATATCCTGCTTATTTGGGCATTTAATATATTTCCTAATTTGTCAACATTAGGAATAACATTACATAGAATATAATTTTTTTATTTTCTTCTTAAAGATATACAATTTGACTAAATATAATAAAATTTTTCTTGCTATTGTGATCCTGTCAGTTATAAAATATTTTTTAATTTAATGCTCAATACTAGTTATTATCATCAGAAAGGTATAGTTTAAAGAATGTATTTTATATTCCTAATAAAATAACAAAAAATGTCAACAAATTGAAAATTTAGCAATGTAAGAATTTTAAATATTTGGATCACTATAATTCTGTATTTATTATATTATAATTAAGTGTATAATATGTTTTAATTTATTTTATGTAGTATATTTAAATACATTTTATTTTTTAAATTTATTACATTTATTGATTACATTTTTAATCCATGGAGATGATAAAAAGGTCGAAACTCTCCGCCTGGGGATTCGCCTTTGTCCTTTGTCAACTCCCAGCTTTCAGATAATCGTCACGACTGACCTTTTTTTTTGGTCGGTCGGATTTCGACGTTGAAGTCGTCCTAAAAAAAGTGATTAGTTTGTTCGTACATTTTCTGAGTCGTCTTGAAAGAGATGGATAATAATAGAAAGAAAAGGAAAATTCACAAAGGAAAAGAAAAAAAAAACGAATTAAGACTTTGAAATAAGTCATTCAGCTCTTCCAAAGGTCCGTTCTTTCTAGTCTGTTATTCCTGCGCAACTGCACCGGGACCTCAGCACATACTTCTTCAATCTTCAAATACCAAGCTTCGCCTCTCCAATCACCGAACAGCATTTCCTCACCTCTTGACTCGAAACCACGTTGCGCTAATGGACGGGAAACCGTTTTCCCGCTTCAATTCAAAATGACGCTGCTCAATCAATACGAGGACGTTCCTACTATTCCGATTCGAAGTCACATTTCGCCAATCGCCGAAGGAACGCTTCCCGCCGTAGCTACGCCACTCCAATCACCACGGCAGTGTTCTAGCGAGAAATTTCGGACCCTCCCTTGGCACGCATTGCTTCAATTTATTTATTTACTGACACCCGAAAAGTCACCTTCTGTGGTCCGAACCCGCATGGCGCGGTCATCACGGGCCATGGTCATATTAGTGCGTACGAGATTTTTATTTATTGCTTAAAATGTACAAAGATATAATTTAATGCGAGGTACCTTCTTCACACTGCACTGCAATCAGCTTGTACAGAATTGTATGTACATATTTATAAAGATGTATTCACAAAGCGGCGATGGCTCAATAGTCTTTCTCTATTTTTTTTTTATTGAGTTTGTTTTCCTTCTAGAAAGACATATATCGTTTGGAGGTACGAATGTATATATTCTTTATTTATTTTTTACGCTTTTTAACATAGGCAGTATCATATTGGTAGTAAGAAATATGGCTGAGTTATCCAATAAGCTAAGGCGAATTCATTTTTCATCCGTCACTATTTTTGTATAGACGTGTGTCTCTTATTTGATTGCAATAGTAAGATTTAAACGCTTTTATTTTAATAAATTCAAAGTTTAACGTATTTTTAGGTAGAGTATAATTGAAAAAACTTTGGGAGCATCATTAAAAAAATGAATTAATAATTATGATTTTCTTCCAATTCTTGACTTTTATATGTGAAATATATTTTATAAAAAACATTTGAGCATACACTTTCTATATGTGTACTTTGTTTGCGATCAAACCTATTTGAAGAATTTAACTTTATTTAAAGTTAATGCTTGTCATCTAATATTCCTTTATTCCTTGTGTTCAAATTATATAATTAAAAATAAACTTATAATCTTAAGGATTATTAAATAACTTAATAATATATATATATATATATATTTAATTAAATTGAAATCAAACTTTAATGATGTAAAAGATCTATGTTGATTGACTGTCGAAAATTAATAATGAAAAAACAGTAACTCGTCGTCTGGGTATAAGATTCTCTTCATTTACAATTGAAGTTCTATGATGAACAGATACTGACTTTTCACTGCGAGGATAATTTTTTTCTGTTTCTTGAATCCTCATATTTATAATTTTTTGTATGCTTATAAATTAATGAGTACAGCACCTTGAAAATTAGTTGAAAATATACATGTAAATAATAAAAAATCATGATTGATCATACCAGCCACTATCTTGTGATGTTCATAAATCACTTTATCTTGTTAGTGTAACATTTTCGATACAGTTTCGAGTGACCATTTTATTAAATTTATCTAATTCAGTTATAAAATAAAATATTATAAAAGTTCTACAAAGATCCTATATTCATATTATTTGAAATCTTATGTTTTTATTTTATTAGAAATGGAGTAAAAACATACGTCCATTTATTTAGTTGCGCATGCACAGTAATTAAAATTAGATGAAAATTGGTTTTAATAAATTTTTTATAATAAATATTGTTTGATCAAATTTTAAATTGTGTACAATTTAATTTCGCTATAGTGTAGTTTTTTTAATTTGAATTACCCTTTAAATGTTTGTTTAGATATCGATTATAAAAGCCAATAAAATGAGGATATATATTTATTAGTATTTTAAAAAACTAATAGAATGTTGATAAAGTATTTTCGAAGGTTGCAATAAGATGCATGTAAATATATTTTTTCTGAAAATCCATAGCTTGATGGTGTTAAAGAAATTTTCCAAAATGATGTGATGACTGTCATGCTCGCTAAAATCTTACTGCAAGTAAAACTTGTAAGATTACTAAAAAATTTCAGTTAGATACTTTTTTTTATCATACAATTTTCACTTTTATCTTAATAAATCTAATGTGAATATTTCAGAAAAATTGAATAAATAATACACAAATTTATATTAAGATTATTTCACTTTTTAATTGACCGTAATGATTGTCTATTACATACGTCCATTTTTAATTACAACTTCACTAATACAAAAAGAGTTATCCGTCATTGCATTGCAGATTTGTATAATCAAACGTCACAGCAATAGCGAAATATTATTAGTTTACAGAATAATTTATATAAGATTGATGTATATAATGATAGATTTAAAAGAGAAACTTAATTTAACCGATTACACGTTGATTTTACCGTCAGTGTCTATTGGTAATGTTGGTCAACTGAGTGTAGATCTCCTTATTTCTACGTTACATTTACGAAGAGCCGGTCGTATTTTCGATACCTGTTTCATACCGGTTGTTGGTGCTGATCCTTACGATGAGACCAGCAAAGATATTTGTACATCCATAGATTTATATGTTTCTGACAAAAAGAATCTTGTAGCTCTGCAAATTAGATCACCTCTTATTAAAATATCTTCGAAGTTCTTTTATGAAATATTGAATTTTGTGTCAGATCATAAAATAGCCAAGGTATTTTATTACTTGTTATGTATATTTTATTGAATTTCAGAATCAAATACTTAAATAAGGATTAATATACTAAGTGCCTTAATATCGTTAAGTAAAGATTTACGATTTTAGGTTGATGCGATAATTCCAATGGTGTAATAAATATTGTTTCGTTTTTTCAAATGTAGATGAATTGAAACAAGAGTGTTGCATGATAATTAAATTCTTATGAGCATCAAAGTTTTAGTAACTTAATATAAATAAAGAATATATTTTATGTAATTTGAAATTTAGACTTAAAATTTCCTGTATTAAATCTTTTTGAAGTATAAGTTACAACTTAGAATATCACATATTTTTCATTATCATAAGATAAGCAGAAACCATAAGTAAAATATATCTTTGTAATTTGAATAACAAATTTTGTATGTTTTATATATTTATATACAATAAAGCTTTAAAAATTTTAATTTAATTAATATTAAATTTAAACTTTATTTTTTATATGAATTAAAGTTTATAATATTATTATGTAAAGATATTATAATCAAATTTGGATATTTCTAATATTAAGTGACCATAAATAACTATAATAGAAAAGATTTATAAAACAATTTTTTATTTTGATTTTTTGTTGCTTTTAATCTATTAGTTTCTTATATGAATAATAAATAAGTTTAAGTGATTTAATGCATTTAAATTTATTTATATTAGTAAGTTAAGATCTTATTTAAGATATTAAACATCAGTTATATCAAAATCATTACTTAATATATCATGTAGTTAAGGAATTAAGAAAGTAGAAAACTACTTAGTTTTATAAATACTAAATTTCACTTTGTATCCTATTTTGTATTAATATTGGATTGATATATTTTTTTTCTATTTAATCTGATAAAAAATTAAATTAATATAATTTTAGGTAGTCATTTTAACAAGTAGTTTTGGCCATGAGAAACGAGATAACCAAATAAAAACTGCTTCATTTCGTTATATAACTACAAAGAATGTAACTACAGAATTTAATAAACAATTTGAAGACTTATCTTGGATAACTTTAGAATCAAAATTAATGGACGATTTTAATAGTGAAATAGTTTTTCAAATATATGGTGGAAGATTTGCAAAAACAATTTTTGAATTATTACAGAAGAACAATATTACGTGTGTTATTTTACTGAAATTTTGTTCAGAAGGAGATAACATTCCTGATGCTGTAGAATTAACAAATTTTGTTAATGACTGGCTTCAATTAATTCCAGTGGATGATAAAAATGTTTGTAAATTAAAATTTCCACCTTCATGGAAATTTTTGTTTGGAAATTCTCCTCCAACAGAAATATATTAAGTTAATAGAAAACATTTAAAATAAATTTTTTTAATAATATCCTTCATATCACAATTTTTATTTATATAAGCTTACAATATACATTATAAATTACTTATAAAAATTTGTGGAAAATATCTATATTATTCATGCTAGAAGCTTAGATTTAGTAGAGAAAGCTGCATATGAAACAAGTGCTGCAAGCAAGGTAGCTAAGAATTCAGAATTTATCCAAGGTCCTGTATAAATTCCTGAATTATTTAGTACAACAACAGCTAAAGGCTTGATATTACTTGGATCTTCACCATTTCTTATAGCTTTACGAATAGCAGAGTAGCCATCTTCATCATACAATTTTATATTATAATCACCTGAATAAACTTTTTTAATATCCTCAGTCCATGATACCTGTATGAATAATAAATTTTTGTGGTCATATTTTTCAATGATGTATTTATTAAGTAGAACTGATTATTGTATATATTTTGTTAATATTTGGATAATTAAACAAATCTATTTTTCTTATAATATTACTAAAGTATTACGTTTTAAAAGTTTAATAATTTTGTAATATTACATATAATATAAAAGATATTAAATTTTTTGTGATTTAATTATTCATACTATTAAAATGAAACAGTGTGAGTACCTGGTACTTATTATCAGCACTTAAATGTGCAGCTGGTAAAGCTTTCCCATCAACTTCAGCATATAATGAAATCCCTTTAGCTCCATTTGTACATTTTAAAGTAAATTGAGTTGTAAATGCTACTTGTGTGAGAACAGTAGTATCTTCAGTTATATACGCTGATGCAGATACTTCTGGTTTTTGACAATTTTCAGCAAACACTGAAGAGATGACTGTCATAACGAATAGAAATATACGAAAGAATCTCATTTTGTAAAAATAGTTTTTTTAATACAATCAATTATAAATTAAATTTTTTTGTTAAAAATTGGCAGTGTCTGTCATTCGCTTAGCAGTAATTATTAATTATACAAACTGGAATCAGCCACGTTAAAGAGGAAAAATAAAGATGTCACTTTTTACTACACGCAACCCAGCAATAAAATTTATCTATTAGATAAACAGAAAAGAAAATATTCTTTCTAATTGCCCGATTTAATTTTTTGTTTAATTTGTTTCACCGTTAAAATGTGCTCCATGTAAAATTCAAATATACATATTTCAGTGAACTATGTTTTCTAAAAATATGTGAAGTACATAAAAAATGCTCTTATCCTACCTTAATTTGCTCCGCGAAAATTAATTGATAATCATTCAAATTAATTTCTTCATGATTAACCCCCTATTTTAAAGCAATGAAAATTCTGTTAGTCCTGGCGACGAGATACTTTTTCAAACATGCGCAGTAGAGTTTTTAACTTGACTGGACCTCGTTAATTCCGTACAATATGAAAATTGAATTATTAGGGTGTTTCAACAAGAATCAACAGTATAATATTGTTTCTAAAGGAAATATTTGCTTTACATTTTCTAAACTAATTATATAATCAAATTAATCCCAATCTTACTAAATATAAAATTAATAAGTGTTTTAATAAAAAATTTACTAATGCAATATTAGCATGAAAATACTTATTAAAATAATAATATTCTTTTATTATAGCTTTAAGACAAATCTTATTCAAATTAATTGAGTTGACCAGGATTTAACGAATAGTAAATATTATTGTTCACACACACACACACACACACATCACAAATAATATGCAAAAACATTTTTAAATCACTCTGGTCTATATAAATAAATAAATACATATATATTGTAATGTCTTAACAAAATTTTAACTTTTTGAATAAAATATCTAGTTTAAAAAAACAATTATTTACGAACCTCCTTACTTCTGATACCATAGTATATGAATATTTAAAATAGAAATAAAGTGTAACGCCCCCGAAATTTTTTAAGGAAATAGAAATTAACTTCAGTCATCATTATGTAAATAATGACAAGCGTGCATAAAAATATTACGTAGATTGAAAACTGGATTATTAGCATTTACTTTGGAATCTGAAATGATCATAAATCTTATGTGAGAAAACACGATTGTAAATTCTATATAAAGGTAGAAGGTTGACATATACGAATAATAAGAATAATAAATAATAAAAATTAAAAGAAACCTTTGACCAAATTCGACAAATACGAAGCATAATATTAATACATCAAATTGTTCAATACTAGCATTGTGAAATCGACACATGTCAAACCTTCTTTCTATAAATAATCATTGTAAATCTCTAAAAATTACGTTAAGACGTTTTCATATCAATAACACTTCTATAGTTTAAAGCGAGAATTCTTAAAAGAAATCGAACACCATAGAGTCAAATAAAAATAACTCTGAATTCAAAGAATTATGTGTTCATATCAATAACATTTTTATATTCAATATGAGAGAAATCAAACACCGTAAAATGTAATAAAAATCACATGAAAATAATTCTAAGAATCTACTTTATAAGCCACATGTATAAATGACTTTAACCTCTAAATTATACAAATCCAATATTGTAAGATGTAGAAGGCGCTAATCTCCAAAAAATGTATCATCTCGTTTTACTAGCACGATACTCGAAAATAAATGTACCCCTAGAATAAACCATAATCAAATAAAATAGAATCTTCGAATAATTATATAACCCAAAGCGAACGGATGACTCTCTTAATACATATCATTGTACTATTCTAAGAACACACATAAAACTCAGTATAAACAGGAAAAATCAATGAAAAACATCCTGTAGAAAGAAACAAGACGCTAAGTAACTATCAAGAGAAAAAATAATAATGACTTGTCAACCCATGAAAAACAAAAAGGCAATCAGAGCAAAAAATGTAAGTGAACAGCAGAAGCATAAAAACGTTCACTTATAACACATTTTATCAATTAGTCAAATATTCAGTGAGAGTCGGAGTAGTCGCGACATTCACGAGAATAATTTTACTTAATTTACTTAATTTACTTAACTTAATTTTACTTAACCGTTTGATTTATAAAGTATTTATAATTTTGCCGCTTTTTGTTTTAAATAAACAAACATTTATATTTGAAATTCAATTCTCAAGTTCATTCTATAATTTGTCAAATCCAAATCTTTTTAAATTCGAATTTACACAAAATATTAACTCAAGAAATCAAGATCAAATATTATTGAAGGATTCTTCAGGACCATACTAACCAAACCTGAAGTGGTGACAGCAGCTATCTGGACGAGAAAAATCGTCTACAAATCCGCAAGTCCAATCGGACATCAGAACTAAGTAAAAATCTTTTACTTTACGAACCAATCAATAACATAAATCTAACGACATCTACCAATAATAAGGCATACCAACTTTGCGGCCTATTGAACAAAGTCATTAGATAGAAGAGATTTGTTGGTCAAATCTATTCGCGTAAATTAATATTGAGAAGTCACAAAAGAATCTAAAATATAAAATTGCTTTCAGTCACCACAGGATAATAAGAAATAAGGTATAATTACGCTCGCGCGTGAAAATTAACACGCTTTAAATCAAGGATCGAATTATTTATTAGTTACCTAAAAATTAAAAAGCTATTATAAAAAACAGCCATTCTCGTTTTAGAAATATCAGAACAAGTATGTTAATATAATATTAGATAATTCGAACGAATGTAGTATTCAGCACTATAAATGATAAATGTAAGCCGTAATTGTAATCTTCTACTCATGTTAATACGTTTAATGACAATAAGCGAGCATTTCTTAAACTTTCGAATAATTATGAATATCATGTGTAAACGACAACTATAACCTTTGACTCATGTCGACATGTTTAATGACCATAAGCTGGCATTTCATAAAATTTCATTATTCAATATCATGACACAAACTAATACAATACTGAACATTATATAGACGTGTAAACGACAATTATAACCTCTGACTCGTGATAACACATTTATCGACCATAAATGAGCATTTTCAAAACCTGTAAAATTACACTACGGTAAACGAATGCACAATTTCAACTTGTTATTTCAAATAATTCCATCGATAAACTTTGATAAGCATAAAAATGAATACGTCAAAATTACGCATTAAATTATTATTAATAAAACCTGAGACAGCTTATTAACTTTCCTAAAATAAATCGATCAATACAACAGAAAATATTAACACAAAGAACTCTGTATCGATAACTACGATTAAATCCAAGCCACGAGTGAATGTCATAAAATAAACACAGTTCAAATTTAATAACAAAATAATAAACTCCAAGAACTATTACAAATCAACAAAGTATTAACTCTTATCTATATAAGCCAGGCACATAGTCAACTGCTAGAGTAATGAGCAATAAACACCAGGTAATAGCAGTAATTTGGTAACTCGATTCAGACACACAGCCCCCGATACTTGTGAAATCGAAGCTTAATTAATTTCAAAAATATATTTTTATAAATCATTTTTAAGCTGCCACTAAATGAATAAATTAAATTCAATACAAACTAAAGTTCATTTTTATAACCTTCCTAAGAACAATTCATAACTTTTAAATAGACTCAAGATATTTTAAACATTTTATCAATTAATTTGAAATCACTAAGTAATATCTGTCGGAGATAAAAAAAGAAATATCGAATGTTCTATCAACAAGTATTCCTAAAAAATATTTCAGTTGAAAAGGTAGTTGAATTCGTCTCAGAGATCTTTCCTCTGACACAAAAAATCTCCAAAAGATAACTCTATTGATGACCAGCCATTATAACGATTAAAAGACCTGTTCTTTAATTTAATTATTAAGTATAATTTTAATTTAAAAGAATTTTAAATTTTAAAATTTAAATTTAGGACTTAACTAATTATTGGATTTAGAAGAAATGGATTTAGAAAACAGACTGTATTAAATTATTGCGTGAATCGTATTTAAGATTTTATTTTACGATTCTGGATAAAAATTATTCTATAAAAAATTTATTATATAAAAAGTATTCATTAGAGCATAAGAAAAATTGATAAAATTAATTTCTTGAGAATCGAAAAACACTTTCAATTTTAATAGTAAGAAGGATTTTAACGAAATATTTAAGATGATTGAATATCTCACATTTATCAAATAATATTTTTAATATTGGCATGGCGTTCATAACCTTCAGAATTTGAAGAATAAGAAATAAATGAGTTTATTAAACGAGGTATTAAAATATTCTGGAATATTTTATTGAAAGAAACACTATCATGAAGACTAGTAGTAAAATCATTAATAGTAATTTGTTTACCTTCACATTCAAATGTGAAATTAGAATTAATTTTCTGTAATATTAATGACATTAAATATGCAACTAAAAATAGTGCATCTATAAATTTATATACAATAAGCATCATTTTTTACGATCTGCTTAAAAACCTTTTCATATTTATGTCTTACATTTAATAGATTAACAATTAGAATTTTAATATCATACACGTATGTGTCCCAAATAAATTTCTAACTTATTCTTGTTATTTAATAGCTACACTAAAAATACGAAATTAAGTTATTTTTAATAAATTATAATAAATATTAAAATGATTACAGTCACAGTGGTATTTAAATAATTATATTTTGTTTAAATTAAAATGTAATTGATAATAGTTTTTGTTTCATTTGAACAACTGTGTTATAAAAAAATTTAGTCATTATAAGTATAAATAATAAAAAATGAAGTGCTTTGTTCATATAAGGTTATCGCTATATTAATTTCGTTTAAACATGTATTATCAAGTTTACACGTGATTTTTTATTTATATAATCAATAAATATAATACAAAATTTCTTCTTACTAATACATTTTAAATTTCAAGTTTGAAAAAAACAGAAGATAAACGATATTATGTTTTATCGAATATGCTTAAAAATAGAGGTGAACCATGTTTTTGTTGCACATCATTGATATTGATAGAATTCATTGTTGTTTTTTGATTGGACTAATTGAAATAATAATAAAGTAATAATAAAAATATTATTTTTAATGTTAGAAATGGACAGATTTAAAATCAAATTTATGAAAAAAAATGCAAGGATAAAATTAGAGGACATGTATTATTTGCAAATATTAAAATACAGATACACAGGTAGCTTCTTTTGCAAAAAGTAGCATTTAAAAAAATTCAATAAAAAAGCATGTTTTATTCATTTTTTGAAAAAATTAATATTAGTAAAAATTAAGCAAAAGTGTAATTAGAGATAGATAATTAGCTATGTTTAAATAAAAAAATAAATTGAATCTATTTAATATTTTTTAAGTTATGGACTTTTATGTATAACAAGTAATTTGATTGTTTTGGGAGACTTTTTTACTAAATATCTAATTTTAATATAAAGAATTTATACAACGAATCTATGATAATATAATTTTTATAAAAATATATTTATATTACTTTTTATCGCCTTAATAAACATTTATTTTACTGTTTTCTTTTTTAATCTATTTTTCATAGACATAAATTGTCAGACTCACTTTTAGTTACTATCTTTATACATACCTTACTTGATTGCAATGGTATGATTTCAATATTTTGAATTCTAAACTTTTAAGTTTTTTGAATTTTTAGAGAAAGAAAAATTAAATTCATTTTAGTAATTATTAAAGGAAAAACAAGTTCAAAATTATAAACTTTTTCGAGATAAAAACTTTTCTATGTGCTCAGTGGACATATTTGAAATTGGTTTTATAGAAAAAAATGCGAGGGTGTAATTAGAAGCTATCATTAGTTTGCTGAGTGTAGCTAATGAATATAAAATATTTGTATTCATGATATTTATTATGATCATACTTATAAAAAAATTTACTTTAAAGCTAATAATTATCTTATCTCTCTAATCTCTTGATTTGCGTATATCCATTATTTGAAATTAGTTGAAAATGAGATTTTATCAATTTTCTATAATAAATATTCTTTTTGCAAATGTTGGCTAGAGTGTAATCTGATTCAGTAAATAAGTTTTTTTTAATAATATAATATGTTTAATATTCATGCAGATATTGAAATTTATAGACATGATGAAATGAGAATGTTTAATTTTTTTATTTTCAAAAATTAGGGAGTGTACAGTTAAAACGAAAAGCATTTTTGGAAGTTCCAATAAAAGATAAAGCCATATAAATTTTGTTTATAATTCGATGACTTATTAGCTGTTGTGACGTCTCCGAAAATTTTTCACTTTGTAATAAAACTTAAATTAACAAATTACGAAACGTAGCAAACTACGTCATCCATCACATAAAATATTTGTGACATAATAATAAAGAAACAGAAATCGCTTTCAGTCACCATAACGTAAATAATGATGCAAACGCACGAAAAAATATTGTGTCGTAGATTGAGAACTGGATTATTAGTATTTATTTAGCATTAGCATTACAATCTAAAAT
Organism: Wiebesia pumilae; assembly: GCA_018907045.1. Lineage (NCBI taxonomy): Eukaryota > Metazoa > Arthropoda > Insecta > Hymenoptera > Agaonidae > Wiebesia > Wiebesia pumilae. Next base: position 610,113 of record JACCHZ010000140.1, on the reverse strand, counting down.
GATCATATATCTTATGTAAAGAAAAAACGATTGTAAATTTCATGTAAAAGAAGTAGGTTGACACATACAGATAATAAAAAGAAACCTTTGACCAATCTTGAGAAATTTAATAAGAAGCATAATATAAATACGTAGAATTACCAAATTATACAATACCAGCATTGTGAAACAATGCTTACCAATTTCAAAACAAAAAAATTTCGCAAACAGCTTTATTTAACACCATTTAATTTATAAAATATTTGTAACTTAATAACACCGCTTTTAAATAAATATATACTTATATTCAAATTTTGATATTAAATAATTCATCAAATTCAAATTCTTTTAAATTCATGTAAAAATTAAGTTTCGTGCGAAATATTATCTCAAGCAATCGAAATCAAGGATCATGAAGGGACTCTTCATCCCTATCAGTCAAACCTCAAATGATGACAGCAACTGTTGCTGTTGCTGTCTAAATAAATAAATAAAAATTTAAATAAAAATTTTTCATTTTATTAACCAATTGATAAAACGGAACTAACGGAATATACTATTAACAAGGCAAACCAGCCATCTGCCTACTTAAGTAAAAGAATTAAATAGAAGAGATTTGTTCGTCAAATCTTCACGCGTAAATTATTATTGAGACGTCACACTGTATGAGGGTTTACATTTATTATTCTTAATTTTAAACATGCCTTTGCACGGAGATTAAATCTTATTTCTGTTTTTCATTTTTATGTTTATAAGTTTGAATGTTTCTTTAGCTTTTAATTTATTTTTGTATTCTGACAAGAATGCACTAATTTTATGATTATTAATACAGTTTTAATATTATAATTTAATATAATAAAAATAATATTTCTAAATTTTGATTGGTCGAGTTTTATAAACAAATTTTATGAGACAGCACATATGTATTCGTATTTTATAGAAGTTAGCTTATATACAAGTTAACATTTATAGATTTTATTTAAAATTTTTAACGTTTTAAATATTATAAAACTTTATGAATAATAATTTTTGAAATTATATTATAAATAAGCGTACGTTTTTTTTACTTTTAATTTATGCAGAAAATTAGCTACATAGTTCATTGTCTTTAAAGCCAATTCATTATTGATCATAATGATATTGAGTTCTTTCTGCCGTTTTTAGAATTCGGTCTATTTATGGTTTGCTGAAAAATATTAATTTAAATTCAATCTAAGTGTAGATATATAATTCCTAAAGCTATTAGTTATCCTGCGAATTTTACGGTTCTTTTTTTAATATATTATTACTAATGATTGTCTCATGTTTTCAAATACATTACTTATAAGGTGAGAAAAATTAATAAAAAAAGATGACATGATAGAAGTAAAAGATTTTTTAAGGATCAGTAAATATTTGAATTATTTTATTTGTATAATCAGAAATATATTGTTTGAATTCATGGAAAAATACGTATACTAAATAAAAAAAATGAGTAGATGGAATTTCGCTCTTTCATGTGAAGAATTTTAAATTTGCAATAGAAGAAATGACAGAAGATTCTAATATTGCTCCTGATTCGGTAAGTTAGATATTATTTTAAGCTATTATAAAGTGAAGTATGATTTTTAGGTTGTATTATGAATATGAAACCATCAATTTAATTAATAAACATTTGATTAATATTATATTAAATGTATTAAAAATTATTATTACTATTAAAATTATTGAAGCCCATTATTTTAATTGAAGAAAATGTATGTAACTTAAATTTATTTATAATGCGAAGGAATAGGATTATAATTTTTTTATGATTTTTGTCAAAAGTGATAAAAGAACTGTCTTAGTTATTAAAATTTAAATGAGTATTTATAATCTTCATATTTTTATTAAATTTTAATTGAATATTTAAAATTATAATGATATAAATACAATATAACTCTTACAAACATTGTTGCTTTAGCCAATAGCATCATCTGATTCTTCAACAAAATCAGTAAAGTCAACTGCTGTAGTTAAATATTCAATTGTGACAACTCCTGCAAATTTTGCTCAATTGCAATGTAATACAGATTTAAATCTTCCACCCAGCAATTGGCTAAGTACTTCAGCAGAAAGTTATGGATTACAAAATGTTTGGTCACGTAGCTCTGGATTTTCCAGTTTTCGTATGGCTCACATGTTCCCTGATTGTGTGGGAGAAGTTGATGTTATCTCAGATGCAGAAAATATAAAAAAACTTTTGAAGTTACCTTATAGTCATAGCTTAGTATCTATGATTGTACACAGAGTAGAGAACACTTTATTACTTGATGATTTTGACATACACAAGTATCTTTTAAGGCAAGCAGAAAATGATTGGGAATGGTTGAAAAAATTCTTTTATGAACATGTTTTTCAAAATTTGGGTGATAAAGAAAAACGACTTTTTCCTAAAACAAATAGTAGAAATGCTATACAGCAGAAAAATTTAATTTCAAAGTTTTTCTATCATTCATTAGTACTTGCTGATAATAAGGAACACAGCAATGAAAAACCCACACTGCCAGTGAAGCCATTACAACCTTCATTACCTGAACCTTCTAGAGAGGAAAAATTACCAGATCCAAATTATAATCATAATTTTGCTAGAAATGTTGTTTGGACATTTGAAAACATCCAAATGTTAATTGGTACAGATATGCCTATTTTTGGTGGTCAGACACATCCATGTATAAGTTTAAGATTACACGATACCTCAAAACCCATTAATGTTTTAACAGGTATAGATTATTGGTTGGATAATTTGATGTGTAATGTTCCAGAAGTAGTCATGTGTTATCATTTAGATGGTATAGTGCAAAAATATGAATTAATAAAAACTGAGGACCTTCCTAATTTAGATGATGCTAAATTCAGTCCTAAAGTTATAAGAGATATTGCTCAAAATATTTTAAGTTTTCTTAAGAATAATGCTACAAAAGCTGGTCATACATATTGGTTATTTAAAGGTACATTGATATTTTGATAGAAACATTTCCAAAAAATTGTAAATATTTATAAAAAAATTTTTTTTAATTGATGTTTAATTTTTATTTCAAATTATACAATTTAAAAAATTTTTTAAAATATAGTAAAAATAATGAATTGAATGTTATTTTGATATAAAGTAATTTTAAATATATTTTGATGCTTTTAATAATCAACATTATAGATTTTTATTCAATAATTTGAAATACTTGATATGTGTATATATATATATATATATATCTTTATACTGTGTAGATTAAAAATTATTTGAATATAAAAGTATACAAAATTTACTAATTTTTTTAATTTTTACAAATTCTTATATGTAAGTTTTATAAATTTCTTATGATTATGATAATCAATATTTTAATAATACCTTATAAAACAAAGCTAATATGATATATTTTAATTTTAATTATAATATATTTTAATTTTAATATATAATTTTAATATGTAGCTAAAGATGATGATGTTGTCAAACTGTATGACTTGACATCACTTTGCAGTGATATGTCAGAAGATAAAAGTCAAAATCCTTTTACTGTGCCTGTTGCTATGCTACTATATCGAGTTGGTAGAAATATGAAATACTCATTGGATTATAAACGAAATCGAGGAACTATACGTATGTTACTAAAAAATTGTATCCAGCTACTACCAAGGGAAAAATATCCACAAATAGTAACATCAGCTCACTTTATGCTGGCTGATTTATATATTCCTGCTGATACTGATCCAGCTAATCCAAATCTTTTGAATCACAATGACGAGGATGATACTCAAAGTGAATGTGGCAGTAACGAAGAAAGTGAAAAAAATGATGAGAAATTTGAACAAGATGTCAATGCTGCAATAAAATGCTTGACTTTATCAAAAAGTAAGTTTATTTTTCATAAAAATAAATATTTCTCAGTAATATTTTTATGAACCTTATATTTTAAATGTGTACTATTTTTATAGCTAAAAAAATCAAAATGTATAAATCTAAATTCTAAAATACTTTATTTATTTATACTTAATTTTAATAAATAGTGTTACTGTTTACAGTAAATTATAAACATCATTTGTATTGGTATAAATTATTAAGTAAAAGACTTAATATTTAAGCAATTAGTAAATATTTAATTATAATAATAACTGTTTTAAAAATAATAATACTGAATAAGTCTATTTATAAAATTGTGTAAAAATAATTTTAGATTTCATCTCATTTTTAAATTAAGATTATAACTGACTTTCTAATTTAGTAGTAATAAGTGGTATTTTTTAATTTATATTTACAAGATATTTATTAAGTATAACTTGCTTTATAGAAATCAGATTTAATTCTGTATTAGTTATTTTGAATTTTACAAATGCAGTTAAATCAAAATAGATTTTCTATTTGAAAATTAAGAATTAAATAATAATAGATAAAATAATAGATTATTTAATAATAATCTATTTGATTATTAAGAATTGTTTATTTTAGAAAATATTGCTTATAAAAAATTATATAAATAATTTTTAAATAATTACGTAAAATATTTCTTTATTAATTATGATATATTTGATTTTTAATTCAAAATAAAATATTTGATGTATTATATAATTATACAGATTCCTAATATTATATGAATATAATATAAATAATATATGAATATAATATAAATAATATATGAATATAATATAAATAATATATGAGTATAATATAAATAATATATGAATATAATATAAATAATATTATATGAATTCAATAAAAATTTTTAGCCAAAGAGTATCAATACAAAGATCAAGATTTTGAAGAATTTAAATTTAAACCTCCACCAATTACTGGTTCAATCGAAGAGAGATGTCAGTCTGCTTTGGAGCATGTATCAAGTGGTCTTGAGTGTCTTAAGTATTTTCCCATAGAAGAAGAAAATCAGAAGAGATATCCAGAAGAGGATTCCAGTGAGAAACAATACAAAGAAGAACATGATGATTCTACAGTTAACATGGCCAAACCTTTTCAAGCAATTCCAATGCCTTATGCACCATTGTATCCAAAGACAAAGTCAACTGAGGTGATGAGTGAGTCGCCATCAATAAATTCCAATATTGACAATAGTCCCAGGTAAAAGAATTGTATGAAGATTATGCTTTCACAATTTTGTATTGTGTTATACTTATCTAATTTTTACTGAATAAGATACCAATAATTTTTATAATATATCATTGTAAATGCAACAATTTAAATAACTTTTATAATAATTTTATTTACTAGACTATACTTTAATATTTTCAAGTAACTTTTATTTAAGTTATATTTTTAATGGTTTCGCATGTAGATTATTTTTTCTAATAAATTGCTATTGCATATTTACTTTCAAAATTTTTATTTTTTTAATAGTAATAGTATATTGATACGATAAATAATAATGGAAGAATAGTTTCAATTATATGTTGAATTTCATTATCTTGGGAATACAGTTATTTTTTGATAGATTATGTTGATATTAATATTAGATTATGATTTTAATTGACCTAGAATTATCAAAAATGTAATTTTTTTAATTTAATGTAATTAGTTAATAAACTTTTAAATATGCAGTATAAAATGATTCCTTAACTAAAAAATTAAAAACTTTTTTGTGAAATATGTTCATGTAATTAAGAAACGTTGTATATTTTTTAACAGAAAATGAGTTTCTTAATTGATACAGTGTTTATTAGTGTGTTTAGTTTTAAAAATATATCTAGACCATACGATCTAAATTTTATGAAAGTTTAATAATGGATGTTATTTTATGTAATTTATACAAGTAAAAGTCTGTAGCGCATATCCTGGGAAAACAACTTCCTGGATCTAGACTCGTAATAAAATCAATTCGGAACTCGTCTACTCAAAGCATCCGCTTCGATATCAACGGGGTTGCAAACTCGAAGCGTTTTCTTTGAATGATAACAATAAAATATAATTCGTTTACATTACACAAAATACAATACGCTCTTAATATTAGGTGACTTAGCTTTCCTTTAGCACCATTACGTGAAAAATGGTTAAATTAGAAGGTGCAAAAAATGGTTAAATGGTAGAAGGTGCGAAAAATGGTTAAATGGTAGAAGGTGCGAAAAATGGTTAAATGGTAGAAGGTGCGAAGAACAGAAGCACCAACATATCGTATGAATTTATTCTGTTGTCAGTCTTCGTGCAAGTGCTAACCGAATTTACTACTTATGACCAATTAATGATCCATTTGTTTCTAAAAATGTTAAATATTGATAGATAAATTTTAATTTATTTCAATGTTTTAATAAAAAAAGTGCCGTGATATAAATCTACTATTCTTAATGGCTAATTATTTTATCTTTTATACTATATACATTTTAGAATAAATTTATATCTATATTTATCTTTTTTTATTTTTTTAAATAATCTAATTATAATTAAATTTATGGTAGTATTTCTTAGAAATTAAAACAATGAAAGACTTTATTTATTTTATTTATTTATACTTATAATCTATTTACTGGAAATATAATTTTTTCTAAAATATTCATTTTTAGTCCCAAAAAGAAAAACAAGCAGAAAAAGAAAAAAGTCTCCGAGAAGTCCTTGCCAAAAAACAATAGCACACCTATTGTGACTAAGGACACAAGCGCTAAGGCCTTATTGTATAAGGCTGAATCACAAACGTTACCAACGTGGCAAGCACCGAGAAAGGATGATAATCGCAGTTGGAGTGCTCACCTCAAAACTCTACTTTATGAGAAAGCCTCGCTTATATTCGTCGTGCTTGCAGAAAATGAATATTCGGGTAAAAATTATGGTACTTCACTGCGTTACATTCTTGCAGTTTTGCGATGCCAAAAAATATTGAAAGTTTTCTGTGGGGTGAGAAACGACAAGCTGATCAGTTATCTATTGGGTAGAGCGGGAGACTGCTGTTTTATGACCGTTCAAGATTGGATACATGTGGAGAAACATCGTAATGATTATGAGACAAGAAACATCACGGAAAATTCAATCACCGATGCTATATTTATGATGGAGGACTTAGATATGAGTAAGTCATTTAACATACTATAATTTTTCTTTAAGTTTTTTTATAACATTTTTTAAAAATTATAATTAGTATTTAAAATTAGTAATAAAATAATTTATTCTTATTTATACATTCAAATAAATTATATTAAAATAAATAGAAAAATATGTAATAAAATATACCATTGATTTTAACTCACTTGTTAAAATTTGTACATTTAGTTATTTTAATGAAAATTTTTGACATATTTTTTTTAGATGGAGCTGAAATATTACCAGAGCGTTTTGAATCTCTTGAAGCAACTCTTGTAGCTTCTTATAAATGTTACGATAAAGCTTTGACGTTAGAACCTTTAGAGATCGATAGAAATAATCTTCTACGTCGATTAGGAAACATCCATAATGAATTGGGAGTTTTATATATGAACCAAGCTGGCTGTAAGTATTGACAAATTTAATAGAAAACTATTAATGGGTAATATTATATTATAATTACTCTTAGTAATTTAGAGGCTATATTAATAATTGAAATAAATAATAAATTATGTTTATTATTATGAAATTAATGCATAATTGATATAGCATAATAAAACTTGTTACATATTTGAAATATATTAAGTCAAACATTTAAAATATTTTATTTTAAAACATTTTAAAAACCATATTTAACATAATCTTAAAATATTAAAGTAAGTTTTTAATTTATATTTTAATAATTTGTTTTAACTTAAAATATTAAAAAATTGTTTTTTTACTTTTCATATATTTAAAAAATATTTTAATATATACTACATATTCAATCATTTAATTTACTATTGAATTAAAATAGAATATGAAATAGTGGTTCTATTCTCTTGTATATACACCTTCGTTAAAAATTGTTTTTAATTATTTTCTTATTCATTTTCTCGACGATATTTTCATAGCCAAAATTTATCGTAAACTAGTAATGTTGTTATTTCACATTTAAGTGCATATTCATATTTTCAATACAATTTGATGGTTTAAATTGATTTTTATCGTAAAAAAAGACTTAATTTTATTAGTAAAACCACATGCATTTTCTATTCAACAGTTCTATTTTCACATAAAGCAAAGTTACCAAAAATTGATAATTAATTATTATTTCAATTTGAATTTTTAGCGCGTTATCAACTTGATGAGAATGTAAATACAGAAAGTTTATCGTCTGATGTCATGTCGCCTCTCATTTGCTCACTCAAGCACTTAGAAGCGGGTGTAAAAGCTTTTGAAACAGTACAAGACGAAGCAAATTTGGCTTTGTTACACTCAAATACTGGGCGGTTAATGCGACTATCTGCTCATATGAATGCGAAACATCAATTGCGTGAACGTCAGTTCTATAACAAAGCCTTATATAATTATCAAAGTGCGCTTCAGGTACTTGGCACAAGGAAAACCAATCCAGCGATTTGGGATAGCGTGACTTGGGATTTATCATCAACTTTATTTACTATGGCCACGTTATTGCAGGATTATCCAACATTTGGAAGTAAAGTAAGTCTTACATTTCTTTGTGTGCATATATAAATATTTTGCATAATGTCCTTGACGCAATTATCCTTTTTCGGCATATGCAATTAGGTGTTCTAGCCGGGAATGGGTTACGGTCCTAATGTTAAAAAAGATAACCTCTTCTATTTACGATAATACACCAAAAATATGTAATAACTTATCGGTCATTTTATGTTAGATATTTATATTATATTATATCAAATGTTAAATAAAACTATATTATATGTTAAAATTTGAATGAAAATATTAAAGGAAAACAACGCATGATTAGCTGTTTGTCTAGCAACTGCAATTATGTTTGGGGAAATACAATTAGCCACCAGACATTTAAAGTCTGGAGTGTCGCCAATGTATAGGAAGAGATTTTAAAGAAAAGGAAATGGAAGGATGGGGTCAATCCCCTTCAACAAATACTACATAATAGTTTTAAAATATATTTATTTGCATACTCCTTACAAAGTAAACAGGTCTACTTCCAAGTACAAGATTTGACGATAAACGTTTAACACGGAAAATGCTTTTTATATAAAATTTTAAGCACAGGTAGTATAAGCAAAGAGGGGATTCTTATGACTTCCTAAAAATGGCTATACAGCCTGCATACATATTTCAGTTTTTGTTAATTAAATTGAGTTTTTACTTTACTAATCATTTACTTATTTATTGGGTTCGATTCGCAACTTAATCTTCCATAATTGTATAAATTTTGTTTTATCTATTTGTTAATACTTAGTCTGTTCCTTATAATATTGGTTAAATTAATAATAATTTGTGTTTCCAAATAGTATTTTCAATTTTTATTGAAATTATTATCATTAACAATATCGTTTTCGTTATTATTATTATTATTTCCCTTTAAAAATATTTTAACAATGATAATAAATAAACAATTAATTTAAAAAATTTGACTTTTATGTAAATAATTATAATTATACAATTCATGTAATTTTCTTTTTTTTTTGTACAGCTATCAATTAATATAATTTACGCATACATGCACACGCTCCCGCAAGATAAATATTAGAACATTTAATTTAAGAAGATAGAATTAAAAAATAGCGAAATAAAAACAAATATAATATAAATTGAACAAACAGCTATAATTAAAAGTTGTTGTTTTTTTCATTCATTTGAAGCATGTTTTTTATAAAAATAATAAATGAATCGTATAAAATAACTTAATATTACGAAGTAAATTTTCTAATCTTCTAATTCTCTAATACGAATCTTCATTTTGAAAATAATAATAAATTTTTTATTATAATATATATTTTATATTATTAATAAATATATTTATTTAGATTAATTTATTAATTTAGATTAATTTATCTAGATAAATATACAAAGAAATTGTGAAATTCAAGCTTTACAATTTAGTGTTAATGAAGTTAGTATTACTATTCGTTTTCATATTTGCCATATAAACTATTTGGTTCCTTCTAATTCTTTAAATATGCTATTTCGCTTTGACCTCCGCGTATGCCGTTTCGATTCCTGATCGATCTAGCAGGACAAGTTATGTAGGATGTATATCATGCACGAATTGTGTTTTAATACATTCTGATTATGCTGTTTTTGTATTAAATTTTCATCTCACTACGGATGTTAGATAATTGTATCTAAGAATGTTTTACCATAATATGTGATAGTAATTGTATAATTTTTTTCTTTAAGAATTTAAAACCAATTATTACACAAAAAAATAAAGGTTTATTCTGAAAAATATCAATTTCTGATTTATATTACTTTGTGTTTACATTGTATTCTCGATTTTTTAGCGATTTTAAGAATTTTTATAACAAAATCAAATTAAAAATTATTACAAATTGTATATATTTGGATTTATTGTTTATTTTATGTTAAATAATTATCGAATAAAAAAATGTTTATCTATTTGTTTAATTTTAAATGAAAATTAATTTAGAATAACATTAGTTATCTAATATGGAAGATCAAAGTTTTTTTCTAAATATTTTTTTATGCATTTATCTTGTAGAGTGAGGAAGAGCTCGAACGCGAAGTTGTCGACATTTTTCACAAAGCGCTGAAGTACTGCGACACCGAAACTTGTGGTCCCCGTCAACCTGTTTATCAATTTCGTGCTGCTACCATTCAGCATCGTCTTGCTTCATTGTACCACAAAGCCTACAGAGAATTAGATCATGAGGTTGATAGTATCAAGCGCAAGAACAGTTTGCAGGTGACGAAACTCTATTACGAGAAAGCGGCCAGATTGCTTCTCTCGCTGGAGCAGACTACGGAGTTTTTGACGGTGCAAATGGAACGAGTTGCTCTTGGAGAATTTCAGGCCCAAAGTAAGCTTTTTCTTATTTAAATTGTAATTTATTTTTATAATCTACAAAGGACAGTTAAAAAATATTATTGAAATGCTTCGACTTTTAATGGTTTACTATTCTTAACAGTTTTATTGTCGAATGGTTACGTATAAATAAATATCTGAATATTATTTATTGTTTTCGAAATTATTGATGTATTTTTACTCTTTTGATTAGCAATATCTTTTACCTAAGATATTTTTGGATCTTTTTTATAATTTTGAATGCAATGACTGAAATGTTTTATTATCAATAATTTCCTCAAAATATATTTTTATCGAGTTTAACCATTTTTACATTCAAATAAGTAGCTTTTTTGAAAAAAATTTGGTAAGTAATAAATGTCATTAAATTTCTATGTTTTTGGATTTCTTTATGAATTATTCCATTACAAATGAATTTCGATTTAATTCGTTAAATTTTGATAGGATCCAATTAAAATAAAATAATTTATACAATTCTTAGTAAAAATGTTAATTATTTAAACAGATAATTCTTACTAATACAAAATATTTATTATACTTAAAAAAAAATTAGAAATAATAAATAGAAAAATTTATGAAAAATATTTTCAACAAGAACTTGTATATTAAAATTATAATAAAATCATTTATATAGTAAGCTTATAGAAAATCCATGAATTTTGATCTCAATTTTATTTGTATGGTACTAAATTTACTCTTGAGAAGCATATAATTATTACAGTATGATGAATATGGATGAATTTCTTCATTTATTTTATATAAAAAATTGCTTAAAGATTCTAGTATACATACTATTTATTTTATTTTCAATGCAATTTTCTTATTTCTGACGATGTAGAAATTTAATATTGAATAGTTATATCTCTTATAATGTAATAATATCTGGTGAAAATTCGTAAACTTTTATCGAATTAAATATATTTAGCAAAACATCAAAATAAAATTAAAGAAAATTAATTTAATAAATAAAATGTTTTATATATATATTTTTGAGATTAAAACACCGAAAAGTTAAGATTTGAACAAATAAAAAAATAAACTTTTTAAAATTTATTTTGAATTTTCTAAAATTCTAACTTTATGTATAATTAATTTAAACGAAAAATTATTAATTTTCAAATATTTTGAAATGTAAAAAAAAATTCTAGTACTAATATATTTGAAGTCTTAACATTTTTTAAATCTGCAAGATAATCAACATAAAGTACATGTACATTACTTTAATAAGTTTTAAAGGATCAAAAACTTATTTTTATAATTATTTTATTGTTCAATGCATTTTTTTGTTATACCAATTCAAATGTAACTACCTTTTTCAGTTACCAATACTTTTAATGGAAAATTTAAAGCTTATCAGAACTGCATAGAATTGATTTTACAGAGCAAGCCTATTATTGAAATAATAGTCGAACGAAATAAAAGTATAGTTAATAGCAAAGAAAATGAAATTATTCAAGAGAAAGTAGATGTTGATAAAAGTCACTATGACAAAGAAAATGAAGAGAAGAATTCGGATGGAAAGAAGCTTATAGAAGATGAAGGTCTTGTCATTTTACTTGAACAGCGCCTGCAATTTGTTTTACGTTCTTTATCAAAATTATGTATTACTAAGAATGCAGGAAATCAAAAGAAAGAGTAAGAGTAATATTTCAACATTAATATAACTATTTAACAATACATTTCATTTATTTGATCTAACAAGAATTTATATAAATTAGTACTTTAAACTTATAAGAGGAGATTAAAATATACATGCATATTACAAATATCTCGTGAATAATGTTACATTAAATTCGAAAAATTCTAATAATTTTACATCTTTCATATTTTCATGGTTTATTTATTTTTATTATTTGTAACGCGTATAAAATATTAAAATTGTATATATATGTCAAATTTGTAGATATTTTTAAATCTCTTAAATTAGTTAAAAGATTTATTATATTTTAATTATAATTTATATTGACTACCACTGTTTGAATATGAAATTGGAAAGAAATGAAACTGTAATTTCAGATATAGCTAATATTGTAATCTGAGTAAATGAGAGTTCATAATACTCATGTAATTATATAGTATGAAATTAATTAAAAAAAAATTGTTTCAGGTGTGAAAATTATGCTGCATTATATAAAAAGTGTTATAGTTTGACATTGCATTCTGGTACTTTATCTGGAATCGTTTTAATAAAACATGTTGCTAATGTTTTAGATAAAATAGAAAAAGTTATACAACAGTAAAAATTCTGATTTAGTAAATAACTTTATAATAGAAAATTTCTTCTAATAATTTCACTTTTTATGCGAGTAATTCAGTATTTTCTTATTACCTTTTTCGAATAAAATAAAAATATTTTATTGTTAAAATGTAGTTGAAGACACAATACTAATATATAATATTTGGTGTAAATAGTAACAATGATATTTTTATTAATATACTATATATTAAGAAATAACCATTGTGCTAATTTTCGCAGAACTTTAAAAAAAAATAAATATTCCTGTTATTATATTTTAGTTTTTAATTACTCCTTAAAATGAAATATCATTTTTTGTATTATCATTTTGTAATATATATATTTGCATTTATGTACTAGCAACAGACAATCTTTTTACATATTAAAGTATTGTCAAATCGAAAAGAATCGTTTTTTAACTATTATTTTTTGAAATTTGGACCATTTTAAGATACTCTAAACTGTTTTGGATTTTGGCTAAAGGTTGTGAAAAAAGTGAAGTATTTTTAATAAAAAATATAAAATACTTAAAAAATATTTGAAAAATAATTTGAACTGATTTAATATTTTTTCTGTAGTATTAATTAATATAATCATTTATTTTATTTATAGAAATTAATTTTTGTTAAATACATTAATGATAATACATAGAATGGAAAGGATCTAAATAAATTAAATAAATATATTGTATGACTCTTTATAGCTATATAATAGAATTTTTGTAATAGAATGGATATAAATATTTAGCTTTTAGCAGCATCTACAATTTTACAATAAAAGATAAATTCTGTTAACACTCAACACTTAACTGTACAGGAGATTTTGTTTTCACATAAATATTGACTCCTTATATTAGCAATTGTTCACAAGTTAGATGAACTGCAAAACAGTTGGTTTATCTTTATATTACTGTGGTACCTGCCATATGAACATAATTTATCTATCTCTTTTGCTAATGTTGATACTGTTTTTATTAATCACCTGAATAGAAAATGCAGTATGTTATTTAATATTATTTATTATTTAACAAAAACATACATATTTTGAACATTTTTCTTCCAGAAATTGAAAAACGTATTTTGTTATAAAATAAACTATGTTAACATAAAATATGATTTTAAAGTAATTTAAAGTAGATATCGTTTTATAGTAAATGCAATAAATACTAATTATTTACTGTAGATTAATAAAGCTTATTAGTTATTAAAAATAAAAAAAAATTTTTAATTTTCGTTAAAAGAACTGTATTAAAATAACTTAGAAATAATTGTAAAAACATAATATATTCGTAATACATTATTTTAATAGTTATTTACATTTTGGTATTATTATTTCTCATTATAATGTAAACAAAAATAAATTATTTAAATTCATCGTGAACATTTATTTATACTCATGGAAGAGCATTATAAATATGCCTTTTAAAAGAGAATTTATGATAATATTTTGAATTATACTGAATGTTTTTCTCTGTTTTATATTTATTTTGTTTAAATGATCTCTTCAAGAGTTTATGTAATCATAATCATCAATACATGTTGAATGTAGACGATTATGATCTACTATTTTGTATAAAAAAACTTTGAATTTTATGAATCTTCATAAATTTAAAACACAATATATAGTTGCATTTTTCTATTTTATTTTTTTGTTTTATTATATTTTTATACTGAAATTTAACATATTATCCATTTACAAATTTTTAATAGTACAATAATTCCTTATTTGCTAATATTTCGTATAAATTGATATATTTAATAAAATATTAGACGTAATTTTTAATTATTTTAATTGGATTATATACATTATAGATGCACTCTTTATATTTGGTTTAAGAAGTAATCATTTAAAAATTATTTATAGTAAAAAAGATTATTTAACTGAGGTGTAAAAAAGAAATTACAGGTAGTAAAATGTAAGAACTTAAAATACTTTAGTGTTCTGATTAAAAGTAATTAATAATAATAATTTAGAAGTGGTCATATGTTAAACAACAAAACTTTTTACTTAAACTACTTTTGTAATCTTAATATATTGCTGATACATGTTGATCAATTTCTTAAATTTATTACATAATTTTGGTTATGTATATTATATGCTAATAAAAAATTCAATAAAAATTTACTACAATTAATACTCCAGTATAAAGTTATTATCTATGATTAAAATAAGTGATGAATTTATGAAAAATTATGTAATGTGTTAATTTTTCACAAATAACTATAATATAAAAAGAATCATTTGTAATATAAATTATAATAATAAAGAATATTATCGATTAACAATCGATAGTTGTTTCTTAATGATTTAACTACTACACTTTTTTATTCAAGAAATGAATTTTTATTATAATTTTATAATTAATTATAAATAAGTTTACTTTCATACTTTTTAAGATATATTTTAATATATTAAATATCATATAAAAAATGGAAAATATGAATGCTATGTATTTGATAAATTTTAAATAAATATTATATTTGATTTTTACTTTGATATTATTGTATAAAATGCACATAATATTAAAATTTCAATTTGTATATGTTCACAAGAACTTTATATATATTAATATATATAAATTTGATAATTCTCTTGTAATAAATAATTGCAATTAAAAAATCCTAAACTAACACATAAGTATCTATAATAAAATGCTGTTCAATTAACTGTAATTCGAGTTATTAAAGGATTACTTATAAGCTTAATAGTTTTTAATATTTCTGTTTTGTAAAACTAATAATAATTCTGATATATAAAATTTTTATAATTAAATTAAAAATAAGAAAGAATGACTTTATAAAGTCGATTTTATATGAAAAATTTTTTTCGTTAGAACGTAAAATTTATGTCAATGTGAAGTTTTTAATTAATAACTCATTTATATCATTTAATATATTATTGAGTAAATGTATAATAGAAATATGTTATTATTTATTGTTAAAATACTGAAGGAATTTGATAATTAATAGTATTTTAATAAATTTTTTAATTCTACTATTTCATTTATTTAGGACGGTAAAAAGCGTATTTATTTAAATGTTACCACTTCTTTCCATGATGCACTATAAGTGTATGACACACATACACTCTCTTTCGTAGAATTAGATTTGTATCCTAATTGTGAACTTATTTAATTCATTTAATAATATGTATAATTTATTTAGTTACATTGCATTTAATGCGTTAATATAATAATATAATCATGTAGAAAAATGGTTGATTTTTATAATTGATAGTTTATTTTGTATATATTGAGGATATATTTTATTGAAACACTTATATGTATATGTAATATTGCAAATATAATTAACCACAATTGCTATATTTATCATATTAAATTTCTTATTTTTAAAAACAATGATAAAAATATATTATTTAAATTTCAAAATAATATTTTATAAAATATCTAAAAAAGCAGATTTACATATTATAATTGTTATTTGTAAATAATTTTTTACAATATACTTATAATTTTGACTGTAATTGTAATTTGCAGAGATTATAGAATTTAATTTATTATAATGATGGATTATTTAAATATGATAAGTATGATAGTATAAAACTAATTATTTAATTGTGTTATTTAAAATTCATTTAGCAAAGTTAAAATATTAAATATACTTTTAATTTGTATAATATATTATTATAATAAGTCTCAAGTTAACAAAACTTTTGTAACCAATTAGAAAACAAGTACTGTATTAATATTTATCTACTAGCTTGGGAGTACCATATAATTTACATAGAAAATTATTTACATAGAAAAGATCATAGAAAAATACCTCTCACCATACATACATTCTTTTTTTTTTAAAATAATTATTATATATGTCTCATTTATATGTCTACATCTGTGATATTACCTTATTTTTAAATGATTTATCTGTGGTTACAAAGGAAGGGACATATGTTTAATTTTTTTACTAGTTTCACATTTCTGAGGCTTTATTTATCTTTTATGACAGAATTAAGTCTCTTATATACATTTTTTTCGTTTAAAATTATTATTTAAATAAATTCGTTAAAACATAGAATGTTAATGAATTTAACAAATAACTCTTATTGTAATTTAAAAATAAACAATTTTAATTGAAAATATAAGTAAAATATTAGCTCTCTTCTTAAAAAATAGTATCATGAAAAAGGTTCTTCAGCGATTGGTTCAGTTAATCTTTTTTTAGCTTATTAGTCTCGCATTCAATTCGCCCTGAGAAGGGCGGTTTGTCACTACGTTATATTTTTATCAATGAATAGTGTTTTGTTTCTACTACTCGTCTTTAAAAGGTCGGTTTGTATTAGGGAGAGAAGCGCCGTCTTGGGGTGCGAAAAACGAAAGAAATGCTACAATTCGTTTACGGCCAGCCAGCCACGTCTTACTCCTTTTCCACTGCCCACACGAGTGTCGCTTGCGTCTTCGCGGTGCCTCCTTACATCCCCGATACTCGAGCACCGCCGCCCCAATCACTGCGCGGTACTTCTTACCACTCTTCCTGGACTCCACGCGCTGGACGCCGCGCCAATTCACGGGAAAGCAATTTCCCGCTAATTTACCCCGGACGACGCCACTCGGTCAACGCAGGGGCGTTTGCAACTACATCGGCTTGAAGAGACGCTGCGTCAATTGCAAAAGGGACGCTTCCCGGCGAAGCCACGCCAGGCCAATTACAAAAAGGACGCTTCCCGCTGCAGCGACGTAGCTCCCATCACAGCGGCGACATTCTAACGGGAAATTCCGAGCTCCCTTTTCTTGCATTGGTTGACTCATGGTGAGTCACCCTCCGGTCCGGACTCACTCGACGCGATCAATGCGAGTCCTGTAAAATTTAAGAACGCGCGTCAAGTATAATATTAATATATTGTATAATCAATATATTAATAAATATATGATGTATAAAATAAACTAAATATATCACAAATATATTTATTTATTAGTTTATTTAATGATTGTTTTAAGTTTTTTTATAGTACATAGAAATAAGTGTTTTGTTTTTTAAACAATTTAACATATTTTTTGTAAGATCTTTTATTGCTTTCTTACTTCTGAATTAAGTATATTATTTTAACTAAATATTTAAACATTTATTTTTAAAAATTGCGTATAATAAAGTTTATTTATCTACAATCAAAACATTGTATTTATGTATTGGCAGATTCAGAATCATACGAATTTATACATTTATATGAAATTTTAAGAGGTTTTCTACGTATAACAGATATATTTGGAAATAGAATGATTATTAAAGATATTTCCATAACTATTGCAATAAGAATAAAATTGATATCGAAAAGGTAATCCTGTTCTTTACATTTAGTGGAAATGTGAAAATTTCATGATTATATCAAATTATTTTACATTTATATTTATATTTTATTTCTTTGTGACTATGTATGTATTGACATGAATTCGAATTTACATTTATGAGTACATTCTTCAATCATGCACAGTTTCGAAATGATATGTTAAAATTTGATTGCTTTTTTTTCATTAGTGTTAGACGAAAATAAAATTTGTTTACAATTTAAAAATTTTATAATTATAATTATCAAAAAAAGTAAAAGTTTTTCTTTGATAATTAACAATAATTGTAATTATAAAAATATATTTGAATATATAATCAATTTAAATGATTTTTCTGAATAGAAAATCAAAATGTAATTATATAATTTAAGTCAAGGTTTAATTTTTTGAGTTTTCAAATTTAATATAAAAAATTGATCACTTAAGATTATTTTTTACCTAATAAAAATAATGAAATACTACATTTTTAATATTTATCAATAATTTATTATTGTTTATTTTAATTCATTGTAATATAGTAATAATCATTTATTAAACTTTTAAGTACACCTTAAAGTATAAAAATTTAATAAAATAATTTTTTATGTATTTTTCGTCATAATTAAAACTAAATGTATAGTTTTATAATAAAGATAACTATAAAATTAAGTATGTAGTTACAATTTTTATCGAACAATATATTATAAAATAAAAACTTGCGCAGCTAACCTTCAGTTTCTTTCTCTTAATGAATATAGTAGTCACAGTATTTTATTCAAAATTAATTTTTATAATTTTAATAATTTTATATTTTCATAGAATGGATACACCTTACACTTAAAGTTATTAATCTTTTTAGATATGCCAATGTAACAAAAAATGAGAATTTTATGACTAATATATACATTTTCATTATTAAATAACTATTTAATTAAATAATGAATATATTACTGCAATGTCATTCATTTTGATGTAGTAAATAATTAATCAAGTTTTTATGTTAATGTAAAGTTTTATTTGTTTTGTTGGAATTTATTTTCAAGTGAATAACTTTATATTTCATTACATATTTTCACATACCCAATACATGCAAAAAAGACTTTGTGAAATTAATATTTTATATTACATTATATAAATATTTAAAAATAAAATATTTTTAAATAGCTCTGTGTGTGTGTGTGTGTGTGTTGAAGATATATGTAGATTTGTGTATTTGGATGCGTGTGAATGTTGCGTGCGCGTGCATAAATTGTAATTTTGAAATTGTAAGTCGTTATTAATAAGGTTGCAGAACGTAAAGTTGCAGATCATTTATCTAGTATAAATGCAAAAATATGTTTACATAATATATTGTTATATATGACGGTCAAAGGTCCGAGGTACGTTCTCGCAGAATACACCAGAGTTGTAGATTCGTAAAGAAGGTTATAAAAAGATTTACGCGGTAAAAGAAGAGGCGCTTGGCGCTCATCTGTCGCTCCTTAAATCTTAGGTCGTTGGACTTTCTGGTCTTAGGTTCGTCGATGCTAGACTTTGCACGTTAGTTAAAACAATAGCAAAGTCTGTTTTTTCAAACTGAGATTCAGTTATCTCATAATCTTGATTATTCTTGATTAGGTCTTTCTCTTAATAAACACATGACCTTTCGATCACCTCATAATACATGAACAGTTTTACTTCTTTTATCAGCGCTATCTTTACCTTTGTTCTATACTTCCTGTGAATTCTGTAGCCCGGAGTTTTGCACGCATAAGCAACGAACCCGTATACATAACAGAATATTTAATCTAGAACTCTTAATTCTTTAAATTTTAAAAATGTATTTATGCAACAAAATATTTATAACATATTTGTAAATTAATATTTGATTAAAATAGGAAATATTAGTAATCGTTAAATTAAAAAAGTTCTTTTAATAACACCTAATATTTAAGCTATGAATCGATAAATTAGTAAAATTGAATTATTGAAAAAATTATATTATACAATTAATAGATCTTTATGAATATTTCAACTATGCTGATATTAAAATGATCTTAATATTATTGATTGTAATAGCAGCTACAAGACTTCGTTATGTTACAGATACAAAAACTTTATAGTACAGTAAATGTTTAAATATTATATCGAGAAGGTAGCTTTTCCCTTTATTTTCTTCTAAATTTTATGATTTTTTGATGTTACTGTTTTGATATTACCTCAGAATTTTTTTCGTCTTAACTTCTAAAGAAATAAATTAACATAAATATAGTTATTTATAATATGTATTTTTATTTGTTCAATAATTTTAAATAAATTTTGTTTCTATATAGTTATATAAATCCATTTATAAATTTTCGTAATTATATAGAATATATAGTTGTAAATCATTTTTGTTGAAATGTTTCTATGAAAATATGCATATTTAGTTTTATAATTGTTAAACTGTGTCATTTATATTTCCTATAATATTTGATATCTGACAATAATCATCAATTATTTTATGTTAAGGTAAATTTAATTGTGATTTAAATTGGAAGACAGATCAAAACCTTTTTTTTCACGGAAAGAGTAGTCACGCAAAATAATTTAAAAATAATTTTTTTCGTGTTTAAATTACGTTTTATTAATCCTTGATTTGATGAAGCGAATATTAATAATCACTATTAATAATTTAGTTCCTAGAAGATACATTGTGTGAACAATTTTTTAGTAGCTAATAAATTATGTTAATATTTTAACGTATGAAGGCGAGACAAATCGGGATACTCTTCGCGGAGTGCATAGTTGAGAAACTAAATTGGAAGAGTATAATAAATAAGACATGAAACAAAGAATCGAGGGTCACTTAAGAAATTTTGGCCTGGTCATTTAAGTAACTTCTGTACAGGTCATTCAAGGTACCTAAGTGCAGATAAAGAACTTTGTTCTGAAGGTGGATTCTGTATCGTATTATTGCGTTATTCGTTTCAAATTCTTAGAGAATAAACGACCTTGCTTTTTAACTCAATCGAAAAATATTAGATAGGTATTTTTTACCTGCTAAATCAGTACTTTAAGGGGTAAAAAACACCCTTATAATTTACCCTCGAAAATCGTTCTTTTTTTATTTTCTCAAAAATGAATTAAGATTTTGGTATAAAACCAACGCTAATTTATTTCTTTTGAAAAAATGCAGAAATTCCTTTTACTCTAAAGAATTGCATCTTCTATTTTTTATAAGAGTAAATATGATTTTTTTTCTTTTTCTTCTCCAGAAATTTTGAAATTAAACGAATCTCACGAAAATTCATTCTATGATAAACAATATTGATATGTAAAGTTGAAATAACTTGGGATTTAAAAAAATATATATTCAAATGGGTAACTACTCCTAACAAGAGTTTCCTGATACGAATCTGAATATAAAAATGTATAAAAAAAAATATATATATATATAAATATAAGAAATATATTTTTATGTAATTATACGATCAATTGAGAGGTAAAAAAACCGTTTTAGTTTACACCTGAAAAATCATTTTTTTTAATTTAAAAGAAAACGATTTTCGAGGCTAAACTTTAATGATGCTTTCCACCCCTTAAATCGTCGAATTAGCACGAAAAAAAATATGTGTCTAATATTTTTTGATATGCTATAACATATTGTAATATCAAAAAAATCGGTGAGGTACACCTCGGGTAGTGTCCTTTCAGTGTTACCTTCATCTCTGTCCATATCTCCGTGACTGTTCAAAATCGTGTGTAAATATTTTACAATAATTTATCAAATATTTAAATGTTTATTTAGCTTATAATAAAGATAATACATTATTTTATATAAAATTATAAGAAAAGTTATAATACTGTAGCTACGTTTTTATTAATAAATTTATTTAAAATTATTTTTTTTATTTTTTATTTATGAAAATCTGATTTTAACGAATACATATTTTTTGTTAATTTTGTTAATAAATTAAATGAATTGAAATAATGTTTTATTTTTATAATACTAAAATTTTAAGTAAAGGAAGTTAATTGATACCAACATATTAATATAATAATTTTTACAATATTTTAAAGAATATAAAAAGTTTTATAAGATTAATTTACAAAAATCGTAATTGTATCTATTACGATTGTATAGTATTAAAAACTATTACGAATGTATCTAAAATATAGGTAGTCAGTTTAAATATTTTAACTATGTAGTAAAAAAATGAATAGCGAGAATTCAAAAGTAATACTTAATAATTTGATTTAATTGAATTACAAAATTTCTGAGTAGTATAGTTTAATTACATTTATTAAATAAATTATAATGGTCTTTTAAATAAAGGTGTTCTTTTCTTTTTTATAATTTTAAATTATATTTGATTGTCTAAAACAAAGTTATTTTACATTTTGATAAAAGATAAAGTAAATATTAAAAGAAAGAAAAAAGATAGAAATGCAGTTAAGGCAGATTTATAATGAACAATATCATATTCTTCCAGAATGTTGCTTTTACAATTGCATAATGTGATTTAACTTTTTATTTTGAACTTTTAATAATTTATATTTTAGAGCTCATAAACTATTAAAATCTCTAATACAACCTAGTATACCAAAAACTGTAAAATAAAATAAATTAATTTTTTTATTTCTGTAAATCATCACGAATTTTTTGAATTAATTGATAAACTAATTTGAATAGGTATTTTGCGCCACCGCTGCCGCTGTGTTCTCCTCCGCTGGCCTTCAAAAAGACAAAGACTAAGTAGGGCCGTTTCAAGTTTCAACTTCGCAAGTTGAAACAACGATTTCATCCGGTAAACGGCGAATGAAAACCAAGAGAAGAAAAATCCCTTTAGGTAATAAAGAGAGGCGATCCCGCAAGGAAATGGCAGTCTGGTTGTGAAGTGAGGAAATCTCTCTGGGTCGTACAGACTGTTAGCACGCAAAACAAAACTCCAAGAACGCTAGCTTATCGGCGTGCTCTTCGCAGTACAGCTTCTTGGCCCGCACCCTCTGGTGTAGTCTCATGACTCACTAGAGAACTCTAAGAAGTGTAGCCTGGTGTAGTCTGTTAACGCACTAGGAACCCCGAGGATGTAGTCGCGTGATGCATCCAGAGAAAAGAGCTACGAGGCTTAATTTTCCTCGCCGTAAAAATGTAAAGTATCCCTTGCCGTAATTAATTAAAACTTATGTAAGTATCGTCGTTATAAATCTCTGTAGAATATCACCGTCTAGTGTGTAAGGAAAGCGGCGCATTTTTTATGTACGGTCGCGTTTAATAATGTAAATAATCGCCGCTAATATTCTGAGCACCACCGGAATTGTCAAATCCGCCGCCAATAAAATATAATGTAAAAATCGCCACCGTGATTAAGAAAAATAGCAATGTTTTGTAAATGGTAAGCATACCATAAGATTATAATTTCTATATATCTAAAGTTGAATAAAAATTAGTTTAATTGTAAAATCAAAAAGACCACCGTTCTCATTTTGCCTCTGCCTCTTCGCGCCTCCTTTTCCACCACGAACCTAGTCAGTCCGATGTCGAGACATCCTTTCGGGACAGTCAGGGAGCATAAGGGACTAAATCGCCGCCGCCAGAAGGGCAAGAAAATAGGTAAAAAGAAAGAAAAAATCCCGAAAACGGGAGAAAATAATACGTATAATCTATGTTATTCCACCTCAAAAGGAACGCGGAAGATAAAACATTACAATTTTATACAGATAAAAATATTAAATATAGTCTGAATAGGCTTATATGAAATATATATTTTTAAGAATATATAGTGTTGTTATTATCCGTAATTTTATAAATTAATTCTAGTGTCACGTCGACTAGACTATTTGCCATTTGGATACTTGACGCCGCAATCATGTAACCCGTAAATCACAATACTTGTCTGTAATATCAGCAATTATAAGAATTCACAATCATATAAATAAGGCTGAAACTAAAGCAAGTTATAAACTCGTCTATCGAGCCCACGTACTGTATTGTAAACACATCACCTGCAATGTTATCAATTGCCACACAAGAATTGCAATCACTCAAATATGATGCCAATATTAAAAGTATGGATGATTCATTAACTCAGCAAGCAGATCAGGTGATAAGAGGCCAAGTAACTGACAAAACCTGGA
This sequence comes from Wiebesia pumilae, assembly GCA_018907045.1. Taxonomy (NCBI): domain Eukaryota; kingdom Metazoa; phylum Arthropoda; class Insecta; order Hymenoptera; family Agaonidae; genus Wiebesia; species Wiebesia pumilae. Next base: position 585,671 of record JACCHZ010000140.1, on the reverse strand, counting down.
CTAGCAACCTCAATCATCAATACAATAACTTTCAACTATGGAATTGCAACAATAATTCCTGCTTTGGCAGCATCTTTCAAAAGATAATTAACATATACAAATAAACATGTAAATAAGACGTTTGACGATTAACCAGGAAAGAGAAGCAGAAGCGCTTCAAATTCGAAGAACAAGATATCGAAGAACCAATAACACTCTGAACTATTCGATAAGTAGAATTATCTCGCAATCATCTCTCTCTCTCTCTCTCTCTCTCTCTCTCATGTACTTTAATAAACCGAAACATTATTGTAATTATAAAATCGTGATCAATTATTTAATCTGATCTCCGGACATGATCCGAGGTAATACTGTCCCTTAAATTGATACGATAGGCGAATTCGTCTAAATATACATAACACTAGTTATTAAAATAAATAAGATAATTACAAATTAAATATAAGCAAATGAAAATTAATTAGGTTTTATTATAATTTCAATCATTTAATTTTCTCTTTTGTAAATTTTTATAATTAATATTTACGGAAATTGTATTTCGATACTAAATTAAATATATTAAATATAAATGATTAATATTTAATGTAACGATGTTTAAGGTAATAAAAATTGTATTATCTGTATAGATATAAAAATACAAATTTTATTTGTTCGTTGTGAGAATTAATAGATTAATTATTTAAAAAATTTTTTATTAATTATTTTAATTTTATTGTGATTAGTTTATGAAATTTATTAAATCATTTGTCGATAAACCAATGGTTAAAGTAAATTTTTCTAATCTATTATCTTATAATAAATTAATGAATAATGAAAATAATTTAAAATATTCAGTCGAATTCGTTTTCAAAAATATAATTTTTATATAATTTGAAATTTCATAATATTCATTTAATTTTATCTTTCTGAATAGTGTTTCATTAATATACAGTGAAAAAATAATAACATTTTCCAGCCAAATTATTACATTTATTACAAGCAATAATTAAAAAAATTAAAAATTTCATTCGTATAAATATCAGTAGTGTCTGAACCTTCTTTGTAATTTTTTTAATTTGTTTATGATTTAGATTTTAAAACATTTTAAAATCCTTGTAGGTTAATAGTATGAAAATAAATTTTCTATGTAATAAAACGAAATTTATGATTTTTTGATATAGTGTAAATATAATAATAATTATTAATCACTTATTGTTTAATTTATAAATAGTTTAGAGAAAAAATATTTTCACAAATTATAGTTCTAGAACTCAAAATTTAATTTTTTAATGCTTTTTGGATTAAACGTTTGATAAAAATTACAAATTTTTTGTAAACAAAATTGAATTATAAATAACAATTTAAACAAATTAAACACAAGAATAATAATAATAATATTATAATAATAAAATTTACCCAGTATTTATTGGTTATCACTTGATGTGCTCTTTGTAAGGTTGGTGTTCGTACAATAGGGTGTTGTTGTCACACTATTCTCTTTACATGATTCATTTGTATTATCAATGATTGAATCTTTCGAAAAGTTAGGTTTTATACTTGTTTTGCGATCATGCACGGAAACTACTACTCTTCTTGAACCTGTAGAAATGCTGATATCGTTTTGTCGCAGGATGATTGCTCGTTACGGAAAAATTTTGACGGAGATGTAGCGTTCATATTTGAAGTAGTTCTTGCAGCCGGTTGTGAGACCACAATGCTACTCTCGATCGAACTCTCATTGTCTATCGTAGTAACAGCTGACTCTTGCTTGAGTTCTTGATAGGTAGTCACCTCGATTATCTGTTGAAATTTTTGTTCTTCAATAGCTTGTATATCTTTAAGGATCAGAATTTCTTCGAGTCTGAAAACAAACGGTTAAATGAAGCTGATATGACGGCTCTGAATTTACATTTTAAAGTATAGAATAAATAGTAACTATAAAGTCATAGTAACTGCAAAGAATTATTTGTACGTAAATAAAGTATGTAAGATCAAATATTATGATTTCAGTTTTAGAGCATGTTTGACTTAAGCAATAAATTGTATTATTGAAATATAATAATTGAAATTGCAATAAAAACAAGTTTAACGATTAATAAATATTAAGGATTTAATTTAAAGTTTAATTCAATTTAATTTTATATAATAATATAAGTTTAATCATTTAATTCAAATTCAAAAATTTAATTAAAAAAATCTGCTAAGAGAATAACTAAAACAGAACTACATTCTATTTATACTAAAAATCTTAACTGATCAATAACCTATCAGAAGAGTTAGAAAAAATAAAATATTTTTTTTTTTCAAATATTTTTAATATAAATTTTTTTAATTTTTACATTTTAATGTAATATATATATATATATATATATATATATATATACATACATGCAATCACTCTCTCGCGAACACACACATTTATCCACGCGATAGCGCGTATGATATATTTGAAGTTTTAAATGAATATTTCACTTTAAGTATTATGGTTACCTTTATTATATATAACTTTAAAGTAAAATAAATTTCCTTTTTTTTAAATATAATAACAAATCAATAAATGATAAATTATTGGAACTTTGAGTATATAATGTACTATCTATTTATTGTTAAATTTGTTTATAACATTTTTGCTTTCAGTTATAAAAAATTTTCTTTCTATTGCAATGCTTTAATATTAATTAAATTTTCGTTTTAATCATTAATAAAATAAATAATATGTATAATTGAACTTTTTCTTACTTAATTTGCTTGCTGAAATCTCTGTATGTTAATAATACTTCCATCTGTGAATTTAAAAAATACTTTGGCAATAATAAAATGGAAGTTTAAGGATACAAGAAAGTTATTTTTTTTAAATAATATTGATATAATTAAAGTATAAAAGAAAATGAATCAAAAAGGAGATGTCTTTTGAATTAATGTTAATAGATATCGTGTTTATTAAAATAATTTATAAGTTATATACCAAGAGTTATAAAAAAAAGAAATAGAAATTATAAACTTTATAATACGAATTTTTTGTTAAAAAAAAATTTTGCAATTAAATCTAAAAATTTTGCGATAAATTTTTTATGAAATAATGCAATATTTTATAGGTTTGTTATAACTAATAGATAATGGCATATATTTTAGACATTAAATTTTTTAAATCGGTGAAAGTACAAATGCTACCTACAAAAGTTACCATGTAAAAATTAAGTAAAAATTATTTTCAAGTACTACGTGAAGATTTTTTCTTTTGATTACTGAATATTAAATGAAAAATTGCTTTTTTATATACGAAAAAGAACGTGTCTCCCGTTTATAGCAATAGTAGTCTAGAAATCTGTTATGTGGACTATTTTCTATGATAATATCCTATGCATTAAAGGATTACATTTCTTATTGTCAGATACATTTTTTATTGGATTAGTAATGGGATAAAAAAGCGTAATGAAACGATATGATCTTTGGAATAAAATACTGCAAACTAGGCTCTCATTTCGGTTCTAAGTAACATAAGATAAAAATTCAGGCAAATATTTGAAGTTGAGTCTATTTTCGAGATCTACTTTTTAGGAATCTATTAAAAATAATATTCAGGAATAATAACGAATAAGGATACAATTAGATATTTCGCGTAGATAATATAAGCTTGAAAGGCAATAAGACCTTTCTATCACATTATATTTAGTTCAGTTTTAAGTGCATGTTCTATGGAAAGAAAAATACTGCATACCTAAGGTCTCAGAACAACGAAAATAAGTTCTTTATTATCGCTTCCAGCTTTTATCGTTTGATTTGTTTATCGATTGTCGTTGATTTGATTAAGTTGTCAATTACAGAGATTTCGTCCAATGTTTTATTACCAAAAATGTTACGAATGCAGTTTATTCATTAACAATGAACTATTTTTGGGATGATGGAAGTTCAGAAAGTGGCAAGAACTGAAATTATCCAGTTATAGTAGAATATTGAAATATATATTTTTTGTCAAACTTAGAAAACCAGGCTGATCAGTCCGTTGCAATGATAAAAGCAATCGCTAATATAGAGATTTTAACATTTTATATTACATAATTTCCATCAGTTTCAGTTTTTTTCCATCTATATAAAAGAGTACTTGAAAATTATGCAAAGATCTTTTAAGAATACAATTAGAAGAGAGCGTTAAATAAGTCACATTGAAAGCTATTGCTTGCCTAAGATGGCCTAATAAAGATATACATAAAAAGTTTAGGTCTTTAGTAGAAAATATAAAAGAAGATGAAGTTTTAAGTGTAGGATAATTATTGTTAATAACATTATTGCAAACATTACTGCTTTTAAGTCACTCGTGTTAGAGATATAAGAAAAGTAAGATTAAAAATATTTGAAGAATATTATCTGCCGCACGTAGATACCTTCTGTTAGATTGAATAATCACATATCAGTTTCTAAATTACTTAAAAGGATATAGAATAAAGATGAAATTAGCATTGATTGATTTCTTGAAATATGCGGGGATAAAAAAATGGCTCCGATTTAGATAAGGGGTAGTATTTTGCAGCTTCATAGAAACTATTCAAAGTTCACTCAGCTCTTAGTATTCTTCTACTAAAAAAAGTTAAATATAAAAAGTAATTTAATACATTAAATTTTATTTCTTATGTTCATTTTATGGAAAAAAAGATTTTTAAAATCATGTACTGTGGACTATATAACACTTGCTACTAAATACTAATATAAAAGTAAATAATTATAATACTGCATGTGATTGCATTTTTTAATATATATTTGCGATACATTCAATTTTTAAATTTGTAACGGATATTGTACTACTTGTATAAGTATTTATGAAATACTTACCCATGATCATCTCTAGACAACGCTAGCCATGTAAGAGGAAACGTTATTCGATTTTTATGCTTTAATAAAATTAATAAATATAAATATTAGTCAAACTTTTTTGTAAGAATTTTGAATTTTATTATTTTCTATGAGACCTCTGTTATTCAAATTCCAGAAAAGAACTTACTAATATAAAATATTTATAATATTTTAAATAATTACATTTATTAAAATTATTAAATGGGCTAATTAATAGTAAATATATTTAAAAGCAATATTTTTGAATCCTTAGTTTATTAATGAAATTTTAAAAATTTATTACACTTGTAAAATATTAAAAGTAACATTAGGATTTCAATTTTTTTATTTTATTAAATCAAATTTATTAAAAATATTAATGTTTCAAATATCTATATCTGTACGATACGAACAAGTACGCAAAGAAATAATTTCTTATCGTTATTTACTATTTCGTTTATTTCTTTCTTTATTCATCTTATTATATAGTCACAGTGTAGTTAACGTGATAACTTTTTTTGCTTTTATAATATAACAGTATAAGATGTACATTTAAACGCACTCGTTATTTTTTATATTTTATTTTTTTTTATTAGTAATTAAATTATATAAAAGTTCTTTTATTACCCCCGCACATTTATCATCTAATTCTTCACCTAAATTAAAATTTTTAAATCTTAATATATTCAATTTTATTTATTTAAGACATCAGAACATATTGAAAACATACTGACCCAAGTGGCAGGGCTATGAGTAATTCCTTATCCTGCTTGCCTAGAAGCCAGTAAGTCGGTATCTTTCCTTTACCCTTGACGTCGGTACAACCGCGATATTCGATGATGTAGTCACCAACTTGAGTGAGGCAATCATGTGTCGCTTGGCTTAAATAAATGCGCCATGGCGCACCTGTAGATTCCATTTTGGAAGCGGTGTTCATCGTGTCGCCGAATAAACAGTATCTCGGTATTGTTAAACCAACGACTCCAGCCCAACACGGACCTACATTGCACAGATAAACTCGCTTAAAATAAATTTTATGAATAATATTTTCATAATAATAATAATTGGCAAAATATTCATATTTTTATAAAGTCGATTCTCATTTGTTGTTGATCTAATAAAAATTGATCTTATAAAAATTCGAAATTTGAGAAGTATGAGATCATTCATATTTTTTTTGAATTATTTGAATTATTCTGAATAAAGGATTATTCATAAAAAAATTATTTTATTGTGAAGAGAGAGAGAGAGAGAGAGAGTTAGACAGAAATGGATAAAATAAAATTTGAGAGAAAGAAACGATAATGTAATTTCCTTTCAAGAGTTTTATCGTTAATAGCGCATAAAAATTGTTTAGTGCAATAAATTTTATTATTATTCTGAAATAATACTTATTATTTTATGTTTGACTTTATATAAGCATCTGAATTCCTACATAATAATTTTTGAATTTTTTATACTTTATATTCTATCCTTTATATATGTAAGTTATTATTCGTATTGATAAGTAATGTAAAATAAAATTAGTAAAACGATAATTACGATTACTTTTTTCCAATTCGAAGACTAATCCATATAAAAAACTTTTACATTTATACTTAATATAATATATTATTTATTCTAATATAATATCGTAATTTCAGATAATTTTTCAATTTCTAATTTTTAATATTCTTTAATTGTATATTTTTTGTATAAAATGTATAGAATATACAGTAACTTTATGAAATATGTAATAAAATATACCTTCGGTAAAAATATGCTAAAGGAATGTGAATTATTTCGTATTTAAATTAATATATATGTAAAAAATTGTATTTTGGATTATCTTTTTCAATTACGGTGATGATTGTATATTTAGATTATGATGGTATTACATTATGCAATACCATCTATAAGATGAACCTAATTTCAGTGATGTTCTAATTCATTGTTAATTTAGAAGTTTAAATAATCATTATTCTGCTTAAATAAATGCATATTCCTGTAAGTTAAATAAATAGATATCTATAACAAAACTTCCAATATACTTAAAAAATTTATTATAAAACATTTTGTTGAGTTTTAATTTGCGAATTCGAATACTAATTCAGAAAAAATAAATTATTTTTGTACAAACCTGTGTGAAGTCCGATTCTAAGTTTTCGTTGAGTTTTTGGCAAATGCTTCAGTTTAAATTTTCCACTCTGATGAAGGAGATCAAGTGCCATTGTTGCTATCTAATCTGCATGATCTGATATTCTAACAGGACAGCCACCAAATACCATGTATGTATCGTCAATATTTTCTACCTATATATACAGAAACTCTCTAAATTATCTTAGTATTTTCGGATCAATTTTGAGCATTCTGTTACTTTCACCAATAAAGCTATACATGATAAAAAAGGTAAAGCAAATATATGTATGATAACACATTAAAATATATTCTAAAAACCTTATTTTATTTATGGATTATATTAACTATATTGTTGAAAAATTATAAATTAAATTTATTATGATTTAATATATTTCATATATTTCTAGTATTTTTTTAACTTATATTTCCACCATAAGCATATATATTATAATCTATTACCGCATAAAAAGTTTAAATTTACCAATTATAAAATAAAAATGCCTATAATATTCAAGAAACAAATAATGTATTCTTTATTCCTTAGGTTGCCTAAAACTATTACTTAATATTTTATGATAATATGTTTTTCTTATAAATATTTTCTTATCACTTAGTGATAATAAACATTACTTTATGTTGCGACTCACATTATTTAATAGAATAGTTTTTTTAGAATATTAATTATAAAAAATAAAGTTAAATCACAGGCTTAAATTATCGGCATCTAATTTGTGTTTGATAAGTAATTTCAAGTTAAATAAATTATATGATTTATTAGAGGTAATAGATATTATAATGTTAGAGATTTCCTAATATAATTTATATCTACCCGATTTCGAAAACATGATAACTTTACCTTATAGACATTGTAGACATTGATTGTTGCGTCAAAGCATGTGTATAAATCGTTTAATAGATCAACTATCTGGAAGGGTATAGAATATGCCAAAATTGTAATAAACCCGACGATATCTGAAAAGTAAATCGTCACTTCGACAAATTCTTCTGGGTCAATTGGCATATCCAGCTTCAGTTTTTCTGTAACAGAACTGAAAATTATGTTTTTTTATATGATAATACTATAGATAATCTATAGTAGTATGTTTTACTATAAATACTTATAAAGATCTTTTATGCGTTTTATAAATTAAATGACGTAATCTGTTTTATAAATATTTTTTTCATTATAATAAATAATTACTCTATAAATATGTAGCCGCATTTAAATTACGGTATTCGAAGAAAAAATGATTATTAGAAAAATATTTATTTGTTTATACAAATAAATTATTATTTATATTATTTTTAATATTTCACATAATCATTCATATTCATAAAATTTGTATGGTAATAATATAAGAGAAATTTCCAGGATTTTTATTTATTTTCTGATTGATTAAATGTTGATATTTCAAAAGATTAATTTCAAATATGAACAACAATAATGTAGGTATTACCAAAAATATTTAATTAGAAGAAATCGATAATTGGAGTCATATAAAATTAATACTGCATCTTTATATTTAATTATTTGTACTACATAATTACATATTTATATTTACATAATAACATATCATAAAAATCTTAATAAATTTTACAAAATAAATTTAATTTGAGGCAAAATTATGAAATTTCATTTGATTACTTATATATGCAATATATATTTCGTGAAATATATATGACTAAAATAAATCAATGTGTAAGATTGAATATTTAAAAGTGTTTTTATATTGTTTAAAAAGTGTAGGTTGTATACATGCCAACTTAGAAAATTAAAATTCCCTTTGAATAATTTTTATTTTATATTTAAGGAAAATAAATAAATATATCTCGGCAACATTCGAATAAGTAGTTGTTCTGTATTTTTTCTTCATATGTTTTGTTCATTCACGAATGAGTTCTTCAAAATTATTAGAGTATTTTTCTAGCTTTTGAAACATTGTGTCGATAAAATAGACCTTTCTGCAAATAAAAATATTTCTATAATATAGGTTGATGAAAAAGGTCCTTTTTTAACTTGTTAGCCTGGCGTTCAATTCGCCCTGAGAAAGACTGTTTGTCACTACGTTCTTTTTTTTATCAATGAATAGTGTTTTTTATTTCTACTATTCGGTCTTAAAATGACAGTTTATATTAGGGAGAGATGCGATTTCTTGGGTAGCGAAAAAAGAAGGAAACGACGCTGCAATTCGTTCTCTTTACGGCCAGCCAGTCACGTCTTACACTTTTTCCACTGCTCACACGAGTGTCGCTTGCGTCTTCGCAGTGCCTCCTTACATCCCCGATACTCGAGCACTGCTGCTCCAATCACTGCGTGACGATTTCTCCCACTCATCCTCAACTCTATGCCGCGTTAATGCATCGCGGGGTCCGAAGCGACGCTGCGCCAATCACAAAAGGGACGCTTCCCGCTGCAGCGCCGCCGTTTCAATCACCGCGGCAGCATTCTAACGGGAAATTCCGGACCCCCTTTCCTGGGTACGCGTCGTTTCAGTTTTCATTTGCATTGGGTGACTCATGGTGAGTCACCCTCGCTGGTCCGGACCTGCACGACGCGATTAATGAGAGTCGTATCAAGGTTTTAAATTAAAGTTAGAAATAAATTCTAACTTCCTAGTGAAAACAAAAAAAAAATTGATTTTGCTGACTAATTTGTAGTATTAAATGTACTTATTTGCATTATTGAAATAATGTATGCTCTTTATTGAATGTTGTGCAAATTTTATGTAAATATTATGAAATTAATATATTGAAAGCGTAATATAAAGAAAATGAAATAATTTTTATAACAAAATCTGCTTATTATTTTCTTTCAAATGTCAAATTGAAATAGGTAAAAAACATTCAACATTTACAATTTTCTATTTATGTTAATCAAATCTCAAAAAGACCAGTTACTTTATACTTTTTACAACTATTGCTGTGTCGGACATCGATCAACAATTATTATATAAAATTTGTTTAATTTATACGTCACTTACATAATTTTATATCCATTATAATTTTCATATCCATATATTGTTAATTTTATATCTAATAGTTAAATTAAAAAAAGGTTTCATAAATACAATTTATATAAAAATATTCATTAAATAAGAATATCTAAAGCTATTAGGAAGATCGAAGAAAATTACTAAAATAACATCAGATTGTAGAATATCGAGCAATATTTTAAATTAATTAAGGAATAAACAAAATAATTTTTGTAATTTGGTAATCATGACATAACAATACATATTTAATAAACGTGATATTGAATTAAAACTATAAGTACGAATATGCAAAAATAATATAATCTTTAAATATGAAAACTGATAATTTTGTTTTTTATAAATGCATAATTACGAATCTACATAATTTATTTTAAAACCAATCGATGAAAGTAACGTAAAATATAGAATAATAAATTAATTACTTATATTAACTACGTAATTTCAATAGATAGTTATAAGTATACAATCTTAACTCGCTCACATCTTCTGATAAGTTATGAAGCTCTATAGTTATTAATTTGAAACATAGATTAAATAAATTAAATAAACAAATTTATTAAAATTATAAAATTATATAAACAAATTTACAGATTTATTAAAACACCTTCATTCTTCTTAATAATCACCTGACTTAAGGCAGACTTCAATTGATAGTACATGATTCTCAACGACGACGTTTAACGCTAATTTAAGGGTCTAATAGCATGATAGTTGAATATATTGTAACAAAAATAAGCTGAATTTGCATCCGGGAAGCATGACTTAATTTCCTAGGACACAGAAATAATGTACCCAAAAAATTGATATAATTTGAGAATTATATATAATTACTAATTTTCTTGCAGGGCAAAAGAAGTAGATTTTAAGGAAGTTTTCTGTGGGAGTGGTTACATGTTATCGATATTAGTGCATGCATTAAAAAATGCATCAACATTTTTTTATTTAAGTTATTAAGTCAATTTATTTTATTTTTGATATTTTGAGCCTAAAATGTTGATATAATTTATTATTTTGACTAAAACTTTTTTATTAAAAGCTCAAAAATGAATTTGAATCAATATAAATATCAAATATTATAGAACCTTTAATAATATATCTTATATAAGTCGTAATATAAAATAATAATTATAATTTTTTAATAAAAATTATAAATTATAAATATAATTATTATATTTTTTATATATTATATATACTTATTATAAAATAATAATTATAATTTTGCTTTAATTAATAAGCATATATTTATTACTAATTATTACCCTTCTACATAATATACTGAGCATACATTAATAAAAGGTCAAACTTTTAATTTAAGAAAAAATATAAATTGTAAAATTGACCTAATTTTTCTCGTTAATAATAAGTCTGTATTAATTATGCTAGATACTCATAAATCGCTGTACATTAAAAGCAGAGAAATTAAGCAATGCAGCCAGTGGCACGTTCATTTTAACTTGATAAATACGTAAAATGAATGATTATAAAAGAGGAAGGGTTCTCAACTCCACTTATTAAAAGGCAGATATACGACATTACTCAATATCCCAAACTGGTGTAAAGCATCGTAAGTGCATTTACATTGTTCAATTTTTTAAAGGTTATTCCACGTCTAAATGACTGGAACGCAGATACCCAGGACGAGAGAGCGCGAATCACGTCACTCTCAGATTGGTCAGGATCGTTGTCAGGATAAACGCAGCAAACCGCTAACGTATTCTATGTTACCTCTCTACTTCGTTACTCACACTACGTTACTATGATACTTCGTACCTTCCCTTTCAACGCTTGTTCTGTCGCTCTATCTGTATACTATGGAAGGTTTTCTTTTATTTTCTTTTACTTTTCTTTCGCCACCTAGCAGGGAAAATTCTTTTTGTCTTCACACTGTACGTTGGCGAAAGTTCACTGGCAAGTGGGCTACGGTAAGGTGGGTGCTCGATTCCGTCTTAGCGTGTAGCTGCGCTACCCTTCTTGGCTCTCATTATTTTATTCACTTATTCGTACAGTCTTCCTTTTTTGTTCTGCACTATATGCCATCGTGCTTTTTCATATGGTGTCGTCCTAATCGTTTTGCGAACCGCGTTTTCTTTAACAAGTGTTTTATTTTCCGGATTTAGCGTAAAAGGGAATTTTCGTCGCAATAATAATATAATACCAACTAATATAATAATAATAAATAATAGTAAATATAATAATAAGAAATATAATAATAATTGTCATAATGACGTAATAATTTCATAACTGAATTTCCATTTCTTTCATACTATCCCCAAAATACTATTAAAATCCGAATGTTTTCTTAGCTTCTCTTCAAAAATAAAATTTTATAATTTTGATGTATTTAAAGTAAAAATTATTTACAGTACTTCAATCTATTTTTTAATGTAGTTGATAAAATTAGACAAAATATTATTATTTAATAATAGCATATTCAGTAAAAGTATCAAAGTTAAAATAAAACTTTTTGATACTGATTAAAAAACTCAACAATTAGCAAGTAAATTTGAAGCATCTGTAATTAAAGATATGATAAATATAATTATTACTTTTTTATCATCTTTTTTATTAATTATGTTATCATCATTATCATTATTATGTTTGTTTAGTTTGACCGTGGTTCTAACGAATATTAGTTGTAGATGTAAGCACCGTATTCTTTCTTTTTTTTGTTTTTGAAATGAATAGCATTATACCGCGTTATTTACATTTTAGGTATTGATTGACATTATTACATTAGATTACATTGACAAATTAGGTACTTGTGACGTCTCAATAATTCTTTTTTTGTTAATTTTCATTTGTTTGATCGACTCTAGTCGATCTTTTTTATTCTAGACGGCAAAAGGCTAGTATACCTTGTTATAAGTGTATTCTGTTGTCCCGCTCGATTATTGATTTGTAAAATAAAAGATTTTTACTTAGGTATTCGTTGATTTTGACGTCCGATGGGTAGTGTAGGTTGAGGATGATTATATACTTAGGTCGTCTGAGGCAGTCGCTGTCACCACTCCAGGAATATTGTTGACAGGATCCTGTAGAATCCCTCGATGAGTAATGATGTTGATCCAGGAAACTCGATTTATACTTTGATATTAATATTTTCAAATAGGACTCGGACTTTTAAAGAAATATTGAATTTAACACAAATTCGAGTAAATATAAATTTACTGATTAAGACAAATAAACAAATAAACATTATAAATAAACATTAAACATTACAAAATACTTTTATATTAATTTAAACGAATTTAATTCGATCTCGCGCAAAGACACTGACTGTGAATAAGACTTGAGTAGCAACTGTATGTATGAACATACGAATCAACTAATAAGTGCTTTTAGCTGCTTGCATCGGGTTCTTAAATTCTTTTCAAAGTTGCTTCCTTACTCTTTTTTGGTTCATTGATCGTAATACTTTTTCTTTTTGTGGTATATGATGGCGTCTTATTTCTTTAGGCTTAGTTATTGTTTTGTTTCTTATTGGTTCTGCAATCATGATTCTGTTTTCCTTTTTATGGTATCTGATGGCATCTCATTTATTTCAGAATGTTTACATGAATTTTTCTGATTATGCAGTTTTATTTCGAGGTTTGTACAATGGTTTGTGTTTTTAAAGTGTCATGTGTTCGCTTTAGGTTATAACATTATTTGTGGTTATAATTATTCTGTTTCATATTACATAATTTCTTAGAATATAATTTTAGAGGTTTTGCACGCGGTCTGCCTTACAATCTGCTTTATATAATTTGGAGGTCAAAATCATTTACACGTGTCAGTGTCTTACAATATCGGCTTTGTACAATTTTATGGTGTTTTCTTATTTCGTTAAAGTTATTGCTTAGAGTAATAAAATATTATAGTTTTGTTTTGATATATATATATATGCTGACGCAAGTCTATTGAATATCATAATGGCTTATTTTTAGAAAAGAGACTTGATTCGTATTGATTTCACAATCTCGGTATTGTGTTTACCATAAGAACGTATTAATTCTTAGTATTGATATGAATTTTCGCTGATGTAAGTTTTTTAAATATTATAATGACTCATTTTTAGAAAGGAGGCTTGATTTCAAAATGTTGCTTTTGTATTACCATAGGAGCATGTAAATTGATATAAAACGCGTTGAAAGTTTATTTTTATTGCTTACACGTATCAGCCTACTTTTAGTACATAAAATTTATGATCATCTTAATCATATGATGATATCATAGATTATTATGATGTTAATAATCTAGCTTTTGATCTATTGCGCAGTATTTTATATACAAATACGTCATCACTTCCTTATTTCTTATTACGTAATGGTGACTGGAGGCGTTTTCTATTTCTATATTTCGTCTTTATTAAGTTATAGTGTCGTCATTGACGAGTTTCGTAACTCGTTAATTTGAGTCTTTGGTGCGAAGTTTGAATTTTATGAGGACGTCACATAATAAAGTAAGTATAAAACAAAGAATCTGTACTTACTTTGTTGATTTATACTGCTTGTAAGCGATGCGTGCTTATTATAATTTTACTGAAGCTCTCAATAGTTGTGAGATCTTCTGTCATTTGAAATAGAAAATATATTTATTTTTGCATGTAAGATATAACATTTTTATACTTGTTTTAACGTTTGATACAAAGAATTTGACCTAGGTAGAATCTACAGATGAACGAGTGGAAGGAAACGGGGTGTACGTATAAAAAATGTAAAGAGAAATAGTGCACTAAATTATACCTTAAATATATGTTATGTTTTAACCTAATATTTTTATTGTCTAAAACTATAATACAACGATGAATTGTTCATATAACTAATATAACATTAAAATTACATTCAAAAAAAGTTCTTTATGCAATTAAAATTTGTGAGAAACCTTCATCGAATATTTTGTTTCATACAATCCTTTTATTATTATAAATCTATATCTTAATCAATAAGATATTTTAGCATAAATAAAACTCGTTTAATCAAATTGGTTTAAAATATTTATTTTATAATTCTTTATATCATGTAAGTAATTATTTTCAGGAGGTTATAATCAATCACTTTTAAAATTCTGCTCTTACAAGTTGTAGATAACTCTACGCTAATATAAAATTAAAATCCTAATTTTTTATTGTAATGTCTTTTGCGTGTATTGACTACTGAAATTTTTATCATTAATTAGAAGTTAGTATAACCTTAATATTGTTTATTGCTATTAAGTTATTTAAGACTGGAAGTCATTCAATTTTTTTAATTTTGTGCAATCAATTTTGTTTTGTTATAGTTTGTAATTTAGTTATTTGATAATTGGTTCGTGATTGGTAATTTGATTTCTTATAATGCTTAAAAATTAAATAATCAGTGTAACTGATTCCGTATTACAAGATACTATGATTGATTCTGTATTAATATAATTGAGAATCATAAATTTTTATCTTACTATTCATTATACTATAGGAGTTTAATATAGATTATATAGGAGTTTATATAGTATATCTCTATTATAATTTATATAGTTAAAATAAAAGAATAAAACGAAGTAGAATTTCTTGAAAATTTCAAAAATTAGTGCAGATTATGATAGAAATTAACTTTTTTTATTAGAATAATAAACAAATTTTTTAAATTGAGAGACAACATTATCATATAGAACATAGATAAATCCATATATAAATCCATATATAAATCCATATATAAGCGAAAATACTTTACTTATGATTGTTTAAGCGTTTTGTATTAAATTTCACATTTCACAGAAGCCGCATTAGTATAGCAAGCGAGTGCGAAGCTACGCTTCAGCTAGACTTCATAGATGGCAAATGCCTATCTTTATATTATATAATACACAATACATTATATTATATCTGGCCAGGTCTGTACAATACAGTGTTACCATACAGATTGATTTTCTATATCGCATATTCAGCGCTGTAATTGCTTGTCACCGTACTTCGCACATTTCGCGCTTTAATCGCGCATTGTCGTACTTTGTTGCATATTCTCAATTGCAGAACCTCAATTATTCCGTTATACGTAACTAATAATTAAGTCTAGTATCATCTTTTTTTAGTCTAATCGAATGTTAAAGTTCTTTTTCTTTTTTGTATTGAATTTTTTAAGCGATCAATTCGGGTAACCAAGTTTTCAATCTTTCGTACAATTGATAGTACTCTTTTTTAAAATTTATTTATAAATAAAATGTATAATCGAATAACAGTACTATAATTTTTTAAAAAAATGAGAAAAATATTTAAACAACTGTTTACAATATTATTCTCAATGAAAAACTGCAATTCCCACTTCTTCTGAATTTTTTGTATTTAATTAATCATTATATTATAGTAGCAATACACGAGTGTAATGGATTAGCAACAAGGCTATTTCCATACTGTTTAATTCTTTTTGTATTTACTTGTCCTCGCTGTTTACAATGTAGTTTATATAACATTATAACTTAATGAGATCATTGGTATAAGAAAAGACAGACAATTGGGAGAACAGAAAAACAAACTCAAAATATAATTATTTAACACAAATTTGCAGTTCAATAGTTTATTATTCTCGATCGCAGTTGATTAGATTACGTGCATTAAACATATTTTCCTTTCCTCTATATTCAAAATGATGTACTGAAGTTATTTATGAATGTTTGCTACAGAAAAAGATTTACTTCACTTAAACATTTAATTAAAAAAAGTATGCGTGTATATAGAAATGAAGTACAGAGACGATTTTTGATGATACATTTAAAATGTATTTTAAATAAAATGCAGCTTAAATCTTATTTTACTTGAAAATATATTAGTTTTTTAAATCACTATTTCGACTAATACTTGATTCATTTTTTTAAAATAAATTTAAAATGAAAAAAGTCAATTCATATTATATTTAGTCTTCTAATATTTCTTTTTTTTCTTTTTTTTTATATAAATATTTAAAATTTATTAAATATTAATATATTAATTATAATTTACAATTTATTAATTTTTCATGAACAAAAAAAATATAAATATTTTTATTTATATCGTATTTATTCATTTTTAACTTAGGAGATTAGTTTTTGTTATAAATTAAGCAATTAAAGAAATAATATAATTTTATTTTTAATTCATTGATATTGGTAATAATAGAAAAATTAAAAGAATCTTCTTCATATAAATTAATAAATATTAATGTATATTTTAAGTAAAATACAAATGTAATTTATAATTATTTAATAACAAATTATTTTATAAACATATGGATATTTGCCACATCATTAACACTTTATACTATATTTTTGTATCATGAAATCTAAGAAATGATTTTAAAACTGTAGCAAGTATTATCTTACCTTCCATGATTCAATTTTTTGAATAAGTCGTGAACGGAATTAAAATCTGGACGCATATCCGCATTTTCAGTCTATCACTGACGCATGATATTAATGGCTTCTGGGGGTGCAACAGCTTTACTAATTGACGGTCTTATAAGAGGGGGTGGTTTCTTTACTTTCTCAATTATATCTGTAAATTAAAACTCTTATTTATCAATTTATAAGCCGATGATTCAATTTCAACATTAAAATATTTCAAAAAAATTTTATTCATCTATTATTGTCTTAATTTTTTAGATATTTTACATAAATGTTAAATTATATGGACCATTTCTCATTTAAATGTATAGATTATATCACAGTTTTTTTTATAAATATTAAAAACATGTTCGGAGTGAATTTAAATAAAGTTAAGAATGCCACTACCATCAGATGATGTCAAAGCTCCAGAAACTATGCCTCTATTTTGAAAAAGAGAAAAAAGTTGAAAGCAAAAGTGAGCGCTCAATCATTTTATCTGAAAGCAGATTAACGTTTTCGATGAAACGATATTCTTGAAAGACTGTTGGTATTTTCTATAGGTTTTCTTCGCTCTCATTTCCTCGTCTTATATGAAGTTTTCTCCAACCCAGATACTTGGCGAGATTCTTCCATTTTCTTGCATCTGAAATGAGTCATGAGTATTTGACATCAACGAAAAACTGTTCGTATTTTGTCGGGAGTTCCCCATATTATCCGTGAAGTAACCCAACGTCATTTTTAGACGAATTTCTTTTCCTTGTCCTATATCAAAGTTGAAAATATTGCCATCGCTTTACCCCTCTTTACTTTTGGTTATCCCGAGAGCAAATTAAATTAGCATTGTACATAAATCAGGTATCACGGTCGGAGTTTCTTAATTTAAGCATCAATGATATATATCATGTCAATTCCGTGCTTGGGGATTCATCATCATGTATTGTAAGGCGAAATTTGTGAACCTCTAGCTTTCACGTTCGTGAGAAATTAGATAACCTCTTCATCTTATCAGGTTGAGTGCGTAAACGCTCGCACAATATAATATTATTAAAAGTAGAAATTGAAAAATCATAATAATAAAACAGTAGCATTTTTATATAATCAATAATTGCATTCAATAATACAAAAGAATATTTTTTAATTTATAATACTTTCTATTATCTGTTATTACATTTTATTGTTGGTATATGGGATATATTAATATTAAGTTAGCCTTGAATAAAAAAAATACATCTAAACTTTGAAATATTTTATTGTTTCTAAGGGACAGTATAATGATAGTGATACGAGATTTACTTTTTCAAACCGTATATTAACTCAGAACCGTATATTTACTCTAGTTTACGAAGAATTTATGTAAAAAATAACTGATACAGCATCTGAACATAATTAAGACTCATATACTCTTAATTCAAGGTATTGTTTTCGTATTATCAAGATTATCAGTATAAATTCCTTGTGGATATTGGGTGCTGCGAATCGAAATTAGTTACATTTGAAATCGAAAAAATGAAGTTTTCCAAAAAAACCAGAATCTAATCCAAAAAATTCCAAATGAAACAATGATTAATTTTTCTTAAGAAAAAAAAATATATATATATATTGAATTGTATTTTGAATTAGTTCTGTCAAGAGCAATACGAACCTTCGGGTGAAAAAGCCAACATGCAGAAAGGTTCGCCACGAACAACAAATTCTTGCATTACGATATCGAAACTCTATACATCACTGGATTGCCTGCCACGCTTCTGTAGTCCCGTATTCCTCAATAATTCTGGCGTAGTCCGCAACAAATCTAAAATATGATCAAAAAGTTAGAATTTTAAAGGTACATTATATTTAAATCATAAAATTCTATTCAGTAGAATGAATAATATAGATTTTCTATTTCATGTGAAACATACTCTATTTATTCTCTTTTTTACCGATCATTTATTTTATTTTTTAATTAAAGATAAATTTAAGGATACAAATTATATCAATAATGAATTAAATTATATACTTTCTTAATATTTCAAATAATTATTACAATATGAATAGTAAGTTTTTTCACTTGCTAATTTTTTATTAGTTTTTAACATATTTCATGATTATTTTGAATCACTTTGCTCACGATAGTTAGCTAAATTATGTATTTTAATAAATTAGTTTTTTAAATGGAATATACTATTTTACAATATGCAGGATTCGAGGTGGACTAAATATTTCAGTAGTTACTATAGCAAAGTTTGATCCATTTAAAACTAATTTATTATCATGAAATTATAATATTACTATTGTTAAAATTATTTATATCACATTATGAGTGTTAAATGAATAACAGTTCAATAAATTTAATAATGATAATGAATAAGAATTAAATAAATTGTTATAATCGAATTTCTATGTACATTGTTACAATAATAAACTAGATATAACTGATAAAATATCCAAAGAGACATTGAAGGAACTACTTTGAATTAAGAAACTAATTCATATAATATAAGGATAAATAACACTGAGTTTCACTGTGTAAATAATGCATTATATAGTAATAAAGTTTACTTAAAAAATGTTGTAATCATTCGTCATTTGATAATGTAATATGTGATAGAAACTTTTACGTATTTTTGTACGTATTTAGAAACATGTTTTTACATCGATTCAACATAAAAATTTTACAAAATAAAAATAAGTGATAGAATTAAAAATATAATTAAAAAATATACAAAATTTAACTACAAAGTTATTTATTCGTGCTTTTGAGGACAGTAAATAATATTACAAATATAATTTACACATTACTAAATTTAAAAATTAAAATTATTTTCAAGTAAATTATGACTAAAAAGAATTGGAAAAGTACTAATGAGATTTGAAGATGGAAATTTTAACGTGTATAATATCAAATAATTTAAATTTTTATGGAAATTAAAGAAAATGTTATTTTAATTATTCTTATATAAAATAATAACTCCATGCTCAATTTATGGAAAGAAGATTATTAAACTAATATTTCAAAATTATTAGAAAAAATTTAGAATTCTCTAATTTAAATTCTATATGTATGTTTAATTTATTTTGATCATAATTTTTTAGAATTTGCTAACTAAATGTCTAATAAAAAAAAATAAATTTAACAAAATAACAAAATAATTAAATATTCAGTAATATAGACAAATTCGAATTCGTATAACTAACATTTAAAATATTTAAATTATTTATCATTACATACGGTTTTTTATGATTTATGCTACTTACATAATCTTAACATATTACTAAATAATTGAAAATTTTTTATCAATATTGTTCATCTAATAAAATATAAAAAAAAAAATTTTTATAAAAAAAATCGACACGTTATGTTTAAAAACTTGTAAGGGAAAATTCCGTCGCGAGCTTACGCCAGTACTACGGTGCTAGGATCAATGTACAAGTAAGTATATAGTGCTGCATAAATATGTGCAGGACAATGTATACGGGCGAGTGGCGAAATCCGAGCAAGAATGAATGTGTATGAGAGAAAATATAAAAAGAATAACAGTGCAGAGCGAGTGAGTGAGAGCATAAGAGCCGGAGAGGAGAGCTTAGCTAGCTACGTGTTAAGGCTGAGGCACAGCGTGACTAAACCCCACGCATTTGCCCCTATCATTGCTCTCTTGCCTACGAATTCGCACCATGAAGGATGTAGACAGGAAGGGCGAGAGCGCAAAGATAAGGACTGAGCGAGGTGCGGCGTTCTATCGTCGCAGCAAGGCAACCTCTAGGTATAGCCGTGTGTCTTCTAACTTCCTAAGAGCTAACGAAACTTTGGAGATCCAGTCCCATAGTAACAGCCTTTCGGTTCACCTTTGAACGCAGAGGGGCTTGCTAGCGCTCACCCTCTCTTCCGTGGGGAGGGACGCCACACCGCGGTCACACCAAGGCCTGTCATCCAATAATCTGCCCGTAAAAGAACCCGCCTTTAGAATCTATCCTAGGTATAAGAAAGTACCACAAACTCGTGTTATACAAAAATCCTCAAATAATATGTAAAAAAATCTCACCGTCGTAAGATTCGCTACTGTGGTCTCGCCGAATAAAAGTAAAAATTAAATATATAAGGATCACCGCTATATTGTAAACTTAGAACCATTTTTTGAATACATTACTAATTTTAATCGAAAGAAAAAATTATTTTCTTTTATGCCTGCCCATCTCTTTATGTTCGTTCCTTCCATAGCGAACCCGGTCTGACCTCGAGGTATTTAGGCTGGGGCATCTAAGAAGTGTGGAAGATCGTGCCGTCATCGCTAAATAAAGAGAGGTAACAAGAGCATTATATCAGGTAGATAATAGAGAGAACATTACATGGAACCGTATAGCATAAGAAGAATATAATAGAACATTAAATGGCGCCCGAACAAGGAGACGAAAATAGAACACATTATAAACTTTTTTTAAAACATCACGCTATGCTTATAAACGCACTAATACTCATGAGCATAACAAAATATGTAGTACGCTTGTAATGAAATTTTACGGTCTTATACGGTGTGCACGGGAATAGAGTCTGGAACAGCTGAGTGTCGGGTAGGATTATTTTATAGGAAAGGAATGTGAGATCGGGAAAAAATGTGTAACATTGTATCTGGTATCAATTGAGATCCTTTACTGATACCTAGCAATAGATGTAATTATTCGGTGATCTCCTGCAGCCTCCCGACACGATGATTTGGTGACTCCCTTCTAGCTAGAATGGACTGTGCGCATCTGCTTGGCTCTGATTGTATTGCGGTCAGGCTATGCGGTAAAGGAGAGAAGACAACTGCACATCTAATAATGAGTAATAGGACGGTTTCATACGGCAAATCAGGGGGGAGGGGAGTAAAGAAAACGAGAGTCAGTTCATAAAATAAGGTTTGCCCGCAGAAGAGAAGGATAACAGTATGTCAAACAATGTACAGTCGGGGAAACTTTCGTACGTCAAATAATGTATTGTTTGGGAAGCACTCGTATGTTAACTAATATACGAGAGGGTAGGACCCATATGTTAAATAACGTTTGGGAGGGAAATAAAGGCAGTACGTAAATAACGTACTGTTAGGGAAAGGAGAAAGGAAATGGAGAGGAACGTCAAGTTGGCTGATGATGGTAATAATGAGCGACAGCAATGAAGAGGCGAAATTGTATTTTTATAGTATAATATTTAGAAAATTTTGTATTTTCTGACCAAGTTGTATTAATCTGAATGCTAATAGTCGAACAGTTACGTAGAAAACGGTTGATGTTGACGGTGTCGTGACGAGAAGAAACGACAGTAGCGCAACTCGTGTATAGCAGTAACTACTACAAAACTTATGCTTCCTGGCTGGGCCAGGCTACTCCGAACTGCTATTAGATGAACAGTCACGAAGAAACAATACTGAGCCGTACATTGCAGCCTCTTTTACAGGTCGAGCAGGTGTCAATAGGGATAATAGGCAGGAGTAGAGGCTTTGCTTTCTTCTTGCTCGCATTCATTCGCGCCTATTCTCTCTTCCTCATACTCAGCGTATTCATCAGTGAATTTTCGAAAACATTCGAAATGCTTCAAGAACATTCAAGAAGCCTCGAGGGCATTCGGGGCATTTCATCAACGCTTGGCTTCGCTTGCTTAGCATCGTTAGCGTACGTAGTCGTGAGAAGTTGCACGTCACTTTCCGTCAAGCCTGTATTTCTTATTGGACCCATTTACGCTTCGCCTGCGCTATGTGTAGTTGACAGGCATTCATAATCTACTTAGCAACGTCACCAAATCTTTAGTATCATTGTAAGTTTTAATTGTTACGTAAATACATATTACAAATTTTTATTACAGTACATCATGATGCATACAAAGTCCAATATACATAATTTTTGTATTAAAAATCGATCAAAAACATTTTTAGATTACTAAATAAACTAGTATACGAGGGTGAAGTTCGCAACGCTAAAACTATTAGAAAAGTTGCATCGTGTATAAGTATATATAATGAAATCGTCTCCTAACATCATTCGTCAATATAAGAAATAATTTATATTTTATATTTTATACAATAATAAAACAATATTGATTATTTATACAATAAAAACAGTCGTAGGAATAAATTTATAATAATTTATAATCAATGTAAGCTTTCGCATATCAAAATAGTTCCAAATAGAATAAGAAGGGAAAAATTAGAAGAACAGTGTTATAGGAAACATTAAAAAAATAGAATGTCCTAAAATGAATTATTCGATATTAAATTATGCAACTTTCTTTTCATATTATTCAACAGTCAACTAAATTTTGACATATGAATATTGAATACAGAATTTACAGTAACCTGATATATATTTATTAATAAATTTATTTATAATTTGTATTTATAAAGTCTGTGACTGGAGCACCTGATGCAAAGGCTTACAAATAGCATACTCTCTGCATTAATCAAGCTGTGTAAAGGGTAAGGCTAAGAAGAATTGACCATCGGTCGGATTCGCGAGTAAAAGACGCGAGTGGGGAAGCCCTATCAAGCATATAAAAAAGGTGGAAAAGCACGGATGGACACCGTAGGCGGGTGGAGCCTTTCAGCTCGTTCTTTTGATGTCCAGGCGAAATACACAGGTAAGTAAAAAAGACTGAACCGCCTCTATGTAACTGTTGAAAAAATGTAAGGATAAGTAGATATATACGAAATAAAAAGGATGAAGTTACTAGTCAGCTATTATTAATATTATTATTATTACAAGTTCCTTTAAACAATTATGGTGAAATTGCAGATTCTTATATGTCGATCAACAAAACGATTAAAGGCTTTTTTATGCGCATATTTGGTATTAATGGAGCACATTAATTGATATTAATACTTTTGAATATTTAAAGGTATAGTAATTATAATATAAGTAAAGATTGATTTAATTATAGTAAAAGTAAGAAAGTGAAATTAAGAAATCTTTGTAATTGGGCGGGCCGAAGCAAAAACCGTCAACATTGTAGACAAATAAATTTTACATACGAAACATCGCTATTGATCTAAATATTACAGTATATTGAAGTGTAATTGAAATATTAAAGTAATAATTATATAATAATTTAATAGTAATAATATAATATACAATTTAATAGTAATAATATAATATACAATTTAATAGTAATAATATAATATACAATTAATAGTAATAATATAATATATAATTTAATAGTAATAATATAATATATAATTTAATAGTAATAATATAATATATAATTTAATAGTAATAATATAATATATAATTTAATAGTAATAATATAATATATAATTTAATAGTAATATAAATATCTTATAAAGTGATATTTTCTCTAGAAACTACTCCTTAAAATTATTAGTTGAAAATTTTTAATTATTAAAATATTTTTAGATCTTCAATATAAACTTTTAATATAATTTCAAATAAAATGAAAAATTATAAGATTCGAATAACATAATTGTTATTTTGAATTATATAATAAAATTACAATTATTTTCAATAAACGAACGATTGTTTAATACAGCATTATTGTATATACATATGCACGGAAACATTATATTCGATATAATACATATACTCACCTGGGGATAGGTCCACATAACGAGAGATTTGTTCCACAAATGAGCTAATTTAGCAGCAATATCGCAACTGCTGTAGGCTAATTGAGAAATCAACGCTTTCGTTCTTTTTTGACTTAAGATCTGAGTAATGGTTTCCAAACCCCGGAATGAGTCTCACAAGTTCCTGAAAAGATATAATATAATAGATAGAGACTTAATACATCTTATTTTGTTTAAATAAATCAAATAGTATGCTTTAAGAAAAACGTAGTTTAGGAAAAAAATTTATCGAAATAAAAAAGATGGGAAAATATATTCCATAAGTTGTGAAGAAATTATTAAAAAAAAGTTAAAGTTGAAATAATTTAATATAATATTTTATTTTATACAATATTTAAAGTTGATAAATTAATTATAAAAATGAATTATGAAAATGAATTAAATTATAAACTTGAATTTCTAATTATTAAATATAATTCTAATTGAAATTAAATAATACTTGTAATTATTAAAATTAATTTTATCACTAAAATTAATTATTAAGTAAAACAAAAAATAAAAGAAAAACAAATTTTTTATAATTAATTTTTTATAAAAAAGTTAAATTTTAAGTTCTAAATTTAAATAATGAAAATTATAATGAATATAAGATTACAGTTTTCGCTCTATATATTTCTTTTATTTATTATAATGATGTATTGAATTGATATTGTACTATTTTCTAATTAGTTACAGGAATAGGTGTTTATAAAATAGTATAAAGGTTAGAACATAAAGGATTATTGTTAGGCAGAACATTTCGTATGAATACCTCTCAAAAGTATGAAATTTTCAAAATCTTTGAGTACTTGAGTAAATCAAGAATAGTCAAGGCTCTTTTTAATAAAGTTATGTAAGAAAAAATTCTTTTGTTTCTTCAAATCTTCACCTATCATATGTATCGTATATTTAGGAAAGTTTAATAGGTGTTTTATTCAATTTATTTTCCAATAAAAAAATTAATTTTTATAAAAAACAAAGTTCTTTTCATTGATTCCAACTTTCTTTAGAATTGCAAAAATTTAATAACCTCTTTTTAAATTTTTTTAATTTTTTGTTACTACAGAGCTTGCAACGAGAACGCCGGTCGCGAAAATCCGGAAACGACTATCGCGCGGTAAGAGGAGACGCCAGAATGCAAAAACCGCCATTTACGTTGTGATAGCATAAAGAACACATAAAAAGTGAGTTGTGCGAGTAAGAGAGAGTATGAACATGGAGTGTAGGGTCTAAACTGCCCGTCACAGCTGAGGTTCGGCTAGTCCAACGCGTCAACCCCGCCGCCGCCAAGCCGTTAGCCGGATACAACAATCTAGCACTGCACTAGAAGCATAAGTAAGGAAGCGTACAACCTCTATATCTACCTCGCTAGGTGGCGCAAGAAAAACTATAGAAGAAAAAGCCTTCTATATAAGATATCTAAAGCAGGCAGCCAAGTATAGATATCGTTCGGGGTGCGGCATTCAATCATCGGACTAGGCAAACTCCCAGGCTGAGTTTCGGAGTATGGAGCCTTCAGCCCATCTCTGCGGCCATTAAGGGTTGCTAGATTTAATGAAGCAATTCGTTCTTGGCAGGTACGGTCCTTGTACGACCTGTCCTATCGAGTTACTCATGATAGGATTATAAAGTAACTCGTTATTAGCGTGTACGGTCCTTATATGGCCCAACCTTCGAGGTACTCACTTTAGAATTTATTACGCCAGATAGTAACTCGTTGTTGGTGGGTACGATCCTTATACGGCCCAACCTTCAAGGTTCTCACCTTAGAATTTATTACGTTGAATAGTAGTTTATTACGTTAAAATGTAATACAATAGATTTATTATGTTAAAACATCCTCTGCATGTAAAGAAATGTTGCGTTCTCGACACCATGAAAAATCCACCGTTAAGAAAAGATTTGTAGAAAGGTATGTCGAAATTTCCGCCGCTGTAAGTGAATTTGTTACGTGCGAAACCGTTCTTGTTATAAATCTCGGCCGAAAAACTTAATCCGCCGTACGCCGTGAAGCGAAATTGTAAGTAATGGCAGAAGAGCGTTGTATGCCTGCTAAATTGAATAATATTTATAATTTAAATCTAGAATAAACTAAATTGTCTACCGTAATTCTCGCGTCCTTATTTCTTCCTGTCTCTTCATGCTTCCTCCTCCCGTAACGAACCCGATCCAACGTCAAGTCATCCGAGGGATAGAGAGAAGTATAATAATAGTAAGTACCAGAAATAAGAAAGAAGAGGAGAAAAAAAGAAAATAGCAAGCCCTTCAAGATAAAAATAGACAGAAATTATAACAAGTTAATATATTGTAGAAATTCTTTTTGCTCTTAGGATAGAATACTTCCCAAGCGTAATAAATTTAATATCTCTATATATAATTTAAATTAAGCTTTTAATATCAATCATCTTATTCGAATATTTTAATAATCACTATCGTAATAGAATTCTACCATTTATTAAAAGTGTTTTAAGTTTTTAAAGATCTTAACAGTTTCAATAAAAATTTAAATAATTAAATTATGGAAAAAACATTAATAATTTATAATTATAATAAAAAAATGTTTTAGTTATCAAATTATTAGCGCCATTCAGTCTACAATATTAGGATTTTTTATTGTTCAAATTGAATATACGATTTATTATATACCATGGAAATTGTTACTGTCATTTCTCAGCTATGAAATAATATTATTAAATATAATGTATATATGCAAATATAATTATAAAATTAAAAATTAACTTCCTATAATATGAAGGAATAAAGATTTTATCCTTTCAATATCAGATCCGAATATTTACTTTTGTTTCAAGTATATTATTTTTCAAGAATAATATTTTTAAGAAAGTATATAAAGTAACCACTACACATAGGAATACTGGAAAAGAACTTTACTTTTCTGTATATTTTTAAACAGATCTTCTAAACAGCAGGCTCAAGATTTGAAATGTTAAACACGATTTAAATAAATGATTATTATATTCCATAATTCTTAATGAAGAAGTTTCATTACGATCTATCTATTGCATAAATCTACATATTAAAAATTTAATAGGATCATAATTTTCAAATACTTATAAAAATTAAAAATTTACTATTTTAGAATTAAATTATTTCAGTTAAATTATTTTCAATGACAATATAAAATTTTTTGAAAAAATATGTTTAGTTAATAAATAGCACATTTTGGTTAAATAATATCAAATTTTTTTCGATCGCGAGCGGTATAGTACAATGGATATAAAAAGTTTTTATTACGAATATTGAATACAATAAAGTGAGAAGTTCATTAATTCTCACGCTAGTTCAAAATAACTGAATTATTCCAAGTACAGATTAAAATAAATTAACTACTGATTGATTCTTTTTAATTATAACTTAGTATTTTTTGCTTATTCGATTTTTGTACGCACATATGAGAAAAAGAGAGAGAACGAGAGAGAGTGAGCGCAGGTGAAAGGATGAAAGAGTTACGTTATTGTTACGTGTAAAGAATATAGCACGTCAATATAAATTAATGCGTTCATGTATATAATGTGCTTGCTAATTGCTCAAGCTCTTGTAATGCCATTGGATGGCGTCCAAAAACAACGACAAGGTTCGTGTGGGAATAATAAACGTAGGTAACATCACTCTTTTACTATTAACTCCTTATTTATTATAAAACCGCTGGAATAAAATTCGTACACGACATACAGACGAGCTCGGATCGACCAGTGCCAGGTTCATACAATAAACTATTTTAAATTTAAATTCAAATTTAAATTTACTGTTTAACTTTGCCACGAGTAAGTGCGAGCGTTTTCTGGTTCACCTTTGAAGAGACATCTCAAAGGTGCGAGATTGATCTCCAGAGATAACATTAAAGTCACGCACAGCCGTCCAACATCATTCTTAACTTATAGCCGATTTTTCTTCTTTGACTAATGATTTAAGTCTCTTACTTTCTTGGTTGCTATTTTTTTTATTTGGTATTTTTCGGTGATAACAAGATAAACTTACATCACATTGCGCAAGATTTGCTTGTATGTGGTATTATATTATCTTATAGATACAAAGTAACCATGGATAGATAACTATCTAATTATCATTTATGACACTGGCTACAATTATATAAAGTATTAATAAATAAATAAATAGTTAATAATTTATGAATTACTTATTATACCACCTTAAGTTAATTATAAAAGAATTAAAAAATTGTGAATACGTTTATAATGTCACTATTTATTCGTATTATAACTATTAAATTATTAATCAATTATCATACCACATTAAAGATCTCATAATAAGTATAAAAAATAATATGTTATGTGCTATATTAAATTTTCTATTTAAATAGAAAAGCAGATAATTTATGAAATTATAAAAATGAATTTTGGTCAATATTGATTCAAAAATTTTTTTAGCCTTTATAATTACTAAACATTTTTTTAATTATACTACTTTCAAAATTTTTTTTTCAAATATTCACAAAATCAAACTTTTTATTTGTATATAATTGTTTTAAAATTTTCAAATGCTATTTAATAATTTTGTTCAACTTCTAAATACATTAAATTATTTTTAGTGAACTTTAAAAAACATTTGCACATAAATTAATTTTCAAACCAATTTATTTAGAAGGCATCTCTAAGTGGTATGTACGCTAATCAATAATAAAAAACTTGACTGGCTTATAATACATTATAATTTTAACTTAGAAAAATAAGAATAAATTTTGCTAAAAAGAAAAAAATATATATTAAAAATATACTAGTTTTGATGTTTGTGTGCACTTAGTAAAAGACAATCATACATCAATCCATGTCTAATTTACATTTCTTCATTTCCCGTTTTAGATGTGGATATACAGTTCAGATGGGCAGAATTCGACTGTCAATGCTCCTCTTATATCCAAGTTTATTAAACAGTACTTTTGATATTGGTTGCTATTCCATCTGTTTTAAGTAGTTAAATTTTAAGTTTGTTTTTTTAAAAGACTAATAATTACTTCAAATACCGCTTTATTATAAATAATTCTCTTAACCTTAGTGATTGTATTTATTTAATTGTGAGAGAGTTAATATAGAATAAACAATATAACACATTAATCATAGAAATCATTAATACAATTATTTTTTAGTATCAAATTTGAATTTTTAATATTATTATTTTCTAAAGTAGGGAAAGACTAAAAATTCATAGAAATAATATACAAGAATTAGTGTATTATTTTGACAATTTATTTTCATATTTGAATTTTACACTAAGAATTATATAAAATATATGATCCTTTGTTTTAATTTCCTGGAAAACTTTAAATACGTAAGATTCATTTGTATATTAAGCAATATTGAAATTTTATTAAAATCTAATGACATTAATTAACTTTATATTATTTAATATAGCATTAAGAAAACTAAATATTTTTGTGAAAGCAATTGTTAAGTGATAAATACAAATATTTCATGTTACATGACCTAATATTTTATATGTACTTAAATTATGTCTTTGTTATTTTTAAAATTTAAATCAAAATTTTAAAATCTTAATTTTTTATTATAACTGAAAATTATAAGTATTTATATAATATATTTAAATTTTGAAAATAAGCTCACTTAAAACTCATAGTTAAACATATAAGGAAAGTTAACATACTTTTATCAAATATTATGGTTTAAATGAGAAATAATCTATAAACTATAGTTAACTAAAATAATTGCTAATATAACCTAAAAATTAAATTTTTTACTAATGATTTGTACTAATTTTATTTAATTTTCTGTTTTCGGTATAATGAAACACTAAACTACTCATATTTTTGGGTTTACAAAATACAAACAATTTGAAATATAAAATTTCATCAATATCGTAGAAGCAATTTAATTTATAAAGAAACTATTTTTACAATATGATTAATTTCAGTAATTTAATCATTCTTCATTAGAATAGCAACTGATTATTATAAAATGTCAAATTTTAAACTATTACAATATATTGAATTATTGAATAAGAAAAATAAAAAATTATATTAAATTGTTTTATTTTATGTAATATTATCTCCTAACTAGTATAAATATATGAAATATATATGTAATCTCTATAAGTAAGATATTTCTGAGAATTTTATGTTATTGCTTGTTAACAAGAACTTTTATTTATTGTAAAAATATGTAAATTGAAAAAATGAAAAAAATATATATGAAGACATATTTATAAAATTAATAAAATTAATTTAGATATTTATTTTTTTATTTGTTACTTATCCAATTATGGAATACGAGTTAATTTTACCATTTGTATTTTACTCATAATAATTCAAACAGCAATTTTTAAAATAATATATAAAAACAAGTCACTGATCATTCATTATGCTTATAATATATATTTTATATTAAATTAAGATAAGAAGTAAAATATCGCTTGATGGATTCTCATTATAAATATTTTAGCTTATCCAATTTACAAAGCAAAGTTATGTTGTCTAGATAAATAGTGAAAGCATAAAGATTTAAATAAATGATGTCTGACACAATAAAAATAAGTTGCCGGTAATTATTAGAAATCTGGTAATGTAGTTCTATTGACAGTATTAACAATTTTAAAAGTAGCTTAAGTATAACTGAATATTTCTTAAAAATAATATTTTACTAAAAGAAAATAATCTGCATTCATAACAAATTTAAAAGAATTTTTTAATGCTAGATAAAAAGATAAAAAATTCTACGTAAAATGTTTAAATACCTATATAAATCTATTCTAATGTTGATTTAATCGTAATTATAAAAATGTTGTAAAAAAAAAGCTTTGGTTAACTTTTTCGAACTAAATTATAACTTAAAGGGTGACACTTTATAAGTACAATTATCAATATTAAATTAGCTTCAATTATTTTATAAGGTATAATAATTGTTATTCTTCATTGATAATATAAATTTTTTAATGAAACTTCCAAAAAAGAATAAAAATAGATTTTATAATAACACAAGTAATTATTTTATAAATTATTTTTCTTGAATTCAGTCATAATCAATAACTTTGTTGTAAAATTACTATAATAGATTTTACTGTTTTTAAATGTTGTAAAGCATATATTTTAATAATTTAATAATTTAATAAAATATTAAATAATTATGAAACTAATTAGAGACTAGATTAGATTATTCAGAAATGTATTAGTCAATAAATGGGACAAATTTAGATGAGATAGTCATTTTATTACAATATGATTGAATTAAATTTCATACAGTTTTCTGATAAAAATTTTGAAAGGTAGTATCAAAAAGAGCAAGATCAAATGAATATTAGAACGTAATGTTAAAGTAAATTGAAACAATTATAGAATGATCATATGTTATAATTATGAATGTAAAAAATAACAAAATTTTTGTATGATGGAAATGACTAGATTTATAATTCGATTGAAATCGAATCGAATTTTTGTATAACGAGTTTCTCATTAATTATATATCTCTCCTTGGAGCTAATCTTATAATGTTAATTTATTTATTATATTGGTTGTTTACTAATATTTAGAGACTCTATATATCATCAAATGCTACACCATGAGTCAAAATAGTAAGACAAGAGAATGAAAGTTGGAGATGAAAAAAGAGAAGCTGGAAATGCATCAATTATCAATAAAATTGAACTAAATTCTTTCTTGGTGATATCTACTGTTCACATCTATTTTTGTATTATTGTTTTTCTGACTTCATTTTTCTGTTTTCCCGTGTGTGCGGAGTTCAGATGAAGTACTATTATGTCGTGAAGAAGAAATAAGGTTCCGTTAAATCCAACTACCCACTTGTGGTATGAGAGCCAAGAGAAAATGCGATCTAGTCACACTTGTCGAAAATATCGACATAAGAAAACACACAAGATGATAATCCCAAATCTGCTTGGCAGAGTTTGGCTATGCCTTACTTGATTCAGGAACTTTCATTCGTTGCTGATTCCGATCGCATTACAAATAGCAATGATGACAAAAATTTTTATTTTTTCTAAACGATTAGTACACACAGTTAACGAAGGAGTTGAGCTAATACTGGAAGAAGTTATTATACCCTTCGATTTCACAGGGGTGGCATTAGAGATAGATATGATTGTCCTAAAAAAGCTCAAGGCAAATTATAGCATCAGAATGGCCTAGTAGAACATTCAGATAGTCAATTTATATTCTAAAAATAGGATATCATTCTTTAAAATATTTAAATTTTGAATTGGTATAATAATAGTTTTTGATTATTAATTAATTAATATTTTTTATTATGTATTTAATTAAATTAAAATGTTAGTAAATTTAGATACAGTTTATTTTAATCTAATTAAACTGTGTATGATAATTTTACTAAATAAGTGCTTTTAAAACTCTTTTTATAAACAAGAAATCTACCAATATTTATTCCATTTAAAAATTGAATTTAATAATTGCAATTTAAAGTTTACAATTTCTAAGCTTTTTCCATTCTCAAAATATGTTGATATTATAAAACGTAGGAGAAAATATTCATACTATAAGTCCGTATATCTATAATTAATTTTAATAAACTAATTGGATTGTGCACATTTCAACATTTATAACTGTTATAACATTTTTTTAATAGAATATACAAATAATAATATGTATTTCTAATTGAATGTTGGTTGATAATTAGTTAAGATTTCTATTCTATTAAAATATCTTATTATATAATTACCATTATTTGCACTTTTGAATACAAATCACTAAGTATTGATAGAATAATAAGTTGCATTTCTAATAAATAAAGTGACTCACAAGATTTAACATAAAATAAATCTTTACACATTTGAAATATTCCAGGAGAGATTTAGCATTTAAATCATAAATGAGTTTCAAAACAAATATTTTTAAAACGCCAATTTTACTTAGTTTACTAGTGTTAGATATAATAATAATAATAGATATAGTAATAGTGAGTTCTAATAAGTGTGATAAATTTTTATTTTTATAAAATTAAATTGAGAATTATATTAATTTCATCTACAAGAAGTATTGTAAGTAGCTGTTGAAAACAACTATTTAAGAAAGAAAATCCAATGGATATTTATCATAAAATGGTCAGCAATTAATTTGAAACAAATTAAACGTTGTAATATTTGTAAAAACGTGCATTCAACAATATATACATAAAAATTTACAAATTTTTTCCTTGCCTTAATAAAAATTGCCCAATACTGCGTTTTACTATTATTAAATAAGAATGTACCTTATTTAAAAAGAAAGTTTAATAAGCAAGTAAAAAAGGAAGAATGATGAATAAGAGACCTTCACATTTGAGCTACCTAACGATACTTTAAGCTACTTGAGGACAGTTCCAGGAAATGGTGGGAATGAAAGTGCATGGCTAAATGAAATAGCAGTAATAATTTAATTCATATTTTGAATGAATTATCGAACTTTTTAGTGATTTTCTCTTGTATAGCTACTAATTGTACAAAGTTTCTTAGATTAAATATAAAACAGTGCATAAAGAATAATATTTATCTAAGTAATTTATAAGAATAAAACAAATTTCTCAGATAATTAATAAATTCATCAACTAACAATCCAGGTTTATCTTGCGTAATTATTCATACGTTGAAAATTCATTTTTGTCATTTATTTAAGTGTATTGACAAAAGAGATATAATACATACCTGAATAATGAATTGTTTTCTTATATCTTAAATTTATATATTAATTAATATTAAAAATTACAATTCTTATACCACAGATATGTCATGTTTATGAAAAAATAACTACAAATTATATTATTTATTAATAGTTTGCTTAATATTTTGTTTTTTAGTACTAATTAATGTAAAAATAAATTTTGTATAAAAACGTTAATAATTAGTGAGACTTATAAGAGATAATAATAATACTATAGAACAATATATAATATACAGTATAATAATATACAGTACTTTATAATAAAATCGACGTATAATGTTACACTTCATTTTGAAATGATTTATTTTGATGAAAAAGAAAATTATTTATAAAAAATATATTGTTCAAAAATAATATAAGAACTTGTAAAAAATATTTTTAAAAATTTTATTACACTAATTATGAACTAATTTTAGTAAGTACTTATATATATATATATATCATAGAAGATACACTCAATATTATTCAACTACCAAAATATAAAAATGAAAAAAATTACTTCGTGTTCGTGCAATCATTCTTATTATAATTTTTTTAAGTACTGAATAATTCTATACAATTTTAAAAAAATATGTTGGAATAATTCGTTCTCACGCATAGAAAACTGATACAGAAATCCAAAAATTTTTTAAAAATATAAAATTTTTTTCTTAGATAATGTGATTCTTTGCAAAATTTGATTTTGAATCTATGATGAATTATAATTTATTCAAAATAAATAATAAATGTCTATACATTAAATTATTTTATAATAAAGATAAAAGATCGCCTAAAGTAGTCATTTTCTCAGAAAGTGACAAAAATTATTAGCTTCATTTTTAGATATAATAAATTAAAGTTAATGTAGTTTAAAAGGCATTCTATTTATTACCGTATTATCTATATTATCTATGCATTAACTGTATTAGTGACTTTATATTTTTTATATATGTTTATAAAAATTATAAAATGTATTTTATATATTTCGGTGAAAATACAGAAATAAATAATTTGAATTTTCCATACTACCTAATAGTAAGTTGCTAACTTAATAGAATAAGTAATACGAATTCTTGTACTTCTTTTATTTGTAAATGTATATTAAATACGTTTCTCTGTACTGTTAAATTTTTATTTAAATTCCTCTTTTACAACAAATTTTTTAATTTTCATCTATAAATTTCATTGTAAATAGTTTCCTATAAAATTTCTTTTCGATAAATATTTTTTAAAATAGAATGTAGATTAAAATTTCTAATATTGTTTTCTTTCAATACTTAAATATAATTTTTATTTTCTTTTATATTATACTTTGAATTAACTAAGAACTAATTCCAACGATGCCCACCGTGCATACGATGCTATTTGCATCAACGGTTTCAAAGGATTCGCGTAACACAGATGCTCCCGACAATGCCAAGTTATTGGCCCCACAGATGCACAACATTGCCTCTTAAATCACCTCATTTGCTTTGTTCTTCTTTCTTCCTGTACGAAAATCTTAGAAATAAAAAAAACAATGAGTGTAGGAAGCGGAGCAGTTGAAAAAGTTGAAGTTACGCTTAGTTCTATTATTATTCTAAGCCAATAATTATTCTTGCATGCGAGGGAGACCTACACAGTAGAATTACATTAATTAATTATATGAATTAGAATTACGAAAAACACCAACGTACTTTTTCTATTTTCAATATTTCATTTATTAATGTCTTTATAAACCAATTTCATTAGTTCTTACTAATTTACAATATTATTAGATCTAAATAGTACAATGAATTGGTAACATTGTATTTTGCTCTGCAATAATGTATCTATTTCACATTGTAATATTTATCTTACATAACACGATTAATTCATTTTCTCTAAAAGAAATTAATACAAATATTTTCTTAATATAATTTTGTAATTGAATTAACAAATTTTTCTTCTATTATGAAGAATATTTTCATAATTATTTGTCATAAATTTAATTCGACAAAAATTAAACTATTTTATTATATAGTCACGTAATGGTGAGACTGTCCAAAATCGGGATAAGTATATATGAAGAAGTGAAAAGTACACTATGAGGTGATAGGGAAATCGTAAAATTATTGGGTTATTTAATTATTTATTCATCTTTAGCTTATAAGTTTTCAGTAAATTAATAAACCCGTCTATAATACTAATAGGGTTCAATTTTCATATTCAACTTTTCTTTTTTTATATTACTCAAAATAATACAAAATAAATTTTTAGAATCATATTTCGTAATTTAAAAGCAAGAATCTTACTCAGTCAAATATGAATGTATAAGAACATTTATATTAATATTTATGTTTTTTATCTTTATAAAAAGAAGCGCTAAACAAATATTAGTTTTATTATCTTTTAATGGTAAATAAAGAAAAAAACAGAAATTTATTTTGAACTGATTCAAAACTAACTTAGATAGTTTGTACGTTCTTATTATAGGACTAAAAACAATGAATATAATTAAATTTTTTACGTTATTCACGTTAGTTTCTTATATGGAGAAGATAGTTATTGTATAAATTAGATATTCGAAATTGTCACGCGTAGCAGCTAAACGTGATCCTGAACCGAGATATTTATGTAAATTGTGCAAAGAAAAATTCAGTATGAATTGGGAAATATCACTTTACGTTTGATTGACTAGTGCATAGATCAGCAATATTTTACTTTTATAGAATTCAAAAGAGTTATTCTTTGGGGTTCTATAATTAGCTTACAACGAATATAACTAACCATTAATCATTAATGTTTCTTCTATTACATGCTGTCCAAGTTTAAATATGTTATTTCTGTTCTTTTTCCATTATATTTTGAACTGCCTTCTATTTACCAAATGCAATTATTTCTGTCTTCTATTAATTAAACCACAAATTATTATTATAGTTATTATTAATAATTATTATATAATAATTTACTTTTTGTTGGAAATTAATTTTTTTGAAAGATTACTTTTAATAATTTGTAAAAGATATTGCACGGATTAGATATTGAATTAAATACAATAACTAGGAAATCTGTGCATATATTACTCTAAATATTCAAATAACGATGATATATGAATCAAATGCTGATTAATAAATTAGATTAATTACATGTTACCTTTTTATATTATTCCTTACTATATGTGATATGTATAAACTGTTCCTACATTCTAGATCATCAATGATATTGCCTTTGAATGATTATGTATCAATATCACAGAACTAATTATTATATTAATTATACACCTACATTATGTTAAAATCAGATTTATACGTACTACTCTAATAAAATATAAGACGTATACAGCAACCTCAAATGCATTATTTGAGTTTATTAAAAGAACATTTATCCCTAAATGAGTTGCTATTTCCAATAAGATATTCGAAAAAGAAAAATATTAATTTCTCAAATATAATTAAACAATCCACTCTCAAGTTAATTAAACAAATAACTCATTTTTTTCTCTGCACAATTTACGTTATTGTCTAATCGTTTATTCGGAAGAATTTTCGCGGCATATGTCATTACATAAGTTTAATTACGCAGTTTTCTTTTTCGTTTTTAATCCATTTAAAATGAACTATATCTGTATAAATCAGTTTTATAAAAAGATACACTTTGTGAAACTACAATTGTTTCATTCGTTCGAAACCTGTTACATCAATATTATAAAATAGATGGAGTATTTAAAAAGTAATAGATGATCTTACTGCTTTTTAGAATACTAATAATTTTTGTTATAGAAATGTAATTATATAAAGTATAGAGATACTTATTTGGTAACTACAGATATCGAGGTCCTGCTGATAAAAAGTTCAATACCAACAACTATTTTTTTCAAATTTTGGGATTTATTACTAGACTTTTATTAAAAATATAGCTGTAGACTTAAAGAGATATATTTTATATCTTCCTCAGATAAAAGAGAAGTATATTTCAACTTAAAAATATTGTAGAATATGATATTAATACTTTATGGATCGCTTTTTTTAAATATATGAGCATTTTATTTTAATTAAATGAATATTATGGAGGGTGTATTAAAAAAATTATGAATTCAATCAAATTAATTTATTTAAGAAGAAATGCACTTTATTTCATCATATAACAGACAGTTGAAAATTAACTAGTTTATCTATTTAAGAATAGTTTTATAATAATTTTAATAATAATTAAATATCTACAATGATTACATACATTCAAAAAATATATGGAATGCTATTTACATAAAAATTTTTGAATACTACTCTGACTTGTGCTTGAAGACTAATTTAGGAATATGTTGATCACCAAGTATCCTAGTACTTGGCCTTAAATGTTTCAGGCAAAGCATTTTAATCCTTTGAGGCTATTTCTTCAATTCACTTATGAATATAATTTGTAATCATTCCAGAATTAATATGTTTTTGGAATGCTGATTAAACATCTTCTTACCAAAACTTCATATTCTTATTTTCTTTAATTAAAGTGTTTAAGCCCCTATCCTAGCTTTAAATATCTAGTTCATTTACAACGAATATCATTTCATTCATCATTAATTGCACAATTCATGTCTTTATTAAGTATATTCTATTGCTCATCTATAAATTAATAATAATGAACATAACCACATATTATAAAGTACAGACTTTATGTAACATTTAAACTACATTGACGTCATTCTCAATGCAGTGCATCATTGCAAATTTCTACTCAATATCTAATTAAGATCTATAAGCAAGAAAAAAGTAAATTTGCTACTTTATAAATAATATAATTCATTATTCATTCAGAAGGCTTAATTATTTAAATAACAATAAATTATATATGAATAAAAAAATAAATATATAATATATATAAATGTATAAATATATATATATAAATTTATATTATTTATAATATAAATTGCATTAATTTATTTATGGGATGCATTAATAGAATAACAATCACGCAGAACGTCACAAACATTTATCAGTTAATCGATTCTCAGACGATTATTCCACCGGTGTATCAATTCTTACCCTTCAGGGGCACTATATAGTGGCCCTGAAGAAGAGGTGGTAATTGTATCTGACACGACTTTTGGCTCTGACGCGTTCATACCTCGATATCACACAGACATTTGGCCGAAAATGCAGCGTAAACATCGTGAACCCTATCTTCCCGTAGCAGACGAATGGGTA
Source organism: Wiebesia pumilae (assembly GCA_018907045.1). Taxonomy (NCBI): domain Eukaryota; kingdom Metazoa; phylum Arthropoda; class Insecta; order Hymenoptera; family Agaonidae; genus Wiebesia; species Wiebesia pumilae. The sequence goes on along the minus strand of JACCHZ010000140.1, from coordinate 546,085 downwards.
GAGAACCTTTATGGTTTTCTCATCCCTTCGACAGATTTTATTGTCTTATGCGTCTGCTATAGTACTAATTTTTTAAATAATGTATAACTATTTCTCTTATCGTAGTCTTTACGAAACCTTCATTCAGTACCTAAGTATTCAATAAATATTATTGAATAATCTATAAATACAAAATATTTTAAAATTTTCAATTTTTCAAATATTTTTTAATATTTAACAATTTTCTTTTTTACCTTTTTACGATATATATATCAACTAGAAAATTTTCATATTAGCTACACAAATTTATATAGCTGCGGGCTGCAGTAAAAATAGCCAAACATTAATCGTCCATTTTATTACATAAAAGATATATTCCATAGTAAAAAGAAAAGAAGATTTCTAATAAAGCATTAACAAATTAATATGGAAAAATTAAACGACATAAAAACATCAACATAAATCAATTCAATAATTTTTAACTTTTCAATAATTCATATGTTACTTTGAATACGCACAATAAGACGGATTTGTCTTATATTTGTATAGCGCAAGAATATACAAGTTTTCCACGCGTCATTCGATGCACTTTCATCGAGCATGCGCATCTTTCCTCGTGCAATCTGTAAAAGATAGCGCATGAAAGAGATTCATTGTGGTTTGTTCCAATCTGACGAACCACTTGATCGATCCTAATATAAGTCCGGATAATAACTTTTTCATCCGAACAAAGAGCAGCAGCGTTTTATAGGATTCTGCATTAAAAGCATATAAAAAATCCTATTACACTCTTAAATGTAAAGTTTTATAAATAAAATAATAATAAAGATCCAAATTCTAAAAATTCTGTATGTAAGTAATATATACACATAAATATTTGCAATGATAATTGTAAATTTTATTCTAAAGTAATTTATTATGAAAGTAAATCAATATATTATTTGGATATAATATAATATAATTTATATTTAATATAAAAATAACTTAAAATGTATCGTTATGCCTAAATATGTATATAATGACACGTATTTTCATTAATAAAAATTTTTCTGGAAAATATTTGAGGAGAATGCAGAATTCAATTTTACTGAATTGGAGGTGAAATAGGAACACTGTTTACACACGTTGATAAATACTTTTTCAACTAAGTTGCTAAAATTTTTCTTCGAAGTGTCCGCGTATTATGCGAAATTCAACACTTTATATTTTATTAGATGTCTGACTCTACATGTCTGGTTTTCAATATTCTCTTTTTATACAAAACTGAAAGTATTTGTTTCTTTAGAATAATTTTATAAGCTTTTTCAAATATAATTTCAATCAATATTTTATTTAAACGATTAATATATTAATATTAACAATTATTTATCAAAACGCTAGAAAATTCAATCAGCATTTTATAATTTAATAATACTTAGAATATATTTATATATACTTAAAACATTAAAATTTGTCACTGCCAAAACAATTTTTACGAAGAAACTTACCAATGTAACTTTTAAAAAACAAATTTCTAAAGTTTTAATTTATCATGTTATATTGGCATTTAAAACTTATTTTACTTGCAAAGTATAAATAAATTTTTATGATCACTATTCGAATAGTATTAATTAATATAGAAATTTATACAGTTTCAACAAAATTGAAAAAAACAAATAATAAATCGAAAATTTTTTATAAAAAATAAAATATTTATGCAATAAATGTACTATATCACAAAAAGTTATGTTTAAAATGAAAATATTAAATATTTATAATATTCGTTGAATATTATAAATTCTACATATTTGTGCAAGTATAGGAAAAATAAATAAAGACCACCTGCACACGTGAATATATTTTACTCCTTTACATCTCGCAATGTAAAGGAGTAAAATAAGGGATACATTCCTCACTTTCATGTCAACTTACGAAACTTTATTTCATTATAAAAAATATACCTTATAAACAAAAAAGAAAATGTTGCATTCAATAATTTTTTATGACCCCCAAGTAAGAACGTTCGGATAAAAAACCAAGTAAACGTCACTGCTCCATCAAACTACACAACCGAGCCTGATACGGATAAAAACCACTTCCATTAGACGAAGCGAAGTAGGACACATGTCCAATAAAGTAAAGTAGCCCTCAATAATTCTAAATTAACGTGTATAAAAAAATATTTTTAAATTATATATGTAAATACACTGCTCAAAAATCGTTGTTTGAAAATAAATCTTGGTGAAGTGAAGTAAAAATATATACAAAAACGATTTAAGATATATAATTAATCTAAAATAAAATCAATATATTGAAAGTCGTACAAAAGAATAACTTCAAACAACTTAATCTTAATCATGGTATCAACAAAATGCTGTTTCACAACATGAAAAATATTATCAACAAGAATATTCGATCTTCGTTGGTTAATTGTAAATCTTCTGAATTATTTGTTGTATCGAATCGTCGCATCTTCTACACAAATTATATTGATATCTGCCTTTTTATTAAAAATTTTAATAATTTTAGTAAAAAAACAAAATGTCGTTTGAAGATATTAGCGATTTCAAACTTACTCCTATTCAAGTGAAAAAACGCAAATCTAAATTATTAATGGAATGAGACTCTTTAATAAATAGAATAACGCGTTTTAAAAATATTATCTACCACACGTCAACAGAAACTAAAATACCACAACTATGTGTAAGATTAAATGATATTAAAAATGATTTTAAAAGCTTCGTAATCATACAATCTTCATTAGAATTTTTAGATCAAATAGAAAATAATTCTCATTTAGTTGAACGTAAAAAGTATAAAAAATCATTTTCACGAATACACGGCAAAAGTAAAACGGTTTAAACGAAAACTCGACTATTTTATCAAAAGATACAATTTGATGATTCACTAGTGGCGCTCACTTAGTAACACTACAATCGATGAATAGACGACATTTCTAGCTTCATTTAAGACTTCGATACATAAAAATACAGAGTTTTGAGATGTTTTAAAACTGATATATTTAAGAATGTGTTTAACCGGGAAAGTAGTTGAAAAATAGAATCGTTAGAAGTAACCAATCTCAATTATACCGTGACATAGAGCATCTTGGGAAAATAATGATTACTATCATTATTTTCCATTCGCAATCGTCCACAAACGTGAAGCATTTTTCGAATTACTGAAATCAAAAAAATGCTCCACGACATCAGTTAACAATATCTTGATTTAAACTATAAAACATTATAAGTATCTCGAATCTATAAATAAATTATACAATAACCTTTTAAGCTTGCCCAAGAATTGCATATTAAATGACGCAAAATGATACAAGGAAATGATTTACCCGAATGATGAATGATCTTTAGACTTTCTACATAATCATAAAAGAATTCTGAATAATCTAAAATTGAAAAATAAATGAATCATTCTTTCAAGCTGATTCAACATCACGTAATGAGCCGTATAAAAATTTGCGTGATAATAATTGCCTTAGGATAACATTCACAGCCAATTCAAGCCTATCTGTAATTGATGCCAAATCATACATTATACACAAACATGCACAAAAAATCGGTAACGCCAGAAAATTGTATAAATTTAATAGAAAGAGCTAAATTATGCGTAAACTATTTAAGATCAAATTACAGAGTTATGACATGTTAAGCTAATACTTGTAAAAAATGCCATGACCGTTCACACATTATTACACATAGATCAAATTGATTCTCAAAAAACAACATTTAATGACATAAACGTGATGGTACCTTCGACTGTTATAATCACTATTACAATATCAACAGTATAAGTAGATTTAATTAACTTTTAATTAACTAAATTTAATTTAACAAAAATGAACTTCCGTGTACTTGTTGGCTCTTCTCGATTATGATGCGCAATTCAATCTTCTGACGGAAAACAGCGAATGTTCTCCATGTCGATAAAAAATTACTTTATATTCCTGCTACAATAAATACTACTAACAACAAACTAAAATCACGCATAAATAATTTTAAACGAAACTTAATTTTTTTAATACTGCCAACAATAATTAAGAAGTAACTCGCTATTCAATTACCGAAAAAATCTTTAAAAATACTGTCGAATTTATCATTAGAAAATCCCAAATCTCAACGTTTTAACAAAGTTTTTATGCGCTAGAACAGTCGTTAGAAAAATAATCGGGACAAAAACAAGAATATCATAATTTTAGAGCACATATCTGAATATCGAGGTCAAGATCCATTCAATTTTTATTTACCCTATCGTACGATTTCCTGAATGAATCCAGTCTCACAATGAAAATACGTATCGTGTTCAGCTGATCTGCAAAAAATTGAAGCGAGTTATCACCGAATGACCCACTGATTATTGGTGCTACAATTGAAGACGATTTGTTTAATATCATATTGCGATTTCATAAGCATTATTACCTTATGATCGCAGATATTGAAAAATTGACAAACATTTGTATATCCAGAAATTGCGGTTTCCAAAAAATATTATGGAGATAGTAAAATCTTGAACCAATTGAAACATACATTAAATACAGAGTAACCTATGGAAGGTCTTCAGCTTCATTCTGTTATTCGCGTTATACACAAACTCGCAGACGATGAAAATAAAAATTATCCTTTAGTCGCTTTCGTTTTAAAAGAAGATTTTTATGTAAATAGTGTCTTAATCAAGATTCGTTCCTTTTTGGAGGTCTAGGAAATAAAAAATCAATTATTATGCGTAACGAAAAAAGGCGGATTAAATTTAAAACAATAGGCTTCCTATGATAAACTATTACTAAGATATTTACAAAATTATTTACACAATACGTTCTTGAACCGAAGAATATAAAAGCAGATCGAAATCTTAGACATTTTATAGAAATATAAAATAATGCTAACGAAAAAATTATTTGTAAAATATTTAGACATTTAGAAAAACAGAAAACGATAACAAAAAAATAATTCTTTTTCAAATAGCGCATATATTCGACCTGTTAGGTTTAATTGAACCAGTTAAAATAAAAAAAATTAACCAAAGTCTAAAATAAGCTGGGGTGTGTTTTTATACAATTACTCTGCTCAAAATCACGATTCACGTCTCATAAATTCATAACCGTGATTGGAGATATGTACGACCGTGTTACTTAAAAATCTGAACAAAACCACAAAACAATAAAAACTCTAAATATAACATTTTACTGCGTATTATTTATAGTGAGGTGTCGATAAAAAATTACAAAGTTAAAAAATTAAAAGTAAAAATAGTACACAAAAGTAGAGAAGTCTCACTCAAAAAATGATAATCTCTCCTTGAATAGTAACACATTTCAAGCAACTTTGCGAAACAAATAAAAAATTCAATTATTTTGGTTGAAACCAAAAAGAAATTTTCATGCAGACACACAAGCGACGTATACGTTTTAAGACAAATTAGATGAATTAAAAGATTTTTTAACAGTAAACCACAAAACTAAAATTGTTATTCAGTAGCAAATGATAATATAAATTGACTGTTTAGTCCAACATACTCGCCTCATTTCAGTGGGCTGTGGACTTCAACTACATTATACATTATATATTAATTCTCCTCCTTTAACTCTTGTTATCCAATCCAAATGATTTCCAAACCCGTACATCCGCAAATTTCTTGATCAGCAATCAATAACAAATGTACCTGAAAACGATTCTAAAGACACGCCCACTACATATCCATCATCTTGGCAGTATGCATATTAACTTAAACAAAACTTTTGGGCAAGATAGACAAAGGAATATTTGCACTAATTGAATACTGTACGAAGAGGTATACAAATATTCCGCATAACTTAAAAATTAATTCAATCGTAATTCTTCATGAAGATAATATTCCCTCGATGCAATGGAAAATTGGTCGAATAACTGCTGTTTATCTCGGTGAGAATAAGAGTCGCCACCATTAAAATTGCCACCGGAGAATTTTAAAAAACTTAATTAATTTTAATTACACGAGTATTATAACATTGGATACAAATAATATATAAACAATATCTACAAATTTAACTTTCATAAAAAATGTCTACATTTAATGAAATTATTGTACTCTTTTATATTATGTCAAAAGACTAAATTTTATTTTATTTGAAAGAAAAACTTGTAAATATATCACACTAAAACAAATATTTTAATATATTAACTTTATTTAATTATCAGATTATCAGAAAAAATATGAAGCATATACAAATAATCTGTGCTATTCATTAAAAATCTTTATCAATCTTATAATATTTTCTTACCTCAAAATTTCTAAAAAAACTGCATTACGAAATTTATAATTTTTAAACATAGAAACTAAGAATCTTTACGTTAAAAATATTAATCTGAAAATGTTCAAATTAAATTTTTCTAAATTTATGTACAAATTTATTGTTTTCGGAATTATTAAAAGCCATAGAATTTGATTAAGATTTGATTAAGATTTGAGATTAAGATTTGAGATTAAGATTTGAGATTAAGATTTGAGATTAAGATTTGAGATTAAGATTTGAGATTAAGATTTGAGATTAAGATTTGAGATTAAGATTTGAGATTAAGTTTTGAGATTAAGATTTGAGATTAAGATTTGATTAAGATTTGAGATTAAGATTTGAGATTAAGATTTGATTAAGATTTGAGACTAAGACTTGATTAAGATTTGAGATTAAGATTTAATTAAGATTTGAGACTAAGATTTAATTAAGATTTGAAATTAAGACTTGATTACAATTTGATTACGATTTGATTACGATTTGAGATTACAATTTGATTACGATTTGATTACGATTTGAGATTAAGATTTGATTAAGATTTGATGAATGCAAATAATAATTTAAGAAAAAATTTTATATATTTGTACATATAAAATACATTATATAAGCAAGAACAATAATGAAACACAGAAAATTGAGAAATGAAATTTTAATACAATTGATAACTAACAATTTTCAATAGATAACAATTTTCAAATCTAAAGAAAATGCTAATATTACAAACATTTTTAGAATATGCATAACTAAATAGAACAAGTTTTTATTTTGAATATTAGTCGAATTCAAATGTTTAAATAATTTAAATTTGTATTATCCAGCATAATATGTAGCTGACTTGCCTTAATAATATGAAGAATTATTTAATATTTCTCCAAACGCTAACTTATATTCTTTGACCGGAGGTATCTCGCATTTGAGATGCAACGACTCATATCCTTAAAAAAATTACAGCAGAAATAAGAGTCCAGAAAGGGAAAATACGTGTTTCATCTTCTGGAGGAATATGTAATTGATCATTCCATAGATTAAATTGAAATCAACATAACTGGATATGAATTATTACTACGAAATGTTTTATATCCACACTGTTTGTTTTACTTCTGAAACTTCCAAGAACACCGTAATGGCTGGTGTTAAACAAGCACTTAACTCATCACATATATTGAAATTTTCGTGTTATTCTCCTCTAACGTTTTTCTTTTCACTATCTCTCTCTCTCTCTCTATATATATATATATATATATATTTCCTTCTTTCTGGATCTTAACCCGAATAATAATTGTAATAATCAGAAAATAGAGAAATTAAAAAGATGTCAAAAGAAAAATTTGATTGAAAATATAAAAATTTTAAATACTATAATAAGATTATAAAATGGTAAAATTATAATATTTCTTTAAGTACTTGAAATATTAATTATAAGAAATTCTATATCTTTTGAAATATGGTTCTCTAATTTTTTAAACTACAGATTACATAATTAGATATTTTCATCAAAAAATTTTTTAAAGAATAAAAAAAGTATGATTCATAATTTTCTCAAGAACCAATTTATGCTACCTTTGCGTTAATAATTTAACATAATAAAGACAAAAAAATATTAATAATTATTTCACCTGATAACTAAAAAAAATTATTTATCATAATCTATGAATGAACAAAATTTATTCATTGCGATAATATAATTACACGAATATTGACGAAACATCTATGTAACTAGTTATTTTTTATACTTACAAACACAAAATTCATTATTTTTCCATAATAAATAACATTTCAAAATATTTCAAACTTACGTAAATAATTTTTAAACTATTTAAACTAATAAAGTTATATTATAATAATATTTTCTTATAATTAATAAATCATGTTTCTAAAAATACGTAATTTTTATATCAAACAGTAATAAATTTAATTTTTTAAAATAATATTCCTAATAATGTTATAAAAACAACGGTTGTATATTAATAACAAAATCAAATAAATAAGTCGATTCTCCCTAACACATTCTGAATGATTTTGATAATGTAAAAAAATAGGTAGGATAAAATAAATACAATCTTAAATTTTGTTTTAACAATAATGTTTATAAAATATCGAATAATTATATAAATAGTTGTAAAAAATAATTTTATATAAAGCGGCCGTTAAAAATCCTATGTGTATATATCCACACGCATGGTCGTACTTACCTAATGATAAATCGATATGTAATTAAGAGCGATATTATGTAGCTATGAAGACTATATCTTAAACCTTTTTTTCTTGTGTACTTATATTTGTTGTGTTTTCTTAATAACACGTTAGTGTTATTTTGATACTGCAGAGTCCAATAAAAGATTTGATTACCTTCTAGATTATACAATATTTCCGGTAAATATTTACAAAGTATTATATTTTATTATAAATATTTAATATACAAAGATTCCTTTCCTACACTATCATGTTATTTACTACATAATTGTGATGTGAATAATAAATTTTGTAGAAATTTGATTGATTTCGAGTCTATTTTTGATTATACACTGGATTGTCTAGGTTTTCAAAGTATAATACATTTGTTATATGATATCCTTGTGTTTTCTTATGCTTTATTATGTTTTCAATTAAGAAAAATCTGTTTATATAATAATAAGTTCGTAAATTAAAAAATTAATGAATAGTTTATGGTTGTTCGAATCCTTACTATAATTTTCAATAAAAAATTATTATTTCTTTTTATAGAATCAATAATGAATATGGAAATAAAACAATATGTTTGAGATACAATTAATTATAAATTATTATTATTATTAATCAAATTATTCCTACAAGTTTATAAAAAGAAATTTAGTTATATAATAATATACTTTACTTCAGAATACATATTATTTATGCAAACATGATACCATAATTTGTATGTAATTTATTCTTAGCAAAATTGTATAGTTTATATACCAGATTAACTTTTTTAAAGCATTTAAGTTTATCTGTATATTATGTTTTTAAATTGAAATAATAATATATTTTTAATATTTTTAAAGATGAAATCGATAATTAAATCAGTAATCAGTAATTAATAAAAATCAGTAATTTTTTAGAAATAAATACGATTAATATTCTTCTTTGCGAGCTTATAAAATTGATTTAAATTAAATTCACGATTTGTTTGAATTTATAATTGTAATATTATTTTCTGATTCAATGAAGTTAACCTCTAGCCTTTTATTTTTGTACTTATTAATTATTAATAATTTCTGACCATATTTCTCGTACCATATAATGTAATTTATTATCAATTACAATAATGCAAAATACGCAACGTCACGAAGTAACGTTTGCAACAACTCAGTTTATCATTACACTTCCCGACAAAAAAATTCGTCGGATCATGTGGTATTCTATAATTTTCATATGTTGGGCAATGGACAGAGTAGGCGGATTTCAATCGACTCATCTATATACTTTTGGAGGTCCTTCAATATAGGAGGAGGATTTGTAAGACGACGATACTGTTTTTAGTCTCCTTAAAAAAAGTTCTGTCGATTAATGGATCACCACCATCATTATCATTTGTTGTTATACAAGAAAATTGAACGTATCATACGCTAGAGCAGTATTTTAAAAATTGCATCAGCGATAGAAAAAGAATGTAGTGAGTGGATAGCCATATATTGTTATAATACGCATATAATTGCATTGTTTATGAAGCACCGGATTATTCATCGTACGAGCTTGTATTCCAAATAGTATTATGACCGTAAAATGAATACTAAGTATTTTTCAACAATATCATCTTATGTACAATAATCATTTAAAAATATTATATCAAGCATCAGAGTTCTATAAACCTTGAATTTTGCTTAATTATCAAGGCTAATTGTTTTTTATTATTTAAATATTTATTCTATAAAAAATGCTCTTTTTTATTGTATATCACTAATTATACGTCACTATTTATAATTTTACACAGAAAAATTTAAAATAGTTTTCATTAATAATAAACAACACATGTTAAAAAAATTGAATACACTGACAGATGAAAGAAAATGAAAGATGCTTAGAAAAAGTAATAGTAGACAGTCAATGAGTGAAAGAAAAATAATATATGCAAACAAATTGTACAATAATACAATATTTAATAAATAGAAATAAAATGTAATTAAAAATTAATGAAATGTGTTAATAATTATTCTTTTATGTACAACAATAGAATACTTTTCACGCCTTTTAATCAAAATCGATTTATTCATATTTGTTGTTTTTAGAGTCTGATATTTCAATGTGATATTTTTTATTGATCGCTTAAATTCACAAATGTCTGTCTTTACAGTAACCACTTTTACAACACTATCATCCCATAAATTTATTTTAGTAATAAGTCATAAATCCATTGAGGTTGTGGGACATTTCCTTCTATTATAAAATAGCATTGATCTTATAATTATGATATCTGATTTATCTTTATATCATTTGATCTAATATTTGGTTTGTTCAAATATTTATTATGTCATTTTTCCTAAAAATAGCATTTTAATTGTATTGTCAATTTAAAAAATTATTGTTTCGGATTTCTAAGATACTTGCTTCAAAAATTTAGTTATTAGTTCCGTACCAGATACTAGTTACTTAGCTCATTTGTAAATCACTGATTAAAAACGTACACAAGTTAAATCAGTAAAATCATTTATTTCGGTTAAAAAAAGTCAATAGACATAAATTAATTTTTTCAATTTCTTAAAATACGTATTGAATTGTTCGAACATTAATAATCTATTCTCATTGGTGTGAAATCAGTAATTTTTAAATAATTTCATCCTGATCTTCCTTTAATCTCTAAAACGAGATGACTTTAGTGATACAAAACTTATTTTGTAGCTTTGTTTATACAAATTTTCGAAATTTTGTCAAATTTAATTTAATTGTTTTATTATTAGCACCAACAATGTTTGTGTCATTATCAGAGTATATATTTTTATTTTTACCTCACATATATATGTCCTTTAAAGCTAACGATGTTTCTGTCGTGTGATCAGTAACAAGTTCTAAATATACTATTACAATTTTTGTGCCTTTTTTTTATGTAAAAATGCGCAAAAATCTACTTCAGTTTTTAGAAACGGTCATATTTGCGTGAGTTTATCTATTGATAAATTAGTTTAATGATTAATTAATCATTACACATTAAAATATTTTCTTTTTAATCAAGAAATTTTATACATAATTTATGGTACAAAAAATTTTAAATACCTGCATGCAAACAATTTTCATGCGCATTTCTCAATATTAAATATGTAATGTAATTATTCTTAGTTAACAATATAAGATTCTATGTATCATACGATAAATTTGCATGTTTTAATCGTCCTCCGACTTTTAGAATATTATTTATATCTACAAATGGGTTGAATATTTTTGATGAATTATTTGATTTGCATTTAATAAAAAATAGTTGATTTTGTATGAATTTTATTATGAAATTGAGAGTTTTTTGAATTTCAATAGTTGTTAGATATCTTATATTCATTCTTGAGTAATAATGAAAATGATAAAATTGTTCTTGATTATGTTTTGTTTATATTATTTTTAAATATTTAATTATTTTAAAATATAAACTGAATTTTCATTAGTTGAAACGCAAAAAGTTCTATTACAAAAAATTTGTTGATGCATTAATTTTCGATGAGCTTGAGTTTGATAAGATTATTAATATATGATTGAATGTATGTCTAATTAAGTCTTATAGTTAAATCGGTCCAAAAGTATACATCAGATACATAGAAATCGTAGTAATGCTATTAAAATTGATTTTTACGATCTTAATAACAACAATACTGGACACAATTTAAACCTCGGTATTGTAACTTTCCACTTAAAAAAAGTGACATTACTCTTTAAACAAAATAATCATGACATATGATCCTAATTTTTGTCAACCAACGGAATATGAATACATATTACGTAGATTATTTTGTTAACATCTCAAGCACCGTGTAATGATATTCAAATGTAATATATTTTAATTTTCTGATTTTATATATTAACTGGATTTTTCATAACAAATCTTGAAAGAATATTTGATTTAATAATTTTAATTTTCTTTATAATTAACCCATTCGGTATAAATATCAGTACGAATCGATTAATTCTAATCTCGTTTATTTTTTCAAAATTTTATGTAATTAATTTTGCTTTGATATTTTGCTTTAAAATAATATTACGTACTCATTATCTTTTAGATTATTTTTTATAAAATAAAGTTAATTTATAAAATAAAGTTATAAAATAAAGATGTGTGTGGGTAGGTACTTTGACGGCATGATATTTTCTCTGTATACACATACTCGATAACCACAATGAATATCGCTCATGATGACAAGAGGTTTGTTGCACTTTCATCCTTTTTTGAAACAATGATATACCGCGAAACGCCTGATAATACTATTATTGCGATAGGAAGAACAAAAAGAAAAGTTTTTTTATGAACTTATTAGATTATTCTTGCTTACGCGTGTTTTTATTTGGATAGTTATACACATTACTTGGAACGCACCACCTATTACGTGCTTACGCCTTGTAAATTAGAAGTTGCTGCTTTATTCTTGTAAGAAATGTAATTTGTATCGCGAGGGTATCATCGAAATCATCTATCTTTCATACAGTTATTGCATAGATATATTGATTGATAAATATATTGCACTCCAAAGATTTCATTGAATTGATGCACTTCCTTATTTTTCTGAGGCAATCGGATAAGTCATTATCACATTTTCGTGAGCTGGTTATCTGTGAGTAAGTTATTACGGGATATCTTTTTGACAACTTTGTCCTTACGGATTATATATATTCATGCAACGTTCATTTTGGTTGAATAGGCTATGTCCTCATGAGTTCATTCTCACAGTTGTATATAGCAAACATGAAAATAAAATGCAAAAATTTCAAATGCAAAGAAACAATAGAATCGTAAAATGTAGTTTTTCTGATTTTCTTCTATATCAGGCGTGTTCAATTAATGATACTCTATGTACGTCTCAATTCGTATATTATATAACGATTTGTCTTCCCAACGCTTGTCATGACTCAGTTCTACCTTACTACGTAGCCTAGATGGCTGGATGCTAGAATTGGATTCGTTTAGAGAAAGGGGTTAAAGAGATAAAGCATACAAACACATTTAATCGAAATATAGAGTAAATTTTATTTGTATTTCCTAAATGTAATTTGAGATTCACATTTACATAAATGAAAATAATACTTAAACGTAAATGTTTTCACCGCAATTGCTTATACTTAATTCTGCAAATAATTTAAACTCCAATTACTTAAGTCACTAAATCTTAAAATTTTTAGAAGGGTTACAATATAAGTAAAGTTAAACTGTTCGTAAGTATAGAGGTAATGGGGTTATCTAAAAGATATGACGTATATCAGGATCAGGGGAACAGAATTTAGTAAAAGAACGGCAGCTTAATCTATCTAAGAATCAAATTAGGTGATAACATAAAGGAGCGTTTTACATGTCTAAATACGTAACCGTAAGATGAAAGCAGGGAGCACTTAGTACAACCAAGAATATAGTCGAATGGTGATGAGAAGGAACGAATGTAGTAATTTAATAACAGCAGGGATAAGGAGCAGAAATGGAAAACAGGAATAATCACACTAAGTTTGAGAAGCGGCATCAAGAAACAAGTCTCAACGTTACAATTTCGAAATGCTACAGAATAGTCAAGTAGTTGCGAGCAATAGACCCTATTTCAATACGCGTACTTCTTTTATATATAAGTTACGATAATCATGGCGTTACCGAACTCTTAGGTGCACGTTTTGCACTCGCACTGTTTGATGATCTCAGTGACACAAAGAAACTGCTTGTTCTGTAAGATTTATTTAGAAAGTAAAATCGATGATTTTTTTCCATGCATTTATAACTCCTATAATTTGAAATATTAAAGAAAATGTATACGCTCTGATATATAAATAAATGAAGTACGTAAAATATAAAAATATTTGAAAACAAATAATTCTACTTTTCCAGCAAAATTACAAAAAATACTCATAATTATGAAAATTTTTCTGAATTTTTTATAATGTTATTAAATTAAAAGGTTAAGTGTTATTAAAAAAATTAAGTTAAAAAAAATTAAAAGGTTTTATGCAAACTAAAAAAAATTAAAGATATGTATATTTCATTACATTTAATAAAAATAATTTTAATTCTTAAAAAAAATTTGAAATTGAAACTAAATAGATTTTTGTCTTTACTAATGATGATTAACTTAATGAGGTAAAGTTATTATAATTTTATTTTTATATTCAATAAAACTAACCTTAATTACTATTATATTTTATTAGTTCATTTTATACACATTTGATAAAAAAAGAAAAAAAATTGTGATTTTAATTTTTTTCTGTGTATATTTTATATGCGAAACCATATATAACTCTATTTTAATTTAAATTAAAATAATTTTAAAAAAAATATGATTGTTAAATATCTTTTAATGAATAAAATAATATAGTACTAGATATACTCATTCCAGTGCATTTCTCATTAATATTGAAGAATTTAGAAGTATATGTTTTAAAACCAATTATCAATTTAATGATTACTCTTTTTGTAACAGCAGAATTTTATTTGAAAATGTGTACAATAATTTAAAATTTTTAAATTTGTGCAACTTTTCGATCAATAATATAAATAGCAAACCAAAAAAAAAATTATGATAAAATTTTCTCTGAAAATATTTCTCTGAAATATATATTTCTTTTCTAAATAATTTTACAAGCTTATTATTTTTTTTAATTAATCACTTAAATACTAAACTATAAATAAAATATTTTGTTATTTCATTAAAAAATAGGTTAAATAATATATATTGAATAATTTATTAGTATTTAAAGTTTGCTTCACAATAATTTGAAAAAAAATAGACAATCAGAGTGTGATTTTAATTGAATCTTGTAGGATGTGAAATACCTTAATTAATTTATAATCCCGTACAATGAGAACAACAAATGCCAATGCTTGTAGCGCCTTCAAAAATATGAAACATTTTTCTGCATTAGGTATAGTTGAGTGATATTTATGCAATTAAGAATAGATCCATAATGAAAGAATAAACACTAGTTGTTATATAAAAATACAATACGATTAATAATAATATATTAAAATATACATTAAAAATATGATTGTAAATTGTAAGTATTCGGTATTAAGTAATCTTTGCACACTTTTATTTGTTTTAAGAAAAGAAATTCATTGTTATTTTATTAATATTGCTTAACTTAACAAGAGGAACAGGTTTCAAAGTATTAAAATTAATATTTTTATATCTTAAACATAAAAAGAGCATGAAGTTCTATATTAGTCATGATATTTGAAACTATTTAAATTATCATTATACTAACTGGTTTACGTAATTAATAAATTAACTTCAGAAGATTCAAAACAAAATAATATTTAACAAAGAAATAAAATTCTATTATTCAAAAATATTTAATTTTATACTATAGAAATATGCACGAAATTATAAAATTGCTTTAATTACAATTATACCATATGAGTTAGAAAACTCATCAGAAAGATTTTTTATTTAAATTTAAATGAAAAAAATGGAATATTTTTAGAATATTACTAAAATTTATATATATAAATTATACTATAAGATTTATTTAACTTTTTATTACATCTGTTAAAATTATAAGATTGAGACTACTTCACTATTATTCTTATGAGCTTAATTTTTTATTCTTGTATTTTATATATGTGTAAATATATAACAAGTATTATAAATACTAGTAACAAGTAACAATTTAAAATTTTAACTATATCCCTAAAAAACTATAGTTCTAAATTGCTAAAGTAAAAATATAATACTATGATACCTGGTAATCGAGATGAGAAAAACTATCGATCAAAAATTTTTAACGATAATAATTACTTTATAGTTAATCTGTTTCTGATTAAAAAGTTACAATTAACACTTTTGCAATTTAAAAAAATCGAAATATTCAATTTTCTTATTTTTAAATGTTTATAAATACATAACAATATATTACATCAACACGAGACAAGGCGCACGTGTCGATCGCACCCGAGTACTCCTCTACTGATGGCTGACCATCAATGGGTCTCCACTACTTGTATTTTCCTTCTCTATATTTACCCCCTCCACTAAGTTAGTTTATCTAGCATTTTTTGGCGCTTGCCCATTGGCTGACTATTACTTCCATTTTTGTTCTCAACTGAAAGCTTCTGTAGTAAAAGAAAATTGATTGACTAGCAACTATTCGCCTAACTATAATTACTCAATTAGTAATTTCTGTAATTCTTTCAATTATTATTCTGAAAGGTAAGCTAAAATCCTAAGTCTAGAGTTTTTATGATGTTAACAATGTTAAGTTTGTTAAGCGATGACTTTACTACTACAGTAAACAGTACGCAATTTGTTAATACCCGTTCATGAGAAGTAAACTCTTTACGTTAAGTGAAATAAGTTGAAGTTTGCTTAATTACTGACAATTATTGATTTAAAGAATTGAGTAATTTTCTAATCTTAGGAAATGCATTAAAAAGAATATGGCAAGTAAAAATGATTAACATATTATTAATTGAGAATGGTATCAAGCCCATATATATATATATATATATATATATATATATATATATATATATATGCCAATTACTACTATGAAAACTGTAAACTATTCAAGAGTTTTTTTTATAAATAATCAATTTAATAAAGTTCTAAAAGAAAAAAATTGTTCCGTATGCGTTTTGTCTCTTAAAAAACAACTTTTACAACATACCTTACTTATTTTAATTTATTTATTGAAAATATTATACGAATTATTTTTGAACATAAAAAAGAAAATGTCTTATACATTGTACATACTATCAAATTAATTTTAAACAAACGGTTAATTATACGAAAGTTTTTATAAGGCCTTCTTTGGCACGCATTTACTTTAAATTTATAATAGACATAGTAGCGATAATTAAATTCAAAATAATTCTTTTAAATTTAAGAATTCGTTGAAAATTGTTTACACTAATAATTTATTTATTTATAATTTAAGCCCTCATATAAAATATAAGGATAACCTACGAAGTATTATTTAACAATGATAACAAAATTTAAACATTATGTTATATACAATTAATAATTATTATTATTCTTTTAAATTAGTTAAGCATTTTTTCCCTATATTTTACACTTAACATGAACCTTTAATGCATAATTAATTTTGATAATACAATATGATTTATACATTATTTTAATTACAATAATTTTCACAAATTGTAATTAATTTAATCATTTAATTAAGAAAAAACTACATATTATAAACATGGATATCAAAAAATAAATTATATATACAGTACAATGTACAGTAGTGCGAGGAAAAAATAAATGAGCTTGTGTGCGTGCGTAAATGTGTGTGCGGAAGTGTGAGTGCAGTAAATATATACAGAAACTGGACAAAAAACGTAAGTAACAGTTGTAAGGACACGAGGTGACGAACAAGCTCATTGAGCCACCGCGGCGCGCCACAGTAGCGCCCAGCTCATTTTTTATTTCTTCGCAGTTCGCTACCCTTTTTATCGCCTCTCTTGCAACGTGGGTGCTTCCAACCCGCGCATCTTTCTTCTTGGAGCCCTGGCCTAGGAAAGGGAGCCCTGCCAAGGTAAACAAAAGAGCCCACACGCAGCAAGAGAGGGTCGTTCATTTCGAACTTCCAATCGAGACCGACTGCTTGGAAAGACTCGTTCTCCGCCATCTCGGTGTCGCTGCTTGGCGTACCGAATCCGCTCCCTACCCCCGGTGACGTTGGCTGGCGTACCGGATCCGCTCCACCCCAGTGTCGTTGCTTGACGCACCAGGTCCTGTCCTTCGGTGACGTTGCTTGGCCTACCGAACCCGCTCCCTGCCCCCGATGACGCTAACTGCCGTACCAGATCCGCTCCACTCTGGTATCGTTGCTTGATGCACCCGGTCCCGCCACCTCGGTGATGCTGCCTAGCGTACCGAGCCTGCTCTACATCCCGTTAACGCCTGCTGGCGTACCGCAGCCGTCCCGCGAATTACGAAAAAAACCACCGCCGTTACCGCGTGCCCCGCAACACGTTTCATTAATAGATAAGTAAGAAAATCATCCGTTGGCAAATAGAGCATTGTAGAATCATTGTCCTTTTTTTGATTAAATATACGAAACTTCGAGAAAACAAAAAAACAATCCGCGTTTCCTTGATTTAGAACGCCCCAAAGAAACCTTTCTCAAGAACCCCGGGCCGACCTGAACTGTCCGAAGCAAAAGGTAAGGAATATAAATCAAGAATATCAACAAAAAACGCGAAGAGAAAAAGAAAACGAAACAGAGCAAAACCGTCACAGTTTTATTTCAAAATGCCATAGTATCAAGAATTTAATTTACCTGTCTCCGACTTAATACATGAAATAACGTTCGCTTACATAACTTTTATGGAGTCTTAATCAAATCAAACCTAACAAAATAGTTATTTATGTAATAAATAGTTTTTGGCATCGTTATTTGTTTTATGTATTCATTTAATTATATCTAACTCTAAGTACCCCAAAACTTACTTTACTGTTATATCTTCTTTACTATTAAGGATTGATAGCCACTGATAAATCAAACATCTTAGCAATATAATTACTTTGTATTTGGAAATAAAAAATAACAGCATCTTATCAATTATACCAGTACACTTTATTTTATGCAATTAATATATTGATTTCTTTTTTCTTTTTATTAAAAACGGTTACTAAAATATAAGCACATTAAAAAATTATAATTTAATTTATTAAAAATAGTTTTTTAATTTAAATGTACATAAATGTTTATGTACTCTTTAAACTATTTATATCTATAATATAAAATAATAATACGTGTTCACGCCGTTGACTCTGGCGCAAGATTGTATAGCATTTCTGCGGAATTCTTTTGCTTATTTCATTTATCCTATTGTTTATTTTCGAGAAGGCAACTTCATATATTCCCCAATGTTTTGAAGTGGGATTTATTGTTACATGCTGAATTTGAACCCGTAATCCAAATGTCGATCCATATCCACTCGCAAGTTTTCCCTAATTTCACGTCTAATTGAAAACTTTCTTAATTCACCAGGAAAGTTTAAATATAAATCAATTACTTGGAAACGAATAAAGCCATATCGCGCAATAAATTTAAATTGGCTTCTATATTAATAAAAAAATCTATAAACTGTACGTACCTACAGGTTGAAAAAAGCGCGAACAGTGTGATAAATTTATAATGTATATTTAGTTATTTTTTTATTTGTTCAAATTATTACGTAAATTATGTTTAATGAATATTTTTTGTTAAATCCAATAACTATTCTTTATTCCTTTTTAGAATAATTTAAATATTGTTTATATATCGGTTTATAATATATACATGTTTTTATACTTTTATTAAAATATATATTTTATACATGGTATACATTTTAATATATTGTACTTCGGATTTTTATTATATTTTAGATAACTTTAGCTATTACTCTAAAAATTAAAAAAATAATTATATTAAATATAAGATATAATATATCGAAAATATTACGTTTTTTAATTTTAAAATTCCCTGGCTTAAGTAAAAACTTTTACAAAAACTATAAAACCTGTATTTAAAAAATCATATATTTAACTATAGTCTAGACATAAATTGTTGTTAAAGTAAAGTTTATATAATTCACTCTTTCTATTTATACGTCTATCTAATTATCTATCCAAATTTATTTCATGAAATATATTATGTCTGCATATTTTATTTTATATTTGTAAGCTTTATTTTATAATATATGCACTAGACGTGCAGAATAAATTCTTCCCCAAACAATAGCTCAACATAAATTTTCTTTGGAACTACTAAAGTTCTTACGTAATTAGTAGATGAGTTATTCGAATTTTAGCTCAATGCTAAAGGTCCTATGCAGATTATGGTTTACATTTTACATATGATTTATTTCATAAAAAGTCAACCAGAATCAGCATAGCTTCGATTGAAGAAAATATTGAAAGCCTCACCCCACATTTTTTTATAAAATATTTTATTATTTTTGTACTTCATTTAATTTACATAAGTTAACATCACAACTATGTGAGTGTACTTTACTGATCTATACAATTATGTACAATTAAACAGTAAGCTAATGTATCCAATACATTAACAGTTTACATTAAACATTAAGCTAATGGTTCGAAATTCTTAATGTCTCTATACGATAATAAACACTTTGGAAGTTGCTATACATGTCGTATAATGCAACAAATTTGTTATGAGAAATATTAATATTTAAATTCCTATAGAGGCAGTATAGTGCGAATTGAGAAATAGTTTCACATCACTAATAATACAGTGATTAAAGAGGCTAGTATTTGTTCTACTTTGATTTTTTTATGAGTTTAAAATTATAGTATAACAAGGCTTTTTTAATTGATTTAATATTTTTATAGTCCAGATATGCATTGACGTAGTTCGAAATAATGGATATTTGTACAACTTCCAAGTACAGAAAATCATCGAGATGGATGGATCTTTCTCAATTATAAGAGCTTAATTTTAGAAGCATTGGAAAGTATTATATAGGGCATGAGCCACTCGATTTTTATTAGTTCTAATTTTTTCTTTATGTGCTTCTTCTTTTGGTACTGCTATTTGTAAAATAACATTTATATAACTTCTCAATCTTGTAAAAATAAGTACATGAATGGAATTTACTATAATTTTTCAATAGTCCTCAGCAAGACCAAGAATTTAATTAAGTGAAATTAACATATCGAAGTATCCTTCGTTGGTAGTGATTGACTGTGATTCATTAATATCCATCAATTTAATATTTTGAATTATTAATTTTTGACTTCGATTGAAATAAGCTCAACTCTTCATAAGACTAGTCAAAGCTGAATTTTTAGATCTATTTATCTCTATAGCATTGATCTCATATCTAATATTATCTAGTGACAGGTAGTTATTGACTTATTCTGTATGTATTAATGTACTTTGCACATACTATATACATGCAATGAAGTGCATGATGGTAAAAGAGATACATCTTGATTCTGAATAGTATCAGAAATATCATCGTTGTTATTAAACGTGATTGACGTATATGGTTAATATGCATAAATTTTATAATAAGCAATGGATTCGTCGGAGATAACGGGTGAATGAACATTTAGAATGTCTTTCATTTTTTTAGATTGACAGAAAGATAGATACCTCAATTTCCACCAATAACTACCTTTAACCTTGACTTTTGAGAAATTGAATGTTTTGAGTTGAAAGTGCTCTTGTTAACCTCCAACAGTTGTATGTTTTCTTCTTTTATTAATGACTGCTTTGGACGCAAATTGTTTACTGGTTATTTAAAAGAACTGTTGATATTGGACTATTGATATATCCACTTGAGTTATAAATTATACCTATGTTAGATTTTTTTTAAATGTAACCTAACTAATATAATTTTTCCACGAATTTTAACCAGGACTCCGTGCTGATCAACTATAAATAACTAGAGATGATTAATGCGTTTGATTAGGCTTGGTAGGTAAATGATGTTTGACGATGATTCAATAATCTTATAATCTGGTGGTACAGAAGGAAAAAACTTGCGAATTGTATACATTTAACGTTTATTTATATAAACTTCAAATGTTATATTACACTCCACTCGTAATGCATTAAGATTAATCATCGACATCAGTAAATCAGAATAATGTGTAATGTTTTTTCAAAAAAGACATCGAGTAAATTCTAACAGTGAGCCTAGTGAATCTTACGACCGAAACTGAATAAAACTACATAAAGTGTTATTATTCAACTTCAGAGTAAAGCATATGTTTTTAGATTATAATATATCTTACAAATATTTATCTATATCTTCAAAGTTATATCTATCAGTTAGTAAAATTGTAACGGAGAGATTAAAAACAAGAAATTCATAAATTTTATCATTTCGGGATTTTTGAAGAAAAAAAAGTTTTTACCAAAACATAAAATATCTAGATTATTTTTGTAGATTATACCTATTAGGATAATTTAAATTTATTGCATTATTATCTTTAAGTGCTTATAGCTGAAAGATCCCCCGCCAAAATTATATAAATTCATTCTATTGTGGAAGATCTTCATGAAGGTAGTTCAAATATATATTAGATTCAAATAGACAAAAATAGAAAGTATTAAGATCTTTGATTCAAGGTAACGAGTGATGAATAATATGATCTAGAAAAAAATAAACTGAAAAAATTTGTAGAAAACAGCAAGTAAGTAAAACAATGAATTTATCTAGTTTTAATATATACTTCGAATAGAAGTGTGCAAAATAACAGTTATTTTAGATAAGATGAACAGCGATTATATAAATTATAATTTTAAATTATTAAAAAATGTTGATTTAATAATTTATGAATTAGCTACTTTGAATCAACAATTTGAAGAAAAAATATTGAATTAGAATAAACAATGTGAAGAAAAGTTGAGTGAAAGTAAAAAGTGACATGATAAGAAAATGCTATAGTAATATTTGAAAAGAATAAAGAAAAAAATAATTTTAAGTTAGTAAATGAATTAATTTAAGAATATAAAATGAATAAAAAACGTGATGTTGAGAAGCTTCATAAACCAGCTTGTCTAAATTATAAACATCGAAAATTTGAGATATAAGAGCTTGTTAAATTGTTGTTGTTATGGTAAGCGAATCTCGTTGAAATGTTATCTTATGCTAAAGAAATATAAGGTTATAAATACATGTTAACAGTTAATGATATATTCTCTAAGTATGCATAGACCACTCCAATTAAACAGAAAGTAGGTGAAAATGTTACATTAGCAGTAAGTTTTATTTTTCACAGAAACATATACCTAATAATTTCAGACAGACCGAAGTAAAGTATCTTACGACAAAAGTTTATAGAACCTAATGACGCAGAAGAAAACTACTGCTTACTACTATACGTATAGTGTTTTAAAATCATCTATATATGAACGCTTCAATAGAATGTTAAAGAAGAAAATGTGGATACAATTTAGCTTACGAGGTAATTATAAATGGTTACATATTTTACCGATTAAATCTATTCTTACAACGTACAAAGCATAAAACTGTTGATATGAAGCCGAAGGATGTTAAATCTGCTATCAAAGTTCAAATACTAATAAAACTCAATTCAGAAACTCGACAGTTAAATAATCACAAGTTTAAGATTGATGATAAAGTATGAGTCAGTAAGATTAATTTATCTGAAAAAGAATATACACCTAATTGATCAAAAAAAATATTCACAATATCTCAATCAGTAGCAACATATCATCTAATGGATTATAGATATTAATCCTCAGTAGGTGGTTTTTTATCCTGATGTTTATCTTACAAAGGACATTCTTAAAAGGCGATGAAATTAACAATATGTCAAATGGCTCTGTTTTAATAGTTCACATAATAGTTGGATAAATAAAAAAGATTTGTAGAAGAACAAAAATTTTCGAAGATTTTTTTTCATAGTATTAGAGGAAGAAAAATAAACAATTATTTACATATATATTTTAAATCATTTATTGTAATATTTTCTTACAATCTATTTACAATAAAATTGATATAATAATTACTCAATAGAAAATTTAATATTATTCTAGCCTATGTATACAATAAATAACTTATATTTATAAGCGGCTATAACCATTTCATTATTAAACTGATGCGTGCAGAAATAATCACAACCCGTAATGACCACAATATGCGGATCCTGACTGGAGAAGGTGACTTATCGTGAGTCACATAAACAAGTAAGAAGAAGCGATGCATGCCAAGGAAGGGCCCGGAATTTCCCGCCAACATGCTGCCGCGGTGATTGGCGCGGCGTAAATTTGGACCAGAATGGCGAGAAGCGTACCCGCGTTGATCGTACGGCGTCACTTAAGGTAAAACTGGCTAGAAAACGTTTTTGGCGTGGCATAACTTTGAAGCCGAAGGGGAAGGGAAATGCCGTTCGCCGATTAGAGCAGCAATGCTCGGCATTCGGAGATTTAGGAAGAACGCGCGAAGACCCGTATCAGTTATGCGGAAATATCGGAACAGGGAGGAACTGACTGGCGTCCATCCTTGTCAAGACACCGAGTTGGAACAAACGGCTAACGGACGAACGAACCGCTCTTTTCAGGGCAACTTTATTTGACTTGAGGAGTCCAGCCGACCCAAAAGAAATATCAGCCTGACGATTCAATCGACTCCTTGACGATTACAAGCCGATTACTAAATTGATGAAAGGCTTTGGCAATATCCGCAATGGGAACATTCGCTATTTTTATCAAAACTTTTCATTTGTTTTAAAGACAGCTGATATTTGATTTGGTAAAAATATTTGAAAATCAGCATCAAGTTCCAGTACGATTTTTATTCTACATTTAGTACTCATTTATTTAAGCACCTGCACTATTATTTCTTTCTCCAACTAGGTAAGTTTCTTGGTTGGTAAAAAAGTTTCTAATTGTTTTAAAAGTTGCTAATTGTTCAGACAATTGAATATTTTTATTATATCTCTATATCTACTTATGAAGATATTTCTCGTCTACTAATGTTTCCACCTCTATTTTCAACTTCTCCAACATATTAAAAAAATTTCCTCTTTCAGCATCCTTTTCAGAGGTTTATTGGTTCCTTTCTACTTTCTTTACTTCCTTCACGAATCCATACTACATTGTTCACGTGTAATAATTATATTTTCCACCACACATGTCATAATATCATTAAATGTAATTATATCTAATGATAATTTTTTCACATCTATAGCTTTTTTTATTACTTTTCGTTATGTGTCGTTAAACTGTACATTTTACTTTTTTAATTTACATATTCAGTTTTAATATTTCCATTACATTAATCTAAGATCGACAATCTTTTTATTTACTCTCGGTATATTAAACTGATTGTTCTTAAAATTGTCTAATGTATCGAACTCATTATAATCATTTTTAATAATTTTATAAATATCAATATTACTAATTCTATATATAAAGTTATCAGAATTAGTATATAATAGTTTAAAATATTCATATACCTAATCTTTCATGGAATGTTAATGATATTGATATACTAGTATTTTTGATTAATCTAAAACACTAAGTCCAACATAAATGCATTTTATAATATTTATAATAGTTTTCGTAAGTTCTATAGAAACGAGATATTATCGAGTATTAAGTAGCTGTAAAATTCAGCTTAGCAATAAAACACTCTGGTCCATAACACACACCCTATTTATTAATTAGTTTAATATCGATGCGTTTACGTTGAATCTCCATAATATTACCATAAATAGAAAAATTCAAAATTTTGTAAAGTATTTTCTCAAATTCATTTTTTGCATTTCTCGGTTGTTCACGATTATAATCTATATAATCTTTTAACCATCGTTTTTTTCAATTGAAGCATTTTATGAACTTTTTTCAGATGAAGTCCACGCATAACTCCTTCTTTAGCATGCAATACTGTATTACAAAATGCTCTTTGTTGTAGAATTTTGGTGTTAAATTCTGCTGCTTACATTCCAATAGATTTAAGTTATATGCACATAATGGTATTCTTATGTTCCTTATGAAATCCTTGTAGATACTTTAGATCCATTTCTAAGTTATAATCTATTGAATTATTATTTGGTATATTAAAACATGAGTATGTATCAATGTTGTTACACATATACGAACAACATAAAGTAATTATTATTGCACCATTGAGTAAGATTAAGATTATTAATATATAAGATACTTATTTTTTAAAAATATTCTTTAAATTTTCTAGAGTAGTAGTTGTAAGTTAAATCATTGTAGAATATCTTTAGGTTCGACAGTACAATATTTTATAGCGTAACATGCGTTATCTAGTATTTCTAGAAAAGATATATAGTATCCTTTAATATCAGTTGAAATATTAGGTAAGAGTAGTGGGAGTGCGAAATTGTAAATCTCAAGCAAAAAATGATAAAAATTATGGAAGCGAGTTATAGTAGTCAATAGAATGGAAGTAAATGTTAAATTATAAAGTAGAACTATAAATTATAAACTATAAATGTCTTCTAAAGACAGTACATTAACTTCTACTATAAATGAGAAGAGTAATAAGGGATATCAAGTGTTGGAGTATTAGGAAAAATGGAGTGAGGGAAGTAAATACAATAATTTAAATAATTTAAATACATTTACTTTACAGCGAGATGTACTTTGTTGTAAAGGTTAAAGTTCAGGTTTCCAGAATTTCTCAAATCAGTTTATTTTTAAAGAATTAACTATTTTTCGCTTGAAAGAGATACACAATTTCATATATATTTATTGAAACCCTTACGACAATGGAAACAGTTTTCTTTCTATATGAATCGAAGATTAGACTGAAACTAGCATAGTATATCTTGGAGCTCAGATCGTATACTACATGAAAAAATTAATGAAACTGACGCGCACCATACCACATCGACACATGGCAAACGTGCGATGAATGTTTCGACTCGCACAGACAAGGCTATCCCAAGCGTCGCGCAATATAGGGAAAGTCCTCCCAATAACAGTAAAAAGGGAGGAAAATCCCAAGTTTTCCCGCCAAAGCGCAAACGTGAGTCCATTTAGTCCATCCCTATCAAGATAAAGGAACAGTATTGTTTTTCATAAGACGAGGAAAAAGTATTTCGTCCACCTCAGGACGCAAGTACCACCCTGTCCTTCTTTGGATAGGAAATCCTATTCTGTCTATATAAGTACAAGAGAAACTGGTCTGGCCCTCGCAGTCTAATATTTAAGAGAGTTCACCAGAGAGTATCCGGACATCTGATTCCTCTGGTCACTACTTAGAAGAAGAACCGAAAAAATCTCTAGAAATTGTCAACTTTGCGGGATACGGACTATTCAATCGCCGCCGGCATCTTCGACCCTTCTTAAAACCATTTTAATCGTTTTACACGATTCACGCACTTTTTTCGTTAAAGGTTTGAAAATAACTATATGGTAAAGAAAATCATTAATATTGCTATTAATCTTGAAATTTAAAATTATCTTTTATTTAGTAAATTATATAGAATTATAGATTATAGAATATAGAAGAACTCCTACAGATGCTGCAATTAATATGCATATATTAAAATTATGACTCTGAAATCAGCAGCAACAATTACAATCATATAAAAAGCTTACTCTGACATCATTGAAAAGAAAAGATAAAGTAGATATAAGTACATATAAGGTATATATAATTCTATATATAATTCAGACTCTATAAATAAAAATATGATTAAAAGACTAAGCGAAAAAATTGAATGAAATACTTATACCTTATAAAATATAATACACATGACTATTTACATAAATGTAAATTAATATTAATGTATTTAAATAAATACAAATTAGAAATTAAAACTAGTATATATTAAATAAATTAAAATGTATTATTGCAAAATATTTTTTATATTCAACAAATAAGTTATATTTAAAAAAATTTGATTAACTAATGTTATTATTTACGCCTGTATGTGCGTATGTGTTTATGTGCAAGCGCGAAGAGAAAAAGAAAATATATATAATTAACTTGTACAGTATACATTATTTTCACTTTATCAAGATTTTTTTGCACGATCAAAAGATAAGCATCTTTTTAATTGTGGCCTACAACTATCTTTAAATTGCATGGAAGTTATTAAGTTTTTGAGTTTTATAACGTGGCGATATCGTTTAAATGCTGGAATAATATTATGATTTTTAAGCAATGTTTTAAAAAATGCAATAATTTTGTGCAATGTTAGCTAGAAAAACATATTTATATGGCCGGGTTGATAAAAAAAGTAGGTTATTCTTTGTAAGAATTTAAATTGAACTGATAGTATTCACTGCCAAATGTTACAAATAAAATTTTTAAAAGTTTAATTGTTATATGTAGATATGCATATAGATATGATAAAATTAATTAAATTTACTTGATTTAGTTGCGCAATTTCTCAAAATAGTGTATAAATACATATATGTAAGTATAAATTTTTTTTAGATTTTTAACAAAGAAGCATAAATTATTTCGCTATTACGCGAATAATAACATTTCTATTTAAGTTATATAATAAATAAATATTGTATAATATAATAAAATAGCGCCGTTGGCTTATAACGAACGATAATGCCTTAAAGAGAAACGACTTTTTGAAACAAATGCAAATATTATATCATTTTAATGTGTACTGTAAAGGTCTATAAATGTAGATATTAAGAATAGCACACCATAAAATATAATAATTTTATTTTGATATGATAATAAAAGTATTAAAGATGTTCAGTCTTCTTTATTTACTATGCTATACCCACTAATTACTCACTGTCTCTGCCTTTAACCTCTCAATTATTTTTTCGACACTACTGCTGGTCACAATAATTATTTTCTGTCGGCTTCTTGAACCCTGTAAATATATAAATGAGGATTAATATTTGGAAGCTTCTATTATATCATAGCAGGAATATTTTACCGTACTGACCTTATCTAAGATAACGTCGGATTTCTTAACATTCAATACGGAAGCCAAATATTTCACGAGCTCCGCATTTGCCTCACCTTCTTGGGGTGGTACAAAGATCGCTATGCCTACTGCTTCTTCTGAGAAATCTTGAAGGAAATATTTGAGTCGCCAAAAAATATTGCAAATTGTAATATTCTATATTGCATATGACGGACTTTAAGAGCTAATACAGGAATACGTCTTATATTTCATATGAAGAACTTCAAGTTTGCATTATTTCCTCTTTAAATGCTAATTAGTAAGAATTTTAGACTTGGATACTTTGATATCGCAAAACATTAAATACTAAGATGATTTTTATTTTGTATAATTACATAAGTTGAATGTAAAATGTATCGATATATTTTATATTTACCTGTTATGTTATTTTGTTTTGCTCCCGGCTTAGCCTGAACTTTTATAGTAACATAGCCATTATTGTTAACCCCAACTGGACTCTACAATTTTAGAGTATTTTTCTTATCGTGCACCAACAGAATTTTATCAAGTTCTTATTCTCAAAGACTTATTGTAATATATAATCTGTTATTACCTTGAACATGCTAGAGCAATAGAGAGAGCGTGCAGCATTATTTTACACATCAAACATATGATTGTACAAGACGAGAGAGCCTGCACCTGCTGTAACACTAAACGGAATGTATGTTCGAGATTAAGAGCTTGAAAACATGTAAATGGAGAGAGAGTGCGTTACGAAGTGAGTGTTAGAGAAATAAAGCTATAACAACTTGTACTGTGACGTCCCCATAAATTTCAAACTTCAAAATAAAGACTTGAATTAATGAGTTACGAAACTCCCTTACGACGACATCGTAACATAAGATATATTTAACATAATAATTATAAAATAAAGAAATAGAAATCGACTTGAAGAATAGAACTCGAGAAATAGAAATAATTGGGTCGTAGATAAGGAACTGTATTATAAGCATTTGCCTAAAAATCTAAAAATAAAAGATTGTGAACTTTATTTTTAATTTCTCATGTAAAGAAAAAGGGTTGATACGTGCAAGTAATAAAAAGTTATTTTCAACTAATTTCAACAAGTTTCATGACATATAATTAACACAACATCACTGACATGTCAGACCTTCAATCTAAAAATAACTATTATAACTCTATATGTTTTATAGCGTATATTCTATAAAAACCCATGTGAACATAATACCAATATTGTATAACCGACACGTGTACAACTCTTAACCTACAGATAACCTTAGCATCAACGCATTCTTGTAAGAATATAATATTAGCATTAAATAGAATCATTTTACGAACGCGAGAATTCGACTCTTAACCTATAAATAAACTTAATGTTAACGCATTTTAAAAAGAATATAATATTAGCATTATAAACAATCATTTTTACGACCACAAGTAAGAATTATAAAAGTAACCAAACACTGTAAGCATACTACTAGTATTGTAAGAAGCGACACGTGTAAACCAACTTTTTATCCTTCAACTTGTATGAACACGTTTTACGAGCTCGTATTCTATGAAATCATGCAACTTAAGAATAAGAATTAAATAAAGAACGAAATCTTCGAATAATGTCAACATAATTTTACGATTAAGAAAGCGAGCATAAGATATTTTCGACTCATGTAACTGTAATTAACGACTATAAACGAATATACAATATGTAGTGTTATATAACTCTTTAAAGTGAACCATAAAACTCTATACCTGATAGTTTATAAAATTAAAAAGTTCTTGGAAGAAAAGAAAATACGACGCAAGCTTATATCACGAGTAGAAACACAATACAACTTTTAAACCAATCAAAACGAAGGCAACAACCACCTCAAAGTTATAAAAGTACAATACAAGCAGTAGAAAAGTATTCAAGAGCATTCAGGCAGGCAGTTATTCAATCAATCTATCAGTTTAAACGCGGCCCAGAATATTCATGAGAACGAATTAACACCGTTTGACTTATAAAGTTTTGTAATTTAATAAACGCTACTTTGTAATGTATATTTAGACCAATGAAAATCTCGAGTCTATAAATAAACCTTCAGGTACGAATCCTTTTCTTTAAATTCACATTAAAATATTATATAAATGAGATTTCTGCAAAAGAATTATTTCGCAAGTAAAAGCCAATATTCATTCCAGGGGTTCTTAAGAACTCTGATCCTATAACCTAAAGTGGTGATAGCAGCTGCAAGTACTGTCAAGAGAGATGACAGTCTTCGACCCGCAACGCCCCATCAGATGACACAACCGCTCAAGATTTCAGTAAAACTTTGTAATATTTACTAACCAATCAAATATAAAGCTATTGGAATTTACTAATCAATATTTTTGTACGATAATTTATATTATAAACATTGTCACGACCTACCCGTTGCGTTCGCCAGCCTTGTTTTAACACCAACTGAGTCTAATTAAAACAGAATAAAAAATGAACTGCTCGAGATCTTCTCTTTTGCGAAAAAAGAACTTAAATATTGTATTTTCATGCGTTTTACGTTTATTATGAATCATCGATCACTGATGTGGCTTCACAGCGTAAAAGACTTCACCTTTCAGCTGAAGAGGTGGTACTTCAAGTTGTAATAAAGAATATAATTTCAACATCCAATACATATTAAAAATAACAAATTTCATCGCGACCGCACTCTCTTTAAATACAGTTGATACTGAAATTAATTCTCAAATGGTATTAGATATGAATGTCGTCGATGATATTCTTGAATATCATAATACCTGGAAGAAAATTTCAAACTGGAACTTCTCAAGAAAGAAACACAGAACGATATCGCGTCGTCGATGAATAAAGGGAAAGGTGCAGATACTACAAGCATTATCCCAATGTAACGAGACGGTTCAGCAAGTGCGGATTGTCGAATCGAGCCAAAAGTGCAAATACGATCCTCCCACCGAAATTCGGGATCAATTTCGAATTATAAATGATCATCTGGCTAATTTAATAATCAGCAAGAACGAACCATTTTCCTTCAGTGCTATCATCCTTGCATCAGATAGCTTATTTTCAGAACTAACAGATGTGAAAGGGGGAAATGCATCGTGATAGAGTGAGAGGGTAAATGCTGGATCACGATCATTGCAAAATACGACAGATCTACCTTATTGGACCGCGAGAATTTCTTTATTTGTATCTAAATGTTAAAGAAAGTCTGCTATCGGAAAGTGATTTCGTACGTACGCATGTTATGTAATAATTTAATTGACATTTCCGAATCATCTACTCTCAAAGTTTAGCATTGCAGACCCTCTGAGATATGCGAAATCGGCAAAAATAGTTTTTGTGTTTCTCAAAAATCATGTACGTATTCGGTGCTCCGAAGGTCGTCCTGACTGACTAGATACCAAACTTTACAAATGCGCTTATGAAAAATGTGGCAAGACTTTGTAATATTAGATTCCAATCAAATGGATCAATAGAACGTATGCACCATTTCCTTAAGGAATGACGGCGGACCTATGTCACTTTTAGCTATAACTTTAGCCTACACAAAGAAACAAAAATCAGCCCATTCGAGTGCATCTTTAAGAAGATTGCGCAAACACCGTCGGACCTTCAAAATAATCGAACTTTTGGACAACGGCAATTCGACGTCTTTTAAGAATATGATATTTTTTAATTCAATTTTTGATTATTGAAATAAAACCATATAGAAAATTATTTCTATCTGTCTTAATTTTATCATATACATAATCTAAACTAAAAATAAACTAAAAATGATATTACTATCGCGCTTATGTACTCTAGCCCAAATAACGCATAACGAAGGATACCTACGTTAAAAGGTATCGTAGATACTTTGAGACAAAATGTACATTTTGTTTTGAGATATCCGCTATTCTTATCACATGCATACGTACGCGCAATTCCCATCCAAATCCCATATTCATATTTTTAATTAGATATTGATTAAGATTTTAATTAGATATAGATTTAATTAAATACTTAAGTATATCTCTGTTATTCATTATGTTATCAATAATTATTATTTTAAACAATTTATTTTTTCTTTGTCCTTAGAATTATAATTAATAAAATTAAAAGTTTTATATATTAAAATTTTTTTTATTAAATATATTATAATTTTATACTTTAATTATTTTTAAATAAAATTTTTTTGGAAGTCATAATTTAAAAAAACAATAACATCTTTACATTATACTTAGATATAATTTTAACTTCACTGATAATTACAATATCTGTATCTGTTATTTTATAATTTAATTATTTTAATCATTATGTTATTTTCTTAATGAAAAGTAAATATATAGAAAACTAATCTTAATACATGTATTAAAATTATGCGCATAAAATAGCCATATAGTTTTTTGATATAATTATAAAAAAGCTTTGGTTTTTTAGAGTATATTAAAAATATATTCTATTAATCTAACCTATGAGAAAAATGTAAATAATTAAATTTTCATTCAAATAAAGCAATGTTATCTTATCTTCTTTTATGTTTTTCTTTAACTTTTAATAAGTAAACTTAAGTCATTACCTAGTCATACATAAATAATTTTTATCTTTAAAAATTTTTTATGGATATTAAGATAAAAATTAATTAAATAAGTTAAATTAGTTAAAATATTTATTTGGTTGCAGTTTATTTTTGTTGAATTTACTCAAATGTATATAATAATTTGTATCTTTAAATCTATTGCTTTATTTATTGTTTTTAATTTTATGTAAATTTATACATATATTCTTTTTAAAAATAAAATATAAGCAACCAATTTTTTAAAGATTTTTTTATTAAAATTATTTGTTAGATTATGTAGTTAAAGTTTTCATATACTGCACAATCAATGCTTTAATATTATCCTTATGCACATGTTTTTCAGATTATTAATGAAAGCCTTTCTTTTTTAATAGATTTTATAAATTATTAATGTTCATATTCAACATTTGCTTTTTTTGCATTTATATTTCTTCCTTGAGCTAAAGAAATTCTACAACAGCTCAATTTTTAATAATTTTACATTCTTTTGTAAAGTATTATAAATTAATGTTTAACATTGTAAACAAATTTCTATATTAAGAATATTGGTATTATTGACAAACAATATAAGTTTCAGATTTGCAGTTAAATATATAAATATCAAGAAATTAATCTATCCAAGCATCTATTAACTACATCTTGAGACAAAATGTACATTTTGTGTTCAAATCAAATCTTTGATCAAAAACTGTTATTTTATCGTGGACTACTTTTACTTGATTAACTATAACTGTTAATTGTTGATACTTCAATTTATAAAACGAATTGATTTTATATAATTTTTATAAAATATGTTTTTAAAAAATTTAAAATACATCTACATAAATTAATATCAAATAATACTTTGTGTAAAATATAACTTTATAAAAAAAAAAGAGCTTATATAAATTTTTTAGACTTTTTTAGAATCTTTTTTTAATACAGGGACTCAGAATTTAGATAATCAACATGAAATTTCTAATATATACTACACAATTGTACTATTTTGCACTTTTCAATTACATATATTTTAATGTAAATATCAATATTTGTATAGTTATAAAATATTTAAGAATAAACATTATAAACTAAAAGACTATGTACAAATTCATAAAATAATGTCTAACTACAAACGTAAAAAAACAAAAAGAAATAAAAAGACATAAATTGAATAAATTATTTTAAAAGTAACAAACTAGTACCTCAATGACTGACATAATTTTTATTTGCTTTTTCATTTTAGGTTTATTTCTATATCTCTACTTTGTCAGTCTTAACAATTTTAACAAGCAAAAATAAATAGATTTGATGTTCACAAAGCTGTTCTAAAATTGACTTGAAAGATGCATTCAAGTTTATCTTTAAGTTGTATCTATAAAATTATTTTAATTTTAATATTTTATTTCCTTTAAGTAAGTCATGATACATTTTCATTTTTTTAAACTTTTTTATCTTTCTGAAAAAGTAATAATCTAATACTATAATAAAATCTTAAAAATTCTAATAAAAATAAATTAGAAGGAATAACTGAGCTTTAAATAAAGCTTTGGGATTACTGGAAGATATTCAGCTGCGATACATTTAAATGAAAAAATTTATACAACAGATAAGTCAATTAATAATTCTAAATAATTCTAGTATTCACGTTGTTAAATCAGTTATAACTATTAACTAAGCATCTTTGTATATATATATTCATGTTATTAGATGTGTTTAAGAAGTTTTTCTGTCGCTGCTTACCCACGTTAAGCTTTAGCATTCTCGCCCCTTTAAAAACCGTTATTAAGTCTTAAACGCTCCTTTTCCTCAATGCCTATTATATATATAATAGTTATACTTAAACTTCAATATTTAAATAATCTTTAATGAAAATTCCAGAAAGTATAATCTTCTAAAATTCAGATTTGTAACACTATAATCATAATTGTACAAGACAGTTGTCTAGTATACAATTTTGGTACCTTAAGTCTTAAAATTTCCAAATATTCAAATATATTTAAAGATATTAAAATTTATCATTAAAAATAAAAACTGTAATTATATGCCTTTTCTAGTTTAACATATACTTGAACTCTATAAGCATAAGTACAATCATGTGTGTAATATGATGTTACGAATATATTTTCTCAAATAGTTATACGATGAAAATTCATTTTCATTATTTGATTTTAGAAATTTGAAAGCTTATTATCATATTACTATTATGTTGTTACTTCTTTCAAGTAGATAATATTTTCTACTCGATCTATCTCAAAATCTTTTATTTAGTATTTTTTGCACTGAAGCCTTATATATATATATATATATGTATATATATATTTTTTTTCTTTCTAGTTATGCTGATCTATCTTATCTTAATTTGGATAATTTATACAATAATAATATTTAACAAAATACAAAATTCTTCTATTATATAATTATCTAGTTGCCTGCATCAGATTTTATATGATTTCTGTTATTTCTATTATGTATTTTTGAATACTATCCTTTTTTCTGTGTATTTTATTTATTATAATCTATGTATATAACACTATATATATATAACACATATATATATATGTGTTATATATATATAACAATATATATATAACACATAAGAATATCGATAATACTATTGCTGTGAAAAAAATTATTGTAATTACATGATCATATCTTAAATGCGAATAGCTTAATTAAATATTAGAAATGTCCATTACTTTAATATCATTTTTCTTAATGCCATGTTGTTCATATTATTTATTTTTGAGTTGAGTATTTTATAAGTATTTAACTTATTCAAAATATATTACAAAGTTTTGATCAATACTTCTATTGTTAAATATAAACTAGTTAGAGCCGTACATTTCATTTTTTTCAACCATTTCCATCATTAATATTTTCTGTTAATAAAAGTCTATTTATTATCCAATTTAAATGTTTCACATAGTGACTTAATTGATATTACTCATTTATACTCATTTAAAACGATCAGTACTTTACTCTCTCATAAGAATTTAATATTGTATTTTAAAACAAATTTTAATGTGGGATAGAAAGGTACTTTCATCGTTAATCTTGAATGGTTCTGATGTATTTTATATTTGTATTCTACATTGACAGATATTAGATCAAATTTAAATTTAATCAATTAACGTTTTTGGTTTTTATCATAACTAAAACTTTGTATACAGTATTTGCTTTATACTGTAATAATAATTTTTTATATTAAATTTTCTATATTATTAATTTGCTATATTAAATTCATAATTTCAGCCAATGATAATTATAATTTTTATAAAATATTATTATAAAAGCCAATTATAATTTTTTAATTGAAGCTATTAGTTATTTAATGATATTTTTCAATAGCACATCCTTTTAAATTTAATTTTTATATGAAACTTTATCAAAGAAAAATTGCTCTAATTATTAAGCAATTATTATATAAATTAACTAATGTAAATTAAAAACTTATAATTTACAGGTCAGAAATATCTTGCACAAGTTAATTCAATAAACAATACTACTATACAAATAATAAAACACATAATAAAATTCTATTGCTTAGTGATCATAGAAATTATTTTTCTTATTATTTTGGAAAGCAATTTCTAAGATTTGTTCAAATTTGACACTTAATATAAATTAAATTATTTTACATAGAATTACTGAGACATTTTACAAAATTATAGCTTAAATTATGTTGATTTATTAAAAATATGGATATCTCTTCAGTGGATATGAAAGTTTTAAATCGTTGAAAGACAACATCTACATTAATATCTATGTAGAGAGAGAGAGAGAGAGATTTAAATTTAATGTTACCATATATTAATAGTAAATTAATTCAAAATGTACTGTCAAGTGACAAGTTGTTACTGCTTTATCAACTATGACTAATATAAATAAAAATATACTAAAAATATTAAACCAAAATTGTTTGGAGTAGAACTGATTCTTATATCATTGTAAAATTTACTCAAAAACAATATATTACATATTTCAGAAACAGCAAAGCCTAAATTTTATAAAGACATTAATACCCAAACAATGTATCCAGTATCTTTGCAGTTTCAGATTCTTAATATATGCAAAGCTAAAAGTCATAAAAGAATCTGAGCTTCGATCAACATGTTTCTTAACACTACTAAAACTCTTTTAGTGAAGTATACAAAATGTTGCATAAGAAGCAGAATTAAAAATTTAGAATTTGTAATTCATGTATAAACGACTCATGAGTTAAACATAAAACATTGAAAAAATCTTAGTAGCATTTAATTGTCCTAATCTCAAATAATTTAATGATATATTCATGCATTTATGTAAATTTCTATAAATTCATCATAAAGTTTTGAAATAATAAATCAAGAAAAGTCACATTTGTGCACATTTCATAGAAATTTCTAGATACAGAACAGTCTTTATTAAAAAGAGAAAAACTAAAATAATTTAATATTTCTTAAAGAATATATTTGTCGATAACTTGTAGGCAATTAATTAAATTTCATTAATTCTTTCAACAGATTAATAAAGAAATTAAAACATGAAAATATTAATAGACATTTTTTTCAATACATAGTTTCTGCTATATACAAATTATAAAAGAAATTTTTAAGTGCTAAGAATAAAATTTTCATTTTTAAATGAAATAAAATTAGTATTTGCTTTTTTATTAGATAACTAATAAATTATAAAAATAAATATTATCGTAAGTATATTAAAACTATTAAAATATTACCTTTTTAAAATAAAAGAATCCGTTTTGTTACATATTTTTATATAAAATAATTTATCAATTTGTAAAAAAAATTTTTTATTTATAAATATTTATCTAAAAAACTTACTTTAACTGTATTGAATAAGAAAATGAAATTATAAAGATTAATACAATATAACTAAACAAACTTAAAAAATATTAAAAGGTTTGATATATGTTAACATTATTAAGTATAAAAAATTTATAAATTTTAAGTATAAAATTAGAATAAAATCTAAGTATAAAATTAAGTATAAAATCTATGTATAAAATTAGAAAACATGTTACAGATAATTTATTAAAATATTTAGATTTCCAAACAGCATTTATATACAATCAAAATTAAGAAATAAATAGAATATGAAAATTCTTATTCCAGCACTTTTATAATCTGATAGTAATACCGTATGACTAATTATATCATAACCTATGTACAAAATATAATTAGTATTTCTATAATATAAGCATATAAAAATTCATTTTTTGAAAGTATACTAGATACACTTGAAAACATTCAAATTTATATCATGGCTATCTTTTTAAATGCCTTCTTTTACTTTAACACTCACACCAAGCCAAATAAATTTTGAAACAATATTTTTTTCTTATAAGTTCTTTTGAAAGCAAATTTAATAAACACTAACAATAGTATAGCAGCAGATGTTACATATAGCACAACACAAATACTAATGTCAAATATTGTAAAATCCCAGCCAAGTTTACGATGATTTGCACCTGAATTTGTTGCACTGGTATTTATTTCATGTTGAACTAATATGTTACTAATACCTTGAACATCTATGTTTGATTTATTATATTTTCTTTTAAGATACTTTAAAACTTCATTCTCATCCCATTTTTCATTAAACAGTTTACACTTGGGACAATTTTTAACTGAAGGATATTGAATTTTCTTATGTTCTGGATCTTCAGTAACATCACCAGCTAATCTTTCATTGACTTCATTGTGAGCTTTCCATAGCCATAAAATACTTTCATCATCTCCTTGAACTTCAAATAGTTTTCTTTTTTTAGACATGTATTCAAAGTGTTCTGCACAATCCGCACAACCAAAAAAATTCACTATATAACTATGTATTGCTTGCAATACTAGTGGATGATCTCTATTTACATTATGATCAAATATTTCTGCAGCTGATACAGTTAATGTATGAAACATAGTCCATAATCCACAAGGATAACCTCTGTAAATTATTGAACTACCTTTGCAACCAATCCAAGTTTTCAATCCTGAATAAACAGGCATAAGTCCCTTTTCCTTAATTTTCACTTGTTCTTTAAAATCTTTACCACTGATATATTTTTTACTCTCGACTACTTCTTTCAAGACTTGTAAATACATTTTAGTTTTTGGTACATATACAGGAAAGTATTCGATTAATACATTTAAAAAAGATTGAAGTGCTTTCATTTTTTCACCAGAAATATTTATAGAGAGTGGAATTTCATTATTTAATGAATAATGAAGAGTACTATCCAAATCTAATTGATAAAGCTTATCTTTTGCATTATTAGGATCTCTTATCACACTTTTATTTTCTACAGTTAGTTTAGGAGCATGATATTCATATACTTTTTCAATACTATCATCACTAATATCTACATATATTCCTTTAAACTTCAAGAATTTTATAATTGTTTCTTTAATAGCAGTTCTAGTAATTGTATCAATTTTCAAAAATATTTGTGTATTATTTCTATCAAAAACTAATACACTGGGAAATTTTGTTACTTTACTTGTTACACAAAGGGACTCATTTTCTGAAGTTGCTCTTCGAACTCGAATAGTATCTAATTTATGCAAATCTAAAATAACTTCGGCTCCTAAGTATGATTTAGGTTTCTCAAAAATCAAAATTTCATATTGAATATTACTTGGTGCTCCATGCCACAGAGTATCTATTTCATTGCCTCTGAAAGAAAACACGTGAGAATTTTAATTTATAAAATAATGTTATAAAATGATTACTAATATTTTCTAACACGTACACAGTTAAAATCATACAGATTATACAAGAAAAATGTATAACTGTGCTTTGAAGGAGATCAATTATATTTATTTTCTTATTTACTGATCTTGAAATATAAACCTACCGATATGGCACAATATTTGGCCATCTTGAACCTCCTCGTTGTTCTTGCTGTTCTTTTTCTAACTGATCAATCAATCTTTGTATTGATAATATTTCATCTTTATCTTCTTGAATTTCTAATCCCAAAAAATTTTTTTTTGAATTGATAGGAAAGAATTTCAAAGTAGGATACTTCATAATCTCATATTCTCTACAAAGAGGGTTATTATCATCATTGGCACAATTTATAGCAGCTATTGACACTATGTGTCTCCAACCTAAATTAAATAAAACAAATAGTTATAAATTAGTGGAATACTTAATTATTTTACATATTTACATACAATTAAAATATTAAAATAATTAAATGTATTATAATTTTAATAATTATACTAGTTTTTAATTTTACGATTATAATTTTATAATATAAATAATATGTTTTCAACACTATAAACAATATTATAAAATACATTATATCATTCATGTGGATAGAGAAAAATATGAATACGATATAGGTTATATACTCACAATGCACATTGTTGATGTTATAATTTTTGTTATTGATATGTAAAACAAAGAAAATTAACTTTTGTTTATAGAATTTTATCAGTTCTCTTGTATAGATTATAATACCATATAATATTTTCTAACTAAATAAAAAAGGAAATGTAAATGAAAAGCTATAAAATATAAGGCAAAGATTTATCAATATTTGTTGCAACTTTGTAAAAGTTCTTATCTTAGCAAATTTTGATGTAGATTAAAATAAACCAATACTAAAATAAATAAAGCACTAGTATTATTAATAGTTATGAAAAATCCTACTTTATTATTAAAAAATATATTAATTCAAAGCAAATATTTTACAATATTTAAAAGAATTTCAAATTAAAATTGATTTTATGTTTAATATGTAATAAATCAGTTATAAATTTATAACTGCATACTTTTATTTTTAATAGTATAAATTCGATTTTAAATAGAATAAGTAATTTTTATAAAACCCAAGACAATATAATTATTTAAAGAACTTAGAATTATACAAATTCCTTATAGTATATATCAAAGATTACAATTATTTTTAAGGAAATAAATGATTCATATTACAATATAAAAATATAATTGCAAAAACGTTTATTAAACAATGTTCAACTTAATGATTTTTTATTTTTTATTTATTATAAATAAAACAATTCTTGGAGTAAATGAATATTTAACATTGCTCTATTTTAGAATTACTAAAATAAATTAAATAAAGAACCATAATTAATATTTAGTATTATCTAAAAATTTAATCAAATATACAATTGTACATTTTTTATTAATGAAATTTAAAAAATCTATTTTTTAACAGTTACAAAAATAATTTATAAATTATTATTAAAAATAAACAAAATTATTGTGATTTGTTTTGTTACTTGTGTTTTAGTTACTTTTTAGGACATTATTATTAATATTATTTCTTAAATTTTACTATTTTATTTGTATTGTACAAAAGTAAAAGTTATCTCATAAAGAAACATACCATTAACTATTATTTATTTAAATTTTATAGATTTTTGTATATTTTTTATACTTTCTAAATATAGTAAACATATAACTTGAACATTACTAAACTGTAATTGAAAAATAATCCACAGAAAATTTGACAACAAAATTATTACTTAATTGTATATAGTATATACTATTATTATTGTTTAGAATCATTTTATATAAGAACTTACATACAATATTTACTACTAAATCATTCGCTTTTAAAGAACAAATTAATGATCAAATGATGATCTTAATGATCAAAACTTAATATCTTACCATGAACACTCTTGGCTAGAGACTTCCATATAGGAGCGAATCGTTGACAGAATCCACACCAACTATTATAGAATTCGACAAGCCATGTTTTCTTGCTATTATAAACACTAGACTTAAAATTTGTGTCATTTAATATAACAACCATATCACTTGCATTGTACAGCCCCTGATTGTCTCCCAAGCTTTCTTCATGCTTCTGTCTTATGGCATTTGATGAAACATCGTCGACAGCGACGATAAGTACAAGAATAATGCAACCGATAAGCATCTCCAATAATAGCTGCTGCTGCTTTTCCATGACTTGCAATTATTCAAATACCACATAAGTATTTTTCTGTATAAATATTTTTTATTCTATTTTTTCAATTGTGTTATGAATAATCTGTTCACACTCGTTGCCGACGTCGTCTTTCCTAGATCTAATGACCACTTGCTTTTTTGGCGCGCTATAGTTGCATAGACGATAGAAACATTTGATGGTGGAAGTTGGCGCGTATTATACGACTTATATTTATGCGACAATTAACATGCGTCATCTTTTCACTTTGTGCTAATGTATTTGTAAGTTGCATCATGAAGAAACATTTACTTTATTATCTAAAGTGATTTGAATAGTTGTTACAAATTATTAATTATATTTAGAAAAAACTAAAAGAAATGTAATCACTTTATAATCTAAGAAAACTTTTTACTTCAAGAGTGTGACATATAATGAAATAGTCATTTCATTTTTTTTCCAGTAAAAATAAATTTATTCGTTATTAGAATAATATATTTTTTTTTAATTTTAAAATCATAAAATTTTTTAAAATAAATTCAAATTATTTGCAGACATAATTCCCGTCATATTTATATAAATATATTTTATTTTTATTCTTTCAACGAATATGTACTTATTATCTTTCAGAAAACGATTCAGTAACTACAAAATACTTTTACTGCTCTTTATATTAGTATTTAATTTTATTGCAGATAAAATTATTTTTAGTATATAATGTATGAAAAACGTGAAATTTTCATATACATTTTTTTAACTTTGGTGTAAATTTATGTGAAAATCACGCAAAAATCTATCAGGTCTCACATAAACATTATGAATAAATCTCTATTCATAATTATGGTAGAAAAACAAATTAATTTAGTTCATTTATTTTCACTTCTTAATTTAATATTTTAACAAATGCAAAGCATAATAGCAATAGTTTAAAATACATTTAGGTTTTACTATTTAAGATGATTTAAATATAAAAGATTAAGTAATAGTTACAAAAACAAGAAACGAAACTCAATAAATTAATAAAAAATTATAATAATGACCCCTTTGCTTACTACAAATTTGAAAACATTTATATGAGTCTAAAAGATAATCTGCTAAATTAATGCAGTTTCTAACTTCAAAACAATCTTTATACTATAATATCTTTGTCTGAAATCGTAGAGCGAAAGTAGATACAAAAATTTGTGAATTATTACATTTATGTTATTTATATATTTTATTAATTATTTAGGAAAAATAAATTTCATAAAATTACATTAAATATTATATTTTATAGACAAAATAACCTTATTGTTGACGTTAATTTTGTAAATATAAAAATATATTCTAAAATCGTGTAATGGTATAAATCTTAAAATATATGTAAACATATGTAAAATATGTATAAAAAACTGTAAAATACTTTAGCAATGCATAATATGAAACTAGAATTTTTCTTAAAATAAATATTCAAATTTATTTTTTGAAAAAGCAATTTCATGTTTTTGAATTACTGTCAACACTTTAAAAACGAGAGTACGTTCAAATTAAGAAAATAGATATTTGATGAAAGTCAA
Organism: Wiebesia pumilae; assembly: GCA_018907045.1. Taxonomy (NCBI): domain Eukaryota; kingdom Metazoa; phylum Arthropoda; class Insecta; order Hymenoptera; family Agaonidae; genus Wiebesia; species Wiebesia pumilae. The sequence continues at coordinate 502,334 of JACCHZ010000140.1, read as the reverse complement.
TAGAAATAATTATTTTGAATGTTACGATCATATAATAATAAAAATTAGATCAAATTTCGGTAAAGTTTCAAATCAAAAATATATGCACAAAACATAAATTTTGTTTTTTTTTATTGAAAAATTTATATAAATTCTCAAATAATCCAGCCTCTAATTTCACTTGAAAATTGACATTTTTGCTCGCTCACGTTAGTCTCGTTCATTGCTGTTAATATTTAACCCAGTTACAATAATAATTAACTAGTACAATTGGGTTTTTCAGAAAGTTTATGCACGTTTCTTTACTACTATCTCATATAATTATGCTTTGTTCTATAAATATTTAGTAAAAAACTACGATCAGTAAAAAAATACTGTTTAAACACTTAAATTGTTACATCACAGTTTTCATATTAATAGCTAATTATACTGTAATAATATTCTCAAAAATTCAACTTTAAAAATACAATGTTTATACAGAATTTATTTAATCAATAAAAGTACCATAATAATATAGAACTATTGTATTTAGTAAATATTATAGAATATTTAGAATAGAATAGAATTTAGATATATAGAATAGAATAGAAGTAAATATTAGAAATCCTAATAGATAACAGATTTTCAATTATTAAAGATATTAAATAAAAATCATTTAGTGAATCGAAAGTTATTTTTAAAAAGCAATTTTTTTAATTTACTTCAAATCTTAATAAATTATTATATAATTCTATTTATTGTATATTTGCGCTATAACGTGTATAAATATTATATTTAAATGCATAAAAAAAGAAGAAAGTAAAGTATTAATTACAAATTTATCTAAATATAAATAAAAAATACTTTTTTATATATATTTTATTCGTATAATAAACTATTATTTTTAATTGGAAATTTGTATATTAAATACAAAGTAGGATATTTTATAAGTTTATATTGTGCATATCTTTAATATATTTATATTAAAGATATTTAATTATTGGATATATTTATATTATTGGATTTCTGCAATAATAATAAATCTTACCCTATGATAATTCATATTATTGTTTATTTATTAATACTACGTTCTTAAAATGTATTGGTTTATTTCATTTTAAAATATTACTATCTATCTAATTCTTTCTTGAATATTTGGATTTTGAATTGTTATTAGGTTAATATAATACCTATCTATTACTTTCTGAAATATATCTACATAATTATAATTATGAAATGTTTGAAAACGACTTTATTTCTAGTTCACTTCTATTAAATTAGTTTTAAAAGTTTACTATTACACTTATTTACAGAATCAAAGTTCTGTAATGAAAAAAATGGATATACCAGTGATAGTCAAAATCAAATAATTCGGTTAAAATGTTATCGTTCGTTTAGTGTTCAGATAAAATGTTAAAAATTAAAATAAATAAATATAAATTATAATAGAACTGTAAGAATAAAAGATTTTTACTATATATAATATGTTTAATATAATTTACAAATAATTCATTATTATAGCAATTATCTTAAAATACTAGACAAGTGTTGATGCCCTTTCAATAAGATCTAATTTTTCTTAAAAGAAGTTAATCCAGAACCCAAAAAGCTTTCATTCAAGAAAACTGTGAAAAACCCGCTTTCATCGGTACAGGCTTCGTCCCGATAATGAAATTCCATTTTGACAAGCAAAAATTTCCTCGTATCCCACACTAAGTTTTACGAAACCGGCAACCTATTACTACTCGGGACCCATAACCTATGTAAATGTTTGTATCTCCGCAGTCGAGTAGTGAAAACTCTCGACCAGAAAGGTTTCAGATTCTTTACCACTCATAAACTCTTATAATAATAAATATTATAAAAGTTGTAGATGAAAAATAATTCAACATATAACGTGGATGTGCGCACGCATCTATGCAAATATTATGATTAATTTATATCTATATTAATAAAAATTCAGAAAATAATTAAATAATATTCACATATTTATGTATTAAATAAACTAATATTAAATAAAATAAATATAATATAATTATATTTATTATAATATATAACTAAAAGAATATTTATGTTATCTTTTTCTTTATACGACGTAGGAATAAATTGTTTTTACTGTGGTTATCGTTCTTGTTTTGTATACTCATATTTACGTATAGTTTTTCTAATGAAGCACAATTAAAAGTTTCAAGATTAATAATGTTTTATATCGTTTTCTTTAACCATATAGTTTTTTTAAAATCCTTAATGAAAATAATTTGGATTATACGTATAAAGTTTGATAAATTTAATTTTGTTTCACATAACATACGAGATTAAAGTTATGTTCTAAAGTATACCATGATAGTTCAATTCATATTTTGTTATACCTTAAAAAATTCTTTCCATTGTTAAAGTAGCTTAAATAGATAAACATATGGCTGTATTTTTTCAAGCGAAAAATAACTAATTCATCATTTTTTTCACTAGTTTTTGCAAAGTTTATCAATTGTTTATTTTCTAGATTATATTTTCCATTAACGATTATTTTGAATCTGCAATTTAGATCTACAAAATAAATAAAATTTAAATTCTAACAATACAATATATTATTTTAGAACGCAGATATAAAATATTTTTTATTGTTTATAAACAAAATTATTCTATTAAACATTTGACGTTTCTGGTTTTTTTTTTTAAATTCGTAAAAAATTTAATTTTCATATATAATAGTTTTATAATGGTAGTTAAGTATGCGGACTTTAATATAATTTTATAAAAAACAATTAATAATTATTGTATAAAAAAACTATAAATAAATAACTTATTATTTTAAAAATTAAAAATAGAATTATGAATTAACTTTAATTAATATAAAATAATTTCATAATAAATAAGTGTATTTAAACTAATTTCACTCAGTTTGATATAAAAATATGAAGAGTATAATATTTCTTAGTGTTAACTTATTGCTTTTCGGAAGATCGCTGTAAAATACCTGTTATTTGGATTTGCTTTATAAAACAATATCACATAGATAGGATTTGCTCTTCAATTTTTACTGCTCGCTTCAAGACAAATTATATTTTATAATTGCGATTAAATAGAGCAATTGTTATATATTCTCGAATATAAAGTGTTTTAGAAGTATTTCTTGCACCATATTGTACAAATTTTTATTGGCGTTTATGTATATTCATGAAAGCTAGTTATAATCAATTATTCATAAAAGACCTTCATGTTAGTAAAATATACAAAAATTTGCTCGTAATTAAATAAATTATTATATGTAACACTAAGAAATTGTTTTCAATAATTGTGTCTCAATTACGTGTAAGTAAATAAAATCTTGTTTATGTATTTTTGATTTTCCAGTTTTTTTACACAAATTATTTATAATTTTAAAATATAATTTTTAAATGATAAAATTGAAATATAACTTTGTGATAGGAACACAATAATTATAATTATCTATAACTATAATTTAATGTTAAATCTTTTATTGTGAAAAGTATTCTTTGAAATTAGATTTGTACATTTAATTAAAAAAATATATTAAAATGATAGAATAGATTTTATATATAATTTTTACCAAATTTCATAATAGTAGTTTATAAACGTTAAAAAAAATTTACACCAAAGTTTAAGTAGCTTATCTCGCTCCGGCAGTGTAACAGACAACAGAAAACAGTTTGTAAGAAGAGTTCAGCACGCTCTTAGAAAACTCTAGAATTTCTCACCGTCGAACCTCGCCGTACTCACCGCATTGTACTCCTGTTGAACGTACCAACAGGGTCCTGAAGACCATAATTGCCCAGTATATAGAGCGCAGGACCACCAGGCTTGGGAGAGATATCATCCTCTGTGAAATCATTTATGATCGCTTATACTCCGGCATATTTGAATACTGGAAGAGATTTGAACGTTCGAATATTTGAATATTCGTAAAATATCCATTTTAAATACCTTCTAACAATGTATGCCAGTAAGTCTACTAACTAAACATCTCTAAAGTATATTAATGATAATAATGATAATGTCTGAGAGAAGAGTCAACCAAGATATTCACAAATAAGGCGTTCGGAACACCACCCAATACAAGCTCCAAGCATCCACAAGAGTAAGAATTGTAAAAAAAATACCGACGTTTCATAACCCTTACTGATTAAAAACCAAAACTCAGCTTTTTCGCCGTTAAACGCCCACAGCATCCAAATTTTCAATTTATAGTTAAATAAATATTATATTTTTTTACTTAGTATCTCTGCAATCCGTAAGTGTTGATAATTTTTCTTTACAACAAAAATCAACCGGGGTCTTAAAAAATCATACTTCTAAACGCCGACCAATGCTAACTGGAGAACAATTTCGTACTCATCAAACGTTCACCTCGCTACGAATTTTTAACACATTAGATTTTTAATTATTTATCCCATTTGTTATTAGCTTCACTAACTTGTTAATATTAACGGTTTTCATCTGAAATGAGTTCAACCGAAATATTTAAAAATAATGCTTCCGAAATGCCATTTTACGTCAATCGAAGAACGAATTTCTCACATCAATCGACTATTACACCGCAAGTTGTAAGCATGTAATTTTTTTAATTGTTTATCTGGTTCAGAAATTCCAACGATTTTTCTCTAAAATATAAATCAATAAGAATTTTATTAAAAAATATTCACGCTTCGCTGAGGAAATGTTCCCTTAAGAAAACTCTTTCGCAAAAATCTGTACATTTAAAAATCATATAGAAATATATCTCAAGGAAAATCTTTGAAGCCTCTTTACGTATATTCTTCCGATACAAAAGTAAAAGGCTCGCGAAGTCCAAATATTTTTCAGTCAAAGAAACGGCTAGAGAAAGCAGAAAAAACAGATCAGCTTGGCTAGGTGAGTGAAACAATTACAAAAATTAGTATACACCATAGATTCACTCTATCACGATTTGAACACCTTGTGCACTCAAGTCTTCGCAGAGCTGCGAACGAAAACTATCACCAAGCGGAGACGTGGCATCTTCACAAAAGCCCACGCAATCTCTCAAACTGTAGGCAATAATTTCTCATTAACAGCCCGAGAAGTGGCTCATCTTCATCGTGCGATGGATCAATATCGCTGCAGCAATCACCACTATAGCCACACAACGTCCAAAGAAGACTCGCTAATTAGCATGAGCTAGTCAATACCCGAAGGAGGACAACGATCTCTGAGCACTTTGAGCTTGCATAAATACGGAGTAGGTAAGAATAGAGGCCAAGAGGACCGCCGAGGTTAATATTCAGGTCGGCTACGGTTTTCTGTAAGGGGGCAACGTACCAGGTTGCCTCAAGAAGCAACGCCCGAGCACTAAAGTCCGCGCAGAGGCCTCCGACATCGACATCAATAGCACTAACGCGACCCCTGTCGTTTCCGTCATCAGTGCAGACATCGCCGCCATCACTATCACCAACATCATCAACAGAGCTCATATCAATGATACACAAGATGATCAGCTTTCGAAAGCGTCCAATACAGAGTTGGTTTCCTTTTCTAACGGCATCACCGTCGAGGTACTATGCTGAGACGATGATGTCGAGCGTTTTAAAAAAGGCAATTGTATTTCTGCCCCAAAACCGGAGCGTTGTTGATATACAGAGAGCAGCAGACAATGAGCTCCGACACCAGTATCTCTTTTCCAAAGAAGGAGCAAGATGCAACAAACATCGAACGATCGCCAATATCGCGGGTCGCCGAGTAAGAAAATATATTATGCATAGGTGGAAGAGAGAACAAATGTGTGAGTGAAAGACAACGAGGTGACCATGAAGAGGAGTCTTGGGCTGCACTAGACTAAGGCTCTGTGCTAGGCTAGGCCTTGCATCCGCAATCACGCTACCACCGCCGCTGTTTTGGCTACCGCCGTACTGGTTGGCCTTCTTCTAAACTTTATAAAAACAAAGTTCACGTGAATCCGACCTCCACCAGGCTCGTGAGTTAGAAAGTAAGTGGTGAAGTACTATAAAAGGGCATAAAAATGTAAACTTTTGTGTATAAGAGGGATGCGGAGCAAAAGTTCTTCAAAGCAGAAAGCTTTTCCCTGGCGATGCAACCTTTCGCTGTACTCCGGTATACGATATACGGTAACGACTTTCGACATACACCCACCTCTGCTCAACACTACGTTATAGATGTATAAAAAACTCGCTATATAAATATATAGATGTATAAAAAATGTAAAAACAGCAAAAAAAGCGTGCAACGATTTAATAATATATATTTGTATTAAGGATTACGACGTTTAATCAAAGTATCTTTGTATATATTATAACTCACCACTTAAAAACCGTTGCTTATAAATAATTTTGTACGTGTATTAAAATCTCGCCGCGTAAAAACTGCCTTTTATAAATAACTTTATATATGTAAAAAACTTGCTGCATAGCTGTGAAGTTGAATGAATAAATTAGTTATTATTTTAAAACTATAATATTCCGCCTTTTTATTTTTTCTCCATTTTTTCTCGTTCTTCTTCCCGAGAAGAATCCAATTTGACTTCGAGCTGTTCAGGATGGGAAACCAAGGTAAGCAAAAAGAGTTTGAATCATCGCTACTATACACGCAGAACAGAGGTAAGGGCAAAGCGAATGGCCATGAAATAGTTTTAAAAATAGAATACCGATCGGAAAGAAAGAGGAAAAAGAAAAAAAATATTACACCTTCAAAAAAATAAAATTGCATTCAGGATCTCTCTATATTGATACATGAAGTAAATTTGTATATATATGGAAAAACCAAGAGTGCTAAGCATACACTTTTTCCTGATATATCTAATTTACAACACTGTTAAATCAACGGAACTAGATGGAGGTTAAGGTAATGTTCGATGAAATAACTACAGTTGCACTTAGATCCATAAAAGCCCACGAAAGTTCAGTCATTAATCCCTGAAAGCCGTTCAGCAAAAAATGTAAAAAACACAAACAGTTTAAATACAATTCTTATATTTTATAGCCGTAAATTAAAATTTTTCCCAAGAGAAACAGCATTTTTATCTTTTGTGTTTCTTTTCTCTGCACCTTAGGTTTACTTCTCTGTATCTAAATATTACGACATCGTCTCACTGAAATTATCGAAAGTAAAAAGAATATTTTGTTTCGGTAAAAGAAATATTTTTCCCTTTTCTTTCTCTTTCTCTCCAATAAGAAAATTTTTAAGATTCGAAATTCGACACCTAGGCCTGGAATGTCAGGGCACAAGTCATAACAATGACATGTTTATGACTATACCTGCATTATTTGGGAGCCAGCCAGAAGCCTACTCTCACACGCGTATTGAGTAGTTGTACTCGCAAGTAGCCGAACGCCGTACACATATATACATAATGACATTTTTCTTTCTCAATGCGTAATTATATCTGTGAACAGTTGCGAACCCACACATGCATACACGTGAATTCTGCGACAGTACAATTGCACAAAAATAAGGGAATTATATTTTTCATATATATTATTTTAAATTTTATTACATAATTAATTAAGGTAAAATTTAAAAAATCGAAAAGGAAAGAAAAACAAAATAAAATTATAAAACTATAGCCATAAAAAAATTACTATATATAATTATTTAATAAGCATAACATAATTAATATAGTTAATAATATGAAAATTTTATTTAAGTAAATTTAATAATACTACAAGGCTTAATTAAATGCCACAATTATTATCATTTCTCACTGATTATTTTGTTATATTTATAAATAAATGTAAACAAAGGGTAAGTAAAATAGAAAAGCGAGGAAAATAAAAATTGAAATAAGTAAATATTAATAAAATAAAGAAAACCATTATTAATAAAGTTTTCTATACAATTAAAGAGAATGAAATTGCAAACGAAGAAAATAGTAAAAAATAATAATAATACTAATATGAAAATTAGTTAAAATTAATATAACAAAAATAATAGTTACTACTATTATTATACTAAAATAATATCACTAAATAATATACTAACTAATATCACTAAAAACAGGTTAAATATTAATAAATTTATAAATTAAAAACTGTACAAATATGGAAAAGGAGACAACGAACCGAATTTTATAAGCAGTTAAGTAATTAATTAAATATAAACGCTAAGAAACTAATAAAAATAAAAATTGTATACAGGCTGTATAGACTTTTCCGGGAAAAGCCATAAAAATCCCCTCTTTGCCTATACCGCCTGTGCTTTAAATTTTGTATAAAAAGGGCGCATTTCTCCATGCAAAATATGAGTTTACTTTCAAATCTTGTACCTGGCAACTGACCTACTGACCTGTATTAAGTGAGTAATAAACACTTTTCTTTTAAATTAAAATATGTAGTATATTTTTTTTGGGATTCGGTCCCCTACCCTTTTCCCCAACCCTTTATCCTAAAAATACTTTCTTTTATGATGGGCGTGACGAAAGTCTGCGTCGCAATATGGGCATCCTAAAAATCTTTTTTCCATATTAATGGGCGTGACGAAAGTCTACGCTGCAATATGGGCATTCTGAAAATCCTTTTTTCCATATTAACGGGCGTGATAAAAGTCATCGTCGCGTTATGAAGTATCCGTTCTAACCCTTCCCTTTTTCTTTATGTGGTCTTAATAATATAAATACCATTATTATAATTATCAAATAACCACCGAGGTAAAAAGGACCATTGCCCACCTCAGGCTAGTATACTTAACTGTATAGGCCTAAAAGGGGCATTTACGTCATGGACGTAACATAAGAATCAAATTCGTGAAAAAATCCGCTAATCAGCAGCTTATTGTTAGTAAAAATTATTGTCAAATTTCATTATATTTATAAGTGATCTTCCTTTTCATTGTTATTAAAAGCAATGTTTGTAAGAAAACTCACTCAAAAGTAAGTCAGAGAAGTGGACCATCTAGCCAACGACATTTGTTTACTATATTTATCTACACGTACATATATATTTATACAAACACTTATTTTAATGTATTAAATGTTATTTTATTTTTTTAATATAGTAATATAGCATTTCTGTATAAATTTTTCATTTTATTAAAATAGTATAAAATAATAGAAATAGTTTTAATTTTCGATAAAGGAAAAGAGCGCGGCGCACTTAAACGAAGCTATAATACGATGTTAAATACAAAATAGTATTGGGGCAGTTACAAGCTCATAGACATTGTGAGCTGAATGAAGTAGCACCTATAACAATATTGACAATGAAGGCATGTATACGATTTGCGCATTCTTACCGAAAATGATTTTCCGGCAGTTTAGCAGTTTTAGAATCTGTCGAAACTGTTTAAATTTTGAAATATATTCAAATAACATGTACACAAAAATTAAATACTATATATAAATTTTATTATTTAAATACGTCTTTAAATATAAAAGCAGCTAAATCAATTAAAATACTCTGAACTGAAGCATGTTGAAGGCTAATTATTAGTTAGCATACAATCGATTGCTATTAATATATAAAGTCACGAAAAACAAATTACACCATACAAAAAGCGACTTATTAATTCGATATGCTTTGCATAAGACATACATATATGTCTTATACAATAATTATATAAAAATATTACACAAAAATATGTATATATATATTGATAACCAGGACTATTTTAATACATTTTTAAATATAACGAAAATCTAATTTTTTTATTAAAATTTGTATATTTGTAGGTTTTATGTTAATTTCAAAATTAACAATAAAAAAATTATGGAGTTCGTATAAACATTTGTTATAAAGAATAAATTGAACGTCGTAAATGTGTATATATATGGGTATAAACAAGTTCACAGACTTGTTTAAACAAGATTTCAACTATAACGAGAATTTTATTTGTTGTTGAAAATTCATTTACTTTTTTTCATTATATTGTTTCTAAAGTAGTTTTATTAATTAATTTCTTAAGTAGTTTTAATTAATTGATAAACTAAAAAAATTATCTGCTCATACTCAATAAAAACATAGAAAACAGAATATTGGAATTGACTTTTTATTCAATTAATGAAAATAACATGTTATAAGTGTAATAATAAGAACTACCTTAACTAAAATAATATCTTTCTTAGAATATCATTATAATTCTTTGTACAAAAGAAGTTCTGAATCGTCTGGTGATAATAATAAAAGTGAAAAAATAATTATAAAATTAAACAAACTTACAATCAAACGATCACATGAAATCTTTTGTAATAACAATAAAAGAATATCCCTACTGTCAAAATAAAGATAGTTCTTTTAGACCATATAGTAAATTCACGAAGAAACATAATTTACTTTAATATACAGATATTTTGCTATTACAGGAGGTACTAATGCAGACTAGAACACGATATGTGAAATTAAAAACAACTTTTCTATAAATGCAATTTAAAATAATGCATCTATGTCTTATTAGAAATCAAGGACGTATATGTTTCTGATAAAAAAAGAATGTAGAATGCATTTTTAGAATTTTGTTCACAAGCACATATATTTAATAAATTATACAACCGTTTATAAATAAAATAAATTTTTATTTACTCGAACATATACTTAAATCAATGCATATAGAAATCCAATGGAAATTGAATTAGACGATTTAGAATATATATATTTATACGATGTATAACTTCTTATTAGAGCTGCACTTCTTTATAGTTGCTTATTCAATGAAAAATAAATATTAAAGTATAACCAATCAATAGGCAAGAAATTGTTCATGGATAAATTTTGGTTAAGAATATCGACTTCCCACTGAAAGGAAAAATAAAAATGATTTGTGCTTTGATAAAGAAATAGCTTGCAAACAATAAATTAAATAAATAATTGAAAAAGTTTGGAAAATTGAATTATTTTATAAACAAAAGAAAATAAAATCCTGTTAAAACTCACTACTGTGAGGATAATTTCATCGTGAATTTCATGAAGGACCACGATAGTCGCTATGTAATAAATATTCATTTACAAATAAGTTAAACTAACTAGGAGAATCAAAATAAAGTACAATAAATCATTTAATTTTAATAAAAAAAGACTTTAGAAAAATTTAGTACTTAAAGATTTGTATGTCAGCTTTCTGGATGATCATAAAGCTTTCGAAGGATACAACAATTAGTAATTCTATGAACAAGCAATTGTATTCGTATTTTTTTCATCATGCTTAGATAAAGCATAATACTATGTCTACAAAATTTCTAGTAGTTTTTGATTGTTCCAGAAAACGATGAGAGGAATATCATTAAACAACGTGCAGTAATTAAATCGTCCATGGAAGATAATTTTTTAGACGACTTTGGCAACACAGATATGTTATGTCATCTGACAAAACAAAAATATATTGTTAAGTGTATGTAAAAATACAGAAGACATGTTACAAAGAAGTCTATGGTGCAAGGATATCTTTCTTACAAGAAAAATATATGATTGTAATTTTATAAAATACGGTTTAATTTTAGCATCATTTCTAGTGACACAATACCTAAAATATTTAGGAAAAGAATTCAATAAGAGTTTCATATAACCTTTAAAATAATATGATGTACTATAGGCGAATACAGCATAATTGTATATGTATATAAGTACACTAAGCGCTGTGTAGCTGGAATCTTTGGCTATAGAACGATGGAGCCTGGGCAATGAATAATAATTATTTTTTGTTAAAATAAAGATTTTTATTTGTTATTAAGGTTGGTAAGGTATTCGAAAATAAGCTTCCTACACTCGTGTATCACTACGAAAATCATTTTGATTCTCTTTTATTAAAAATATATTTTATTTATGTATAAATAAATTTTAAATAAATATATAAAATATTGTTTAAATTGTTACACCTCAACATATTTCAATAATTAGGCAAGATTTTTACGTTAATGATTCACTCACAATAGAAAATTCAATCAATGATATCATCAATTATAATATAATTAAATCTTAAGTTGAGCAGGCTATAAATTGTAAAAATAAGTATTGAATTATAAATAATTTGCATTATATATAAATAATAAATAATTTCACAAAAAATCTAGACACAATTTCTTTTCAAAATTGAAAAAAAATTCCAAAATTTTAGGGATACGTTAGAATTGTAATACTATCATAATAATAGAATTGTAATATGCTATCAAACAATGCAAAGATTACCGAAATGTGTATATTTATAAAGCGCAGTCTATTATAAACTATTTTCTATGTTTATAATCTTCTTGATTTCATAGATTCAGTAATTATAACAAAACAAGTTTTAATGACAACCCTCTAAGAATTAAACGTATATTGGAAATGTTGATAAATCAAGTGATTTGAATTATACAAAGAAATAACAAATGTAGGTTAAATAAGGATAAGACATGTGAATATTTCTGACGCTTAGCCTACAGAATACTGTGAGTGCATCCTAGACTGCACTCATGGTATGTAATATATAGACCTTATGTTTATCAGTGCTCATTAAACTATCTACAACGTAAGAATATTACACATAAAATCAACCTATATTCTACAATTTGAAATTATGAGTGACTTGTTTTTAACAGAACTTGCAGTTATGATTATGATTATATTAGTGTAAAATACCAATAGATGAATATTATTCACCAATGGATTCAATTATTGCTTTAGCTCATTGCTCAAGCCTATATCTAAGGACTGGAAAATGTTCGATGCAAATCGCGAAGGGTAGATTCACGATGTAATAAATGCCTTACTACCAGAGCAGAATCGTTTCGTCTACGAAGCATTATGTTGCAGTAGTGTTTTCTCCGAATATATCTAAATAGTTGACTGTCGGGAAAAGGGTTGGTATGGAAAAAATAAAAGTACACGATGGTTATGATTGCTTTTTTAATCGGTATGTTTGCGTTTTGGTACCATATTTTCGAAAAGAAATACGCTTCTTTATTTCCTAGCCTAATGTTTTTAAAATACGTTAGGCATAACAAACAACGTTCTAAGTAGAGTACACGTTACATCAAATAACCTATCAAAGATCAAGGTCATTGGTAATACAGACTGATACGTCAAATAGCGTATCGGGGAGATGATGCTTATCACTTCAAAAAATGTTTCAAGTAGATAAATCCAAGTACGTAAAATGACGCTCCAGAGGTTGAGATCAGAATCATAAGGCTTGTGGCTAGTCTAAAGCGCTTTTGGACTACATAGGTAAGTAGTCGCGAAAGAACAAACACAAACTGACACGCACATTAACCAAGCATGTTTAACCTTTTCCTCGTAAGGGATAAGCATATTGAAGTATGCTTTGTCAATAGATGCTTATTCTAATTACTTATAAAGCCTTTTTCAGCTAATTATAGAGAAATAGACTTAAATAACGAAACAAACATTATCGACTCAAGGAATTAATTCATAAGATAAGAACTTTATTAAAAATAAAAGTTTTCCAATTAATATAAATGAATTTATGTTTAATGAAAACATAATTTGGCACTTATTTTACTCCATTTTACTCGCCTAATTTCAGAGGAGTATAAGAAGGCGCAAAAAAAGTCAGCAAAATATAATTTGCGGCGTGTTATAGGTGTTATAAGCGATACTAAACTAACCTTTGAGAAATTTTACTATTATATTTAACTATTATATTTACTATTATATATACTATTTAGTACTGTCGCAAACTGAGACCTGTTTGAACTTTTATTTCTTATTACTTTAGTCTGATATATTCAATGACCTTACTTTTTTGAGTCACCAATATTTTTAGTTTTTTGACTACTTTGACTATATACCATTTTTGATTACTTTGACTATATACCATTTTTTATTACTTTGACTATATACCATTTTTGACTATTTTCTATTTTCCAAAGTTGCAAATTCGAACAAAATGAAACAAGACCGACTGAACAAACACGACTAAAATAAATTCTGGAATAATGTAGCAACAAATAAACTGGCACTCGAACGAATTATTGAAGTGCGTCTATAAAAAGATATCATAACTCGAGTCATATCGATGAAAGTTGCTCGACTTATTATAAAACAACAAATAGTAAAAATACAATTACTACGCATTATGGATAGCAACAGCATCTAAGAAAAATGTATAAAAACATGATAAACTGAAATTAATATAAATTAAGGATGGTTGGTACAGTTAAACTCTATACCAACTCATAATATTATTTAGTTATAACATTGCAGTAAAATAATTCAATTTCTGTATATGATATATGTATTTTAATTTAATTATATGATAATACTGTAGTAAAAATACCTAAGTTTAAAGATATCCTTGGAAGTAGGCGGAATGTCAAAATATTGACTTATATATCGTTTTGTCTGTATTTATTGTAGTCATTGTACCTACAATTCAATCCATCTGTTTAAGATTATCAGATGAAGGTCAGACCGTGTACATTGTTAAAATTTCATTGGTACATGACGTTAAGAATTTATAAGAATGTTGGTGTAAATATAGCTGTAAATGATGAAATTAGGGAATATCCAATGAGGGTCGTTTGACTCATATAAAAGTCAGTATTGCATATTCTTAAGATTAAATTGTTATAAGTGTAAGGAGATTCAGATGAATGCATAAACGTCAAAGCAGTCTCTTTTCGGACAAAGAATCAACCCATCGGATTGAAATATAAAATCCATTCAGATGGAATCATGTAAGAAAATTATTAACTTCTAAACCTTTATTACAACGTTCACCTATGTATATTATATTATTTTTAATGTAAATGAAGTAACGTATTCTTAATAACTAAATTAAAATTATATATAATCTAATAAACATACTCAAACTGACTTGAACATTATATAACTTGAACATTACACTTGCTTGTTTCCATTGTTATTTTATAGACCTATAATGAAAACTTAGACATTAATGATGAGAAAATATACATTAATTATTTTACATTTTCAAGTATCATAGAAATACTGTCATTAGGATGGGTTGCATCTGTTCTTCACGCGTTAGTACAAATGCAATAGCATTCTTGTAGCTTCGTTTCTCCGTACAAACGAAAAATTTTTAGTTCATGTTTACTGTAATGTGATTATGTGCAATGCATAAATTTATTATGTTTCTTTGTAATTAAATTGTGTTTATGTATAATTATGTAGATTTAAATGTATATTTATGTAGATAATTTTTTGCAAGTATAGTATTATACACACGTTCAATAGTATGAAATATTATAGAATAAAAATTGAGTAACACAAAATAAAGTAATTTCAATTAAGAAGCAAATATTGATAAAAGAACCATAACACAAAATTGCTTACAAAATAGTTAAAATTATATGTAGTAACTTGCATTATCGATATCGGACTTTGTTATGTTTATATTAAAGATAAATTCTTAAAAATTCAGTGCATATTCCTATATATTTCAATTAATTCCTCAGGAACTATAAATTATGAATACATAGAATTACACAAATATTTTTAAATGTACTGAAATATAAATATTTTTTCAATAAATAATTCGTATTATTTAAACTTTACTTTATAAGATTTAAAAAAGAAAAAATATTTTTTCTTTTTTAAAGAGTGAAAAATAATTATTAATTACGTTTAGATGGGTTACAGTATCAAATTAATCATTTTTATTATTTTTAACAAATTATTTTAATAAATGTCTTATTCTTATCTTGAATCTTTATAATAAATGTTAATATTCGAGCCGTTAATGAGTATATAAGCATATTATATTTATACATTTATAATATTGGATATTTATAAATAAATTTTATTTTTATGAAACCAACATGTAATTTAACGTTTTTTCTATCAATGTATAATATAATTATATTTAATTCTCTTTTTTAATTGCTCTTTTTAGAACTACTTATTAAATAAAAGTAATATTAAAATTATTTATTACATGAATATTACAATATATGAATTGCAATACCAATTAAAATATCGCGCTTTATTATTTCAGAAAATGAAGCGTAACATATGTTACGTGGACTGACGTTGGTGCAGTCATAAACCAATAATTATTGCTAATGTAAACAAGGTACCGGCGAATTTCAAATAATACTAAATATAATAAATACATTTATATAAGTTTTGTATAATAAAGTAAAACATTTTAAAAAGTTTGTAATTAGAAAATCAATACAACAATATTACAATGCATATGTAAAATAGAAATGAAACAGAACAGTAAAACATAATAGCTGGTATAATTAACCCTGGCTTTCAAGGTTAACATTGAATGTATAACTTACATATTTCTTTAACGAGACGTATTCGTCTGTTTATATGATAAGCGTAAAATAATAGTTATGTCAAAAAAGCGATGCGTGTAAACAGTAATAAATCGCTGTTTCTTCGAAAACAAGAATTCAGATAAACTCATGCATTTGATAAGTGATTGTTTCTTACATGACTTCAATGTTGACCATTAAATGATTTTAACGTACTAACTATAAATGAAACATTTCTTTTTCGTATTTTATCAAATTTAGTAATTATTTAATTAATTAAACCTCTATTATTATCAATTCCCTTTTTCTCCACTTATATTTCTTTTTTATATAATTGGCATATATTGATATAAATAAACTCAAGCAAAATTGGTTTAACTTATGAAAATTTTTGTTAAATCTTTTTAATTTTAAAAATATAACAATTAACTTTAAATTTCACTTTTTTTTATTTTGTCAAATTTTGTACACATAAAAAATACTCTTTCTTACAAATTTCTTTGAATATTTAAACTAAAGAACAAACCTTAATTTTATATGTTTAAATTAATTAAACATAAGTTATCCTGTTATAGTAAAAAAATTTATTTTTATCAGTTGTTAATATATATTAAAATTTAACATTAACTATATATTAATGAAAAATAATTAAATTCTTATTTAGTTATTTTAAAAACTTTTTGAATGATACAAAGGTTTACAATGTAAATACTTGCAAATAAAAGTAATTATAAACATTTTTACAAAATATACTGTTAATTTTATATTTTTACAGTATGTAATTCATAAACAATAAAAAATTTAAATATAATCTAAATACATTATTTTATATTTCTATCTTTTTAATATTTATTTCTAAATAGAAAAATTATAACAACAATCATATAAAATAAAATTATTTGGATATTTAAAATTTTTTAAAGCTTTGTATTCTTTTTGTTTAATTTGCTTGATTCACTGATAATTAATCCTGTTTATTAGAATATGTTTTTACCCTTCCGATCCTAACCCAGCATTTGTAAAAATTTCAAATTCTTCTTTTTTTAATAGAGCCGTACGAACATCATCTATTTTAATATATAAAACATTTCTTTTATTTTTTGATTTATCCAAAGCACATGAGAAAGCTAATCGAATAAGGTCATCTATGAAATAATTAACAGCCTTTGTTATAAGTAAACTTGCTGTTTGGTGTAAAACCCCTGGTATAATTTCTTCATTCACTAATTTTATTCCAATTTTTTGCATAGACTTACAAACAAAATCACTTAAAATATCATCTGAACCTGGATATTCTATTAAAACTAATGTATCAATTTTTTTTTTTCGATTATGATACATAGATAGTGAATCTTGAATGTTTGATGAGGTATTTAAAATATCTATTTGATCATTCTCAGCATTAAAATTTACAACATTTTGATTAGTTCTTTGACACTGTAATAACCACTTACTAAGTTGTTTGGAAATTGTTGAAGTATGTTTATGATTTCTACTTTCATCTTTGATGTTTATTGATTCAATAGATTTATATATTTTAGAAATATTTTTCAAATTCAAAAATGGAGTGTAACAGTATCTTCTAGCCCATATTATTAGTTCATTGGTATTACAAGTACTATTATAGTAGTTTGTACTTCTAATAATGTTAAGAGCACAAATAGCTCTGTAACGTTCCAGTGATTCTTGTTTACCTTTAGAATAATTATAAAACTGCTGGTAACTCTCACTTACATAAGGATAAAGCATTTTATAATATGATTCTGATGATGTTTTCATAATCAAAGGAATTTTTTTTATTAAAAGTTTTAATATATTAAATAAAGTACTTGGTTTTGTATATTCTATTAAATTTACTAATGCCTTGAAATTTTCTTCATTATTAATGTAATTATTTTGTTTAAAATAAACAATTTTACTATCAATATGAGAATAATTCTGTGCACTTTTTATATGATTAATATATTCATACCTATATTTATTATTTATTAATGGATTTTGGATAAAATTGTGTTTAAATAAATTCTTTTTTATTAATAATTCTTCAGGCTCTGCTTTTGGCAAAATATCACCACTTTTTGTTAAAGTTTCATTATTCTTTGTTTTCAAATTAAAAGTTAAATATTTCTCTGATGCAGTAATATTACTATGCGAAATATATGATTCAGAATCAGTAAATTCCTGTGATTTTTGTAAATAATAAGAAGTTTTTCCATCATATTTGAAATTTGTACCCATATAATTATGATCATTAAGAAAATAATTATGATTTGATAAACTTATTTTTTTATTTGATTGATTATATTTGTTACTGATTGATACAATTTTTTGATTACTTTCTTTTAAATCTGGTTCAGTCAATGTATCTTTCATATTAATCCAAAGATCAACTATTGTTTCTGAGCCAATGGTTTGAAGACCTGTGAATGTTCGGTCCAGTTTCAAATAATGAATAATGTCAACTGGCTTATTGAAACTATTTGTAAAATGCAATTGAACTCTTATTGGAAATTCACCCCATCCATGTCTAGATAAGTGAAAAGGAGTAGATGTAAGTTCAACAACATCATTGGGTTTATAACTAGGATGTAGAAAAAAACGAACTTTCGATATAAATTGTCCAATATCACATTTATGACTATCTCTAACATAAATAGTCCACTTGTGACTTGCATTCCCATTCCTGAAATCAGGTATAATCCATTTTGATATGTTTCCAACAATTATTCTTTTTTTTATCTTACAAGTAGTACTTAGCAAAATTGAATCAAATACAAGATTTTCTGAATTTTTATTTTGAGAACATTTATTTTTAAAACCACTACATTCATCATTAGTTTTTCGTTTTCTTTTGATATTTACATCTAATTCCTCAGAAAAATTTTTTCTGTAACCAATATCTTTAATAGATGCTTTCCTATATGTAAATGGATTGACTGTACAATGTAAACGTGACTGTTTTAGCGTTTGTACATCATGATTACAAATATTTTCTTGATTATAAAAATCAGTTACTATTGCAAAACGCAAATAATGCAACATTTTACAAGCTTTGTTAAGGTTATTATAAATTTTATAAATTTCAGATTTTTTGTTGGTAATTTCATTTAGAAATTCAGCTTCTATGATTGTAGAGATTTTGTTAGCTGTATTAGCACATGCATTTTTTTCAAATATATTTTGACGACCTATATCACGACTAAATAGCATAAAATAGTCTGGGTCTTGATCATCACATCTTAAAGTATTCATTTTTTAATCGTTTATATTTTTAAAAACTATAAAATACTATCAATATTATCACACACTGGCTGTTCTTATTCATTAAAAATTTTTAAATGTAAATAGTATTTAAATTTTATATGATTATAAAAAGATTTTAAAAATTTCAGGGTACAATGTAAATCAAACATTGCTAGAACATGTTTGTTAAGGTTATGTTTGAAATTACAAACAGACTGTAGAAAATGTTTTATGCTATGTGAAACATAATATATATTAATATAACAAATATATAAACTTATTTTAAATTATACGTTTTTAATTCATCATTTTTAATTATTTGTATTAGGGTTAATTAAGTCGTACTAAATGATTATAGAAGCACTTAATAATCGTTTATTTTAATTTTAGTACTCAAAATATTAAATTAAT
Organism: Wiebesia pumilae; assembly: GCA_018907045.1. Taxonomy (NCBI): domain Eukaryota; kingdom Metazoa; phylum Arthropoda; class Insecta; order Hymenoptera; family Agaonidae; genus Wiebesia; species Wiebesia pumilae. The sequence goes on along the minus strand of JACCHZ010000140.1, from coordinate 482,575 downwards.
AAATTTTAAACGTGAGCGTACAGAAATTACTATAATATAATAAAAGTAGTGAAGTATTTTATAATGCAACTAAAAAATCTCAGACAATAAATTTGTTAATAAATATTAAGAAAATTTTAAGTAATTATAATTTTATTACGATCTTTGTCATAAAATGTTTAATAGCATTATTAGAATTATCAACAATTAGAAACACAGTTTCATGTAAAGTATAATAAAATATGCAAAATATAATATGAATTCCGAAAAAATAAAAAAAAATCTATGACCGAAATAAAGATGAAAAACCTTAATTGTCCTAGTAAACACTAAAATTATATGTATAAAGTTATAAATTTTAAAGACGTTTTTGATATAATAATATACGTAATATCCTATTGATATATAAGACTTAAATAATTTATACTTCATATACTAATTTTTTTATTTATGTAATCACGTTATTATTTTATTTATTATTATATACATTATTAAGTATATGATTGTGCATGGTATTAACACACTTGCAATATATTTCTTACTTTAATTTTACAATTACACTTAATATTAACTTATGATTAATTCATAATTGAATTATATAATAACGAGACCAGAAATTGTATTACAGCAGTACACGTGGTCATTCGGTAACAATGATAATAAAAATGAAAAATTTTCATACGTGATATGCTCGGATAGTATCAAAAAAGAGCGATATTATTAATTATCGATAGATAAATATGTATCGTCATGCAAAGTTATCACGATGATTATTACTAAGAGGGTGCAATTACAAAAAATGCAATGCTCAGTATCCGCTTGTGCAATAAAAGAAAATTATAAGACAGCGTATGACACTTAGCGATGCTTTAGGATATGATGAGATGTATACGGCAACGTTGGGACACGGAGTCCTTTGGTGTGTCGTTTTCGAGTTGCGTTTTGTTCGTACTACTACTCGAAAGCCGATCGAGACAAAAAAAAGAGCCTTGCAATAATGTGCAAACGCGTATATGCGAATCATTCAGTAATATGAGACGAGTTGGGCGGTTAATATTCAGCTTCATGGATAGGGTCTACCCATAAAATTCGGCTGTTTTCTAACAACGCATTCACGCCACTTGTCTTTATGTTGTATCTTGATGTAGATGAACAGTACATCTACATTTAAAATATAACGACTTAATCTAACGTAAGTGAACTTCTGTCATCCTCTTTGATATCATGGTGTCTTATTTACTATACTGAGGAGTAGTACAGTACATTCTTTTTAATAAATTATCTTCACCGGTATCTAAAGAAATGGTTTTGGTGGATAGACGCTTCAGTCTGATGGAAACATCTTCAAGGTAACCACCCGGGTCAGAATGTCCGGCTCAGAATGCATCTCAAAGATTCGCGCAAGTGTCTACTTTAAAGAAGGTTGAAGATCACATAAAAGCGTCAGATCGTCAGGGCAAAACTGGATCCTAGAAGAGGACTATTTGGCATGCTGTTGCATATGATAAAGCACTTTCTACCGCCAACGTCCCCACAAATGATTCCTCATCAGCACGACGTAAAGCCAGTGATTTATGATTATGAAGATATCGTGCTGTAATTTTGGCCTGGTGTAAAAGAAATCATTCAGAGATTTTCCTGTAAGAGAAGCTTGTGAAGCGACGCCTCTTAATTTCTTCTCCAACTCCAATGATCCGTAAGTGCTAAAAAAAATTTTCAAAGCTTAGTATTAAACTGTTTATTCTGTAACAAAAAAGTGTTCGTGAGTGATAGCCTTCCAGACTATGTTCTGGACTGAGGTAGTTGCAACAAAGTTGGAAATCACGAACGAAGTGAAGGCAGGATGAGAAATTAGTTTTTTTGAAACACAGAACATACAGCGGTTACTTACGATTGCTTACAAAGTGGGTAAGTTAACTTGAATTTAACAGGAGAGGTAGGTCTGCTGAGGTACACGACCACCATATGTCGTAACTTAAGGTAGATAGCAGCAGCCTGTTGATCTTTTCGGCAAACTCTCTTCGGATGATTAATATGAGAGAAAACCTCGTCCAATGCTCGGACGTGATTTTCCAGGAAATTTATAAGTTGGCTGAATATTGGAATACTCTCTATATCTTTTAGTAAGGTCTGCGAAAGGATAAATCTAGCATTGTAAGAACAAGCTAGATGACCTAATCATTCCAGTACTCAATGGATTGTCGCTATTGATGTCGAGCAGCTGCATGATCTCGTCGCCGGCCTTAGAACCTGGGAAATCCAACCAGTCGGAAGAACTTGACAGCTAAGGGAAGTCGTTATTGTCGCTCTAATGCTTGCAATGCCACTGCCAGGTTTTTCCCAGTGACCTTGATGATATCTAGGCATCCCACGATGTTTCCAACCAGTCAAGAGAGTAAGTGTTGCAGCTTTAATTTTGGAGGTAGTTTAACATTGTCCAAGACCATTCTCCTGTTTGCAATTAAGTGAAATCGAATAATTTATTTTGCATTACCAATAAAAACTGTTAATAAATTTCTAACCTCTTGTAAAAATTATTTCATTATAAATTATAAAGTAGACACTAACTCATAACAAAAATTGTACAGGCATAGGATTAAGTATCAACTAATATTAAAACAGTATTTGCGAATTAATGATATGCTATTATGCTATTCTAATAGATCATTGTATAGCATTATAAAACAAAACAGTTCATTTTTAATTAATATCATAACCGAGATCAAAATAGATTTTAATTGTGAGGTCAATATAGATTGTTATTATTTCAAATCACATATTATGTAAAAATTAGTAGTATATATATAGTATCAATATAATATTTAATACTATATACGTAGTATCAAAAGATGAATTGTAACTTTGAAAATCCTAGCATAGCACAGATGATAATGATACTAAGTATTAGTAACATTTTTATGTTATAAAATATTTTTATATTATATTATACATTATATTAAGTATTCTATAAATGTTGTATACTAGCACTCATATTTTATATAAATTAAGTAGAAATCGATGTAATTACATAGCAAAAATCAAGATACAATTAGTTTGATTTGAAAAATAAAGGAGATTGATATGTCTCGGTACATATGCGAAGAGCGTTAGCGCCTCGTAGTTCCGAGGGATGAATGTGTCTATTTGCGGTGTAATATGAGAATAGTGGAAGAGAATAGGCGATAGAACGACATACTACCCTTGGTAGGAGGAGTATAAAGGAGAGCTCTTCAAGTTTATGACCGAAAGAGAAAATATGAGAGGCTTGTAATTGGAAAGACGCAGCTTCACCGAAGAGCATAAATAAGTATCCCACCGAAAGGAAAGGAAGTTAAAAGCAGCCAGATAGGAGAATGATATGAAGGACCGGTTACAAATTCAACTCCTTATAATGACGACTACCTATGCAGCAGCACAGTCCGACGCAGCTACGAGTCATCCCTCCGCGCACCACTGTCTTCCTCTTTACATTATTGGAAAATAGAAAATTGTCTCATTTTTTCTCTTTATTATAATTATTTTTTCATAAAAAGAATATCAAAACCTTCTCTCGACAATTTAATGTAGAGAAAAAGATAGAAAGAGAGAGATCACTCTGGAAGGCTGTTTAATTTTTTTTCTCCGAAATCTGGATTTTCTCAAGAGAAATTAAGATTTTATTTCAATTATAATACTTAATATTATTATTCAAATCGTATAAATGACTATTGTTAAAAAAAAGATTTTATTTTTTTACTGTTAGAATAAATAATCTATTAAATTGTTAAATACGACGATTCTTTTATTATCAGTATAGTCTATAAATAAAATACATTGTTTTGCTAACTGAATTTTCGAAGAATACTTAAACTTTTGAAATTTTCTTCTGCAGACATTCTCGACAATCGTATTCTCAAAAAAACAATCTACCGTACATGAAATATTTGTACATAAACAATAATGTATTTCATTTCACAAGAAAACTCGAATTTAAAAGAAACCTTGTTCACAAGATCGACAGTGTTTCGAATTACACAAATTTAAAAATTTACCATTAACATAATATTCAAAATTAAATAAGTTCTTAAGCTATATTTATACTGTCATGTACAACGATAAGTTCGATTATCACACCAATCTCAAGAACGAAGTTGCTAAGAATCATTTACGGAGGTTGGGTAAACAATAATACGATGTTTGAATATACAAGTTGAATATACAACTTTGCGTTAATGTCTATCAGAAATTGCGAGAGAAAGGGAGAAAAGCGCAATATTATTTAATTTAATGAATGAGTTATGAAACATGTATCTGGTAGTTTCCTTGTAGCTAGATTTGAACGACTTCTGTTTTCGTTTATATTTGTCAGAAAAATCTCCTTTTGTATTGTTCAGTGGATAACATTCGTGAATCCCCAAGTTTAACTTTTTACTTTTACTTATTAGTTTGCGATTATCTTTGATAGGTGATGATAATAATTGTGATAATTGTGTGTCACAATGTCTCGATTTCAGGATATTACGTTTATACATTAGATTATTGATTTCTTGCTTGCATCATTGCCGATTTTTGTATTGGAGTTGTTAACGTTACAAGTTATACAATTTCACATGTCGGTTAGCTAATCGCAAGGTCAAGGATTTGAAAAACGAATATCCTAATCCGTAGACGTAACAATATTAAATACTATTAAATATTAAATACTACATTTAAATCTAATGTAACCCTTAAGCTAACAGCGTTCAAGCATATTATTTTATAGAATTATATACCTGTTATGTTTACCTATGCATAGTAAAAATTAACCAAAATATGTTTTGGATACAATTTATTATACAATATTGTTGGCATACAAAAATTGGTTAAAAGAATATAGATAGTATATAATTATGTAATCAATCACTTTACTCGTAGTGCTCATAAACTGCTGACACTGTGATTACAATATGATTACTTTATGATTACAAAAATATTGTATTTTGAAATGTTGACAATTTTTTAATAACTAATAATTTTAAATTCGTACAACTAATGCTCTTAAAATTAATGATGAAACGTCTGTTTACATGAGAAAAACGTTAAATGTAAAGTTAAGAAAGTTTAATAATATCGAATAAAATTATTAATAATAGTTACATAATATTACCAATAATCCTTTATGATCATGCTTTGTCCACAAAAGAAGTTTTAAAACTTCACCGAATGCATATTTAAGTACGCATATTTTTACTAAAATTTAAAAAAAATTTTTTTGATTAAAGATATATCAAAATATTTATATATAAATATAATACATAAAATTGACGTGCACCAAAAATATTTATCCGTGCACACGTTACAATTATCTTTTGTCCATGCATATCGTCGGTAATCATTGACTTGTACACGCGCAGCAACGTCGGCGTACTTCGAGAAAAAAAAGGGATACTGATGTATTGGCGAAATGGAAGACATTGATGTAAATTTATTCAACGCGATTGAAGCGTCGTTATTTCCTAAAAAGGTTTAGTGGGGCACTCCACACTACATTAACAGAAAATACAGAAGAAAAGCAGAGAACGAACAAAAGTGGTGAACGTTGACCTTTTTCTACGTCTCCTCTGGCAGACATAAAGCAAGGATCAATAAAATAATCCACTTTTTTCAAACCAACATTCTGCAGTGTTGAGAATTGTTTCTTAGGAATCGGGGAAGAGGTGGCAAGACAACTTTCACTTCTGACTTTTTCAAAATATAAATTTCATAATATATCCATGAATACTCAAAGAAGCATTCATTTTTAATTTTATATATTAAAAATATAAATAAAAAAAATTGTTTACAAGTTTGCGTGTATTTTTAAATTAACAAAAAACTTTTAATTGTAAAACCATATAATTGGTAATTTTATAATATTATGCAGAAATAAAAAAGTTAAAATATAGAAGAACTATAATATTAAAATAGTCTTCATAATAATATTTTGTATTTGCTATTTTAAAATAAAGATATCTTAATTCAATAAATGTTAAACATTTTTTATTCATAATAGCTTTTTATAAATGTGATGTACAATATCTGAAATAAATATTCATTTTCAAACTTAAAATCTGCACACATTACAATTTTATATAATTTTAATGAAATAGATTCTTACTTATAATAATTAATTAATCTATCAGCTTCTCTAATTCCAGTTTCAACTGCTCCATGTACTGTAGAGAAGTAATGGTCATGAGTAGCTTCACCAGCAAATAAGATGATCTATGAAATATAAAATATCCGAAAGTATTAAATTAATGTAAAAAATTTAATTAAATTTTAAATTTTAAATTATTTATATTTTTATTACTGGTTTATTATTTATTGCTTTTATTGGATCAGCCAAATCTTTAGAATTAATATTTAATTTTTCTGTTTGTATACTACGAAAAGTATAAGATCCTCTGATATGTTTATCGCTAAACCATTTGGATCTTTAAAAGAATAAAATATTTATTAACCTTTATTTCATAAATATAATTAATTTTATTATTAATTTTCCAGATATATACCTTAAAATAGCTTTCGGTTTAGGAATATCATAAATATGTCCTAAGAACTTTTTCAATATAAAATAAAATTCATTTAATATATTTTCATTTGTTAATGTTTCTATATATTTTGCATTTGATCCTACAATCCATCCAGATAAAAGTCGAGGTTGATAATCAACAGTAAAAAATTTAAATACATCACAAAGCCAATATTTCTCCTGATATTGTAAAAAAATATTTATAATTTCTATATAGAGGCTTTTATTTAAAAAACAATTATATTTCTACATATATAAAAAGCATACTTTGCCATATTTTTCCAAAAAATCTTTCTTCTGATTTTCTGACCACATAAAACAAAAACCTCCACTATTTTTAGGCCACCAACTATGTGGAAATTCAATGAAAATCTTATTTGCTACTCCTATATCCAGTCCCTTAATAAATAATTATACATAAATTGAATTATTGTATAAATAATAAAATTAATAAATATAAATTATGTATTATAATAATAAATTATAAATATATAAATTATAAATATAAATTATGTATAATAATAATAAATTATAAATATATAAATTATAAATATAAATTATGTATTATAATAATAAATTATAAATATATAAATTATGTTCTAAATATAAAAACCTTGATTGCTTGAATTTTAGATTCAGGTAAAGGAGGATTAAATAATTGTAAGTATTGCTCTTTCAATACTCCTAATGATGGTGTAAAAATTATATGGTCAGCTTTAAATATTGATCCATCAGATGATATCACTTTTACATACTTTTTAGAACTATAGTTAATGAGTGAAATTTCTTTATTAAATAATATTTTTTTATTAACTGGAAGTTGGTACTTGTTATTAGGAAAACTTTTCTAAGAATATACATTAAAATTGTTGAAAACAGTATTTTATAAATATAATATTTTTTAAAATTAATTTACACATACAGTTAGTAAATCAAATAGTTTTGAATATCCACTAGTTTTCCAATTTAATAATGGATTTCCTTTGCATATCCAATAATCTTTTAATCTTGTAGCAGAAACATCAAACCATGAATTACTGCATTCAATAGAATTATGATAACTGTGTATCCAATTTAAAATTTGTTCTGATTTTTCCTTAGTAATTAATAAGTTATTTTTAATCTCTTTATAAAATCTATGAACAATTTATTTTATTGATTAAATATAGTTAACATTAGTATCAATACTAAGATCGTTACAAAATAATGAAAATAATGCTTTTTTATAATAATTTTATAATAAATTAACTTAATAGATAATAATTAAATTACTGTTTTGTAAAATAATCTCCATAAGATGTTTGAGGCTTATGAACAACTTTGCATGCATCATCAATTATTTTATAATAAATTCTTAAAATTTCTACAGTCTCTTGCTTTGAAAGTACCTCCCCAGTTGAATTAACAAAAATGTCTTTAGTACAATCTTGTATATTTTCAGAGAATTCTAATAAATTATGAGGAGATGCAAGATTATAAACAATATTTTGATCTTCTCCGTGACACCACTGTGCTCCTAAATCAATCACATTTTCAGCTAATAAAAATAAAAATACAAAAATATTATAAACTATATAAAAATATATACTTAGAACTTTTATTGATTTCTAAAAGTGACTAAAATATTTATTAAAATACTTGCCGAATTTTACAGTATGAATTCTACCACCAATTCGATTTTTTGCTTCTAAAATCAACAAGTTTTGAAAACCTTTGTCTAAAAGATGAGCAGCTGCTGCAATTCCCGCTGCACCTGCTCCAATAATTAATATTTTAGGATTTCTAGCCATTTTTAATAATTAATCACTTAATTTGTAACTCTTCTGCTAAGTGCAACGTATCAAAACATTTTTATTAAGTTTATGTCACGTTGTGTAAGAGAAAATAATGATATTCATAAAAAGATGTAATATTTTTTAATATTAATATTATATTTAGAATGTTATAAGTTATTTAATATTATTTAAATACATAGTAATTTTCATGTTTTAACGCTTACAGATATTCAGATAATATAGGTAAAATGTATTTTATAAATGATTTTTTATACAGAATCACTAGTGGCTATGGAGTCATAGAAACTGTAGGGCGAAATTATTCACGTTAGGTTAGGGAATCATTTTTACCGTGGCTTACGGTTTACGCAATGTTTATAATTTTACGGAAACATTACATGTTTTATTTAATAAGCGTTTCTAAATACAAAATTTATCAATTAAACATTTTTAAACATAAATTTACTATAACAAAATGGAATAAATATACTATGAAATTATAGAAAAAAGTAAATTTTTCTATATTTATAGAAAAAATTAATCTCTAGCATAACCTTTGCCAAGAATACAAGCACTTTAAAACCTAAGTCCAAAATTTCAATTGATAGCTAGTAAGGGTAGTAAATAATTATTAATTATAAACATGGAAGACCAAGCCTGTCCACGATGCAAGACAACAAAGTATCGAAATCCATCACTGACATTGATGGTAAATATTTGTGGCCACACACTCTGTGAAAGTTGTGTCGATTTACTTTTTTTGAAAGGTTTGTCACATTTATAAATATTTGCACATGCTCAAGTAACTTATGAATAAATTAAATGAATATTTCTATTTTTATTTATATTATGTATATTTGAAGGTTCTGGTTCATGCCCAGAATGTCAAACTGCATTAAGGAGGGTTAATTTTCGAGTTCAGTTATATGAGGATGCAACGATAGAAAAAGAAATAGATATTAGAAAAAGAATATTACGAGATTTTAATAAGAAAGAAGAAGATTTTGAAACTCAAAGAGAATATGATAATTATTTAGAAGAAATCGAAAATATTATTTATAATTTAGCTAATAATATTGAAGTTATTGAAACTAGCAGAAAGATTGAACAATATAAAAAAGATAACAAGGAACAAATACTTAAAAATAAATCGAAAATAGGTAAAAAAGAAAATGAACTTGAACAACTTCTTGAACTTGAGAAAATAGAACAAGAAGAAAAAAGACTAGAATTTGTAAAGCAGGAACTTGAATTACAGAAAAATAAAATTAGAGAAAAGGAAGCTCTCATTGATGAACTGATGTTTTCAGATGGAAATGCAAGAAATATAGTGCAGTCATTTGCTTCATCAATTCAAAATTCAAAAAATGAGATTAAGTTAGCCCCTAAGGCATCAGGTTTTAGTACAGGCATTAAATTTGGACAACAAAGTAGTTCAAATTTTTTACCAGTGCCTAAAATTGATGAAGGACCAACATATCATTACATTCCTATTATTCAGGAGATTGAAGGACCAATTCCTCCTGAATGGAGAGAACTTCAAACTGAAGGCTATATTTCTCATGTTCGCACTGAGAATGAAGCAGAAAGAGCTGGTGGATTTGAATCTAGTATTGCTTGTTTACGAGCTTTGCAAGAAGCAATGTCTGGCTTATATCATGATTCATCAAAATTACCACTGGAAATTTTATCATAATCATAAACACCTATTGAAAATTATTTTATAAATACTTCTAATTATTCATTAAAATATATTTATATTAATAACATATATGTAATAATAAAAAACATGTAAACAAATGAATGAGTCAAGAACACAATTTAATTAAAAAATTAAGATATTTATTGTTCATTGTACGATCACATTATTATTAAGAACTAATGAATGATGCTTACTATTATAATTGAAACAGAAATATTTGCATTAATATTATTTATTACTAAAATATATCAGGAGATAAATTTATAATTTTTCTTATAAGAAAATTTTCTATTACTGCTTTAGCTGAAAATGAAAATGTAAGATATAAAAGCTGATTTACCACTATATAACATTTTATTATTTACCAATATATAACATTATTACAAAAATTAATATAATACCTGTTAATGCATTTTTAAGAATAGCTGCTTTATATGCATTAATACCATGTACATTTGTAATTGTTATATCAGCTCCGCTTGTTAGAAGTTCATAACATACATGAGGATGGTCACCTTGTGCACCATAAATTAATGGTGTATTTCCCTCCTAAGTAAAATTATAATTTCTATTTTATTACTTAATTAAAAAATTTATAAAGTAAACATTTGCAAAGAGGATTATAAAATTATTATAATAAAAATAATATTCTAAAGTTCTTATTCCTTCTATTATTAATATTTCCTTATATTTTTAATTATTATTTAAAAGCTTAATAAATTGTACTTTTTCTATTCAAATTTAACGTACATCTTCACTTGCATTTGGATCAGCTCCATGATTCAATAACAATTTAACAAGATCATGGTGTCCATAAGCTGCAGCTAAATGTAAAGGTGACTGACCATGTGATCCTTTATAATTTTTATCTGCACCAGCATTTAACAACAGTCTTGCACTACTCAATTGACCATAACCAGCTGCCCACATAAGTCCAGTTAAACCACTTTCATCTGGAGTATCAACTGAACCTAAAATTAATTTAATTGATTGAATTAGTTTAAATTAAGTAAATTAAATTTTATTTTTTTAAATTAACTTATTTACCTTTATAAAAGAAAATTGGATATATTTATCCAAATTTCTTTGTTTTTTTATTAATTTTTATTATTATCTTTTAATAAAAGTTTTTACCTGGATAAATATTATCAACTGTAAGTTCACCCTGACCAGCTAAAGTGTAAAAAGTAATGTCACTTCCACCATAAGATAATGGTATTTCAGTTTGTGTATTACCTCTTTGTAAATTAGTTAATAATGTTGGAGGCTGTTAAAATAAGATAATATGTCAATTCTAATAAAATTTGCAATAAAAAAATAAAACAGTAACAACACATTTGGAAATTAATTAAATTTAAGCAAAAAAATTGTGAATTTTATTTTTATTAATTTATGACGTACATTCTATAAGATAAATTAAATACGTTTTGAAAAATAATTTAATTATACAAAAAGGTCAATAACTGTAGCTATTATATATTGGTTAAATTAGACTTAAAAAGTACAAACAAGGAAATATCTACTATTAACTTAGACTTCATCTTTCAGCACAATGTATAATATAATTATGAAATAGATATGTATAAGGGGAATACAGAAACAAACAGTAAAAAGTAAGTCTTTGTTTGAATCTTGATACCCACTGTGAAGGCTCAATTTAAAATTATGTAAAATAAAAAATATATGAATTATAACTGAAGTTATTTTATTTTAATTAAAAATAATCTAAGAAAACTAACTACACAAAATTTTTAAGAGTTTCAACTAATGTGTAAAACTTAATTAAAATAAAATCTTTGTTATATATAATTAAATAATAATTAATTAATTAAAGATAATCTTTGTTTTTTTATATATAGAAAAAATTACAAAAAAATATTATTAAATCAATAATTAATTAAATGGTTCTTTGTTTACTCAAAATTAAATTCAAGAATAATTCAATATTTTAATTTTTAATATTGTAATTTATTAATATATAAACGTTACAAAAACATTTCATATAAACAAATCAATTAAAAAAGCTTCCAAGTATTTATTATAATCAATACAATAATATATTTTGGATATAAAAATAAAAAAAAACATTATTTCTCTTAATATTAAAAAATTTTTATTTATTTTGTAAATACCTTTTTAATTACAAAATTTTCTTAAGATTGATATTTATTCCAAACATTTTAAGTATTATTGAAAAAAATCAATAAAATATAATATTTTTTTATTTTTCCTTAAATAAGCTTGTTATATTTAACAAATTCAGTTATCTTAAAAATCTTAACAACAATAATGCAGATTGCAAAAGTAATTTGAATACATCAACTTTTAAGTTTGATATAGTTTCTCTAAAATATTTTATAAATATTTCATGTTATATTGTTGCAAATTTACAGTAAACACTATGACTTTATTATAAAATGATGAATTATATTATAACTTGAAATTTGTTACATCAATTACATACTTTATAAGGTTGAAATGCACTTGTTCGAGTATCATCTTGCCAAGCTCCTGGTGCCCAATGTCGTTTTGCTTCAATTGGTTCTGATTTACAATTTGAAACATTAACATTTCCAGGTTTAAATATCAATGGTCGAGGTCTAATGCCAATTGGTGATTCTGCATTGTTATTAGATAAGATTCCTCTCTTAGTTTCATTAGGACTTGTAGGAAATTCATTAATAAATTCAAATTCTTCCTTCATTGTGTTTAAGATGATTCAATTTACTTTAGGGCACATCAATTATGGTTATATTTGCCAAAAAATTTAATGAGTTTATAACATTTTTATAAACATATGATGTTAAACGTAATTAAAATAATAATTTGTAATTTTAGCTGCCATATAAATATAGGTTATATTTTATTCTAGTCAATTAAATCACTACAAAAATAGATGCATATAATTATATATTTCAAATACACTGATCCATCTATCGGTGTACTTTTAAGTCATGAAAAAACAAAACACTAATGGAAAGACCTTTATCAATTTTTATATAATTTTTGAAAAATTAAAATGTGTGTTTCTAGTTATAGATTTTCTATCTTAATTTGCAGACATTATATTTAAGTATTTTTAAAATATTAATCGAAAACTAAATCGATTAAAAATATACAGACACATATGTTCTGCGCATGTGCAAAAATTGAACTTGAAAAGATTTAGTGTGATGTCACGAAAATTAGAAGCGATAATTTTATTGGGCTCGTTTGCCATCTATTTATATGTTTTAAGATCAGGTTGAGAAAGATTGATACGCTTAATGTTCGATTGCTCTTCGTTTCCTATTTATTCGTGTTAATCAGTTTCTTTACTTATGAATCAGTTACGATAAATGTAACATTATACTAACTTAGGAAATCAGATACTTTAATCTATTCTAAAGACTGTTTGTTGACTTATTATCCGTTGGGACTATGAGAAAAGAGAACGGTTCCTTACTCGTCCAAGCAGGCTGTTGTCACCACTTCAGAGTCGTATTGTATCAGGGTTATGAGATGAAGAGCCATGAGATGTATTCAGCTTCCTTTTAATTGGAATATTATTTAGAGATGCCTATTGAGTGAACTCCTGATAATTTTCTTTTTTTCAATCGTTATTATTAAATTATTTTGAGTTTACTGATAAAATATTTAAATTACTTTAAATTTATCCCAGGAATGTGGATTTTTTAAGGAAACTCATAAAACTTGGGATAACACGTTATTTAATTTATTTATTTAGCGGCAGCTTAATAATTATTTACAAGATATATATAGTTTAAACAAATAAACTTCATTTTGGCAAAAGTGACAAAAGTCATAGGTACACGTCTAAATCCAATGATTGAATCGCGATTATACGAAGTACTTATTACTTATTAATGTCTGACAAATAAATAATCCGAGGTATAACTCACCGATTTTAATGATATTGTGATATGTCGTAATATATCAAAAATATATATATCACAGATGTTCTTTTTTACATGATAACTTGGCTACTTTAGGAGTGAAAAGCACCCTTAAAATTTACCCTTAAAAATGTTTTTTTTAATTTCTTAAAAACGAATTAAAATTTTAGAATAAAACCAACGTCAATTTATTTAATTCGAAAAAACGCTTATATGGAAATTTCTTTTACTCCAAAGGGTTGCATACCTTATTTTTATAAGAGTAAATGTGACTTTTTCTATTTGTTTCTCCTGAAATGTTTTAATAAAATGTATCTCATAAAAAATCATTGTATAGTAAACAATCCTGAAATGTAAGCTATACGTATTTTTGAATTTTTGAAAAAAAATATTCAAAGAGGTAACAATCCCTAAGAAGATTTTCCTGATATGCATCTTAATAATTTTCTTAATTTTGAAACTTCTTGTAAAATCTGACAACAAATATATGAAATATGTTTTTACGTAATTATATGACCATGTGAGGGGTAACAACACACTTATAATTCACCTCTGAAAAATAATTTCTTTAATATTTCAAAAACAATTAATTTTTAAAAAATACACTTTTATGATAATCACTTTTATCTTTAGGGATTGTATCTCTCATTTTCCGGAAGTTTTGAAACAATAAATCTCTAAAATATTCAAAGGGGTAACTTAATCAAGGACTTCTAACATTTATCATACGCCAATTTTTTTCTTTGAAAAAGCGCTTTCGTGAAAATTATTTTTACACGAAGGGTCACGTACCTTACTTATTTATTTATTTTTTAATAAATCTGACTATTTTTTAATACAGGTAATCATCATATAAATAATATTGAATATTTATGCTAACTTATTGCGAAGATTTTGAAAATAAAATACTTAAAATTTATCCACAAAAACGTTTTTTATAACATTTTTTTACTTAGCAACATATTTCTTAAAATAATTCGCTTGTACATTAATTTTCTATGCTCCCAATGGCCGCATTGGAAGCTTATTTTTATAAGGCTCAGATTACGCATTTTTATAATGGTTTATAATATTAATAAATCTAAAATAATGTGTTTTTTTAGACATGGTTCCTTGCGAATTCTTTTTAAAATCACTTCTTTAATCTAGGGTGTCGCTTCTTGTATAACGGCAGGGTAACGTTCACTCCAAGAGTCTATTAATAAAATGCTGGATAAACCGTTATTCGGAAAATATACTTCTTTTAACCACATTTTGAAATGATCCAAAAATAAATAAAATTTAATATATCAAAATGTTATTTGTATCTTATCAGACAAATAGTTTTTTTCAATTATATGTAGTTAATTTTCTTGATTTAGAAGCTATAATATATACATTATAGGGTCCAATTAAGTCTCTTTCGATAATGAGTCCAAATTCACTACTTTTTTCTTTAAGAACTATAAAAACAAATTAAGAAAGTCTATCATTTCTTAATATTGGTGGTTCAATTGTATAACTATGAGTTGTAGAAGTCACCATGTGCACAAAATATTGAATTTGATTCTGTCTTTAAACTACTAATGTACGTCCAGAATGCATTTTTAATTCAAATTCTGAGCGTTATTTTTATTATAAATTTATTAATTTTTCTACTGACAATACTGTGAGCTGTTTTAAAATAATAGAACCAGATTAGATGCTTTAAAACGAAAATTTTAGTTTCCAATATATTTTTGTATATTTTTTCCAATGCCCATTTTTGTAAATCTTTGTCATGAACAGTATGACTAGCATCAATAGCATTCTTAAAATTTTCAAAACAAAAAATTCTTCCTATTTTCTATTTATAGGTTATTCTTTTATTTAATGTCCTTATCCTACGTTTTAATTGGATTACGGATTGAACTTTTCTTAAACGATTTTGAACTGTTTTTAATGGTAAATTTTTTGTCCAATTCTCCAGAATTTCACGTTTCGTTCTTTGTAGTCGTGATTTAGTTCTTCTGTAGCTTATATGCATTGTAAATTTTTATCAACTATCCTTATTTTACCATCGTCTTTTATAATTTTCACTTCAATATCTTTATACGGTTCTTGAAAATGTAATCTTTCATATCCAATCATTCATAGCATTTAATAGAATATTTTCTATACATATTTTTAAACTAATCTCTTGTGGCGTTTCTGGAGATTTTGGTAAATTCAATGCTTCGAATATTGTTAGAAGTAAATTTATTACGTTCATAGGGTTGATAATCATTTTGATAATGTTGATAATCATATCTGAAACATACATAGATGATCCAAAAATTTTGGATTTTATTTAATTATTTAATTAATTAGCATACATTAACTATCTTATACTAACTAAAAAAACTATGAATTTTTTGTTGGTGAAACTATAATAAAATTTTATTTCCCTGATCACTTGCAGACGCAAATTGAGAGACAAAATGTAACTACTTAAGCAATAACGATAGCACTGTGTTTTCGTTACTAAAATCTATTTCGTCACTTTGATGTAAACCTAGTGATCCTTGTAAGAAATAAATAATAAATACATTTTACTTTCCAGATTTAAAATCATCTTTATTTTACTATACGCCGCAACTAACCTGTCAACATACGAAAACGTGCTACCTGTAACTGAAATTCAATAATCAGTAATAATTTCAAATATCCCAACTATTCATCAATTCAAATTTATACTACTGGAAGTGGGCGGATGCTGAACTGAACGTAATATTAAAGTGAATTAATCAGGTACGTCAATTAAATGTATAAACACATAATGCTAAAAATGATGGTACTACAATACGCAAATTTGTAACGCAGCCATAATTAGAAATACAAGGCATCGCCGAAATTATGCATTTGGACAATCCAGGAGCCGCGAATAGTTATATGAAATGAATTACACGTTCGCGACATATTTGTTAAGTAATATAATACCGCGGGCTTTTCCTCCAATTTTTTCTTGCAGATTTTTATTAAAGTAAAGTCGTAAATTTCAATCGTATACTATTATTTACCCGATCTTTATATGACTCAAGACGGCGCTTTCCCATGAAATGGTGTGATAGTCAAATTCGGCTAGGATAATACATTACACGACATATAATTTATGAAAGCTATTTTTTTCATATATAATTAAGTAAAATGTATATTATTATATAAAATATTATATAAAAAATTTGTAGAACGTTACTAATATGTCCGTATAGTTATGCACATAGTTGATCGTCGCATTTAATTTAAATGAATTATTATACATCAATAATATTATTGCATAAAAATATTCTATTATATATCAAAATATATTGAAATTATTTTGGACTGTCCCTAAACCTGTGCTGAAACACATTTTAGTACACGTAAATAGACGAAGTTCGCCCCCTGACTCCCTGAAAGACCACATATGTTACATACATACACCCTACTGCTTGTATGTCGAAAAGCCGATATATATACAATTACCACGCACAGTACATGCTCTCTTCTCATACCAGTTTGAAATTAAATTAGAAATTTTTTCTAATATAATTGCGGAAAAGTCAAAACATCTAATGTAATATTTTTTTTATTATTTTATTATTGCGCATTATATAAAACATCTATTGCCGTATTTTATTTTCCTTAAGCACTTCCTTTAGATGCATTCTTAACATTAATATAATATTTTATAAAGATTAGGATCGTATTATATCCCTAGCTAGTACACTTAACTATATAGGCCAATAAGAGGTAATCGCGTAATGGACGTAATAGTATTTATTTTATTGTGCTGAAGGTTATAATTACCATTTATATGTGGTTTTATTTAATATGTAAGTATCCTATCCTATAGTATTAAGTTACGTAAGTTTATAGAATGCTCGCTTGTGATCATTAAATGTGTTGACACGAGTCGAAGGTTACAATGATCGCTTATACGTGTTATCAATGGTGATAAGTGCTATTTTTGTTCCAGATATACTGATATTGTGATTAATATTGTGACATCCCCGTAATTTTTCAACTTCATATTATTGACGCAATTTACTGAGTTATGAAATTTGACAATGACTACATCATGACATAAGATATTATCTAACATAATAATAATGAAATAAAGAAATAGAAAACGTCTCCGGTCACATTGCGCAATAAGTGTTAAGAAATATTAATGTACACATATGGAAGATACTGCGAAATACATCAAAGAACTGGATTATCGACGTTTATCTAAATAATCATGAAACTTATGTACAGGAAGCAGGCTAACATGTGCAGACAATAAAACGTCCTTCAACTCATTTTTATCATTTCACAAACTTTTATGGTAAATATAATACCAGCACTGTAAAGTCAACACGGATCGAGCCTTTTCCTAAAAATAATATTTAAAGAAGCTTATGTCAGACCGAATGTATAATATTTTTAATCGAAGCGAGAATTACTAAAAGATAATAAAATATACAAAGCTCATACTATCAAATACCGATACGTGTAAATGAGTTCAGCCTTCGAAACTCTAAAATCAAATTCTAAAACTTATGATTGTAACCATGCGCGGAATATCTAAAATCTTATTCTAAGAAAACACATGAGAACGATCGAACAAAGAATTACAACTAGAAGCGCATGCGAAGCCTCTTCTAAGAAAATATGTAATCGTTCCAAGAAATTATGTAATTTTAAACAAAGAAGCCACTGTAACACGAAACCCATACGAAAATGTAATCCAACTATAATCCCAAGTAATCTTTTTACACGAACCATTGTACAAAACGAAAATGCGTATCAAATAAACATCCTGTCAAAGATCAAACTGCGCTATATGAAAAAAAAAACTGCGCATTAAATAAACGGCGCCATATGCAACTACGTATCATATAAACACCGCCATACGAAATGAAACTGCACATCAAATAAACATTCCGTAAGAAATAAAACAACACTGAAAACAAACAGATTACGACCGACTAAAGCAGCAACAACACCAAAAGAATTTTAAAAACAGATGCCAGCAGCAAAAGTAGTATTTAGTTTCAATCGAGAAAATCATTAATATCAATCAGATTTAGAGTTTGCGGTCCTCGTCTTTTCGCAAGAACGAATTAAATTCATTTGAATTACATATTTAAAGTATTTGTATCGCCGCCTATTATATTTTATCTTTGAATAAATTTATATATTCCATTTAAATTTGAGTGTAAATTCAATATTTCCTTAAAAGAAGTCCAAGTCCAACCGTAAACAAATTATTATTAAATCGAATTTCCTGATTTCGCATTGATATTTATCAAGGGATTCTTTAGGGCTTTGACGAAAAAACTCCTGAAATGGTGACAGCGACAATCTCAAGTAACTTGGATAGAGTTATCCATTGCCCATACTGCTCTTCGGACATCAAGCTAGCTACGTAAAACCTTTTATTTCTAATATTAAATAACGAAATGGGAGTAACGGAACTAACCTATTATAAGGCATACTAGCCTTTCAGACCAACTGCAATAAAGTCATTCGAATAGAGTTGATTGAACTAATAAAAATTAATGCGTATAGAATTAGTGAGCCGTCACAACATACTTATTCCAACATGAGAATAGTCGTTATTTGATTTTTATTTTTTGTAATTAAGCAAAATTTGGTGCTAGATTTAATTCGTATTAATTTTCGTGCATGTGCAAAATTGTTTTTTACTATGATGCGGTGACTGAAGGAAATTTATATTCTTTATAATTTTATTTTATTATTATATTCTTTTAAATATTCATATGTTAAGGTAATGGAAGAAAAAAAGGTTCGTAACTCGATTTTTTTTTCGTGAAGATAATAGTTTATAATAACGTTATAGCAGGTATTTAGTTATATTGGTGATGAAAAGGGAGACGACTGATCCAACGTTAAAAAATTAGTTAAAGTTTAATTGTTACAAACTCATGATACGATATGGGACATCTTTTTGTTGCATACGTAATATTAATCTCATTATCATTGACTTTCGCAAACACGCGCGATATAAGCATTAAATTATATGTATAGTAACATGCACACTGCTATATAAGATGTTATATGAAGAAACAACAAAATCAAACCAATAATTCATTGAAAGCTTTTAACTTATCAAGCATATTATCGTATAAAGTACTAAAAATAAAACCTGTTAAATAAAGAAAGACAAATATTTTAATAAATAAAAAATATATTTTACAATAGTAGAATATAACATTTTTATAAAAGTTAAAATTGTTTCTATTACAGTTCTCAATCAAATCCAAATAAAATAGAATTTATTTCGTATGATTTTACAAGTTTCAATAATTAATATATATATAAATTTATTATAAAATCATAAATACGGAAATTTGAAATAAAAGCATATTTTTATAAACTTACTTATTTGACAAATCAACAAATAATAAACAGAAAATAATAGAAAAAATAATAATTTTTTCAGAAAGAGAAAAATATGATGATTAAATATAAGGAGGTAAAGAAGTATAATAATCTAATTTTTCAGGAAGCTTATATTATATATGAAATATATTTTTATAAATTTAGCAACATATAACGGTCCTATATAAGTTTAATTCTTAAAATTTTATAAAAATATTATTGTTATTATTAAAATAAAACTCATAAAAATACTAATGCCAAGCATACTTGAAATAACATGGTTAAAACGTTTATTTTTTACACATGACTAATAAAACACGATATAGTGTTTTTCGTTTATTTTCTAATTTGAAATTTAAAATTTACTATGTACTTATTATCTGTGTAATGCAAATTAATGTTTACATTTTATAATAAATGTTTAAAAATATACGTAGGTAAAAATAATGTAGCGATTATTTTAAGTTAAAAAATTGCTTCCTTGTTTATAATCTATAATTATAATTAAAAAATAACAATTTGCATTACTTTTAAAATAAAACAAAAACTTAAAAATATTTTATACTTGACAATATTTGTAATATTCATTTTAAATTAGTGAAGATGTGACTATTTAAATGATGCGTTGACCATGTAATATTGTCTTTTATGACAACTTTTTCAATGATTGGTATTTTTATAGCATTTTTTTACAAATATTCTGCAATTTTAAATACTACTTAATAATCTTTTAATTAAAAATAAAACAATAATTTTCGATAATCGAATTATACAATTTGTTAATAAGCAAAAATCTATTTGTGACTTTTAATACACATGGCCGTAGTTTCATGTTAGTTAATTGTTATATAATATATATAATTAAATTAATTTTTAAAAGATTTTAGCTTGTATAGAACTATTTTTCAATTTTTCGTAATTTATAAATAAATATATAACTATAGAACAAAAAAGTCGGTCGCGAACTCACAAGTAAGTGTATGTATTATACTGTGTTTACAGACAAGCAGCAAAGCCAAGGCGAAAGTGTGTCTGTGCATGTACAAGAGACGCTACACGACAACAAGTATATTCAAGAACAATAACAGTGAGTGTATTGTGAGTAACGCGTACGCGGCATAGCGTCGACTGCAAGTATACGATGCGTGAGTGAGAGAGCGCGAGTATATCCCGTATTAAGAGCACGCTGCGTAGTGGATGAGTGAGAGAGCGCGAGAATATTCCATAGTGGGAAGACACTGTATATTGCGTTAGTGAGAGAGAATATATCCCGTAGAGTGAGGACTCTATGTAATGCGTGAATAAGAGAAAGCGAGTATATCCCATAGTAGGAAGTCAATGAGTACAGCGTGATTGATGCAGTAGCCAGTAAAATGCTAGGCCCTACGCAAGCAAGTTTCACGCGTTTGCACCACTGCACCGTTGTTTCTTCGCTGCTAGCCCTTGCCCACGGATTTTGAGAGCAAAGGCTAAGCGGAGCCACCCTTCCACGAAACCCCGCGAGTGTGTGAAAGCATGCCTCATCCGCTCAGGGTGTAATCTTTCAAATAATTCCGAAGAGAAAGCGACGTCGCTTAACTCTCTACCGCTATGACTCGCCCGTAGTGTCATCCGTTATCGTAACTCGCCCGTAGAATTATCTATCGCCGCTGAAAAAACTCGCAATAAAACTATATGTAAAACCGTCACGGTAATACATCAACCGCCGCCGTAGTCCGTAAGAAAAGCCGCGAAATTCACTGTTAAAATAGAATTATAACTACGAAAACCGCCGACATATATTGTTAAAACGTTATGAATAAATTATTTTATTATAAAACACGTCATCGTTATTCGCTCTGTCTCCTCACGCCTCCTGCTCTTAATACGAATCCGGTCCGACATGAAACCATCTGGGTCGGGATAGCCAGGAAGCGCCAAGAATCGAGCCGCCACCGCTACCGCCACAATAAGGAAAAAGATAAAACCATCGCTTGGCGTCCGCGTGAGGGACGCAGAAATCAAGACAAAGTAAAAATCGATAAATAGCGCCCGAACAGGGACTCGAAATGGACGTAAAAATCGTTACACTTACAATTGATTATCGTGAAAGTCTTTAATATTTATTTGTCCTTTGTATGCATATACATTTAATTTAAATATACTACTTTCTTTCTGTAAAATACATATTCCTTTGTTTAAAATAGAGTAAATTTGTAATAACATTCTTATTTCTGAAAGTTTTGTATTTGCGCTTGAATTGTAATATAACTATATTAGAGTTAATAATTACAATTTATTAGGGTCTACTGGATTCAATTATTTTTATTCAAAATAGTCTTCACTATGCATGTAACAAAGAAATGTTTCATATCGCATGATAAAAATTTTCAGAGTTTCCCAAAATCTTGACTTGTGGAGTATACATAGAAGAAAGAATATGTAAAAATTAAAGAGAAATTAAAAAGAGAAATTAATTATTTGTGAAAATAGATACTAAAAAAGAATTTTCTCTAAAATTCATATTATCTCCAATATTTTGTCTAATATTCATTTTTTATAAAAAGAATATTTTATTTTATTAGTTTAAAAATAATTTAAACATCTCAAATGATATTAAATATTATTGTTGGCTTAATGGAAAATTTCTTTTCATTTCTTTTTTTCAATTAACGATTTAATGTATTCTTTTATTTTTTACTATTAACAATTACAGTTTATTTAATTCAATATAACGTATAATAATTTAAATGTTGATACTATTGGCAGAAAACAAATAAGCAAAAACAACCCACTTCTTTTTTATTCTTCTATCGAAACTGTTGGCTCCTTGCTCTTCCAACCACAATAGCATGAGTTAGCTAGGATTCTGTTGTGGGCAGAGGGATGAATCACACTGTCAAAAAAGAGATTTCTAAATTCATCTATCTTCGAATTTTTGGGGTTATAACTCCTGATTGGCATAAGTAGAAGAACAGAACTATAGTGGAAACAAGCTTTCATTTTGGAACAAAGAATATATTAAATGTAAAAAATCATGAAATGTAAGGCCGCATAATAAACAACAATAGAAGCTTTGTCTAAAAGTCACTGCCTTATTAATAAAAAAACACGAACTTGAATAACGTGAACCTAATTAATGCAAGATTTCATACAATTATATGCAAGTAATGTCAATTCTTTTCCAGTTCAATTTTTTACCAGTACACTTAAATCAACTAACTTTTTTTTAGAAATAAGGCTACATTGAAGTGAATAGGATTAAAGCAATGTAGAGATATGCTAAAATGGACGAAATGCGACAAAACATTCATCTCGAAAACATATTAAATGTGGTAAAGAGCGTTGCCAAGGGGCAGATGTAGTGCTGTAGTTCAAATTAAGTGGATTGAGCACAGAGAAGACTGTTGTCAAGGTCTATCAAGAAATCGTTTTCTTTGTGATTTTAGGAGAAAAACAACCTGAGTCATTGTTATCGCGTCATTTTATTTTATGTAGGAGAGGAATTTTGTATGGTTGCACTTTAGACCAAAGGTTGTGTATGCTGCGGTAGTTTAAAGCCTAAATATAGGGCAATGTTCCCCCGTACATGCCACAACTCGAAGCTAATTAGGTAGTTTGGGAGACACACAAAGTTCCGTAGGATGCAAAATCAACAATAATTCGTCTCTCTACTCTTATGTTCCCATGTAATCATTTATCTACTTCACGCTCTTTCTTTCGCTTACATGAACTCTGATTATTCTAATACCGTTTTCTCACTGTCTCTCTCTATCACTTGTAAGCATGCTTAACATTATTTTCTACTTTAGCGCGTTTTCGTGTAACACGTTATAAGATTAAAAATTATGAATTATTACTGAAAATTACGTAATGTAATAACTAAGTTAATAAGCAAATTACTATTGTTATATTGCCATGATTTCAATAATTGAAATTATTTTCTTAAACGCATTAAAATGTATTATTATTTTATTATAGTATTATTATATTTATTTAAATTAAGTAATGGTAACAATTTTATTGTCCCTTCAAAGAAGATTGTTCCTAGACAATATTAAAATTGAAATATTGTAGCGGTCTTTCTGAAGTGGAGAATGCTTAGACAAGAATGATTACTTACGTCATGGACATTCATTGTGATCATCAATAAGTTACTTGTATTGTGGATAATTAGGCTGAATTATTCCTAAATGATAAAAAACCTCACGTATATAGTTCTACCAGCGAAGGAATACTTCGGAGGTATTCGTTTTGCAATAATTAGAGCAGAATTTCAAAAGCCTCTGATCATAACTAAACACCAGGTGAATTTCTCCAATCTTTATAATGTCATTGATAATTTCTTGATGGCGTTGTGTACAATTAAATTGTGAAATTGATTAAAATTAAATTAAAAATTTGTGCTATCTATTTCTCTGGTTTTTAATATAAAATAAAGTGCAACCAGTAATCATTGTTTAAAATTATTAGTGAATTTTAGACACTTAGCAGCTTTAAACAAGTAGCGTTTAAAAATGTTATATAATATTTCTATTAATCTAATTTTTTTTTAATTCATGAAATAGTGAATTAAAAATTAATTAATTAATTAATTTTTAATTAATTAATTAATTAATTAATTAATTAATTACGTGATTTTACAAATTAATTTATAATGTAGTTAGTGAAAAATAATTGAATTGATTAATATATTGATTTAAATATAATTACATAAGTAAGATTATTATTATATTTACAGAAAAATTGAAATAGAAGTTTCGTAATATTAAATATTCATTTTGTAAACTTTATTATCATTCACAATTTCAACGAAAAATGTTTTTCTATTGTTTATTTCAAATGTATAAATTGTAAAGGAAACTGTATTTTATAAAATTTGATATTTATACTGTTTATATAAAATATTAAATAAGTATTATACTAGATTATTATTGGGTTAGATTTTTCCATATTTTATTGTAGTTAGTATTTAACATAACCATTATTTTCAATATTTTATGTTTTAAATATTGTATGGTATATAAACAGGTAGTAAAAGAATTATATATATTAAATAAGGTAAAGAAAACAACCGATTATATGTATCTATAAATTATTAAGAAGATATTTTAACTTTATCTAAATTACATAAAGTTAAATCGATTTTTCCTACAAATTCTTTTAAAGGCGTTTACTTAAATAAATTTACATAATTACTATTCTCTGATCGTTGCAGATGTAATGGTCATCGTGAGTATTTTTTACTCTCTTGCTACATCTGTCTTTGTCATTCTTGTCATTCTTGTCTCTTATATTCCTCTTTGTCTTTTTTTCATAAATTCTAACTAGTTTGACAAATTCTGCTAAGTAACTGAAGCAGTTTTTACATAATTTGCTAATAATATCTTGTAACTTTTATTATAATTACAAACCAGTGTAAATAAAATAAAATTTAATCAATTTTGTGTCGATATTTGGAGCAATTTAAAAAGCTAACATTTTATACTAAATATAAAATATTTTACCAATAAAAATATTTTGGTATATTTTCTAAAAATTGTTATGTATACAGTTACAATATATTGTCACAATTCTTTTTCATATTTAGATGATATTTTCTTATGCGACATTTTACGGAGCTTGCCATATATCTTCGATAAGGACTTTGTATGACCTCACAGTGTATAAGATCTTTCCAAGGAAGAGGTTGACAACATTTAAAAAAGCCTGCACTTAAGGTTTATGTACTAATACTAAAGTTTATAACTATGCTTTTTCTCAAATAATAGATGATATCCTTACCAGCGCTGGATTCGTAAATTTACGAAATTGAAGAAAATAATAACTGCTTGTAGAAGACCAGCTGTTAAATAAAAGAATATAAATAAAAGAATAAAGATAGGTGTACTTATAACAATTTTAAGCACTGTTACATTTTAAAAAATGTCCTTTTCAATGCTCCAAACAAAATAAATATTTAAAAATTTTTTTATATATAAATAAAATATTGAAAAATAATTATAATAAAAATAAGCCAATAAATAATTATAGTAACATTTGTTTATCAGTCTTACCTTCTCTCGCTGTTTTTCGACATCGACATCGGCGTCAAATTAGCAAAATTTTGTCGATATTGCATTTTTGTTTTTATTTCTGGAGCTTTTATTTGCTATATAGTTCGAGATCGAACCAAATTTAATTCGAAAGAAAAATAGAAAACGGAGAAATGAGTATACTGCGTTTTTTTTTTAAATTTAAAACCAAAAAATTAATTTATTCGCCTAAGTTTAAAAGTATCACGAACTGTACATATCTTAAAGTTAATTTATATGGTGAATTTCATACATCTATAGTTATTTGACATTTTTAAATTTTTGTGAATTTATACGTTTCTAATGGCATGAAACTGTCAGGTTTTAACATACGTCCCGTGATAGTTCGTATAATGGAGGCATATAGACATATTTAGGTGAAATATAGGCATATTTCACGAAAAAGTCCGGTAGTTTTCATCTCCATTGTCGTGAGAAAGTAGAACTGTAAGATCATACCTAAGTCCTTGGGTGAGGTATAAAACATGGTTAATCAATTAGGCGGTTTGTCGACGAAAAAGAAATTACGATCTAAAAAACTACATTGATAGGATGACTGCCTGAAAGTAGCCTGAGATGAGCGAGCGGAATGCTAGCCTTATGGTTTGTCAGACTCGAGGATGCACTTAACACCGTAAAGTCGAAAGATTGTACAGGCTTTTCAGAACGCTTAGAGACTGTACTTGAGCGGCAAGATTACTACCCGATAACTGTCTCGAACTGAGTCTTTTTTCCCATTTTATATCTTCTAGAAGGGTTTCTCCATTTGTACTTTCACAGACTTTGTCCTTGTCCAATTTTTTGAACAATATATATTTATATATCTGTATAATTGTTCTAATGAAGGACAATTTTTAATTTCAAAATTAATAATATTTTTTATAATTGTCTTTAATCATATGTTACGTCCGTGATGCGTTTGTCTCTTTTCGATCTAAACTCTAGGCTATTAGCTAAGGATGGGTATTTGCTAATATTGTAGATTAAAATAAAAAATATATATATTTCTATTAATTTGCAAAATCTAATATTAAAATCAAACTTATTAAATGGAAAGAGAATACAATTACAGAATCAAACATTAAAATAAGGCTCACAGCATGTATATTGGAAGGATGAAAAATTGAAGGAAATTCCTTTGAAATAATTACTATATTTTTACGTATAAAAAAATTGATTTACTTATTTGTTAATATCAAATGTTTGATGACAAGTGTCTGATCACCAAATTTGATCCTTTTTATACAATTTTTTAAGTATAAGCGGTATAAGAAAAGGGGTTATTTCTGTAGAAATTTTCCAGAAAATTCTATCCATCTTCTTAATTCTATACATCTTCTTGATCTTATTACACAACATTGATTATACGCTAATAAACAAATATAACTTGGTTCACATATTAATATATTCATTTTATTAATAATAGTATGGACACAGAAATTCCTTTCCGTAATATATTCGAGGAACTAAAAAATTATTGTACAGTTCAGCAAGAGAAAAAAATTTGGCCGACACGACTTTGGGAAGCAAGAAAAGACATACACAGAGCATGAGGCCGGCTTGGGCAGTTGTGCGCTTCTGAACCAGCCCGAGCGCTGAGCGTATGAATGCGAATGAGAGAGTGCCAAACGTACGTCTGCAAACGTGAAAGCATGAGCACGCATAAAGGACTCGTGACTGACTGACCGATTTGGTATCCAAAACGAATGAAGTGCACGATTATAAAATTACCATGCACACCGCATTTATATTAGCGGTTGCCTCCTAGTAACCACCAAAACCACCCAATTATACTCATAGCCTGAATCCAGCGACTCTCGTAATTTGCATTACCGTTTCCATCTTTCACAGAGTAACGAGGTTCTAGCTCTCGATTTTCGGGAAACAACGGTTTGCTGTACATATTCCAATTTACGAAAAGCGATAATTCGCGCGTTTTTTCCCTGAGTGACAAAGTTTGCGCATACGTCAACCTCGAACGTATACGTAGGACCGCGAAAGATTGGAACATTTATCGAAAAGTGTTTGTTTACATATATAAAATTTCTGAATAGAATGTAATATTTAAATAGCGTGTGGTATATGTGTCCTTGTTTTTGGTATTTTAAACTTAAAATATTTATCTCGAATAAGCGTGAGAAAGAAAAAAAATTAAAATTTCTCAAAGCCTTTAACAAAAATATTACGTGTATCATCTAAAACGCTGAAAATTATTTCATTAATTTTTTCATTCAGTTCAAGACTTGAACTCCAATGAATACTATGATATTTCAACTCTAAACATCGATTCATACGTTGCTCCGTCTTAAAAAAGCTCATTCTTTTGTGTAGTAGCCTAAATAATTATTATTTAACTTATATAAGTTAATTTACTAAATTACATATTATATATGTAACTATATAATACATTTGGTATTATATAATTTACATAATCTTTATATAATTGACAATTCTAATTAATCTAAATACCAAAAACAAAAATTAAAAAAGTTCAGTTTTAATTTAATTCTATTAACTACATTTAACTTAAGAATACAAAACATTCCGTTGCAAATCTTGTTCAAACGAAGAAATAGCTAATTCTTTAAAAATAAACCGATTGGAAGAATTATTCTAACCCTTGATAAACCTTCCTCTAATTTAAAGTTTAAAAATACACATATTTCTATTTTACCATTATTACTTATTCCTTCATTTATCACTTATTGATTATTATAACTCCCTCTTATAATTAATTAATCTTTTTACACATGCCATTTGTGCATTTCTCACTTTTCACCACCTTTTACTACTTCAGCTGCTACTATTGAATACTATATCACTCTTCCACAGACTTTAGGATTTAAGATATTTCTACGCCCCTTTTTCGGTTACAATATAAGGAACTCTAGACTTAGAAATTATATCAGCTATTTCAGTCTATTTTAAGGCTTTAAATGTTAGCAAATATATCATAAATTGCAAACATGCACTCTGTCGATTATACTAACTGTAGTATTGTACTAACATAGTTAAAATACTAGGTAATGCAAGTAATACTACAAGGCATAATATTACTATTAATATTATACGATGGCGTAATCTCATAGCCTTTATTCTAGAGAGTATTAGCAAAAATTTATTAAATAATATTTTAAATAATCGTATATTTCAGATAACTCATTATCATTTAAAAGTATTTAATATCAATTAAAGTGATATTTAAAGAAAGGCTTGAACCTTTTCATCTTGATAATGGTAAAAAACAGGCAGATAGAACGAAATGGGATGGTATTCAATCTGCATTTAAGAAACATTTTGTCCCCGACTGATTAACAATCTTATACATATGAATATATCCTAATTTTTTATCAATGCATTTAAAATGTTTAAGTCGCAAATTAATTTATCTCTGAATCGGTATATACAATTAATATAAATATAATATTAGCTGTTGAGTACATATAAGAATAATGAAAAAATTGTTGAAATAAAATATTTTAAATAGAAAAATTGTTCAAAAATCTCAGTACATAATGATGGTAATATTAATTAAAATTATTTTAGGTGTTATACCAGTTATTTTTTATAATTTGATCGATTATGATCCATATTTATCTATTAAATAAGTTGATGTGTAATTCACAGAACATATTTTAACTCTTTTACAAATGGAGGTTAAGTTTCTTTCATTTACAAAAAATATTGGAGGTTGTAATACTAATTTTAAATTTATTGTTTCTTGCCATTTTTTATCTAATTTTCTGATAAACTAACATCTTAATTTAACAAATTTAATTAAAATGAATTAAAAATAAATAAGAAATAATTATGTTTTCAAACAAATAATCTTATTCAAGAGGAAAGATATGTTTCATTGTATGATAGTTCAAACTCAACTACTTTATATAATAAAGAACAGTCTCATAATAGTTTGAATCATAGTGAAATAAATGACGATGATTCTATACATTCTATAAATGTGAGAAATACATTTAATATGAAGCTCTTGGATAATACTCTGATTTACGCTTAAAGAATGATGTATTTCTCTTAGCTGATGTTTAAACATTTTAGAGATAATAAAAATGAGGCCTAAAAAATTTAGGCTTCACTCAGCTCACTACTACAATGCTCCTGGTTTTACATGGGACGCAATACTGACGTTTTCTTAAATCTAATTAGAATTGATATAGATATGATATTATTTATTGAACATGGCATTAGAATATGTACAAGTCAAGTAGTAATCAATACGTGAAAGCAAATAATCCCTCATAGAAGAGAATTATAAATCTCATAAAGAAAAAATATCTTTTATATTATGATAGTAATAACCTTTGTGAATGACGCAATCATTCTTTACGTTGTTTAAAATGATATAAAAACATTGAGACCTACTCATGTTTTAATATATTAAATAACAGTTTGATAGGTTACAATCTAGAAGTGGCTCTAAAGTATCTATAAGACAATCATGATGAATATAAAGATCTACCATTTTGTGCATAACACTTAAATCCGCCGAAATGTAAGCAGTAGAAGTTGATTTTAATTTTATTCTACAAAGAGCGTTATATAGTATATAATATATGCTAAAGTAAGCACTTGTATATGTACGTTGTCCAAAAAAAGCTTATAGAGTACTTCAAAATAAAAAAACCATTCTTAAAGGATTATATAAATTTTAATAGTGAAAAACGGAGAAATATGAATTTCAGAAAATGCTTTACAAGCTTTTTAATGTTGATGTGTATAGTACAATTATAGAAATTAAACGTAAACGCGTCAATGTTAAAATTATTAATAAATAGAGTATGCGTTATGGAGCAAACATTTTTATTGCTAAACGAAATTTTTATAGCTATTCAATATTCATTGAAAATCTTATTTTTTTGGAAGTTTTAAAACTGCAATAAATATTACAGAATGCATTTAGTAGGTGAATATTGTAAACTATTATATACAAATATCAATAGTCTTATATATGAAATTAGTAATATTGATATTTATAAAATTATTAAAAATAATCATAACGAGTTTACATCAGATGATCTTAAGAAAAATCAGTTTAATATAAGGAAAGTAATTAAAAAGATTTTCGGTCTTATGAAAGATGAATGTAATGAAAATATTATAATTGAGTTTATAGATTTTCAACGAAAATCCCAATTTCGTGCAAAATAACTCGAGAAAATAAAACGAGAAAAGAAAATGCGACTCGAACATGAAGTGAGCGACTCTAAGTTCAAAAATATGAGGGCGCGCAGCACAGAGCGAGGGAGAAAGAATGTACGAATAAGTGAGTGAAAGAATGAGCGCTTAG
The DNA here is from genome assembly GCA_018907045.1 of Wiebesia pumilae. Classification (NCBI taxonomy): domain Eukaryota; kingdom Metazoa; phylum Arthropoda; class Insecta; order Hymenoptera; family Agaonidae; genus Wiebesia; species Wiebesia pumilae. Next base: position 450,967 of record JACCHZ010000140.1, on the reverse strand, counting down.
GAGAGCGTATCTACGCACTGAGGCTAGTCGAGCGCTCACCTCAGCGTAACGCCTTCACCAACGAATTCGCGCTGCCTCCTGTAAGGAGTAGAAACTAATCTTCTCCTGCTAGACGGTGAGGGGAAAAGCGAAGGAGGGATAGCCTCCTTCACTATGTAAAAAAGCGAGAAAGGAGAATGAAAGAAATGGAACGAGAGATGATACAAGAAGTGTCACAGAGCACGCAATAAATTAATAAAGTAGTAAAGTATCGCCGGAGTCGGAGCAAAAGAGAACTAGTAAAAATATATTGGGTAAGTTTCTTACTGATCCGAGAGTGACGCAATTCACGCTGTCTCTTCTTGGTGGATGCGAATTGCTACGCTATTCCTATCGCTTCGAGAGTGACGCGATTCGCGCTCTCTCACCCTGGGCGGATGTGATTCGCTACACCATCTCTACCGATCCGAGAGTGACGCGGTTTGCGCACTCTCCTCCAGGACATAAGCGGTTTGTTACGCTACCATAACTGTTCCAGGAGTGACGCGGTTCGCGCTTTCATCCTGGTTATCCAGAAGAATAGTAATAATCCAAGCTCCGTGTATGTGTGTGAGTGTACATGCGCAGATACAGATAGAATAGATTATTGCGTTGTAATCAACCAATGTAACATGTCTTATAAAGTCAAACCGAATAACGAAACTCCAATAAAGCGATTAACTTTTTTATTATTGATTCTAGTATTATTTTTTTGTCGAATCTTTCTGAAATCCGCTCCCTTTCCACCTTAACGAACCCTGACCGACGAGTTGTCTCGGCTATATAATAGGCATAAGGTGTGGATGAAAAGACGCCATGGAGGTCTCACCAGGCTTTCAACACACAACAGAAGCTGAAGGAAGCGAACCAGAATCACTACGAGAATAATAACCAAAACGGTCATAGATTAAAAAAGTAACATGTCTAGTTTAATGATAAATAATGAAAAAGTGATATAATTATATTATATTAAATATAATTATATTTATTAATTTTATAACATAGCTTTTGGCAAAAGACTAATGCACGTGATAATATTAGATCACAACTACACGTATCTTTAACTAAAAAGCAGAATAAAATAGCACTAAGTACCTATGACGATAAACGCCAACTACAACCTAAAAAAACAGATTTATTACCATGGGAACACTACAATATTATTCAGAGGAATTCTTCGAGGATTATAAAAAGGTAAATAATGTATTCATGGAGAGAGTAAAGAAAGTATATGGGAACCAACAAACCACTGGAAAAGAGACTGTAACAGAGGATTTTTCTAATGTCGTGCGGAGTTGACTATGGTGGTAAAATCAGTGAAATAGAAACTTCTACGTAAGCGGATGTTTGAACACAATAAGGAGTCACTTATTTGAACATTTAGCACAGAAAAAGTAGCGAAAAGAAAGTTAAAAAGGTAATAGAGCTATATTTGTAAAAATATAAGAAATTATATCTATTAATTTAATCATTTTTAATATGAAAATGTTAATTAACTATTTTATTTTTCAGATGGATTGAACAATGCTCAACAGAATGTGATGTGGCACTTCTCAAAGGTTTTTACATTTTGACATGTATTTCGAAAATTTCGAAGAAATCTGCTTGCTATATTTTATTGTGATGTCAGCCTTTAATTTTTGACATTTATAATTTCAAAGAATTGATTTATGAAACCTCTCAACAACTTTTTTTTTATTCATTTTATTTTCTTTGTTTAGCTCATCCTACTAAATTTAAATTCTTGTTTTTGTTGTATTTTTTAAATATTACTACTAAATGTTTCTTCAATTTATTTAATGCTTTTGCAGAAATTTTTCATAGTATTGTATATTTTTTCTTTTATATTTTTCTTCAAGTTACTGACTAATAGTAACGAATTTTTTTTAATTTCTAGATTATTATCTCGTATTCTTTCAAATAATTTTAAATCAGTCTGATCAAAGCTTTTTATCCTATCTAAAATAACTATTATTTTACGCACTTCTATATGAAGTATACGATTGTAACTAAATAAATTCACTGCATTATTTATTTTTTTGGGTGCTACAAATTTTTTTCTAGATCATCTTATTCATCACGTGTTACTTTAAATCCAAGACCTGGTGTCCCTCGATGATCTGTAGATTTGCCTATTTGACGACTAAATATATCGATGTTCATTTTAAAGTTAATTAAAATTGGTATTTGAATGTAATTTATATAACCATCTTCATGGAGCTCTTTCAAAATGGCATGAATTTTCTTTATATGACTTTGGTTTTCAAAAGATTTTTTGGTAATAAGCAATCGAAGACAATAAACCAAATCATTTGGACCATTCCAATACGTAAAATCTAAAAACAATCTAGATATTTTATATTTTGGTAAAATTTTTTTCATCCTTTAAAAATCTCGAAGTGATAAAATTTATGAATTTTTTAGTTATAAGTGTATTAATGGATTTATTTTCATTAAATTTTTTCTTATAAGTACTTGTTTCTTCGAGGATATTATAATAATTATCTAAATCATCTAAAGTGATCATTAGACACTTTTCTAAAAAGTAATTCTAATGGATCTTTAATTTAAGGGTACCTTTTTCAACTTATATAAATAAACTCATTTCTAAAGTTTAGAGGTACAATTCTTTTTTGATGCATTAATACATATTTATCTAAAAGTTTAATGTATTTGCATTTCATTATCTTTCATAAAGAAGCATATTCTTTATGAAACGTATCATTATCATTTTAAAACTTCCAAGTTTTATCAAATATTAAAGATTCATTGGGCTTGATTGCTCCATTTTTTAATATCTTTGACGGATTTTCTTGTTTAATATTCAGCTTTATAAGTTGGACTATACTTGCTATTTCTTCAAATAACTCAGTTATTGGTTTGAAAATTAATTAATTAACTGGCTCCATCATAACATAAAATTTTTTATTTATATCAAATTATATTTTGTACTTTAGTAAACTGTTCAAGTATATATTTATTGTGCTGGTAGTCAACTATGTTCAAGCTTCTGATTTGCAAAATAAACTGTCTACTTATACTCTGTGTTATATTTATAGAAAAACAATCAAGACCCTTTCTATACCTATTATCATTTATTAATCGATATCGATTACAATAAAACCATGTTTATAATTGTTCAAAAATTTTGTGCATACGACGAATCCATTTTGCATTATGAAATTCATGCATATTAGCCGTATATTACACACACTTTTAACAACAGCGATGAGATTTATATATTTATTTAAAATCAAGATGTATCTTTTATACCATCATGTAATTAACTACATATATATGGTTGACTTACAATACTTATAAAAGCAGTATTAACAGATATAAAATTAGTCAATAATGCTATCTGTTATTTGTTTGATTATATAAAAAATGAAATTAATGGAGGATATACAAAAAAAAATGTAGCTTTGAGAAGTGAAGAGTTAAGTTTCCCTCATTTAAACTAAAAAACTATTAATTTGAAAGATTACAACCCGAATAACTGTATGAATTTTTATAACCACACAAATACATACTTTATTTTCTATTTATATTCTATGAACAGTACAGTGTAATATGTTGTAAATATTTTTATTAAGAATTATTATATTTGGTTTTCAAATTTTTATTAAGCTTTCAGTTATATAAACAGTTTCTTAAACTAGTTATTTATTCTTCTTTCTATTAAGGGTAAAAAAATTTAATATAATAAGGTTAGCTTAATTATTACTAAAATACTGAATTAAATATTAAAAAAAAGATTAATAATTACTAATTTTTATTAATATTCCTAATAATTATTGTAACAGAAAATAATTAAAATTTAGTTGTACCGCATATCTGACTGTTATTTCGTAATTTTATTAACATAATTTTTTTCTTCGTTTGCAGAATCTCGTGTGTATTTCCTTTTACAGTTTTAAATTTTTCATTTATGGGTACTAAATTTGATTCTATTATAATTACTTCGTACTCGATTACAAAATTAGTCAGGTCTTACTTATGCATAGATAGTTTGCTGGATGTTCTTAAACATATTCTTTCTTAAATCCGTCAGCTGTTGAAGCTTACTCACGACTATCTGGGAACTCTTGAATTATAAAATTTCTTATGATTGTACAGAAATTACAATTGCTTTTTTTTTTTCATCAAAAATTGGTTCAATAAAAACTGCATTTCGCAATTAATTAATATTAATTCATTAATAGGCCTAGTTTTTATTCCGTAAACGAAGTTTATACGAGTATTTCTTCATTACAGATAGAGGAAAATTCCAAGAAAGCAAAAAGAAATTCTCTATTTTTATATATATTGATAGTACACTTCTTATAATAACTATAATAACCTAGATTGTGTGCAAAATAAATTTACAACTCTACCGAGAAAAAAATATTAAATAATATATTAAATAATAAAGAGAAAAATCTCTTATCAGAGGCGCGAATTCATTTCGCAACTTGTTTTCGGAGAAACGACGATTTATTATTGTTTGTACGCTTGACTTCAGGAACAAAATAGATGTACTGCCTTTTTGATAAATATACTGTTTTACGCTTATCAAATAAACGAATGAATGCAATGCTCTCTAAAATTTTTTAAACATCAAAAATACCTTATGCTATTACAAATGTATTTTATTACTTATGGTATTATTTAAAATTTTGCGCGATTCTACGTTTACTATGCTTACGCTGGTACATGACCGCGCAAAAAATAATTATTTTTTGGCGGGATTGCTAGAACTTTGTTATTTGCATTTCTTATAGATGCCGCCATATCCATATCAGTATTGCGAGTTTACCTATTCATGATTTGTAATAGCAGTTTCGTAATTTATATAATAGTTAATTTTATATCAAACATTTTTGATTTTTTGTATTCAACTCATTATTTTTAATCTAGTTTAAGTGTAAATAATGAGTGATTTTGAAAACTATGAAGCTCTTCGGGAAAGGAATATTGCTGATCGAAATGCATTCGTAAGATAATTTTTTTAATTTAGAAAATATATTTTAACTTATGCATGAATGCTTAAGTACTTTTTATCATTTACAATATTTGAAAGTTATGCTTTAAACGCATATAAAAATGTTTAATTAACTTTATTTTTCCAACAATTTTGTAAAATTGTAAAATAATTTTGTTTGTAGTTGAAAAAATTTTTAAAAGAAATCAAAGAAGATACTGAAGAAATAAATAAATTAGAAAGCAGTAGACTAAATATTAGACAGAAAGAAAATAAAACTTCAAAGACGCCAAAATCAATAATAAAACGTCGATCTTATAATAATAGATCATCAATATATCAAAGCTCACGTGTACACTTACAGTTTCGTAGAAAATATAATACTAGAAGTAAAAAACAAAAGCCTGAAGATAATGATGATGATGATCTATACGATGATAAAGATATAATAGTACCTAAGAAAAGTTCTAATTTGAAAGTTATGTTTTCATGGTCTAGACCTATGCAAAGAGATATTGATTTAATGAGATTTGATTTCAGTGAAGATGATAATAACAGCTCAGAATCTGTGGAAGAAATTTATATACCTAAGAAAAAGAAAATTCATAGAATGTCCAAATCAGTTTATGATTCAAGTAATATTAGTTCACCTGACAATATTACTGAAGAAATGTTAAATAATATTGCTATAAAAGCTAGTGGTAAACAATATGATGCAGTAAATGGTACATCTTGTCATCAATGTCGACAAAAAACAAGAGATACTAAAACAGTATGCAGATCAGGTGAATGTATTGGAGTGAGAGGACAATTTTGTGGGCCATGTTTACTGGGGAGATATGGAGAATCAGCATTACATGCATTAAAGGATCCAGTAAGTTTTGTAATATAATGGTAGTGTCATTGCATTAATAAGTAAATATAAATATAATTCATGTAGACTGTCTAAATTTAAAGTAATATACTTTGCTTGAAAATATGATAAAATAAAGAAAGTTAATCAATTAAGTATAAAAAAATCTATTATATGTATTAGACTTGCTGAAAAATATAAATAATATTTCCAAACTTTATTTTAAATTATTTTATTTTATTAAATTTTTTTATCATTACCAATATCTTATGTTAATATATGTATAAATTATAGATTGAACAAACTTGCTGTCTGTTAATTTTGAGTTATTAAATTATTTCCTTGATTAGAGAATTTGTTCATATTTAATGCTTTTCTATTTTTTCTGTTTATTTTTACTAACCCAATATTTTATATTAATTTAACAGCACTGGACTTGTCCACCATGTCGAGATTTATGTAATTGTAGTATCTGTAGAACAAGAAATGGCCAAAGGCCAACAGGAATATTGGCACCACTTGCAAAAGAAGAAGGGTATGATTCAGTGAAAGATTATTTACAGGCCTTAGATTGTAAAAATTAAAATTTAATCTTTACATATCTCAAAACCTTATAAAAATTTGAACTTGCAATTTATTAATAATTGTTACAAGCTATGCTACCGTTAACAAAATCCTAACTATATTTTTTTACAAAATGACAAATCAATTTTATTGTACATAATGCTTATATCAAATTTCCATAATGAAATGTGACATAAGTTAGTAATTAATTGAATTTAAACTATTAGTTTATAAATACTGTAGTATTATTTTATTCTTTTATAAATTATTACATTATAAAATTATTTAGATAGCAAGACTTTGTTATATGAAATAAAGTCTTGTATGTATTAAATAAAATTTGTAATAAAAGATAAATGAGCAAACCCCATGTGTACTATTTTTGATATATTTATTAATATATTTATTATTCTTCTTTAATAACATTATTAATAAAATTCTTCTTTAATATCTTAAATATCTTCTTTAATAAAATTATTTTGAACTCTCATTTTAATTTAAAAGTTAATTTAAAAAGGTAATTTATGTATAAAATAAAAAGTATTTTTTTAGGTAATGAATTAATAATAAATTACAAACTGTAACATATAGGATATACAATTTTTTCTATTATTTCGCATAAAATTTTTAAAAATTGATCATGTTCATGAAATAATAACTATGAATAATTTTTAAATCGGTATGGTTGGCACGATGCTGAATAGTATACCGGCAGTTAAGTAATATAAGGAAGACTGAAAAACAAGAAATTATTCAAATAACTCAGTTTTTGTAAATAACGTAGTGCATAATCAAAGCGTATTAAGATCTAAATTCGGTAAGCAGTGCATGGACAAGTAGTATTACTGGAGAACGTATATCGGTAAATTAATTTAATACAGAGATAATTAGTTTCGAAACAAAAACTTCTATGTACACGTAACTGAATTTGATAAATTCAATTACGGATGCTACAGACCGAATATATGGCCAGGTAGATGAAGTGAAGAATTGAGCGATGAGGTAAAGGCAAGTGAAAATTTTAGATGACATGAACAGTAGTAAAATATACAAAATAATTTATTGCCACACCGTGACTGAACGGTCAAGTTGAATGATATAATCGAATCATCTTCACTTCATTATCATGTAGCATGACCAAAAACACGGCAGATCGTGAAATTACAATAGTAAAATAGGATCTTAATTACTCGCTTAATAAGATTAGAACTGAAGGATCGTAAGTCTTTTAGTCTGCCACAACAATGCTTTGAGGATAAATTCAGAGAAAACAGTAAATAGCAGAGCGCTTTATACAGATAAATAGGCTGAAAGAAAATATTCAAATTAGGTCCGATGCCATTGAGGGCGTTGAAAATAGAAGTGGTTAAGATCGATTTGTTACCTCGAATGAAAACAATAATAGACAGTTGTTGCCAGGATATGTTCCAAAAAGTATGCTTAATAATAGTAAAATTTAATGAAATAACTGCGTAAAAAGCCAACTTATACAGAAAATGTATAGTTACATGGTTTTTTAAATTATATTTATAAAAATCCTGTATCATACCTATGCATTTTCTTGTCTTTTCAGGGCATAAAAAAAGCTTGTATTGAGTGGGGTAGACGTACAAAATTTCAAAGAAAGTAAAGCAGTATGAAGTCACCAAACTCTCAAATATCCTTCACGAAGTGTACAAGTTCATAAAATAAAACATTTACAACTTTTTTTCATTGAAAAAATATCTTCATTTATCTGTATCCGCATTCTCTAGTCCTAATGTTTTAGCACAAGTTTGAACAGTAATACTGTTTATTTTCCTCGTGTCAGTATACTCTGATTCTAGGGCATCAGCGAAACTTTGAGTAGCGATCATTATTAATGTCGTTGCGCAATCTCCATTCTAAGCGCGTCATCAGGTCAGATTCGAACGGCAAATCCTTTCTACTCTTGTATGTTCTTTTAATGCATATGCATTACAGAATTTATAACGATTTAACCATCGAGCAAAAAATAATCAAGATGCTTCATTCGAGATAGTGCACCTAACTGTACAAGCTAAACACAAAACTGATCATGCCAATTTTATTTGTATAACGTATTAATCATGCATAATATATTAAATTTAATTACGATTAAAACAAAAATTAGACCTCTATGTTCTTAAATCATACTCTTTCTTATTAATTATAATATGCTCTTCTACTAAACGCTTATAATTATAATTTTTATGGATTAAAAAGGACTAAATATGTATACCTAGTTAAATTTTTACAATTATAGTGATTTTTTTAAATAGTAAAACTGATGTGATTTTCTCCCTCGGCCATTGCTTGCTGGTCTAATGCAAAAACGAGGAGTGGAAATGTTCAAACGGTGGTACTTTCTCTAAAGATAAATTCTGGGGAACGGAGAACTATGCCGCGATTGGAATGGTGTAGCTTATCCAAATGAATCAAATAAAGGTTTGTTTGAGATTCACAGACGGAGAAGGAAGGATGCCGGAGGGGACTCAACAAATATCGATCCGTCCTTTTCAGAGCAACATCCATTTCAACATAGGCTCATACGAGCTCCACAACAGGCTACGGCTGCCGAATCTGCCCTTATTAAGTCAATACTCTTACCGTCAGGACATAATGGCAAAACAGACTGTAAAATTTGAGACCTGGAGGACCTTTTGAACGTTTCACCTCCCTGGGCCTTCCTCAAACATTATATTCTTTTATACAAACATTTTCTCTTTGAAATACAAAAATTCGATTATTTAGTATTTATGTATTCTGCACATTTTATTTTTATCAATATATAAAATTCCAAATTATTCAATAATATAACATTCACAAAATTCTAGAAATGTCTTAAAATAAATGATTTTGTTTTCAACTTATAAAAAAATTTTTATAGTAAAATAAATGTCAAAAATACAATTTTTTCATATAATTAAAATTCTGCTGAAGTAACTGTTAATTTTTTACTGAATAAATTGAATATTTTTCCTTTTATTAAATTATTCTGCTAAATGCTATTACATTTTTTGATAATTTCTAAAAAAATAAACATAATTTATGAATATATATATTTTAACTTATAATTATATTTAAAATATACAAATATATAATTTAAAATGATTACTTTGTGCTATTGTATTGAAAGTTATTATTGTAGGTGAATTTGACATTTCAATTAAAACATTCCTTCCTTCATCACAACATCTTGCCAATAATGGATCTAAAGGTATACATCCTAAAAACTCAACATTTAAATCTTCTGACATTTTTTTTGCACCACCTGTCAATGCTGGAAATATTTCTACAGAATTCTATTATAAAGAATAAAAACAGTTTTAGTAAAAATCTATAATACATTAGGAACAATAAACTATTGTTAATTATAAACATAAAGTAAATCTAGGAAAAGCCCGAAAATGATATTATTTCAATTTATATTAATTTGAAAGTTAGTTAATTTAAAATTTAGAATGATTAATACGTGAAAATTATAAATATAATGTAAAAATTATTTTCTTTATTACAAACTTAGTTTAAAAATTATATACTGATATTTTGTAAGGATACTTTTAAATACCTTGCATTTTGGACATGTGAAAATACTCATATTTTCAACCACTCCAAGAATAGGTATATTAGTTTTTTTACAAAAGTCTATTTCTTTTCTAACATCTAACAGGGCAACTTCTTGTGGAGTTGTAATAATTATTGCTCCAGTTATACCTGTTTCTTTCAAGTATGTTGTTGCTGACAAATGTTCGTCAGAAGTACCGGGTGGTGTATCTAATATTAAATAATCCAAAGTACCCCAATCAACTTCCGTTAAAAATTGTTTTATCATACCTGTAATAAACAATTTATATTTATATATAAATTTATTGACTAAGTATTATTTTACATAATATGTATTATCCTAATTAATAAATAATAAATTAAAAGAGTGACATATTTGTATTTATCAAATATATATATTTAAGTAACCATATATTCAGATGTTTAGGTAAATAATTACATTATATTGAATTACACAAACAAATAGTTTTTATTTAGTAAAAATAAAAAATATTAGCTAATTTTTTATCTTATTATATACCATTTAAATACAGATGTATAAATTATTATAAGTACACTGGCAATTTAAACTAAATCATTACCATACTTATTATAAAATTATACAGTAAAAACAATATCTTTTTTAAAATAAATTCTAAGGAAGTTGATATGTGCTTGAGATATTAATGCACATTAGTTTTCCTTTTTGTTCCATGAATATCAGCCAGGAAGAGGGGATACTACCGACATATCAGGAGCAAAAAGGGAAACAGCAGTGCTTTCCTAAAAAGGTAAATAGTGAAGGACAGAAAAGTAGACATAAGAAAAGAATAAAAATATAAGGACATCCTTTCTTTTCAGAGTGATAATTCAATATCTTTCGCTGGTATTTAGACAGCTGGATTATGATCTATTTTCTGAAAAATCAGGAGGAACCCTTCTTGCTTAGCCTTTTTCAAAGTTGATAAAAAAGTATTAATATCTTATAATACTTATTATAAGTATTAATACCTAATGATACCAATAAAATAAATTATATATACAAATAATACAATTTAATAAACTATTTTGACGTAGTAAGTGAACTATGAAGTAAATAAACTAAAAGTGAACTTTCAGTATCAAAAGGAAGATTTTTAAAAGATTTTACATACAAAATTTCAATCAAATATATATACTGCACATTATAGGTATAATTTATTATTATGTATTCTTAAGTTTTCTTACAGCAACTCTTACGATTGCCATTATTTTATTTCAAATTTATATTCCATAAAAATTAACAAATTATTAATATTTTCACTTCTTAATTTTTTTTAATATATTAACGTTTTATTCTGATTCATTTTTAAAGTTTTTTGTTTCTACATTAAATTTCTTTTCAATATTTAAATATAAATCATATATCCATGAAAATATTTGATAGGTATAAAGTTTTAGTTGTTAGACAAATACTTTATGTAGTTTATATAATTTGAAAATTTAAATTATGAATTTTATTTTTAAATATAATTATTTGAAAGTATTTTAAAAGGCTAAAACTTGTAAATATTTTCTTAAGATAACTAAAATATTAATGTAGTATTAATAAATTATTTTTTTAGATACTATTTGAAAATAGTAGTATTAAATAAATTATCAATAAAGGTTTGTGAAACTACGTGCATATACAATCAATAAAAAAGATTAAAGAAGAAGTTTATAAAAACTAACTATTAATGTTTTTTATAATTATATATTTTTACTGTAATTATTTTTAAATTGTTTTTAAAATAAAAATATTTTATCATATATTACTATAAATTCTCTTATTATATCAAAAGAGAGGATATTTAATTGTCAAATAATTGCTATTATACAACCTAAAATAAAGATTAGTATTATAATATACCATTTTTTTTTGGTCCTCTCCAAATAACTGCATCACTTGAACTATTTAACAGAAATCCAATAGACATCAAGGACAAGTTGTCTTCTATATACTGTTGAACAAGTATTTATCTTAATATATATATATATACACGCACATTTAATAATACTGATTATACATTTTTTATTTTATACATACAACTGGAGACCATCCTGATGCACTCTGATGCACTTGCTCATCAAGAACTCCAAAAACCCTTGGTTGTGATGGGCCACAGATATCAATATCTAAAACAGCAACCTAAAAAATAAATCAATGAAACATGCAATGTCATGCTTATATTTTCAGATTTCATAATAATTATATTTTATTTAATTCATGAAAATGTATTTTGTATATAAAACACATAGGGTATAAAGAATAGAGAACAGATAATCAATAAGAGACTGGTACGAGTAGACTCAATCTATATAAATAGACTATTGCAGTGGTATCTAGGTTTTCTATTTCAAGGCCACGTATATTGAAAATCATATAGACATTCTTAGTTGGAGGAACAGAATAAATAAAAATAAAATTAAAATCTTACTTCTTAACTGTGTTATTTTAATCATATTGGTGAATAATTATATTTAAATTATTTTTTTACAATATAATTCAAAGTTCAAATATGTATTGTATTTCATATTATTTTATAATTTTTTTTATAGTGAGAATATTGTATTTTTTATAAAAATGTCTTTATAATTTTATCAAAGTATACTATACATAAATAATTAATATAAATAGATATTATTTATTAATCATAATAGATTATTATCCTAGATCTATTAAACATCAACATTATTAGTTCAAATACAACACAAATCCTTATAATTAAATATTACATAAAATAGTAAACATTAAAAAGTTCGTGCATTTTGATAACGTACTTTTCACATTTTTTTTAATTTCATATTTTTTTCAGCTTTTGATATTCTTTTAGTTATTTTATCATAAGAAAATAGTATTGGTTACAAGATTTTATAAATTATAAAATATATTAATTTAATGTTTAGTAATGATTTTAAATGAATGATTATAATTCTGTTCAAATGTACATTTTGATGTAGCATACTTATTTAAATTCTTTCCTATGAAAAATATTAATAGTATTTGATAAACAAACATTCAAATGAAAAAAACAAAAATGGTGAAAAGTTAAAAATGTTTTACAAATATTTATTTTATAATAATAAAAATTTGTTTAAAAATTTACAATATCAATTGATTTTTTAACATTATTTATTTTTCCTTTCTTTTTTTATTTATTTTATAATTTGAAGTATATATTTTTACTTGAAATATTAGAAAATGATATTATCTATAATGATAATGTATACATCTATATGTAAACAATTTATTATCAACACTTTTTTTTAATATAAAGATCTTTAAAATATAAAAAAATATTAAATTAATTATCAACAAATTATGAAATTTTAAATTAAAAATTACAATTATTTTATGTATTAAAATTATTCTCAGATAAAAATTCTGTTACTAAAAAAAAATTTTAAATTTACGTTTTTATCAAGATGTTCTGCAGCAATTATTCTGGATACAAGAGATGTAATTGTACTTTTGCCAACACCACCTTTGCCTGATAAAACTAAAATTTTATTTTTTACTGATGATAATTTTTTCTTTACTATTGTAATTGCAGGATCTGGGAATTTTATTGCACTTGATAAACAAATATTTTGATTGGGACATCCTGAACAAATTGAAATTTTACCAGCATTTTCACTTTGAGTTCCAGGGCAACCTATGAAATTGAAAATAAAATAAAAATTATTATTGAATATATTATAATTTTGGTCATTAATTAATTAAAGCATGATTGTTATATAAATGAATAAAGCTGATATCAAAATCAGATATAATTTAAAATTATACAATTCTAACCTTCAATTAATTTATCGTATTAAATATACATGTTATAAAATATTTAATATTAAAATTAAAATATTAACATTCAGTATGCTTTACAAAAATCGGATAAGAAATGCTTTGCTTAATTATAGAACTTATTTTTTCAAAAAATGTCTATTGTTTTAATTTTTATGTTCTAAATACTAATGTTCAAGAGTACCTTCTGGAATATCGGCCATATTTAGAACACTTTTCTGTGAAACATTTTCAAAACTTTGGATAATATTTTGTATATTATTTATTAAATACGTATAATTTATTAAATAAGTATATTTAAATACGTCATGAAAGAATATATCTATTTAACTATCTATTTTAAATTATTTAAATATCTATATCGAATTTAATATATGTTGAATTTTTTTCAAGTTCTTTAATTTTCATTTTATATTTTATTCTTAATTTACCTTTTTTATAAATATTATTTTAAATAATAATTAAAAATATTTAATACTGTTAAGCAGTTTGAAATACTAATGGGTCATCAATGTGTTATTGAAAATCTTTAATGTTCTCATTTTGACTTAATAATTATTTTAAAATTTCGTCTTGATCTTGGCATCCAAATATATAAATTGAAAATAGTGTATAGTTTCTATATAATTGAATTTATTTATTTTCTAAAGTAACTATTTTTTTTTCATATATTAGTATTATCTTTATCAAAAATTATGTAATTAGTAAATTTTATAAATGTAAATCAATATTTACTTTAAATATATTTTATTTTTTTATAAAATGTATATCACTGTTCTAATAAAGATTTATTTGTTTGGAATTTCATGGAAATGTTACTATTGATTTAACAAAAACTATATATCTCATTTTAGTTGACTGATTTCCTTTACTTTTTTATAAAGCAATATCGATTTTTAGCTAACAGTACGCAGTTTTAGTTTTAAATTTATTTCAAATAAAGGATTAATTTGTTTATTTTTAAATTAATTAAAAATTAAATTAAAATTTGTAAATTAAATTGTTTATTTTAAAAATATTTCATAAAATTATTATTATTTTTGAAAGGAGAATAAATGTTTTTAATTGTAAAATAGTTGTAATACATTAAAGCATAAGAAACAAAATTGTTTTTATTTATAATAATAAAATATTATATTAATAAGTATTTTTCACACAGCCATCAAAAGTTCTATCAAATTGTACAATTGATCTGCTCTTCAATATGACTACTCAGCCATTAAAATTTTCAAATTTAGTGAGAGGTCTTTTTGGAAATCCATTCTCTTCTCAGATACCTTTTTCTACAAGATTTACACCAAATGAATGGTTTCAGAAACAAATCAGGTTTTATAATGAAGCTGATTCTAATCATTATTATTCTGAGAAAATAAGATATGATTCTGTAAAAGTAATGAAGTAACTTTAATTATATTTCATATTGTATTTAAATAGAAAAAATACAAATTTGTAATGATGAATACAAATATTTATTTACACTAAAGAATCTATTTTAGAGAATTCTTAAAAGAATTTACATATTTAAAATTGAAACTTTAATGTGAAATTTGTTATATTAAATATAATTTATTAAAAAGTTATATAATATTAAAAATATATGTAAAAAATATCTTAAAACCAAACATAAAAACAATTAGAGAAATAAATATTTTTATTTGTTTACTGTTTTCTAATATTAAATTATGTGGATCATATATTTAACAAAAATATAAATATTTTAATAAAGAGAGTTCATATATTTTACTTTATTTTCTTTTTGAAACAAAAATACATATTTTGTAAAAAATAATAATTAATATAAATATTAATTTTATTAAAAATTCTTATATTGTTATAAGAGCTTGTATTATTATAGTCAGGATTTATTAAAATGTATTGAAAGTATTTTGATTACTGGATATTTAGAAAGACTTGTAATAATGTATAATCCAGAATTCTGACAACTCATATGTAGTTAAAAGTAATTAAGTGGAAAAATACTATTTAATTTTAGAGAAGCAGAGGAAAAAATTCATTACAGTCAATATGATACAGGCAGGAGACTAGGTTAGAGGATAATTGATGTTACTTTTTGGCGTAATGAGATTTCATCTGAGTTGGAAAAGCAAGTATAAGAAATTGAGAAACTTCAAGATTGTTGATCAACACTTAAAAAAGCAATTCAGGATATTAAAAATTTAATGCATGTAACTAAAGAATGTTTGTATCACCGAGAAGCAAGAAAAGGTAAATAAGTACTTAATTAAATTTTGCATGTTACAATTTAATTTTGATTTGAATTAAATTAATAATAAATTATGTTAGGAACAGAACTTGTACATGATGAAACTGGAAAGTCTTTGCTTCACGAAGTTGACTGCTTACAAAATAGTCAAAAGAAATTAGATCTTTGTCTCGATAAATGTTATAATAGCTTCACCTAAAGATCAGGTGAAGTTATTTAAAATATTTAAATACCAAATGGCACAAATAATATTTTAAAGAATTGAAATTTGTAAAAATATAATTATATTTTATTAAATGTATATGGTTAAGTCAATAAAAATAATATATTCATTTTTTATAACAAAGAATAAAATAAATCCAATGGAATTATTTTAGTTCTCAAACAATAAATCTTGGTAAGAAAAAAGGCTTGACGTTTTTTATTAAAAATTTCAATGTTCAAATCTATAAAAAGATCATAATAATCAAAGATTATGAGCTTTAATATTCAAGATTTATTTTGTTTTTATTTTATTTTATATTTTTTACTTTATTTTATTTATTTTATTTTATTTATTTTATTTATTTTATTGATTTTATTTATTTTATTTTTTTATTTTATTTATTTTATTTTATGACTTAGAATTTTACTTGAATAAATTAAATATTTATTCTGTTTTATAAAATCAAAACATTTATATATTTCAATCATACGCAAATAAATTCACAATGCATCAAAATATGAATTGAAGTAAAATAAAATTTTATTTTAATTCATTTAAATGTTTCAAAGTCTTATACATGGGCTGTAACAGTAAATCGGATTATCCAAAAATCATAAGCAGAAAGAACCAAATCGTATAAAATAAAAACCGATGCAGAAATTTTAATCAGTCAAGTAGCTCAAGGAATATGGGATTCATGGAACAGTAATAATTTCTCTTTCATGAAGATATTCTGATTTGCTAAAAGCAAAGATTAAATTGCAGTAATACTTGCATAAAGTTAATACCAAGGATTTTCTTTATCAATGAAAATTTTAATATTTTTTTAATTTTATGTAACTGACAATTATTTTATTTCAACATCAATTTCAACAAATTTTCAATATAAAAAAAATATAGAATTATTACGTAAAACTATTGCTGATAAAAGTTATGCATTAAAAGTGGCTCATACAAGATTGGAAGCTTGGACACATCATCCAGATATGAAATTATATCAAGATAATGTATACATTAATCTTAAAAAAGAGATTGAAGATATTTATGGTAAAGTAGAAAAAATGTATAAGTCCTTATAAGATATGGAATGTCAACATCAAAGATTGCTTAGAGCTAAACAATCTCTTGAACATGATTTTGCTTTAAAAATTGATGCTTTATACATTGATAAAGAAAAAGTTTACGAATTAAGACATGTATATCCTGTAAATGCAATGTTTCAATTTTAAAATATTCATTTACTATAACTAAAAATTTGTAAGCAAAATGTAATATATCATTTTTAATCATTTATATCATCAAATTAATAGTTTAACATGTTAACAAGTTTTTTATATTAAAAATTATATAATATGTAACTAAGAATGTAGAAACATTTCAAATAAAATGAAAGTAGATATGATTTTGAATACAAATGTATTTATTTTAAAAATAACTAACTGTTTGTATATTTTACCATTCATTAATGTGATTTTTTAATATAGCTCAGTATTGGTAGTTTTATATCTTCTTTAGCCTCAAAAAATGTATAAGAAAGAACAAGTTCATTTATATTTTCCATTTTAGGATCTTCAGTAAATTCAGGATCAACAAAAAAAAAAACTGGCATGTCAACCTTTTTAAAAATAAGGTATAAATTAAAATGAAAAAATCATTATTTTAAAATATTTTTGAATGTAAATGATAGATGACAAACATTTTCATGTGGCCCAAGATATTGTTCTTCAAAGCAGAAACATTGAATTTTATTAAAATATTGACCAGCTTCAAAAGGAACAATGTTATATGTAGAAATTCCAACTACTGGAGCATCTGTTGGATTTGTTGCTGTATAAAATGCTAAAGCTGTTTCTCCTGGTACTACTTTTATTTCTTTTTGTTGAGGTTGAAAATTCCATGTCATTTGTGCTGCAGTATCAGCAACAAACTTTATATTCAAGACTCTATTTCTTTTTGGTTTCATTAATGATACATTTGAATCATCATGACTTATAGTACCTCCGTAACTAAATTCCTAATTTGTAACATATAAATTTTATTAATATTTCATCATTTTATTACATCTCTATTAAAATATTAAAGATTAAAATAGAAATACAGTCAAAATATAATAAATTTATTTGTAAAAATAAGAACACTAATTTCTTACAAAATTCTTTGATTTTAATAAAATACTTGAAAATATTTTAAGATAATAAAATGTATAAAAGTAAACATCACTTTTTTTATATATCTTTATTTTTTATCAAGGATCTCAACTAATAATTAAAAATAAAATATATATTATCTCAGTATTAAATTATAAAATACCTGACAAAACATTCTATATAAAGGTACAGAAGCATATGTTAAACCAATACCCAAAATTCCAAAGGCTAATATATAATTATATGTAGTATTTATTTTCTTTCTTACTGAAGGATCTTCAGTTGGAATTTTACTAAAGAATTTTTTATCAATGTTAGTAATTATACTTTTAAAATAACCGCTTGTAAACCAAGTACAATTCTTAAAAAACATTTTTTTAAATACCAAACAACTTTATTTTTAACCTTTAAAATTTGATGTTTCTTTTTTATTTATGCTGACAACCTTTATTCGAATTTCATTAATCCACTACTCGAAGTATTTTCACACATCTAATTATTTAAAAAAGAAATTATGACCACATCAAATCTTTAAATTTTAATGATCAAATTAACCACTCTTATTATAAATTTCTATAAACTAAATTCTGAAGTGCATAATATAAAAAGTGTGCATAGACAATACATATATTTCAATCATTCGCAAAAGAAATGTAAACTGATTGGTTCGCAAAGATGACCATTACAAGAGGTTTAAGCTATGGAATCTCAAAAGTTAGGTTCTTAGCCGCAGTGTTTGAATAGCACTGACGCTGCGATGCATAAGAAACAACCTACGCACACTAACTCGCTTGTACAATGAAGTATTCAATTTAGTTTATTTATCTAGTGCGATTCCAACATCTCTATATCAGTGACTCCATTAGCTAGAGTATGAAAACAAACTAGTGCTCAGTGTCTAGTGTAGCATGCAGTGCGCAGTTTGATGAGAATATTAGACTTGTTAGACGCTGCTTGTTAGACGAGTTATATGTAACATTCATCAAGGGAAGCACGCTCGAGACAATAAATGACGATTTAAGAGCAGCAACTGCAACTGGAAGACGCCAACCGTACCATCAGGGAGAGTTTACACAACTCTTTCACTGAGACCTATTCAACAAACTCAAGCAGATAATGAAGTGGATCGTGTAGCGTAAATGATCATAAGTCCCAGATCCCAATAGAAACGCTGAGTTCGTGAAGATTATGTAGTTGAACCACCTAAGAACTGTGTTTGAACCTTTGAGAAACCAATATTAAGAGTTGATTACCAAAATATCTATTTCAATATAATAGAGTTTTACTTTGTCTTATCTACTTCATATCTACTTCAATATAATAAATAAAGTTAATAAGATTACCTTTACTGTCAATCACTTCTCGAGAACACAATAAGTAAATATGGCAAAAGCTGATTACACGGTAATATTTTACTATCCCTTCATCGTGTAAGATTAAAACGAGATTTTTCGGTATAGCAATCTAATCGTATGGAATAAAAAAGTTTAACCTAAACATTGGATTAATAAAGACGTTAAAATGAAACTTGTATCTAGCGAATGTTCCATACGTAATAATTACTTCCAACCTTCTGTTTACTTTCAATTTAAAAGACAATATTAAGTCAACATTACTAGTTGACACAAGCTCCAGTTATGTAACATGCATCAGAGTCTCCTCAGCAATGATGTTCGATATTTTCAGCAAGGATAGCAATACTGAGTACAACAAACTGTTGAAAGTATAACCGGAAATAATAGGTAGAGTACACCCATGGATAATTAAAGTCAACAGGGGTAAAATTCTACATTAACATTGGTACATCTATAGCAAATAGAGCCTAGCACCTAATTGATGATTGTCTTAGAGCGAAAACGAAATTTGAAAAAATACGCGAGCGTATTGATCATCTACATGGTTTGGAAGGTAGGCATATCTGAGAGAATATACAGTGATTATCGACAACTCAATGCTGCAACGGTCCTTGATCGTTACCCAATCATACATATCTAGGAATATGCAGGGAATCCTTAAAGCAAGAAAATCTTTTCAACGATCGATCTGATTAAAGGATTTCACTAGGTCGCCAACATTCAAAAAACTGCCATAATTACGTTTATCGGACTCTTGGAGTTTCCCGTTATGGTTTTCGGTCTTTGTAACGTTACAAAATTTTTCATGAGGTTTGTCCTCAAAGCCGTCAATTATATGTTATTTGATTTCATCTACCTAAATGACCTTCTCATTACGTCTGCATTTGAAAAGAAACACAGAGCACATAAAAAACGTCTATGCCATCTTCTACGCAAATTGATCTATTGTATCAACATTAAAAAGTTTAATTTCGGCATAAGCGAAATTTAATTTTTTGGTTACAGACTCAACGTAGACAAATCTTCATTTTTTACAGAAAGAGTTCAGTTCTTATTAGAGTACAAGAAGTGAATTATATTCGGGAAATTGCGTTATTCTTTAAGCACAATAAACTTAAGATATTGTGAGAAATGTAACAAAGGTGCAGTTTTTCTTCAACGTCTTAAAAATCATCAAGAAGAAGGATTTGCAATCGTACCTTCGTCTTAATAAGCTGAAATGAATTTCTGTATTTGCAAGTAGGAATTAGCTGCAACGATCGTCCTCTGCTAACTCTAAGTACAATAACAAAATAGAAGGGGTATCACTCGCTACAATATATTGGTAACTATTAGAAACTCCTGGATTTCTTTGCACAGAAACTATTTAACATTTGGTTTAACTGTAGCACTTATGATCGCGAGTTCACGGCTATGTTCAGTGCCATCAATCACTTAGAATATATGATCGAATTAAGACTTCTTGTACTTTACATCCACCAAACCTGTTGACATGCTTTTACTTAAAAGTATTAGAGGGTATTACTTTAACAGCAACGCCAGTTAAGCTACATTTGCTGATTTTCAACCACTATTGAATAGCTGACTGATATAGAGAATTATGTAGTTGACGCAATGTTAAAAACGTATGTTGTCCATATGCAATCTGTAATCGACCATGATATATTCTCTATCCATCAGGTAGCAGATGAAGAGCTGAAAGTACGTCTGAGGAATACTTTAACAACCCTTAAATTTACAGAAGTTCATCTTTAGATCAAATTATAAAAATATTTGGTGTGATGTTTTGGTCGGTGTCAAGGATATTCGACTTTTTGTGTCATACAAGTTTTAGGAATATCTCTTCAAACTATATCACAAATTTTTAAATTGGTTTATTTTAATAATATTAATTTATATAATTTTAATTAATTGTAGTTATAGTATTCGATAACACAACCATTATGATCGAAAAAAAATCGAAATTTCAGAAATTTTTAGTAAATATTTTTAAGTAATTAATTGTCTTAAATTGTATTTATCATGGGTTATCACTAACTTATAAATGATGCTACAAAACAATCACAAGAAAATTTATGAACTTTTGAGAGACATGCAGCATTTATCTTAAAAGAAAATTTTTTAATTACCTAAAATGCTTACCTGGAGGTTCATAAATTTTACAAGAAAATTTGATTGATGCTTAGCCTTTTTGAATTATTTTTTAATATTTTGAAATCATAAGTTTTATATCCTGTCAATTATCTCAGAATATTAGTAACAATAATAATACTTATGTTGGAATATTTGACTAATTTTCATGATAAAGTTTTTTTAACATTTCTGGTGTATATTTTGAAATATGTTAATTGGTTGAAATTAGAATTTTAAATTAAAAAATTAATAATCACAAACTCTTTCTAACATTTATAAATAATTAAAAAAAAAGATTATTAATAAATTTATTAAGATATATGCACTTTTAAAAATATTAAAAATATCTTCCCATATTATATAATATATCCCACTGTTAGATGAGATATATTTAGAACTAGAATTTCATACAATTTAAAAAAGTAATACAATGGAATATTTTAAGACAATATAGAAGATACTTTTAAAATTTCATGTAACTACTCTAGATTAAATATTTAATATTTTCTCAAGTATGTTAACTTCTTACAAAAATTAATATTTATTGAATCGAAAATTGGTTTGTAATTTTAAAAGACAAATGGAAAATGAAATGGCGTTTTCGAGTTTTAAATTTAACGATTCAGAATTTAAAAAATAAATATTTAAATATTTTTGGAAAATTATTTTTGAAAGAAAAATATTTACAAAAACTCACAAACGATGTCATTATTATCACCAATTTTCTGAATAAGAAAGGATTTTTTTTTATATTAATATTGTTTGAGATACAAACAGAAATAGAACAAATACATGGTTAATGGGCATCGCTTTTTAAGCGATTTTAAGCAAGTTTATACAAAAAGCTAGTTTTTAAACTTTTGAAGTATATCCGTATAACTGTGTACTTTATTTTTGTCTCAAAGGAGCTTAATTCAAAAATTAATGTATTGAATGAACTCTGTTACGTCTTCTATATTATGACGTCTCAATAATAATTTACGCGTTGTTTAATTAATTAACATTATTAACATTTGTTTAATAAATCACTTCTATTTAATTCTTTTATTCAAGTAGGCCGAAGACTGGTATGCCTTTAGTTAATCCTTAATTAGTGAATCCCGTTAGTTCTATTTTATCGATTGGTTAATAAAAAAAGATTTTTATTTAGCTCTGATGCGACTTTGTAGTCCGATTCGGCGTTGCGGGTTGGTAGACGGTCTTCTCGTCTTGGCAGCTGCTGTCACCACTTCAGATTTGGCTGGTAGGGTCCTAAAGAATCCTTTGATGTACATTGACTTTGATCTCTTGAGGTAATATTTCGTACAAAAATCTTTGGCTTTTGGCTCGAATTTAAAAAGATTTGGATTTGTCAGATTATTGATTAAATTTTAGTATAAGTTGTACTTTGAATATAAGTATATATTTATTAGAGATACATTTATTAGATTACAAATACTTTATAAATTAAACTGTGTTTAATTTATAACTGTGTTTTAAACTTTGTAAAAAAAACCGTTCTCGCGAATGTCACGGGCTGCACTTACAATGACTGACCGAAACTATCTAATAAGTACATGAACGTATCTGCACGTATCTAAACTTCTCTACTTTAGCTGATTCTATTGTTTGTTTATATAGTCTTGTTCTGATCATTGACTTGATTTTTATTGGTTCAAAGGTCGTTATTATGTTTTCCTTGATATTTGCTTTGCATTGTATTTCTTTCTCCAGGATGTTGATATGGGTTTTCTTGTTTGTAGAGTTTCATTTGCGTTCTTAGAATTGTACAATGATACATATTGATAGTATCGTATGTTCGCTAAAGGTTATAAAATTATTCGGAGATTATATCTTTATTTGATTTCGCGTCTTATTCTAGGATTACATGACTTCGTAGAGTGTGTTCGTAAAATGAGTTGATACGAGTTTTGGAGGTTAAAGTCTTTTGTGTTTTACAATATTGACTTTGTAAAATGTACAGATCAAAGTTGTTTACACGTATTTCTTATGATATTAATTCTTTGAATTTAGAATTGTTTCATGTGGCTTTTTTAACATTCTACGGCGTTTGATTTTTAAGAATTCTCGCTTTAGGTTTTAAAAATGTTATTGATACAAAAATGTGCTGATGTAATTCTTTCGAGGTTCACAATGGTTATTTTTAGAAAGGAGGTTTGACAGGTGTCGGTTTCACAATGTTGGTATTGTAAGAGAATTTGGTAATTTTACGTATTAATATTATACTTCTTATTAAGTTCGTCAAAGTTGGTTCAAGGTTTCTTTCTATTATTCGTATGTGTCGGTTTCCTTTTCATGAAATTGACAATTGTTTTTTCTTTACGTAAGATTTATGAACATTTTAGATTCTAAATAAATACTAATAATCCAGTTCTTGATCAGATGCAATATTTTTATTTGCTCTTGAGTCATTATTTACGTAATGGTGACTGAAGGCAACTTCTGATTCTTAATTTATTATGTCACAAATATCTTATGTCATGGGGTCGCAGTAAGGGTGTTTCGTAATTCGGTAATTTATGCTTTGTTTTAAAGTGAAAAATGTTCAAGGACGTCATATGTAAAAATGAAGTAGATTACATCTTAAATATTTAACCGTAAATAAATAATTTTAAATTTATTAGTATGTTTTATTTATTCATGTAAAGCTGCACAAATGACCTATGTATTTTTATGATCAACAAACGGATCTTAAAATATATTTTTTTTAATTTAATAAATTACATGCCTTTTAATAATTACAAAAGATTACATCTTTTAAATATTTAAATATTTAAAACATACTCATAAATTTAAAATTATTTATGTACGGTTACTAATAAATTTATTTTAAAACGTTTGATTCCATTCTATATTGAATATTCTTTGTATTACTTGAAAGCGTTGAATTAAATATTTTATAGTTATAATTATATTTTTAGTTTGTGCGTGTGTATGTAGTTTATATTAATAATTTGTGAAATGTCTTTAAATTTTGTGTATCAACAAATGTGGGTGATAATGCGTATTTACAATATATTAATTGTTTTAATTTTACAATTACATTTGGTAGTAAATTATAATTAATTCGTCATTGAATTATAAAATAATCGATAATACAATTATATTACGGCAGTACTCATGATCAATTAATAACAATGATAAAGAAATGACTTTTAATTAGCGCATGATGTGCCTCGACAAATAACAAAATAAAAAAAGAAACACACTATGGGTATTGTTTCAGGATGCAGTGAGATGCACTACGGAGAGCCAGTATATCTAGGGCATCAACATCCTACTAAAATTACACTCGTAGTGTAATTAGTTTTTGTTTTCTGAGTTATGTAGTTTTGTCGGCGCTTTGTTTGCATTTTGCATTTTGTTCGTGCTGTTGCCTACAAGACTATTAGATGCAAGAAAAGTTTTGCGACAGCATGCAAACCCGTATATGCGATCCATTGCTTGTTGCGATACTCGGCTTTGCAGCGGGAGGGGGGGTCTGCTGATAGAATTTGACTCTCTTCGTGTTTACCCAGTACACTCTGACCTACGCAACACGAGGGTTTCTCGGAATTTTCGAACATGCCATCAGCAATCATAAATAGCAGTACATCAACACAGGGATCCCTCTTCCTAAATAGCTCTACCATCTAAGATGAAAGCGTAATCAAATGAAAAACCAATGAGTAAAATAATTGCGCCACTATCAGGTTTAGAATACAATGATTTAATCTATCACATGTGAACTGTTGCTACCCGCCCTGATATCAATGTATTTTATATATTATAACGAAGACTTCACAATGTCTGTTCCTTAATTAATTAGCTTCATATTTATAGGAATGATTTTGGTGATTGGATTCTTCAGAGTGGTGGTGGACGTCTTTAAGGTAACTACCCAGATCGAACTGTCTGGTCCACGATACGTCTCAATAATTCGCACGAGCGAACACTTTAGGGTTATGAAAATCATCCGTTAAAAGCATCAGATCACCACGGCAAAACTGGATGTTGGGGGAAGGTGCTTTGGTACGCTATTGTGTTATATGTAATATAGCATTTACTTCCACCAATGTTCTCAGAAATTATTTCACATCAACACCTCATGACGCCAACAACTGATCAGCATGACGATGGCGTGAATTGTTCTGAGAGTACTGTTAAACTGTTCCATTGAGAAAGTGCTTGGGTGTCAGAGCTGTGATATCATCTGCTTTTAAACTGAATGGGCTTAGAGGTCTGGAGTTTAAACATGCCTCAATATTCGCTATCAAGATGGTCAACTCTTCAAAATCAGCTTCGTATCTTGCACCATGCGATGAAAGTGTCGTTTGAAGCTCTTCACTGCCGCCTTCTACAAGATTCTGAAATATGGTGTTTTTGGAAGGATCAATGGCCATTGGATTACTTCGCAAACGCGCGCGTTTGTGAGGACTAATAAACATGAGATCGGTATTGCGCATGCGACATAAAGGTGTCCCTTATTTGAACGGATATATAACTGATTATTGTCATATAATAATGTAAATATTTGGTATTTTGTAGTATTTTATTTTTTACTTTTCTTTTAAAATAGTATGATGATGTAATATTCGAAAACAATTAGATAATTTTATTTGATAAAACGAAATATAAAATTATTCTTAAAGTTAAATAATAATTTTCAACTAGTGTAGTTTATTTATTTACTCAATGTAACTTTTATATTAAATTGATTCTCATGCTTTTCAAATATATAAAATATACTACGTATTATAATCTTTATGTTAGATTTAAATAGCAGTTCCTAAAAAGATGACTACTCAACAAACGTCACCACCAAAAGCAATAAAGGAACTTAGGTTACCTATTTCTAGAGTAAAAACTATCATGAAAAGTTCTCCGCAAGTAGAAGCTATTGGTCAAGATTGTTTGTTTTTGGTAGCAAAAGCAACTGTAAGATAATTTTTTAGAAATTTTGTTTAAATATATTATTATTATATAATATTAAATCTTTAGTTATATGTAAAATATTTCAGGAGTTATTTGTTCATTATTTATCAGATGAAGCACACCAGAAATCAAGCAAAGCTGGTAGCTTAGAATACAAACATTTAGCAGAAGTAGTTCAAACAAACGATACTCTTGAATTTCTACGTGAGATAATGCCAAGGAAAATCACAGTCAGACAATTTAAAGAAATGATAGCTGAGAAAAATTCTGAAAGTTCATCAGATTCTGACAGTGACAGTCAATCAGACAGTGAAACTAATTCTGACAGTGATGGTAAAGTTGAAAATGGAAATTCATCTGATAGTAGTCATATTAGTAATGATAAAAAAAATGGAAATGATTCTTCTGAAGATAGTACTAAAAGTGATAGTGAAGAAGAAACCAAGATATAATTATATTTTAATAAAACTGTTTTATCATAATTTAAAAAGAAATTTTAATTTGGTAATAGTTAAGATGTGCATTTTATAAAATATAAAATTAAAAGTACATGAAAAATGTATATTATTATTTTAATTATTTAATTATATTAAATGTTTATTAAGTAAAATGCATCAAGATACATATAACCATACAATAAAATAAAAACAATGTGTAGTTTATGAAAAGATGTCTTTTATTAAAACTTCTTAATTTCAGTAATAGTTATAATATAATTTTCAGGAAATAAGTGTAGTCAAAAATTTAGTTATTATACATCTTTTTAAACTGCTTAAATTATTAAATAATTAATTTTAAGGTCATTGCTTAAAAAATGCATGTAGACATGTAATATCGATTATTCATTTTGTAATAAATTATTTAATTATTCTTTATGTAATTTTTTGGGTATAAATACAGGTATCGTCTCATCATAGTCTTCATTAAGTTTTTTTGCTAAGAAATAAATTTCTGCTAGTGCTATTATTAAAGCACACATTATTCCAAGTAGCAATCTAAAGCCAAAATCTAAATTACCAACTATTAACTCTATACCAATAAAACCAAATGTAAAACCAGCAATTACAGAAAATACGAATTGTGTAACTGCAATAAGTTGTTTATTTATAAGTTTCACTGAAAATAAATAATATATTTATGATATTAAAATTTAATGTAACATTAAACAAAGCAAATTAATAAGTATAAAAGTCAATTTAACAAATAAGTCTACTATATTATGTAGAAATAAATGTTCATAACAAAATTATTAATATCGAAAGTAAATTATAAATTGAATCATTACTTTCTTTTTCAATCAAAAATGATAACTGAAATTTATATTAATTCATCTTATTTTCAAATAATTCATTGGCTTTTATTTGATAATAACTATGACTTAAATAAATAATTTATACTGTTAAATGAAATTATATAATCTTAAATAATATTAGGATAATTCGTAATGCTATTGGTGCTAGATAGCACTACATGGCAAAACCGAATTTTTACTTCCTTAATATATGTAAACTTTGGATTTTTCGAAATTTTAACGAATTTCAAGAAAAAAAATTTTTAAAATCTAAAAGATGATGTGTACTTTGTTTATCGATGTTTCTAGAAAAAGTAAACTAATTAAAACTGATGGTTTGGAAATGAAGTATTAGTATGAAATAAAAGTGATTAACAGAGATTGATTTGAAAGTTTGGAGATTTAATTTAAATGAAGATATACACAATGTTATTAATAATATCAACTTGGAATAGTTGATATTCCAAGTAAAGCTGATTTATGGGTGCTGTATGAATTAATGGAGAAATGTTTCTTAGAACTTTTTGAAACAATCAAATTGATCTATTTTTTATATGGATGACTATAGGTAGTGGATTGATATTAAGATTATATTGAGCTTAAAATATTGTGTAAATGTGGAGATGTCCCTTCAACTAGTGTAACAGCTAGTTTAGTGCAGAATGTTAAGCTTTGCATTTGGGAAATTCAAACTTTCATTAGTCATAAGCAGTCTAATTAATTATAAGAAAGAGTTTTGTATTACATTACAACTATGTCCCATATGTATAAACTCAACAAATTTTCACAATTTGGCTGGAATGTTTTAGACCATCATCTTAAATGGTAAAATATTTAAATTTTTTAGATAATTTGAAATAATTTGAATTAATTATTTAGCCAAAAACTTTAGAACTTCTATAAACTTAGGATTATGGAGAAAGGATATTAAATATAATGGTACACAATATATTGATTGAATGTAATTTTTAGAAAATAAAATTAGCTTCATATTTTGTCAAAAAGAATGGGACAACATTTCATATCAATCTAATATTTCTTTTAATTTTGTATTTATTACTAAAAATAAATGCAATATGTTTTTCTTAATATTTTATATCAGTTATACTAATAATTACATATTCAAAATAAAAAAAAACAAAAAATTTCTTTTGCAATTATTATTGTATTCTCTTTATATGTGCTTACTATGGTTCTTAATAAAATATCTTATTATATCTTACTTTGAAAGGCAATAGTATCTTCTGGTAAATGTTTTCTAAATGCATCGATGCCTTTGGTCATCGCTTTATAATCTCTAGCATCTTGTTGTGCTTGCAATATTTTTATTCTTGCTTGTAATTCGGGATTTCTTGGAATAACTTTAGGTTCAGGTAATTGTATATTAACTCCTTCTAAAATTTCATGGATATAAATTTTTTCATTACAATTATTTCGTTGCTCCAGGAAATATAGTTTTAGCCACTTAATATCATTTAGCGTTAAATGACAATTCATAATCTTATTTTTGTGGCTATTTTGTAAGAAAGATATATTTTTTGGTATATCTGTAACATTCTTTATATATTTTATTACAATATCAGTCAGATTCAAAGTTGGTTTTATTTTTATATAATGATTTTCAAAGCTTTCTATGGGCATTATTAATAACTATTTAATATAATTAAGATGTAATACAAAGTTTTCTTTCTAAATTGGTATAAAATTCTTTTAGTTCCTTTTCTTTCTTTTTTAATTCTTGGTTAACTTTTACACATTTTCCAGTTATATCATTTATAAATTTCTTCCACTCATCTTTACGTACTTCTCTACTTTCTTGTAATTTGCTTGCCTAAAATTAAATATAATATATAAATTATTTAGTGAAATATATATGACTAATATTTAAAAATTATTTTACAGATATTATGTACTGACAAATTCATTTTCTTTTTGAAGTACACAATCACACATATGAAGTGCAACATTAATATTAGCTTTTATATTTGGCAAATGACAATCACCAATCTCTTCGGCACGATCTAACTGATTCTGTTCAAGTTCTGTTGAGAATTCTAGAATTTTAAATAGTCGTAAAACTTCTCTGTCATCTCTCTTTAACTAAAATTTTGTTAAAGTCATTATTAATAAAAACGCAAAATAGAATACATATAAGTAATTTATTCCTATTTTGATTTTCCTTTTAAAAATTATACTTATTTTAAAGAATATATTTGTTTTACAGTTGTTTCTAATATTTTAATTTATTAAACAAAAAAAGATAAAAGAAAATATATAATTATTTAAAAGGATATTTTTATGCAATGATTCGCTTTTGTAAGTAAATTTTTATTCAGATTACTAAGGTTTCGCAAGTTTAAAAATAGAATATATAATAATCCTATTCAATAATCTGGTTACCTGGAATTCGCGTAAAAAAAATGTCACTTCACCTTGAATAAATGGTCGATGATCAAATAATCTAGTCCAAATTTCGCCAGTATCTGTGTTAATTGTATTCGCATGTGAAATAGTAAAAAAAGAAATACTATTATAAAATTATTTGCAAAATAAATGTTTTGTATTTATTTAATATTATATTAATATTAAATATGAATAAACATTGAGATTAATTTACCGATAATCTTATAGTACACACCTTTTGTTATGGATACCATATTAGCTAATCAAAATACATGAACAGTTAGGTAAAGACGGAATGCAAATTCTAAATGCACATAAGTCTGTCTAAGCTGATTGGTTCGCGATGACGTTCTCACCACATTTGAACTGTGAATATAAATATAATATCAATGTATAAATTATACATGATGTTTGAAAAAGTAGCTTGGAAGCATTATTTTTTTTAAAGAATTATTTTTAAATTACGTAAATTTTTTAATTATTTTTAAACCAACGTAATTATTTTTAAAGAACGATTAATTATTATTGTTGTTAAACTTATTGTAAAATAAAAAATCGTTATTAGAATTTATAAAATGAATAATAAAATTATTTTTAAACTGCTTATTTCGTTTTCTTGAATTTTAGTTACAAGACTTAGATTTTGTAATAAAGCACCTCGTATCGTATTCATCTTATAACATTTAAAGTTTTAAAAAAAAATCTATGCAGTTAAGATTGCAATGAGTAAATGGAATTAATGAATTAATGAAAATAATAAATTAAAGAATACATAAAAAAATTTGAATTTATTAATGAATTTTCTCCAAGTCCTAATAAAACTAAAGTAGACTCATATCTAACAATAGTATAGAATCTCTAAATAATATTTAACTTCAACTGTTGATCTATAAACGTTTATATTTCATATAAAATAAAGGTCATATAAAATCATTTTATTAGTGGAACAATTCAAGAACGACTTTCAGATTTATAGAATTTTTTTCAATGAAGTTGAGCAATACATAGACTTGGTAAAGTATGAATGATCAAGAACTCTTAAATGTTGTAATCAAGTTCTTAGAAAAGATAATGAAGGAGCGTATCTTTCTGATCAAGACGATCATCGTTTTCTTACTTATGCCACTAATCAATGGTTAAACAAAGCCCCCCCGATGACAGCAGAGATAACTGGAGTTCATTCTGCGACTTTACATATCTATTCTCTAAAAGAGCTACAAACAATTTTTCATTCGCATGTGTCGTAAGCATGCCTATGGTCCTGAATGCTAGAAATATTCAAGAAGCTCAAGATGCAAATTTAGAACACCCAAGTTTTAAGGATAAAATTTTGTGGAACATCTAGCACCCAACATAGAGAAAAGCAGCACTGCATTCGAATTTTTACTTGATCGCATAAAATCATTTGGTATAATATAATTGATAGCATGGCATATTAGTCTTAAATCAATGACTACATAACTTATGTAAAGATTAATTTGGTTGAACATAACAATGACTCATAAATGAATGCATGTAGTTCGACAAAGTAGGTTTCTAATTAACTTTAATATTTCAGACAACTACTTTAATTATGCGTTTTTGAAAAATGAAAGATTCATTTTTGTATTTTACTTAACATTGAGTAGATATTATTTTATTTATTAAATCTTTTTATATATTTATATCATTTTTCTCAACCACGTTCTTTACTAATATTCTATTAAAGCTAGAATATAATACCATTATTTAAAAAGACTTTTAATTCATTAAATCTATTTAATTCATTGGAATTATATTCAAACAATGGGTTAGATAATTCTAGACAGATAGTTAAATTATTATACAAATTATTTATTATGCTACTATTTTATAATTATTTTCGTAATTAAGATTAGTGTTTTTACTAATTCGATAAAATTTGTCAATAAAATGTGCCAAGTTGATTATCTGTACGTTTTAAAAGTCTTTAAAATATTAGAATGCTTCTGTATTTTAAGATATAATTATTTCATTAATAAAATATTTTACTTAATATATCTAAAAATTATAAAAATTATAAAAATTACTCTTTGATAATTCACAGATTTCTATACATTGTAATTTTCTTGATATAATTAAATGAATCTAAAGTTTTCAATGTTGGAACTCCAACAAAAAATCAAAGTTGTTAAAAGTTGAAATTTCTTTAAAAAAAACTATGTAAACCACATAACTATAATATAATATTAACGGAAAAATGATATATCCCTAAAGACAATACTTATTAGGGAATGAAAAATTGAAAAATTTTAAATTTTCACTAACTATCAAAAACAACAATTATTATCAACTACCAAAAAATAAAAAAATTTTATTGCACATAGAAACTTATTATAAATAAATAGAAGTTGCGGTGCGTAAGAGTACTTGTAGAATACAGTCTCGTACAATATTCTATAAATATAATATTTATTGAATTTTTAACAATAAAATCACAAAATTCTAGTGCTCAAGAACCAAGGATAAGAATGACAATAAAAAATCATAAAAAATATTTAGTAATATTGCGAAAAGCATCCGCAAATGAACATGTCCAATACGCTATCGATAAGCATATGCGTCTACCACATATTTGTTTAACAAAATTATGCTATTAGGATTCAACAACTTTTTATCGATGAGTTACGTTACAGATATAATAATTAACAAATAAAAATATTCTCAGGAAAATATCAGATTCTCGCCATAGTTAAACATTGTTTAAAAGACTCGGTACGTATATGTATACCGTATTGTGCAGAAGTTTATTGTTCATTAATATATATTCTCAAAGCATTCAAAAACTTTCTATTATTGATCATTGTTAGATATATAAAAAGCAACAAAATCAGAGATTCTCGTCAAAGTTAACAACACCGTTGAAATTAGCAAACTACGTACATTTACGGCATATGCATACCCAATATCGCGTCAGATTATTGTTAATTAATATATGTTCCCGAGGCATTCAACAACTTTTTATTAATGAGTATCGTTGATCATATCAAATTCAATTAATAACCCGAATAGCAACAAAATCATAGATTCTCAAATTCATAAATTCAACAAAATCATAGTTAACAGCGTTTAAATAAGTGTACGACTTTTACTTAAGCGTATACTCTTAAGCAATGTATACAAAATCATTTATAATAAATTCTTAGTATTATATTGACAATAATATGTCTTTTAGAATTCATTGTGTTATGTAAGCAGAACTAGTATATTGGAAACTTATTGTTTAAGCTTTTTAGTTGTTACTAATTTGATTGATTAATTTTTAGAATATTTATTTTTATTATAATTTTTATTATTACTGACATATATATTAAGTTACAAATTTAATGCCGTATCAACGAAAAATTTAATTATTTAAGTAAATGTACATGAGACAGAGAGGGAAAAATATATATTGATAGAGTGAGAGAGAGTCGATAAAAACGATAATTTTGAAATTTCTATATTATTTCTTATTTTAAAAAATTAATATTTTTTTTTAACTAAATGAGACAGCATACTAGAGGTGATGTTGAATTGTTTATATGTTTGCATTTTTTATTCTAATCTTTCACATCGTAATTTGGAAGCATAATGCGGTGTTGCCGCGTCGCAACGTCGTGGAGTTGTTTTCTACTTGACAAAATCGCGAAGTTACGATCTTCACCAAATACGGACATCATACGTACAACAGCATATAAGTACGTACGTAATATGGGTAAACATGCGTACTCGTTTGCTTGCAGTGTTGACTTAGAAATTTCTTTGGAGCGCACCACCTGATACATATATATATATACATATATATATATAAATTTTTTTTAAACTATTAATTATGTTTTTATCTTAAAATGTTTTAGATTGTATCTAGATTAAAAAGATGAATTAGTTTGGCAATTAATTTTGATAAATGAATGATTTTTAATTGGAATATGAACTTATCGGTCATAATTTTTTACCTTTTTCCTACTAGAAATCTTTAAAAGAAAATAAATAAATTTCATGAAGTAACCATATAATTAAATATGAAAGTAATTTTATGAAAATATGAAAATATGAAAATAAAAGCATTCAAATTTGAATTAGTAAAGATGACACTTAAAACATTAAAATCAGTTGCCATTGTTTTTATGCTTCTGCTACGCAAC
Source organism: Wiebesia pumilae (assembly GCA_018907045.1). Lineage (NCBI taxonomy): Eukaryota > Metazoa > Arthropoda > Insecta > Hymenoptera > Agaonidae > Wiebesia > Wiebesia pumilae. The sequence goes on along the minus strand of JACCHZ010000140.1, from coordinate 416,389 downwards.
CCATACCTTATAAAATTACTAATAAATAATTGCAAATAAAAATTCTTTTTTATTATGTTATCTTAATAATTTATAAAATACTTAGAATATATATTTATAAAAAAATAGTAAGACTTGAATTTTACTGTTTTTCTCTTAGTATTGAATATTTGTATTTATATAATCGTTACGTATTCACACAATTCAAACAAATCAATTTCGTATAGAACATTTTTCTTATAAAACCTATATTTTCTAGCTAAATAAAAATTTTTTTTAAAGATTTATAAGAAATTATTACGGAAATTAATTTTTTAAGATATTTTGAGCATATTTATAAGTCCTTTCTAAATTAATTTGTTACTAATGAAATTCTGATTGTCCTATTGCAAGAACAAGACATAAGAAAAGTTTTATAATTTGTCTGTGGCCTAATAAGAGAGAGAAAGAGTAAAATGACAGAAATATGTAGAGTAAATGAGAGAGAAAAAATAAAAAGACAGTATAAAAGTGAAGTTAAGATACTTACATTTGTACATTACAGCTTATTGTAAAAAATTCATAAAATTTTCAATTCTTTGAGTAATTAAATATTAGAGAGTATAGATAGTTATATTAACATTAGTATGTTACTTTTATGATAATACTTTTTCATGGTGTAATGGTTCTATGTAAATTTGATATGCGTGTTTTGAAAATAAAAGACATTGACGCGCTTCTATTTGTAGAGTAAAGCCAAGATTCGATGGACCTTGGAAAGTTCGTAGGTCGCCTGTAAGGTCTTTCTATGGTACTTAATACGTGTGATTGCCTGTGTAGAAGCACTTGAAGTAGCGTCTAGCTCAAATCTTGGGAGCCGAAGATATGTAAACAATTGAAAATTTTGAATTTACCTAATATGAGCGAAACTTTATATTTTTTTTATTATAAGTATTAAAAATAAATATTTTTATAAATCTTATTGACAATTTATATCTAAACAGAAATTTTTTAAGCATAAATACAAGTTTTAAATGTTAAACATCTATACCCATAATTATTAATATCATATTTTTATTTTTTCATATAGACATATTTCAAGTTTTAAAAATTAATATATCAGATAAATTATTGATTATAAATTTGATTTTTTATATTGGATTTAATTTTTTCGCGATTTCGCTCAGTTCACGGAGTTAGTGACTACAGTCATTCGTAGTTTTAAATGCTACTTGTATAATTAATACTTTAACATTAGTAAAAATAATCGAATAAGGCTTTTATGAACATATATATGAATACATTATTATTACCAAACTTTAACTTCTTTTAGGATCTTTTTTACATTTTCAATTATAAAATAAAATCTCAAAATTTATAAAAATTGTATTATTTTTATCGTATTCTTTTCATAATTTTTTTTTATCTAATAAAGCAATTTCATCCTCAGATATTTTAAAAAATTTTTAAATTATTATGTCGTAATATTAGTATATATTTTGAGTTAATATATTTAAGTTAATCAAAAATATCTGTTAATATAGAGAATCAAATTTTAACGTTTCAAAATTTTATATTTATTTAAAAATATATAATTTCGAAGCTATTTTTACAGAACCTCTAACGAATATCAACAAAAATTTCTAAAATATTTATATTCAGATTTATATGCATAGTTACTATAAAATACCATCTGCTAAAATTAAAAATCTTATTCACATCCTGAATTCACTATTTTTGTTTTTACTTTAAATAAATTTTTTTTGTATTAAATCAATAAATATATGCTACAAGCCGTTTATTGATAACAATTTACGATTTATATTATTATATTCACTGAAAAAACTCTATTTGATTGTGTATTAATATTATACGAAAAAATATGAAAGTTAAAGAGAGGCCAATAGTGGGCAATTTTAAGAGTACAATTAGCGCGACATTTCTGCAAATGTCGTTAATTAACATTATCGAGGAAGGATTTGCTTTTTCCTTGAGTCGTTCAGACGAAATATGATGGCACATGGAAGTCTAAGAGGCATCGACAAGAGAAGGACGCGAAAAAAGAAGAAATCTTCCAAGAGTTGCATGAACGTTTTTTTCTGTCGGCGAGATTTGCTATATATTACGGGACTCGCGGCTACAATTCTAAATTGTCAATTTTCGTCACATTTTTCGAAGAGAAGAAAGAGTTTTCATACTTGAAGGAGAAGCCGACCATAAACGCCGTCGGATAGAGATGATTAGGTGATTGAAGCTTGGTAATTGTTTAGTGGGAGTAATAGCATAATCTCTGTTTTTATTGCTATTCGGTTTATTTATTGTTTTTATATATCTAACAACGATCACTAATAGAAAGTTTTTGAATGCTTTGAGAATATATATTAATGAACAATAAACTTCTGCACAATACGGTATACATATACGTACCGAGTCTTTTAAACACTGTTTAACTATGGCGAGAATCTGATATTTTCCTGAGAATATTTTTATTTGTTAATTATTATATCTGTAACGTAACTCATCGATAAAAAGTTGTTGAATCCTAATAACATAATTTTGTTAAACAAATATGTGGTAGACGCATATGCTTATCGATAGCGTATTGGACATGTTCATTTGCGGATGCTTTTCGCAATATTGCTAAATATTTTTAATGATTTTTTATTGTCATTCTTATCCTTAGTTCTTGGGTACTAGAATTTTGTGATTATATTGTTAAAAATTCAATAAATATTATATTTATAGAATATTGTACGAGACTGTATTCTGTAAGAACTCTTACTCACCGCAACTTCTATTTATTTATAATAAGTTTCTATGTGCAATAAAATTTTTTATTTTTTTTGGTAAATATTTGATTTTTTGTTAGATTTCCGACGTTGGAAACTTCAGACTCATAATTTACTCTGTTAGATTTACCTAATATAAGAATCAAAATGTATTAGTGTACAATTTTCTCGATAACAAAATAAGTTTCATAATCCTTTGCATGGAATCTACACAAAATAGAAAACAATATAAAGAGTTTTATTAACATTTAGAAGCCTATTGCTGCTTCTATTCCAGCAGAAATTATTTATTTTAATTAAATATGTTAGATTATTTGGCGCTGAATGTACGCTTTCTTGCTTAATTTATAATTTTTAGCAACATTAAATCACATTGAGCTTCGGTAAACGTTTGACATATCTAATTTCTTGCAGTTAGGACCACGAAAGTCCCCGAATTTTTGGTTGACAGTGTGCCAGTGATCGGAAGGCGAATATTGAGAATAGTGCAGCTAACGTGACGGTAGCCCTTTTACTATACGACCAGAACTTTAATATTTTTCAAAACAGAATATTGTTTAAATATATATTAAATTAAAAAAGTCTTTATAAAAATTAATTGTTAGAATATGCTCTCAAAAAATTTTTTAATTAATTTAATATTACATCTATGTTTATTTCTTAGGATTGATTTCATTTAAACATTACAGTCTTAAATGGGTAGTCAATTTTTCTTTTCTTTAACTGCAAGAAGATGTATTACATTATGTGAAATTCAATATATTTATATATTTGATTAAAAAAACATAATCGATCAGCAGCCCATCTCTCCGATTTGATTTTGTCTCATGAATTTGTTTTTCCTTAAACTTTTGTATAGCGATATTCTCGTTCAAAGGTATGTAATTACTAAATGCACGTATTCCTCTTCTTTTTTTCCTGATATACTTTCCTTAGCTCATGCATAACTGAAAGTCAAGTTTCATAAAAGTCTGAAAAAAGCAGTGTATTTATAATAACAATTACGGCTATTTTTATAATTTGATATTTTATTTATTTTTCTAGTAACTAATATAATTATAGATTAACATTATTAAAATACTTGTAACTGTAAACATCAAATAAAGAAACTATAATAAAATAGTAAGTAAACTTAGACATTTTAATATGATTCATTGCTATTTATTCACACAAAATAATTTACATAGATTTATAATATTAGTCTAATATATTTGGAGAATATATTGAACAATTTTTAAATTACAAAGATTATTATTGATGATGATGATAGTGATAATGATACTATATTGTGTTATTATCATACGTATAAATTTAGAGAACGTTTTAGAATGTGAATGTTAAATTGAAAACTCTAATTATACTTAAACTTATAAAATTATACTTAACTCTAGCATATATTTAAAAAGACAATAGGTTCTTTTAATATGTGGAATTTAAAATCATTCTATCAGAATATCTTTTTAAATTTTGATAATAAAATGGAATTTGTTTCGGTTTTATATATTCACAAAATAATCCTAAAATTACAAAAATAAAATTAATTTTTAATTTATTGAAAGTAAACTTTATTAACTGAGTTTCAAATAGTAATAAATTAATTTTTAGAAATATCGAAATATATATAAATCTATTAGTTATAAAATAAATTAAGATTTTCAAAGGATTGAATCAAAACATTTCTTCAAATATAAAAAAATATAAAACACTATTACTCTATTACTCTAAAAATTTTAGAAAAATTTAAAAGATAGTGTAAAATAGTATCTTTAATCAATATAATTTATAATAATATAAATAGGACACATAAAAATTATTTCATTAGAATATTTATTAATATAATATGAAAATATTATAATTACGTATACAATCAATTTTTTTAAAGTATTTTTATTCTTTGATATAATTATTAAATTATTGAGAAAAAGATCTGTTTTAAATAATAATAGGATAAAAAAAATTTTAGTAAATTATTTTATTAGAAGTAAAGCTTAGTTAATAATGAACATTATTCTAGGGAAAAATTTTGACATTTAAATAATATTGAAAAATTTCTTGGTTTCTTTAATTTTTAAAATTAAAATGTAAAATATTTACGAATCTTCATTATCTCTTTATGAATTTGGTTGTAGTATTTGATTAATGATAATCAGAATTGTGAATTTAAATTATAATACCATAAAAAAAATTAATATTTTTCTTTAATTCAATTCAGTTAATTATTGATACATAAACTATAAAATATTATTTTATTTATAGATATATTTTCTGGTGTTAGCTTTACTTATGTATTTATGTTTTATTTAAGTTTTGATTTTAAATGAAAACATGTACTGTTTATTATATATACTATTGATATATTTTTTCCAAATTTGAAGTTTTTGATGTGTATCGCGATATGTTACTACGCATATCAATTTTTTAATAGTCTTTCCTAAAAAAACGCTGATTATTTTTTTTAAGTACTAGTAAAATATATTTATAAAATGACGTTTTACAATTTGAATTTAAATGTTTCAATAAAAAATTGTACAAATCAATATCAATAGAATTTTTTACAATTTTTAAAAAAAATTAGATTTTTCTCACTCTTTTAAAGATATTAAAAAAATAAATTAATGTAAGTTCACAAACTTCTTTAATTATATTTATATAAGGGAAAAATATAATAAAAATTTATTCGAAGTACTATAATAAGAAATTAAAAAAATAAATTATTTGAATGTTTAAAATACAACTTAATGTTGCTCTAAAAAATTAGTTGAGTGTAAATGCTGACTTTCATAATTAGAGTTTTATGCATTCAAGCATTTAAGATGTTAGTTAATTAATTACATTTTTTATACAATAAATTCAATTTTTCGAATTTTAAAACCGATATTTTTTCTTTGTTAAATATTTATTTCGAGACAAATGAATTTACTTATATTTATATTTTGTTTATTATAAGAATAATGCTATAAACTTCATATTTTAATAAGTATAATTTATACTAACCCAATTAATGTAGTTTTGCAATTAAAAATACAAGCTCCGTAGATTGTGCAAAATGCAATCACAATACCCTGTCGAAAAATCTCGTAATCTATATTATTTGCTATTATTACAGGTTTTACGTATTGTGGATCCATCGACGTTATTTTAATTTTTAAAAAGCGCATCAAATTAGTTTTCAAATTTACATGCTCAACAGGCATGTTCATTTGTCTTTCTATTCGTCTCTCATTATGGGTTTTATCTAATCTGTTTTTATTAATTTGATGTTGATCCGGAAAATTGGTTGCTTGTCGACTTTCGTAATTAGTGATCTGTTAAATATTAAAGATTTGTTATTTGATTAAATTTTTTATAAAATTCTAATTGGTTCTTCGAATTTTTTATAAATTTATTGATTCTATTAACAAAATTATATTAATTTATAGTTTGTATGAAGAAAAATAAATTATTACGTAATATTATCTTAAAAATATAACATTACATGAGTTAAAAATTTTCTGACAAAGTAAATTTTTAATTTAAAATTTGAATTTAAAACAGGCAAATATGAAATATTTTATTACAAAAATATTTTTATATTAAGTACTTACATACTTTGATATTAAAAGTAACAATTAATATTAAATTTTAATTACATTCTAACCTGTATGCGTTCGGCGAAAAAACCTCTTAATTTTTGAGAAATTTGATTCCTACGGTAAAGCTTTGTCAAAGAATTTTTCTGCTTATTTTCTTGAATAGCAAACATTAATATCTGTTGTTTATCTCTTCTATTTATATTTTGATTTTTTCGAAGTTGAATTTTATCTATAATTCTATTATCTCTTTGAACTTCCTTAGGTTTTCGATCAATATTTAAACTGTTGGCTAATCGATTTTCATGTTCTTGTTCTGTCATTTCTCGTCGACTAGCTGAACGTTGGCGATTTGTTAAATAATATCTTCGTAATATTTTGCGTTCTAAATCAATCCTTCTAATATAAGATTCTTCCATCGACAGTATATGTCGATTTTGTAATTGAGAAACTTCTCGATTTTCACTATTTTCTATACGAGATATTTTAATTTTAAAGTTTCGGATGTCTAGTTTAAATACATTTCTTTTTTTTTTTAGGATGTCTTCCAATGACTGAAATCGTCGATTTTCTAATTTAAAAATTTCTCTTATATATTTTTTAATTTGAATATTTTTATTTAATCGTATGTGTCTATTTTTTAATTCAGAAGTTTTACGATGTTTTTCACCAGCCACAAACTGATTTTTTATTGCTCCACGTAAGTACTTCTGATTTATTGATTTAAGTACAGATAAAGAATTATGAGCCTCACATTCAATTTCAGAATTAGAATTGCAATACTTTCCATTCATTTGTTTTCGCTGCCTTGTAATTTTAAAGTCATGTCGATTTGTTGCATTGCCAAATTGATATTTTGTATTCCGTAATTTACGGTTTGATTGAAAACCTAACTCGTTTTTAATATGATAATTTAATATTTTAATATGATTTTTAATACGACTTTTTTCATAAATTATTCTGTACTTTTGTTGAGAATTAAGTTCATTTTTAGCAGCGCGAATATATCGGTCTTCGCTTTTCGAACTTGAATATGTTTGAAAATTGAGTGGATTTTTGACACGGAGCTTACGTACTAAATTTCTTTGAATCATTTGCTTTTTCCGTAATTCTGACTTGACGAAGGATCTTTGTTTAAAATATGAATCATATAATTCTCCAACAAAGCGAATTTTGAATTCATTAATTTGTTGATCGATAATTAGTAACATGGGTACTACTCGATGGTCATGTTTAAATTTATAAATTTGTAAATCTTGAATATTATACTGTCTATTTGTTTTATAGAGCATTGAAATGATACGATCTTCAAATTGATGAAGAACACGGATATCTCTAAATTTAGATGATTTGATACGTCGATTCTGACTTTCAGGAATAATTTGATTTTTTGTGAATGCTGTTTGCATCCTTAACTCGTGTAAACGACACACTTGAATTAGATTTGAAATTAAACGAGTAACATCAGAATGATTTCCACTGAGCCGACTTTCATGAACTAGAATGAAGGAATCACGATTTTCAGTTGGAATAACATTATCTAATAAAACAGCAAAAGTTAATTTCGAAGAACTGTCAAAGCTCAGGAAGTAACAGGCGTGGTCATCATTTGGGCATAAGTCTCTTCTGTAGATAAATATATTGTATAATTTATTTCAATCATATAAATATATACAAGATGAAAATCAATATAAGGTACTAGTTGAATACAGATATTGATTATATTATTCAAAAATAAAATAAAAATATTTTATTAGAATTTTATATTATTTGATGTAAAATAATTTAAATTTAATTTAAATGATTTATAGATTATTTTTTTTTAATTAATATAAACTTTAAAATTAAATATATTATATATTATATTATACAATAAAAAAAGTATTTTTTATATTTAATCAATTAAATTAATACAAGCTTCTTAATAGTACAACATATTATTTTGAAAATAATTTGTCTAGAAATTAGTAAACTATGCCTAAATTAGATTAAATTCATTTTAATTTACTTACTCATGAGGTGCAGCGTATACAAGCTTAGGTCCAACGAAATTTCCAAGCCTTTCTTCTCGACCACGAGATGTAAGACCAAATGTAAGACAGGCCAGGGATATGACAAGTAAACCAACATATTGCCAAGATCTAACTGGTAGAACTATGTGCTTGGTTTTTATCATATTTATTATAATACAAAATGCCTGAATCAAATTTACTATTTATAATAAATATTATATATATATATATATAATCTATTTAAAAATATAAGTATAATCCATATAAAAATATATTTTAAAAAATATATATTTTGTATATAAAATTTCAATTTTATTGAAAAAATGTGATACTAATTAAACTTATGTAAAAATATTTTAATATCGTACCGGTTTATTAATTTATTATTAATTAAAATTTATTTTAAAAAATTATTCATTTAAATTTAAGTATATTTATATAAACAAAAACATATTTATTTTTTATAATTTAGTTTGAACTCTTTTTCAGAATTCCGTTTTTAAAACATCTCGGTCACAGATAATTTGTTCTTACATTTCTAGAATATTTTCTTTATAAAAAAAAGATAAACTTTACAGTGTTAATAATTAAATACAATTTTTTTTAGAAAATACTCCACTAATAATAAATTGAAAGTTTTATTAACTTTCAAAATTAATACAAATAAAACATCTTTTTACGCTTACTCTTAAAAAAGCAAAGTTATCTTTAATTAATAAAATTAAAGCACTCTCAAAAATTAAACAGTCTTTTATTAATAAAGCTTTTTGTAATGCAAAAGTAAAAATGTCTGGTGACAATAGCTATAATTTTTTCTGGACATGGACAACGTTTCGCTTGTGGATGATGTTGTAAGAACGTGTGCTTGTCATTTTATAGGTGCTCTGCATTCGCCGTTTCCCCAGCAATATGCGTCATCTCGTAATTCAATGGAGGTGCAATCTGCACTTATCAGTTCCGGACATATGGGACTCGTATTCACTCACATCATAAAAAAGTTCTACACTTTAATGCGCTCTTCTACTTTTTCTCGCTCGTAAACTCCAAGAATTTAATTTCAATTTTGTGCGGTGGGTTTTCAGCACATGTGTGATCGTGAACAACGTATTGAAGTGGAAAATGAAGAAAGTGGATGTGTGGTAGGCTGTGAAAATGTTCATGGTTTCATGGGCATATGTGGTTTGTCAACTGATATCGAGATTAAATTAGAAATTAAAAGAACTTATTTGGAAAAGATGTTAAGGAGACTCGATTATTCTGCGTTCTTTTTTGAATATATTTTTTTTTTTTTTCTATTTTATTGTTAGATAAATTATCTACTAGATACGAGGATTTGAAAAGAATTTTATAAAATTTCAGTTAAATTTAACATGGAATTATCACCAAAGTGTATCTCATCCATAGGATTTTCTTTTATTTTTCTGTACTTTTCAATTGGTGATTAGTAGTTATTGAGGTTATTTGATGGTTTAAACATTTAATTATAAAAATAATAATAAATACTCAGTTAAGTTAAAATTATGTATTTTTTAATCTCAATAATAAGTAAGTAAAAATTTCGAAAACTTTAAAACTAAATCTTTTATTATCTTTAAACTGTTAAAAAATGGTATTACTTTTTCAATCAGTTTACATTACATTATTTCCAATAATTTTTACAAAAATTGTAGAAAAATGTATAAAAATAAAAATTTGAAATTTCTAAAAATATTTTAATATATTTTTTATTTCCTCAAGATGATATTAACAGAAATAAAAAATTGTACAAAATAAATATTATATTATTAAAGCACAATTCTTAAAATAAATATTACTTCTTATTTATTTCAAGTATTACAGAAAGCAAATCATCAATATAAATTAATAATTTAAAAATTATGTTTAATTAATGATTTTTCTTGTATCTAATTATTAATCAGTATTCTCATATTATATGTATTATATTACAAGAACAAAATACATTAATATTTTAAAAAATTTTTTAATTGAACTGAAAATATTATTAATTATTAAAACGGTTTAATCGACTTATCAACAGTTTTTCAATTATTTCTTAGTTAGAGACAAAAAGGATTTAGGATGTATGATAGAAGAAATGGATTATACATATATCTAATATTACTATAAATATTATCACTCTATTATTAATAAAATTTCTAATAACTATAGGACTTTTTATCGGAAAATATAAATATTCTTGAATAAAATCAATTTATATGTAGGTATATATAACATAATATTTTATACATGCGTTTGCTTAGATGTATTAAATTTCTTGGAATATTCAAGCACATTTTATTCATAAGACATTTTACAGTTTTAGTTTACAATTAATAGATAATATAATAAATCTGGTAATTAAATTAGTTATAAAAATAAAGAAAAATATTTATTAACATAAGTCTTTCTTAAGTGCGTTTACAAAAATAATTTTTTTACTATTATTATAATATTGTAATACAAAGACCAGAAAAGAAACGACTTATTCAATCTTAAATTTTACGAGCTGTTTATTCTTACTTATTGCCGAAAACTTATTGTAATTTATTTAAATTTCATTTGGTCTTATAATTATTTTTCTTTATATAAGAAAATTATATAAATAATATATTTAATCCATAATAAATAGTTCTCATATGAGGAATAACAAAAATAAAATGGAAACTAAATATACAAAAAGAAAAAATAAATGTTTTATTAGTTTATTGGATTATTATTTTTCTTATTTGAAAAAATAGAACAAATACGATGATATTAACATTAGGGAGCATTACAGAGTATTATTAATATCTATGTTATTTGAATCTTACTATTAACAAATTTCTTAATATGATAATATAATATTTTCCTGTTCCAGTTGATTACTAACTTTATTTGAAAATGTAACGAAATAATTATAAAGTTAATAATTAATAATAATTTTGTCTCTTATAAAATAAGTTTTCCAAACAGAATTATTAGAAACTATAGTAGTAATTAATTCTAAAGTTTATTTTTGTTATCTAAATGTTAATATGTTCCAATAACTTAAAAAAGGAATATTATATTATTCAATTTTTATAAGTTCCAAATTACTTTAAGATTGAAAATATTATTTTCTTTAAATTATATATTTTTCGTCTAATTGAGCTTTTTTAAATAAAACATGTTATTTATTAATTTTTAATTTTAATGATAAATTATACACATTTTTTTAAATATGTGACAATATATTTAGATTTTGTTTTGTAAAATAATAAATTAGATCATTGAATTTCAGATCAAATAATACATGAAAGTTGAATAACATATATTTACAATACAAATTTGTTTTATTAATAGAATTTATGAATGTTATCAAGTATACAGTTAAATATACATACAACGTGATATATTATCAAATTTTTAATTTGTTTATTAATACAAACAAAAATTTCTGCTAAAATAATGTGTCTTGAATCTCTTAAATAGTTAGGAAATAATAAGTAAAATATGAAAATTATAATTTAAAAGTAAATTTATTTTTTATGTAAGATGCATATTTTAATATTACTATTATATTTGCAAATAAAAAATTTAATAAAAAAATCTCTTCAAGTTCAAGGATCTGTTAAATGTGAAGATTTGTTTATAAATATATTTACAATTCTAAATCATTTTCAAATCCTGATGCATAAAAGCGAAAATTCATTTGCAACGTAGATCACCATCTTAACAATGAAGAAAAAAACAACTTTAAAAAAAAATATTTTCTAGTCTTATCTTATTCTTGAAGTTTTCACGTGAACTTTTTTCAAAAAGGAAAATAAACAATGACAATATATCGGGTTTTTACGCGATTAATATTTTTACACACTTGACCTTTTTAAAATGGTCAATTTTCATATAAACCAATAAATAAATGGCATCAATTTATGTAATATACAGGTATCGACAATGTACAATTAGAAGAGTTATTTTCTTCATCAACTTGGGTTTCCAGACATCGCTTCAGGGGAGTAAAGCTATTAGGAATATGAATGTTATAGAAACAAGCGATGGGATAATGGTATCATTCGAGGATCCATTCGCTGTGTGATACTTCTTGCAATGCGTGTCATTACTCTCTAGTAGAATTGTATAATTAGGAAACATTTGAATTGAAGCCGCCTGAAAATGAATTAAAATAATTTGTTGTTTCTTCATAATTTTGTTTTATTTACGTTAGAGTAACGAAATAGTTAAAATACTTAAGATATCTCATATAAACTTTTTCATGATTAAATCTGCTTAAAAATATTATTTGATTATATTTTATTTGAGTGTCTATTCTAAAAATTAGAAGTATTATATTTTCTAAAGTATTAAAAAAATTAAAAAGTTTTAAGCGCTTTCGTTTACCCCAAATGTGATTACAAAAATATAAATGTAGATAAGCAAATGAGTGAATAAGCATAATTTTATTGAAAAGATCTAAAATATTGAATCAATATATAATATTTCGTTGTATTATAATAAGACAAAGAGCATATAAATTTTTTAATAAATAGAAGTGTAGTCTTATAGTTTTATTGTTTTATAATATAATCAATAGTATTTTAAAAGACAGCTTTTGCAAATTCAATGTAACATACTCTATTTTAATAAATACATGTATATAACATTGTATATAGTTTTCTTATAGCATTTGTTACAGATAGGGTAAGTTGTATGCAAAAATTTACGATATTCATTAAAATAGCACTTATTTCAGTGTCATATAACAAAAATAATTAAAATAATTAATAGATGATTATGTATCGATAATACTACTAAATCAGAATAATAAGAATGTTTATTATATGATAATATTAGATTAAAGATTTCTATTCCCTACTTATGTTCAAAAAAGAGTATTTATGTAGTCGACACGTAAATGTAGTTAAAATAAAGAAATATTGTTTCGTTTGTAGATTGTGTTAGAGCTAAAACTAACTTGTAATTAAAATAAAGTGTAATATATTGTAAAGACAATAGCGAATGAAAGAGAATAAAAGAAGTTCTCGGGAGAGAAAGAAGAGTCATGTGAGAGCGTGTTTTCGAGTGTGACTTATTTATGTACAGCTGCGTAGGCTATTAAATTTAATAGGTAAATTTGTATTGTTAATCATTGTGTTATTTATTTAAGCTTCCCTTTATTTTCCTTAAAACATATTCCACAATAATATTAAAGAACCATGTTCAACTATTGAAAACTAGTAAGTATTAAGTATTAATAAAATAAACAATAATTAGAAATAAGTTAAAAAATTCCGTTTTATGGCAAGAAGGAATTCTCGTTGAAAGTCATGTATAAATTGATTTTCGTACATATTGCTGTATAGTTTTCGATCATGGGGATTGCCATGGTATAAATAAATTCATGAGCTATAAAACTGTCATTGTTTGCTGCTCTTAAATTGCGAGTGAAGTTAAACAATCAGTGATCGAAGAATTTTCTTACACGAAAATGTACGTTAAGTAAAGAACTGAGATTCATTGTTCAGAAGAAATACACTAATATGAAAGAAGAAATAATATGAAATTCACCGTACACTTGGATCATCTGGATTAAATGGATAATACATTAAAATAGCGTTAAATTTTTCTTAAAAAATCTTCATTGATCTGAATAATGTATGCAACAGTATTAGTACTATTAAATAAGTTTCTATTTATTATAAGTTTGTTTATTTATTAGTGAGGTTTTTAAAATTTACCTGTGGAAACTTATCTTCCCTCGTTCTGCAAAACGTTACATGTTTTCCATGATAAAGGCTCATTTCAATGGATTTAGACAAGGCTGTATCATTCCAAGCGAGGGCAGACATGTGGTCAGATAATGAATGGTCTATCAAAAATAAATATTTAATTATCAAAGATACGATAAAATAATTGTAAATAGTAAATACACAACAATAATTTTAGTTACCTCTAAATTCATCAGGCTTTTCTATGATTAGTGTTGCGAAAATATCGTCATAATCAATGTAATCTCCCTTTGATATAAAAGCAGATTTTGCTTGTTTGATGATATCCACGTCAATGTCCTCTTTTGAAGGAAGGTAGGGATAAATTGGTGAATGATAAATTGAAGTAACAGGTAAAGTTACAGTTTCCGTTCTATAGATTTATATAAATATTGTTGTTAGTAAAATAGTGGAGATATTAATAGGAAAGTATGAGAGCAGTTATGTTTAAATTTTATAAAACGAATTTACAATTTATTGTATACATTTATCTATAACGCTAGAACTGTTTTTGCCGCTTAGACGTGTTCCTTGGAAAATTCAGAATTACGTCAATCTCCGTAAATCCTCCTAGGCAAGAACTGATAAAGTAAAAGCGCGAGTAAGGGAGTGACAATGAATAACAAGGATAGACGTCACAGGCAAAGTCATAAATGTTTCTGACAAACATTGCATCAGCGACATCTGAAGAGATTGAAGAGAAAAGGACAATCTCGTCTTCGTACTCAAATGCACTCGCAGGAAAAAAAGTTTCGCTTATCGACAAATTCAACACAAGAGTTTTATTTTTCGCTTCTTCTTTGATTTCTTCATTTAACGAAAATCTAATATCAGAAGGGATTGAGAGCACACGTGTGTGTACAATAGTCACCAGGGCAGTAAACATTGAACAGACGTACGCGAATAGATGAGAGAAGAACTGTGCGTGCTGTGCGAGTTTAAACAGTCACCATAAAAATAATAGAATTCCATAGACAATACCAGTGTGACGCGTTGAGATGCTCCTCCAGAGAGTATAGCAAGATTTTCTCATGACTGAGAAGTTTGAGTCTCGATTAGCGAAAGTAGATTGAACAAATGTTGAAAACTCTTGAGAGGTGTGAGAGTAAGCTTATAATCTCTGCAGCCTGATAGTTATAACCCTAATATGATAATTCCAAAAATAAAAAATTGTTTTCTCACCTTTCGATCTTAGCGTCGCGCATCAGAACGTTAAATTTTAGAGCATGAAGATGGACGAGTTAAAAAATATGTACCATTGAACTGACTTCACCACAGCCATGCATGTAGTGGATCAATGACGGGTCTTTGAAGTACGTGTTATTACAGTCTCGAGTCCATGTCGCTTTCATGGACTGAATGAAAGTGAAGCTCGAGAGTACATTTATTAAACGGACAAAAATGTCCACAAGGATGTGTTACGTATTGCTAAGTGTTAAGAGATACGACGAAGAGATGACCGCTTATCTAGTCGACAAGATTGACCTTGTAAATGCATGTATTATGCCTGTAGTAAATGAGTGCGTAGTCGACGGAATTAATGATAACGTCATTTGATTAGGACTTGCGTAGCTAGGTTTGAAAATTTTGAAGATTTGCACATTCATTTGTCTAAATACAACAATGTCTAAAAGCAAGAGAGGGAGAGCCGTTACCACTCATAGTAAAGAAGCACTAAGTTAAGATCCTGCAGACATGAAGAGTCGAGTAAAACCGTGGCTAAGCGAAGAAAGTCAAGTACGCCAACGGGATCTGCTTTGTATGTAGAAAGAAAGGCCATTTGTCCCGAAATCTCAAATTCTAAGGAGCCGAGGAAGGAAAGGAATGTTCTCAGCATTGGAAAATAGGAAACTGCAACCTACTACTTCGATGCTTGTGCAAATTATCTGCTGCTATGCGTTAATGTAGAAGCAGATAATGAGTACATGACTATTCTGAAATCTTTTGCGTTTTGAATTGGAGCAATAATCCGCGAAACGAGCGAAGGTTTTGAGGTTTCTGATGAGCTATTGAGAGACTCTACGCTACTTGAATCCTGCGGATTAAAGCTTCAATTTGGCTGAGACGGATTTTGAAATCCTCATTGTACTGAACGGGGTACAACAAGTATCGATGATTATTGAATTACTGTTCACCGATCGGGTAGAGATTCTTGCTATGACAAAAAATGGTCAGATATGATTATTCGAAGTAGAGACTTTTAGCTGCCACTCTGTAAGAACCGTTTGGGGAGAAAAAAAGCCTTGATGATTTCTCTCAATGAAACAATCGAATTCAAGGTAACGACTAGCAGTAATTTTTATGAAGGCAACTTGTACATCGAGTTAAGCGTTCATTCAAGGGTGAGCAAGGAATACTGCACCCTTTATTTAATATTACGATAAGATATTGATGATGCTTATTTAATATTATGATAGTAATACTACTATCGATTATAAATCTATCAGATAAGTTGCTTGTTGTAAAATACATCTTACAAACTGTAAGTGCTGTCGATAAAATGGCATAAATGATGAGACCTACCGAGGGAGAAAATTGCGACTGACACGAAATTCACCGATCTGCAAAGACAGTAGATAATAGATGTTATAAAAAACGAGGACTTGACTGTTTCGCATTTAACACGAATAAACTTAGAAAGATAAATTTCGTGAAATCGAAATCGATCTGATCAATTTTACGTCGGTTTATTATAAACCCTATGGCCTATCTTACCCTGAGAAAGACCAAGTGCGTAAAATTAAAATAGAACGTTATTGTATGAGATTCAAACTCATACATGCAAGCCAGAATCTTCTTTTATGGAAAAAATCGGGAAATGTAGATATGTGTTGACTATCGCGCGTTCAACACGGTTATGAAGCAACAACAATATCAGTTTCCGTAATGAAACATTAAGTGAATAACATGCAGGAGGTGATATTATTTTCAACTTTAGTTTTAGATCCGAATATTATCCTGTTACCGAGAAAGATATGAAGAAAACTGTGTTCGTGACGCCGGTTAGACAATACGATTTTTTCTATCAACCAACCAAATTTATCAATGTGTCGGTCAAAGGTTCTCATTTGGCCTAGAAATTTATGAAGTTGCTATGGGATAAAATAAATATCGAAGTACACGTTGACGATTATGAGATAGGTTTGTGCGACTTCAAAGATGGTTTGAATGCTTTGCGCACTATACTGGTACACCTGAAGGACGTTGGGTTCACCTACCTGCTAAATAAATGCCATTTCTTGATATAATTGATCGATTTTCTTGATAATGAAATCGACGCAAAAGGTATAAAGCCGGGGTGGCAGAAAATATGTTGCAGAAAAATTTAAAGTTTCACAGAATAAATGCACACTATATCTTCAAAATTGTGAATTCAGGGGGCATCCACTCTTTACGTAGGTACTGAGAAATGTTGCGACTCATAATATCCTAAGGGTAGTAAAACAACCGAAAATTAAAATGCTTGCAGATGCAGTTACGTTAAAGATGGAGCAGATGGAAGCGAAAATTGGAAACAATGATGGAGGAGCATCTATCAAAAGTACTTACGTAATTCTTTATGCTATCTAAGAGCCTATAGCAAGGAGCATTTACGAGGATGCGAACAGTGGTTAGGATGAATGTTTGGAAGAACTGCTTTTGCAGTTCAGACAAGTCCGTTGGAAAAGTTGGAATTTATGTAAGTTCTCATAAATCCTCCTAGGCATGAACTGAGAAGATAAAGATACGAGCAATGGACTGGCAACGGATGACGAGGATAGACCCCGTAGGTAAAGCCATAATTAGCCCCGACGACCATTGTATTCGCGACGGCTAGATGTATTGAAGAGAAGACTAGCGAACAAATTTGTCTTTGCAGACAAACGCACTCGTAGGAAAAACTAAGTTTCACTTATTGACAAATTAAACACAAGAGTTTTACTTCTCGTCTCTGGCTTTTCTTTGTTTAAGGAATATCCAATAATAATGTATTGTTTATAACAAATATATTTTATAATTTTTTAATCAAGATAGAGTATATAAAAAGTTTTTTCCTTTAATATATAAAAATTTTTTATCGATGATGAAGTAAATTAATTACAATTTAAAATTTGACAAAATAATTTGTTAAATAATTTTTTAACGTAATGTGTGTTTTTGTTAATAAGAAAATGTTATGCATTAATGAGTAAGATATATATTTTAAAATATTAAAAAGTAAATTATATGTTTACTTGAAAGGATTTAAAGATATGTTCCAGTAATGACGTGAATTTAATAATCATTAATAGCAAAGTATATAACTTACGTGGTAGATAGGAACAATTTCTCGACTTGCTCCATAGAGATGCTCTTAAAGCTCTGTATATTTAGCGCATTAAAAAATTCTTTTACAGGTGTCATACTATAGCACGCCGCTAATGGTGTCCTTGGATAGTGTACCACAAAGGCTAAACACATCTCTTGGTAAGCGGCAAAGCCACCGAACGTCGGCCGACTTCTGTCACGCGTATCGTAAACGCATTCAACAACAAGTTCGTCACCCGGCATAATCTTTACTTCACGATCAAGGGTATGTGATTGCTGATAATCGAAATCGAAATGCTTGTCTTGGACAATAATTGGTAATTCTTTGTTCTGTCGAATGTGCTTAAGACTAATTCGACGACCAGCGAGATGAGAATGAAGAACTACGGATACCACGTTGATACCATCCTCATCGAACATCTGTAAATAATGTTGAAAACGTTCAGTTTAAATTAGTTTAACGATTTTAGTTTTTTTATTATTGTATATGAAGTTTGGATAAATTTACCTTTGAGTTGTGTGAAAAAGTAAATTATTAATACCTCCTATAAAAAATCTAATAAGATTTATAGAATAAAGTACACTGTACGTGAATATTGGAGAATCAATTTTATTAGTCAATTTTGGTATTTAATTTTAGAACATCAAATAAATTGATGTTTTTATACTATTATTTTATATGTATTGATGAAAATATGGAAAGGTCCATCGGATTCTGGCTATGGAGATCCTTGGAATGTTTTTTTCCTCTTCTTAGCTCGACTGAGCTTTTTTTTTCTCTGACCCCCTCTTTATACAATCGCCCTAACAAGGCGCTTTGCAGTTTGTTCCATACGATCTACGTTATATACAAATGAATTTTGTGTTTGCTCCTATCACCCGCCCTGAGAAGGGCAATTTTCTGAATAAGAGAAACGCAGCGTCACAGTGAGAGAGAAAAGAAAATGAAAGAGAAAGAAAATTTCTTCTTTCAATGACCAGTCAGATATGTCCACCTTTCGTTCCGTCCGCTCAACTGGCTCCTTGTCTATGCGGCACCTCCTTATCTTTCATTTTCTTAGACGCCGCCCTCCCAATCTTTTGCCACGCTCGCCCCTACCCTTCCTCCAAGCAAACAATGCGCCGCCGCACGGTAAAACAGTTTTTCCCACCGACTTTCCCCAAGCCACGTCGTCTGAATGACCACGGCGCCATCGTGGCGAGAAATCCCGGACCCACTTTCCCCAGCGCGCGTCGCTCCGATACACTCGCACTAAGTGACTCATCATGAGTCACCCTTTCTCGTCCGGACTCGTACAGGGCGGTCATTTGTGATTCGTCGCAAGCTATTTGTTTAGCGCGTGTCAGTATATTACAGACTTATACATAGTTATCAATTTAATTAATGAAGCACAGTAACTCACAATCATTTTAGACTTTTAAATACAATTGAAATTATAATGTTTACAAAATAAATATTAATGATACAAGTTTTGATCAATACATTCTATACACTTCTTACAAATCCAATATATGCAATATTTCTATTTATTACCCAATGAAAGAACCTTAAATAATGTTTTTTTACTTTATTATCAGATTATAAGCTTTTACTGAAAATAATTAAGTATAACATTATTTGTAACGAAATAGTAAGGTCACGTTAATAGAAAAGTAATTATAAATTATTCAGGCTAAAGTATATATGAAACTAGATTCTCTTACATCGAAATTTTTATTTTATATCTGAACAATGTTCGCATTAGCTAGTCACAGTTCTGTTATGTTCTTTAAATCGGAGTAATGAATTATTGTAATGATTACACCAGTGTCGAACGTTAAATTGTTATAGTTATATTCTTAATATAATTGATCTTTTTTTAGTATACCTTTGCCATCGTGGGTATGTTAAAGTAAACAATTGACGTACATTCTGAGCTAACGAAGCAGAGTAATAGGCGTAGGAGTTTCCATCAGATAAGCAAGATGTATAAGCCGACTGTATGGAAATTTACATGTGCGAGAACGTGGAACTCTTTAACGAAAACATTTGCCAGGAGGCATCAAAGTCCCGATTTAAATTATAAAAAATGGTAGCTTAAATTAATTTTGATACTGATTTCTGTTATTAAATAAGAGATCTCATTAGTGACTATATGACTTAATAAATATTTAATTAAATATAAAAAATAATGTGCTCTAATAATTGTTTATAGTTTAGAAGATTTATTGAATACTTGTGATTTTTCACATGATCATTTTTTTATATCTTAATTAAAAATATATTATATATACAATCATCATTAATAAATTTCACTTTTATGTAAATTCAATTTGTAAATGGCGTTTTACAATTAAAATTATAAAAGACTCTGATAATATCAAAGGTATTTTATATGTTTTTAAAATCTTTTATCAAAAAAAGAAAGAATAAATTTATAATGTTTTCCATGGAATGTTGATTTTTTAGGAACTCTTATACAAAGAAGATACTAAATCATTAGTTTTAAGTTACCACTTAAATTAATACCTATAAGTATTTTTAATATTTTACATACATACTTATAAAACGTATAGACATAATATAGATTAATTCTGACCAAATTATTAATAAAATAAACGAAACATTGTATTAATCAATAGAGTATAATAATATATAGAGTAATAACAAGGCATGTCATTTTCTTTTACGATGTCTAAAAACTTAACTTTTTTAAACATCATTTTTAATATATAATAATATATATAGTTTAGTCGATCGCGAATCGTCGAACCGTTCTACAAGCTGAAAGTGTCGCCAAAACTCCTTGAGTATATGAAGTACATAATAGGCATACAACAAAAATAAAAAATAATAATAATAATAATAATCAAGTATATATTATTAATAATAACAAAAATAAATGATTTAGTGTAATACAATATAACAATTACTTCGAATAAAAAAATAATTAATGATTCATCTTGAACCGCCCGAAATGAAACAAGGAATACTAGGAATAAAAGGAAAATGGGCATTAAAAGATCATCATTATCTAAAACTAATATAAATAAAACAATAAAAGAAGTAACGAAAATACAAAAATACCATCAAAAAAATAGAAAAAAATTCATTATCTACAATAGAAATGAATATTCAAACATAAAATTTATCACTAGAAGAAAAATTCAAAATATTACAAGATGAAAATATAAAATTAAAATAAATTATATTTGAACTAAAAATGTCTATTTCTAACAAAAAACAAACGTACTAAAAGATCGACTAAGCTACATCAGTAAAGCTACATCAAATCAAGAATCTGAAACAGAAGAAAGAGCGAGTTCAATAATAAAACAACTGCAATCCAAGAACAAAAAAAAACAAAATAACTTATTTTCAATATCAAAGAAAATTCTTCAAAAATCGAGAATAAGAAAAACGAAACTTTTTTAATACATGAAGATGAAAAAAATTTCAACCTGGGAAAAACAACACGTACGTTCTTCCGACCCAGGTCTTAGCAAAGAATAAACCACCACAAATAAATATATTACATCAAGAACCCAAAGATGCAGTAAGATTATCAAATGAAAATAATAAAAATAAGGATTTCATTATTAAGAACATTCATAAAGGCAAACACATTTTATATTTAAAAGATATAAAAGAATTCAACGAAACAATTGAATTGCTAAAAGATGCAAACACTTACTTTTCTACACGTTTACACCGACAATAGAAAAAAACACGTATCTATTCAAAGGACTAGATAGAAATTACTCAGAAAATGAAATTCTTTCTGAATTAAATAATTTAAATTTAACTGATATAAAGTTTACAAAAGTTTCAATATTTACAACTAGTAAATCTTAATACACAAATTTTAAGTAATATTTAATTTCCAATACATATAGTTCAAACTTCTCCAGCAGCAATATCAATAAACTTTTAAAAATAAAATATCTCCTCTTCCAATGCATAAAATGGGAAAAAATAATCATAAAACACATAATTCAATGCCACAATTGTCAACTACTAGGACGTACTTTACAAAATTTTAATATGACATTCAGATGCCTTAAATGCATACACAACCACAAACTAGGTGAATGTAAAATAAATACGGAAAATATTTTAGAATTCAATGAACTTTTTTGTGCCAACTGTAAAAGTTATGGACATCCAGCTTCATAAACGCATGCCCAAAAATTATTGACATACAAAAAAAATAGAAGAGAAAATAAATTCAGCAAAATATATAAAATCTAATAAAATATCAAAAATTGCGAAAAAAAGTAATCCCATCTATAAATTTTGCTGAAATAATAAAATATAAAGAAAGCATCAACAACAAAATATAACTTCAAACAACTCAAGACAAAAATTGAATTACAACAATATCAAAGAAAATGAAAAAAACACAATATTAATGAATATAATAAAATCTATTGATGTTCTAAAAGAAAATGCAATAAAAACACTTAATCAACAACAAATACAAATAAACAAAATCAAGGATTCATTATAATCAAATGAAGATAATTTTATATCAATCTTTTCTATAATAAATAACTTAGCATAAATGGATGAAATATACCTTAAAAACAATAATATAGATAAAAACAGTTTTATCAAAAGCAAAATACCAATAACATTAAAAATCATATCAATACATATAAATTCAATAATTACAAACCAAAGGAGATATAACCTCTTACGTTTACTCAATAATGAAAATCCTGATATTGTCTTACTTTCAGAAACAAAACTTAACAACACTCATAAAATATATTTTAAAAACTATAACATTTTAAGACAAGATAGAGTAAACACAAAATAAGCAGGTGGCACAGCTATATTAATAAAAACATGTTTTAAATACAAAGCAATAAAAAACCATAATATTAAAAATTTTGAAACACTAGAACATCAATAATTAAAATAAAAGTTAACATTCAAGAAAACCTTTTTATTATCATATATAAGCTTATGTTTCACAAGGAGTACAATTTCATTCTGAATTTGATAAACTCTTTCAATTATTAAACTTAAATAAAACCGAAAATTTCTACATAATAGCAGGAGACGTAAATGCAAAACATAAAGATTGCAACAAAAAATCAAATAATTCTAGAGGTACTTTTATAAAAAAACTGACTAGATAATTATGACATAACATATAAAACCAACTTGTACAGCTCTGACATCCCATCATACCCTAATGGTCTTTCTTACATAAACCTCTGCTTAATCGATTCTAGAATAAAGTTAATAAATAAACAATCGAATAACTAATTAGACTCCATTATTTATGATAGTGATCATAATTCTTTAATTTTTTAAGTAAAATTAAATATAATAAATTTTATCAATTTAGAGGACACAAATGAAAATATTAAATACAACTTCAAAAAAACCAACTGGAAAAAATTTCAATCATAAACTATTGTTTCTTACATATAAGCAATTTATCAAACCTAAGAATGAAATAGACACTCATATAAATGAGTTAGACAAATAAATCAACATAGCTATAGATAAAGCAGTTTCAAAAATAAAATAAATAAATCTATATGAATCATATATCAACCAGCACATTGCTAAATTACAAAAAGATAAAAGCTACATACTTTCGCAGATAAACAGAATAAATCGAAACTACAATTACAACAAAAACTGGAATTTTACAAATACTTACTGAACAATATAAAAATAAAATTAAAAATAGAATTCACTATCTCCATTAATAAATATTGGAAAAATAAAATAAATGCTGTTCCAACAAATGATTCAACAAAAATATTCCCATAATTAAATACAATTTTCAGATCAAGAACCTCTACAAATATTCCCCCAATCACTATATCACAACATAACGTACAAATCATAACGAAAGCAGATATTAACATCAATAACATGTCAAAAATACAAATAACAATTTCATAATCTCAAATACAATAGACTAATTAAATATACTGGGAACACACTTTGCAGAAGTTCACAATCAAAACATCAACTTTAGACAAGAAAGATTATCAAACATTATTTTGAATGAAACAATTAAACTAAAATCTGAAATAGAAAACGACACAAGGAATGATACAAAGATTACATAATTCTCAAATATAAATACAGAAGACAATTCAAAACATCCAGAAGAACTAACAAATTATTTCACAAACTATACAAAATCAAACACTATTTTCAACAAATTAAATAATAAAAAAACTTCAGGCTTCGATAATATATCAAACATAATGCAAAAACAACTCCCCAACAAAATAAAAAATACTATTCAATACACTATTCAATAATGCTTTGAATAATATGTATTTCCCTACTAAATGGAAAAAAGTCATTGCATAAGATTTTAAGACATTGCAATACAAAAAAAAGATAAAAATAACAGGTCCCTCACAAATTTTAGGCCCATTAGCCTATTACCAAACATAGGTAAAATTTTTGAAACAATAATAAACTTCTGTAATCAAAATAACATAATACCAGAAAATCCATTAAGTTTTAGAAACAAACACTCCACTGTACACGCAATAAATAAACTAACATCGGATATGCTGGGCACTAAATTCTAACCTACAAACTGCAGCATGCTTAATAGCATCGAAAAAGCATTCGACACTGTTTGGACCGAAGGATTAATTTTCCAAAGAATTTTCCAAAATATCTTATTAAAATTATTTGGAATATGATTACAGGCAACTCATTTTATACAATAGGTAATTTTAAATCATCAATAGAATTCACTATAAAAAATGGTTTACAACAAGGAACTGTTAATTCTCCAGTATTATTCAATATCTAAAGCAGTGACATCCACAAACTTTTTGAACTAAACTGAATAAATCTATTGGAAAATAGTCTATTGCATTTACAGACAATCTTATAATCTATATCTCTGGAAAAGAAAAAAAGAAATCGAAGAACAATTGCAAGAATTATTTAATCAAATTAATTCATACTTTCATACCTGGAAATTAGAAATCAACACCAATAAATGTGAAACAATACTATTTAAATCACGATTAAGTGAAATGAGTATCTTAAATAGAAAAAATACCAAATTATTTCAAATTTCAGATTATTCAATTGCGAATCAAAAAATACCACACAAATCTTTGGTAAAATATTTAGGTATAAACTTGGACTAAAATCGAAAATTCTTAAACCATTCAAAAATACAAATAAATAAAGCAAAAAAACTTTTTGGAAATTAAAAAAATTATTTTACTCAAAACACCTGAATAAGAGAATAAAAATACTATGCTATCCGATCCACATCTGACCAATGCTAACATATGGATTTCCAATCTGGTATTAAATATTCGAAAGAAAATGTATTAGAGCATGTCTCAGTAGGTATAGAAATCCAAATAATTCATATAAAAAATATATAAGCAATAAAACATTATATAATATACATAGAATTGATTGCTACATATTAAAACTAACAAGAAACCATTACGCTTATGCGAACAAAATAAAAAATAATAGTTTAATTTTTTGTAGCTTGTATCCAAATACATTATAATTTAATAAAATCCTTTTATACCACCTGAAGCATTTATATTTCTAGGCAACCAAAACTATATTCAAAATAAAAATGATATCTCAATAATGTACCATATCAATAGAAAAAGATCCAACACAAAAATAAAGTAGGAGCCAAACTTAGATGGAAATAAAGACAACATTTTATGGAGATATAACATGACAATTATCCAAAGGTATAAAAAAATAATCATAGAAACAACATAAAAAAATACTGGTGGTTGCATTAATCATGAAGAGTCTGTAAAATACTGTAAATACTGTAAATATTGTAAATATTGTAAATAATTTTGTTTAATTATGTAAATCCAAAAAAAAATTATACAGTTTTTGTTTTATCATAAATCCCATTTTTCTGTATCAAATAAAAAAAAATAATAAAATATATTTATTGTTATATAAAACTAACATATATAATATACTACAAAATAAAAAATTTTATATACTTCATATTGTTACACTAATTATTGTACGAACATGCGAGCTGTACTTATGTCACCCATTAGTCTTAAGAAACTTTGTATAAAATAAATCCTTTGTTTATTAAGGATATTATTGTTCACAAACTAAATGTATAATTCTTGAGAATAAATAAACAACTTAATTAATCAATAATGTATATAGTTAAATTTATATGAGAATTATCATTATTTAACTTTGAGAAATATTAAATTTGTATTTAATTGAAGTTAACCGCTAAAAAATTTATTAACACTATATAAAATATAATTTTTAAGTTTTGAAAAATATTTTTAAAAAATGTATTTTTGAAATATTGTTTGAAATATTAAAGCTTAAGGTTTATATTTTTGGTATCATTTTACTTTTAAAATTAAGTCATAACTTCAAGATTGTTTATACTAACATTTGTTACGAAATCAACTTTGTCATGTTAAGTTTATATAATCTAGTATTTGATATTTTTAATTTTTCTCTAATAATGAATGCCTAATCTATGATATTTAGATTTTTTATCGAATCACAAGATAATTGCTTAATGTGTTTAGTCACATTTTTTGCCCACAGCTTATATATACAAAACGTATTGCATATTAATTATTAATTTATTATATTTAGAAAAATACATATTTCTAGCTTAAAGAAATGAAAATAAAAGGCAACTTTAATATTAGATATGTATATTTATTTAAAAAAAGCACTATATATTATTTGCGATATTTAAACATTCATATAATTTAAGGATCATAAAAGTACAAATAGCTTAACCACATATAATGTTATATTCGTGAGAATTATCAAACTTTCCAGATTAGAGATTATTATAGAAAATCTAACACGTCAAAACTTATGTATACTTATTTAAAGCAGTAATAAATAATAATTTTATAAAAATTACTTTGGTAAATTACACGTTAGTTTTTCAAATATAAAGCTATTGATAATTATACTTTATGATTTTCAAGCAATTACAAATATAAGTTAAGCACAGATATATAAGTCTAGCAAATGTTTTGAGAAAAAAGTAAATTTTAAAATCTTATACCTTATTTGTACATTGAGGAGTACAATATCCCACGGTCGCGTACTCCTGTTGTTGAGGTGGCACCATATGTAAAGGGCTCACTGCTACTCCAGCGATTAAAATTCCTGCTTCCATTTTTCTAAGTTTCGGGGTTAAATATAATCTGACACCACTGCTATCTATGACCTGTCTATTGATTTTGTTGTTGTAATGTACTTCGAGCATGTAATAGGAGCCTTTGAAATGCTCAGCTATAGGAAGACCCACGTGTTCTGGGAACCATTCGCCTTGACTACCCCGGGCCCATGCTAGTACCGGTTGTAAACAACTATCCCATTCTTTAGGCATCGTCGGACTGTAGCAATGCGCTCCTGCAAGACGTGCATGCTCAGCGAGAATCGGTTGCGTCGAGGTACATTCGTACAGGATTATATGGTGTACCAGGGCTTCGTTGGACCTCTCTACGAGAGAGGTGTACTGAAATATTATCTTTATATCAGCTAATTATACTTTATAAAATAGATAATTAATTAATAGAAACTGACTAGAATGGATTCTATACTGTTTCGAATTCGAATATTTTATAAGATAAAAATAAGATCGATAAAAAAATCGGAATTTGTTGATAGAGTTTGTTCTATTGACAATTACATAATGAAAGTTTATTTCATTTATGAGTAAGAATGATAATAATTATCAATAAATACAATAAATATTAAATAACGTATTGTGGCATGTGTTTCATTATTTATAATATCCATAATTTGTCTTTGAAATATATATTTAGAATTTCTTATGTTTAAATCATTTCTCACAATTTGATAACAATATGAATTTTTGAAATACTACTATACTAGTATACTAGTGTATACTATTATATACACTATAAAAGTTGTTATTAAAATTATTTTATTTTCTTATATTTAAGCAAATGGTTGCGTGTTATTAGTTTGATGACATTTGCTTTATAAGCTTATTAATTAACAATTAATTCACATAAAATAATCAGAAAATAATGTTACATTCTAGCTTGTAAATTAAAATATTTTAATAAATGTAATAAATATAAATTTAATTATGATTGGTAATTTCAATTTATATACGAAATTATTTGAAATCATACAAAGCTAGAATAATATATACAAAACGGCTAATAATCATCAAATGATAAAATATTATAAAAGATTAATATCGATAATAATATTTATAAGCTAAATTTAAACTATATTGCATACACAACTTCCAATTAGTAATTAGCTTATAAAAGGTAAGGTATGAAAATCATTTCATGTAAGTGTATAAAATTAACTTACCCCAATCATATGATACTTTCGATGTAATTTTGGAGCTTTAAAGATTTTACACCAATAAATAGTGTGTGATGTATTTGATACAGTGAACTAAAAAAGTAAGAAATGTATTTTCAAGTAATTGTAAAAACATCTAAAAATAAATATTAACGAATTTATATACAAAATTTCGATGCTTTTAAATTAAGTAATTTTATAAATTTAGAAATTAAAAAATTTCTAATCATTAAAGCGTGATAAATGGATTAGGTAATACTATTTTATTATTACAAGAATAAAAAGCACTATAATTTATGAAATAACAATTTAATATAAAGAATTTATTGATTATATAATAAATCTTTATATTACGTTGTTTTAAGTTATTCAAGTATTAATAAGCATTTTATTTTAAATATTTAATTTTTTACAATAATTATGTAGAATTATATCTATATGGTAAATTTAAATATCTACAAGAAAACGTACCAAAGTATTTTAGAAAAAAATTGACATGTTGTTAAATCGTTTGTATACTATAATACTAATTAATAATTGTATTACCGTCATATAAGAAGGATAATTTTTTATTCAAAGATAGTGATCACATATTATGTAGTTCCTTACCTGGTTAAGCTTAACGTCCCACTTAATTATCTCGGGGTCATCGATTATCGGAGGTGGATGGGGCGCTGGTGCTCTTAATCTTAGGGCCCGACCTCCACGTCTTTCGCCATGAAACCTCGCGGCATTAAGTTCAGGGTCAGTTTCATGTAGGGCCCATAGTACCCGAATCGTATCGCCCTAGAAGATTTTAAAAATAAAACATTTTATACTTTGAGATGATGCAATTTAAAGAGTTTGAACAGTTAAATGGTTCTTTATATGAAAATTGGACTGATGGAAAGCTTAATGCTTTTGTTGTCGGTGCTAATATTTTTTATATTGTCGCATTCCAGTAGACATTTAAATTTTTTAATGAAATTTAATTACACTTATTTGTTTGTAGATGGGGTAATATCTTAACTTATAAATTAAATAGATTTTATTACTTGAAATAATATTTAAAATAATATTTAAAATAATAAACTTAAAATTTTAATATTTTACTTTTTCCCGTTCATAAATAAATTTTCATTTTTACTTAGATTTCAGACTTTTGATTAAGGATAATGAAATTAAAAAGCAATTTTTAATAGGAAGAAAATTATTTTCGGTTTTTTACATGCTTATAATGTCTTAGGTTAAGATAATTAAATATAATTTGTAATTAAAATAAATAATGAGTTTTAATTAAAAATCATATTTTAAATAATAAAAACTCCAAATAATTAATTTACATTAAAGCATTAATATTACTATTCAATTTGTAATAATATTTTATATACATATAAATGAAAACATTTTTAATTTATATTTATTTCATATTCATATAGCCTATTAATGCTGAATTATTTATAAAGAATTTGATGTACAATATTATGGGTTAAGATTTAATTAAATATTTATAAAATATTCCTGGATATTGATCAAAATTTAGTAACAATAATCTTCTTTGGATGAACACAAAACTTATTTAACAAACAATTAGTTTCAAGTAATTACATTTCATAAGATAAAAAAGATTTAAGTATTTTATTATCAATGAAGTGTTTTACATGGGTTTAATATAAGAAAAAATTTAGTAGAGTTTATGAATCAATTATCTAAAGTTAAGTAAAATCATTTTTGCTTGCAGGTGTATTTGTTTTATTTTTCTTATAGTTGTTAATTGTGATTACTAGAAAAGGTTACCGATGTTCACTTTCCATTTTACCAAAAATATATAAGTAGAATTATGACTATCATATTATTAATAAGTAATTTTTTGAAATAAGATCTACCGACCGTAAGGGTACGATCCTGTGAATCGCAGGTCTGCCATCTTCTCGTAAATGTGACGATCGTGTGGGTGTCATTTTGAGAACCATGGATCAAGTAGACGTCTTGTGATGAATCTGTTTCTGGGGCTGAATTCATGTTCTCTACACCGTGAGAATCCTAGAATAAGTATGAAAAGAAGATTCTCATGAATTTTTTTACTTGATGAAACATTGAATTTATGTACTCGTTTATAATTTTTCTAAGGTGTTTCTTGGTATTTATAGTCGGTATAATGTTGACACCGTCACACACATTCACAAACAACAAGCAAACGAAATTAAAGAACTTGAATAATTTTTGGTAGAGTTAGAGAATTATCCATTATTATAATGTTAATGAATGTATATAATATCCTCGTGCGAGGAAAAAAAAATATTTTTGTAATCTAATAATTTTACTTCTAATTAATAATTTAATGATTTAATTCTATGTACTTCACTAAAATTCTAATAATACATCAAATTTAGATACTATTTTATTTTAATGCATATACAAATTTACATACATAAATTATGTAAAATTAAATTTTTTTTCTATTATAAATCATGATTTTTAACAAATAGAGTGATTTTGATTAATGTAGAAGAAAATTATTTAGAAAGATTTTTGTATTTATTTTTATGATTTAATGTGAACAATTTGTTGTAGCCTATTAAAACAATGTTTAAGGATAATATTAATTATTCTATCTATATTCTACAAATTATATAATAAATAACATAATTATTAATAAATAAATAAATTAATTAATTAATTAATTAATTAATAACTTAGTAAAAGTTAATGTATAATAATCAATCCAAACATTAAATATTTGTTTAATGCTTACATTTTTTTGTAAATTTTCTATAAATAAAGGCTAATGAAACTTAGTTAACTCCTTGAATTAATAGTTACAAAGTTCATTTTTTAATGTCTTATATATTTCCTTTTCAGATTTACTGAATTAGCAATGTTTAATTTAAAATACTTAAAACTTTTTTCATAAATAAAAATACTAAATTTTTCAATTATTATAAATAATATTTTCTAAAAAATAGTTTAAAAAGTATTTGAACTTTAAATTAAATTCATGACTAATAAATAATCTTATAAAGAATTATATAAATCTACTCCTTTTAATATGCAAGAATTCATATAGTACAATAACATTTTTGAAAACATATTCTTTCATTAAATAGATAAGTAAATACTTTCAATAAATTCTGCCAATACAATCAATTTAAGTTTTGTCAATGAACTTAAAACAAATAGAAGGTGTTACGTATAAAGGAAGCGCGACATTAAAATACCAACAATTTCTTTTCCCATGGCGGTTTAGGCTACTTTTTATCTCAACCTTAGAGTTTTCTTCTTATTCTTTTTAAGATTTTTATCTATTTCTTTTTTATTCTTTCAAGTTCTTTTACATAAAGGAGCTGTAAAGTGGCTCACTCCGAAGGTTCATGTACTTAGAACCGACCAAAACAAGAGGTCATATATACAAAGAGCTTGTAAGCCTGTGATACTACAAAGGTAATAAGAGAATATAGTAATGCACTTAGACAAATTACAGTAACGTATACTATTTTTAGTTTGTATTCATCATTATTATGAAAATTATAATTGTTTAGGAGTCGAAAGTTTTAGTTATATTTGGAAATAAGGCGATAGAATTGTTAATGTAAGAAATACAAATTTCTAAATAAAAAGTTGATGTTTACAAATTATTTATAAAATTTTTATATATTCAACAATTAGAATAATGTACATTTAGGTACAAAAAATAAGAATAATTATTTTATGAAAATAATTCTTTAAATCAATCTTAATTTTTTATTCGGTGTAATTAATTAATTTGGAATAATTCAGATTTAAATTACGCAGATATAATCAAATTAATAAGTAAATCTATTCTTATTGTATTTTCATAATTAAAGTGACACAAATAAACTAATTCTTTATTATTTTACTAATTAAGCATATTAAGACACATTATATATATATTTCAAAACTGACTTTTATTATTTAGAAAATTAATAAACAATATGAAAGATTTTAAACTAAATTTACTTATATTTCTTTTACCACATCTTATTTTACAAAATTTAAGCTATTCAAGTTAATGACTAATATGAATTAGTGCTCTAATTATGAAAATTTAATTATATCTCTAACAATAGAGTAAACATCTTTTTTCTGATACACGCAGTAATTACTATTGATGGTCATCAGCTGATACATAGTCATGATAGCCTTAACCACGGTATTGCTTCATTCGTGAACTTTCAGATCATGCTTTGATTTTTTCTCTATTTCCTTTTATCGCATTGTATAAAGATAAAGATCGCTTTGTATAAATATAAAGATTTAATTTTCAAATCTGCTTTTTGGCTTAGAAATATTTGCTTTCCGAATTCACACGTTATATTATTTTGTGTAACGTAAAATTTGTAATTTTCACAAATATTAACTAATATTTTTTTATACAATGTATTAAAGAAAGCAAATTGAGTTAATTATATAACTATAGCTTTTGTACTACAGGGATAATCATTATTTTTAAATAATAACATCCTTAACCGATTGGCATAGTGCTTTCGTATAAATCACAAAAACTGAGATTTATAATATGGATTAAATGGGAAGTAAAGAGAAGAAGATAATAAAAAGCAGCGTTTTACATGACATAGTTGAAAATGAAAATAATGATACCAGCAACAGAAAATTATACTCCTATTAAAATAAATAACTCTTTCTTTTTAATTTAAAAGGTATTTAATCGTATTTAAGACAAAAAAAATTATTGTCTAAACTATCCAAATATAAACAAAATACTTACATGTTAAAAAACTTTTATATTATTAAACGAAAATCTTACTATTTTTAAATTCCAGAAATCTAAAAATAAATTGCTTTTAATTGTATCATTTTCATTAAATAAAACATAGATCATTCTAATAATTAGAGAATGGAAAGCTTTTATAATGCAAACTCATTCGTTTCTTTGATTGAGTTATTGAGCTGAGAAACATAGTAGTAAATTGTATTTTCGAGTATTTCTTATTCAGCGATTGATTGACGCTGATGCATAAAAGAAGATACGAGAAAAATAGATCTTCGATAAATCATAAGAACAGATGAAGAGAAAACAATAGATATTTTTTGAAAATAAACAATTTGTTGTTATAGTATTTGAACTACAAATTTGAAAAAATGTAATGTGTAGTAAAAACAAGGAAGTATACATAATAATATATAGAATTTTTAGAAATTCCTTGAAAATTAAGTCGAAAATTATTTATTATGTAATTTTATTATTAACATGAAAATTGCTAATTTTTAAATGAAACAATAATTAATATTTTTATTTTATCTTTTTTTCCAATTGTATAATTGCTTTGAAATATTTTAGCTGTTAACGTATTTTACTTCTTTATGATATAATTTGGCTTCATTTTTTATAGATATTAATGTTATTATTATTGTTAAAATATCGATTTAAATAATAATAATAACTTTTTAAATTATACTTTTAAAATTAAAATTATAATTTCATTTACAAAACAATATTTTTAAGAAAATGCAGAAGATTATTTTTAGAATCTTACAATTTTACATTACTTTTCAAGGCATAATAAAAAACAATAAAAATAAATTTTCATATAATTAAGTAATTCATTGATAAAAATAATTTAAGTATATGCTATTTTAATTAAATGTTTGCTGTATAAATATTTTTCCTTGACTTAGTGGTAACGAAATTGATGTTCATCAGAAATGATATATTTATAGAAACTTTTTTTAACTATTACTATTTTTACTATTAGAATTTGAATTAAGATTTTAGTTTTGTATCTTACAAAATAAGATAAAATTCAGAAATTATTCAATAATAAAAAGTAGTATTTAAATTATTTAAAAAAATAATAGCAATTATTATTATTGAAATATAATTTATTAAGATTTTCTGGTTATATCTGTTAATTATTACAAACATTTTTAACTCGATATAAATTCTTGCGTTTCTTGTTCTACTTCGGGCTTTTTGATATGACAAATACTATATTCATGATTGCAAACTTTAAAAGAATAAATATTTGCAGTCATTTAGAAAGTACTAGCATCTGTCGATTCTTAAATCTTATTCTAATGATAGAAAATTTTATATTATTCACGTGTAAATATATTTTGGTCTTTATAAATATTAAATTTTAGTCTAATTTTTATTTACATATGATATATATATAACAAGGTTCTTAATCTGATACGATAATTTATTTAATAATAAAATTTCAAATAATTTTTAATAGAATGTATTTGTATTCAATAAATTAATTATTTTCAGAATTACAATTACATGCGAACAAATAAACCCATTCATAACAGTAGGAAAGATAAAGAAGATGAATTAGAAAAAAGTCTTAAAATTATCAGAAAAATTGAAATTTAAAATTAAAAGTTTTTTGTTATAAATTTCATAAGAAATTAATAATTATAAAAAATTTTTATTTATTATTTACTTTCTGGATGTTCTTATATAAATAATTTTCTTAAGGAGACTTTTATTCAAAATTATTAGATCCTCGTAAGTTGTCGACACATCAGCGTCACAGTCTTCCATTCCTTTTAATAATACAATTTTTCTCTGCATCATTTGTAAAAGCAGAGCATAATTAATAAGACAGCAATAATCATTGTATAAAGAAAATACTAGAAATCATTCAAATACATATAACGAATTTTAATATTTTTATATTTTCCTTACGATAAGATTTTATCAGTAGCCGTAAAATATTGTAATTTTAACCTTTTTAAATATTTTTTCTATAAATACATTTGTTCTTTGTGTCTTAAAATAAAGTTTAAAATTAAAATAATATTATATATATATATATATATATATATATATATATATATATATATATATATATATATATATATATATATATATATAAAGATATTGGATTTGTGTTACTAGAGAAAGAATAACGAGTATTGGTAATGAAAAAGAAATATTTATTCAATCTTAGTATTCTTTATTTATATTTTGACACGATTGTGCACGGGATGGTACCACTCAACTAACATTCTTTTTCCACCGACTTTTGTAAAAACTCCTCTCTCAGAAAACCGTTAATGTTCAGTTCAATTCCCATAATTTCACTTATTTATTTTCATCTTTTTATCTCTTACCTCCCATTTTCTTTCTATTACAGGGTTTTCTAATCTTTTCTGTTTCTAGGTTTCCCACTATTTCTCTTTTCACTTAATCATTGTATGTTTTTTCTTTATTTCTCTCTTTAATCATGCACACACACGCATAGGCACCAGTATGCACGCATTTAAAAATAAAATATATAAATTAAAATGTGCTAGGTGTATTTCACAAGATATAAAGTAACGTATTATTACTAACTAAATCAAATCACATTCGTACTTAAAATTTTTATTTTTTTATTTACATATTATTAATTACATTTTATTACAAATTACAAAATTTGTAATTAAAATTCGTATTTAAAATCAATCAAACAAAATTATAAACTATAAATGAAAAGTAAGAGAAAAAATAACGCGTGTTTGTGTATGTACGCGCGTGTAAACGCTTACATATAAGTTATTTATTGTATTGTAAGTGATCTAACTAAATATTAAATTCGTACTCGTATGTAAATATATTTGTTTAGGATTGGGTCAATTACTTTTTTACATAAATCGTACCGTGAGTTCAATGTTATGTTTAAATCCTAAATACATGTCTTTTATCTTTCTTTTCAGTTTATTTGGTATTAATCCATATGTACCCAATAACTGGATTAATAAAAGAGGCGAAATTGGAAAGAAGAAATGCAAATTTCTTTGCAAGCTCTAAAATTTTCAAACTGAAATAAGTGTAAGTGTTTCGTAAAATTTTTTATAAAAAAATATGTTAATTAAAAATACTATTAGGAGATACTTATCATTAAACTTGATAATGTTTATCTATATTTAAAAAGGAAAAAAGAAAATATTTTGAATTGTGACTTTTCAATGAAAAATCTTATCAATTTTAAAATATTCATCTATCTTGTAAAAATTACTTAATTATTTCATTCTGAAATGTAAAAAGATTTTGTATATAACTGAGTATGTTGAAAATCTTAATTCTAGTACGTAAGATGTTACATGGGATTGAGAGATCCAAGATACACAAGAGGGGGGAGAGCGTTGCATTTTTCAAGAAAGAAAGGAGAGTCATTGGTTAGCGTTATTTGCAAAAATATATTGTATTAAACCGCCGTTATTGTTAGAGTTTATAATATAATATATTTATAATGTTTGTATTTTTATTTCTCTATCTAGTTTTTTCACAATAACAATATACTTAACCTCATAATGTTACTAGACAAAGTTTTATTAAATCAAAAGATACTATACTTAATAGTATAATTGCTTTTATTAAATGTTTTGCCATTAGCAACATTCATTCAAACTAAATAAAAAATAAAACAAGAAAAATATGAGAATAATCTAACAAACTGGATAGATATTTAATAATATAAGTATACAGAACCAAAACTTAACAGGCAATTTTTATAATCAAAATATGTACATAAATAAATTTAATAATCATATTAGTTTTTGCCTCTAACGAGTTCGTAACGAAAGATGGAAAAGGCATAATATCGACTATAGGCATTCAACGAATAATATACAAACACAAACCAATACATGATAAGAAATGAAAACAGGTACACAAATACATAAATAAAAGGTGAGAAAGATTGATCAAATATCTAACTTAATATAAAACTTCAAGAGAAAATTTAGTCGTCCTTATACCTCTTTTTTTCGGATACATACACATTCACTTCGTTTTCTTAATTTTTCTTTGGTCTTTACTTTTTTTGCCTCTTGTAGATTTATGCATATGTATATGTTTATGTATATATTAATCTTGTGAAAAGAAATGGAGAGAAAGGAAGTGAAAGAGAGAAGGTACATAATGGGTTCTTCTTGATGGTAGGACCGAACTATTATCTAATGGTCTTGGTTGACTTGTGGAATCCAAAAGAAGTCCCTAGAACTGTGCACACTTCCCAATGTAGCAAAGAATTGAACGAAAGATCACACGCATATTGAAAAACCACTACTATATAAGATCTTATGAATATTATAGTATAATACCTTATGTTACTTCGAGAATTTCAAGGTTGCTTGTTCATTGTTGGAGTTTTACCAATTAAAGAATAATTCTAAGTAAAGTTATTTTCTATGCAATATAAGAATCTATTCTTGTTCCAAACACTGTAAAATTATGATCGAAACTATCAGTTTGTTGTATCTTTAATTTTATTCTTATACTAATCGATTGAAATTCAATTGTAAATATTATTTACAAAAAAGTTTTTTTCTTAAACAATCATAATAATCACATTGAATCTTAAAAAATAAATTATATAAATTTATAAATATTATTGATTTATTTAGTAATATATAAAAAATTTATTAAATTTTTTATTTATGTTTGATAAAAAAGTTTCGATTCAATTATAATAGATTCTGAATTAATATTAGCGACTTTCAAAACCAAACACTGCAATCTAGAAATAAACCAAAAATTACACAACTTTGTAGTTTATAGTGGAAACTGAATTTTGATTTATGGGTTCAGTAATATCATTATTTCTAATTATAGAGGATTAGAAGTTCATAAAAGTAATGAATTAACTGGTGAACAAGCGCTGTTAGTTAATTATTCTTACAGTATAAATTTGATGTAATATATAATCTTATAATCACTTCTTATTTACATACAATAACTTGCATTATTATAAAAATTAGATCTATAATTATACATATAATATTTATAGTTGCAAAAAGTAAGAAAATTGAAATTGTATGCTCTAAGTCTAATTAACTTAAGACTTATACATAAAATTGTTTTATTTTATACATTAAAAATCAAAGAATTCTCATGTATATTTTATTATTTACTTAAAATATTGTATAGAATGTAAAATAAACATTATGAATGTATTTTGGCATTGTAAAAATCCTTGTTTGAAATAATTCTATGAATTATATTTTTAATTTTAATGCTTAGTTATGATTTTGCAATATTAATTATTTTGATGAATTGCTAGCGAATATTAGAATTCAAATAAGTTTACGTATTTTATAAAGTAAAGGATTTAATTTATTTTGCTACATAACCTTACTCTAAGTTTGCAACGTTATATATTTATTTATTAAAAAATATTTGATAAAATATGGTCGAATCTTTAGTTTTTTAAATTATTTAAATATATTTTTATAAACAATTCATGATTTATAATTTTGTATTATAATTTATAATTTATAATTTATCAATAGTCTAATCAACTTAAGACATCCTTCCTTAATTAAGAGGATACATCAATGTTTTAACATTATTATGTTTATGATAATAATATCAAATTATTATTTTAATGTTTGAAATTATCGTTAAATAGCCGCTTTGGAAATAAAAATTGTTTATATTTCTGACGAATCATTCTTGGCTATGGATGGCAGCTTATGTCATATAAGTTATTAATATAAGTTTAAATTAGTATAATTTCTTATTAATATTTTTTTAAAGCTACAAGTAGAATAAGGATTGTAATACAATCCAATATATAGACAATAGAATAAGGTCAAAAAATACTACTATGAGTATGTTGATTTTAAAGCAATAATTAAAATCTATTAAAAAAGCACTTAAAAGAAAGTAAAATAAATATAAAATTTATTTTATTTTCAGTCTAAAATATCACCCAAATAAGTTAAAAAAATAATTTGAAACATGCAACAGCCTATTTAAACCCAAATACGTCTAAATAATATAAAACTTTGTTACTGTCTGTAACAAAGTAATATTAAAATTTTTAATCAAGAAACGCATAGATTCAAAAACTATTATTACTAAAATGAAGAAAAGTATTAAAATTTATCATATCTTTCTAGATATAAGAGAGAGAGTCAGATTTTAGTAATAAAAATAAAATTGATTAAGCTTAGAATTCTAGGAAGTTCATTCAAAGTCAAACAGATTTCTTATTTTTATCCTTTCTTTTTTGTAGATTTTTGTGTATTCGATTTTTTACTCTCTTTTTAATTATTCGCTGTTGCTGTGCTCAAAATTTTAATTAAAATTGTTCAAGTCGCGAAGTCTACTGGTTCAGTGAGAAGACTTGCGAAACTTCATCGTAGGATACAGGATTATACCAGGCAAATCTACCAAACTACTCCCTGCTCAGCATAAATTGTCTTTACATTCTGAATGAGGGAGATGATTCTATCCAAGGATGCATTCGTGGAATCAACATCAAATTCCTGCTTGACTGCCATAATGTTGTATTGTAGGATTTAGGTTTTAGTTTTAAAAGTGTTTTTTTCCGCTTATACAATTCTACACATTGAATAAAATTCAGTTATAACATCTACAAGAAAATAATAATTTTTTTTTCAATTAAAAATAAAATCTATGAAAAAATTAAGAAATTATAAAGGTTTGAACGGGCAACTAAAGTTTTCAATTTCCGACGTTCTGAACTTATCTACTTTTCCAAATAAATAATTGTTTCAATTCAAAAATTATATAACTTTCATTCTATTTAATGAAAGTAAATAAGATTGTATAATTAATAATAGTATATTACTTATTCAGTTTATGTAACGAAGTTAGTTAAAAGGCATTAAATAAATAGTACAGCTCCCAAGATCATAATAAATTTTCGTTCTAATGTATATGTATCTGTTTCAAAATTTTATGTTTTTATGTGGAAAAGAAAAGAAATATGAAAGGTTTGAGTTCAAGGATAAAAAACAGTTTGTCTGTGAAATAAAGATAGAGAAATACAAGAAAGAGATTGATCTCGAATTAGTTCAGACGTTGATGGATCGCGTCTCTTCCTCCTCTGTGAATGCACGGGTGAATACAAATTTTAGAATGTTATACTGAGTACTTTATTTTTCTGCAAAGATATTGTGTTAGATCTACTTATATTTTTAGTAATAAAAAATTTGTTAGAATAGATAAACATTTATAAGTGATAGTTTAACAATATTTAGTTAAAATAAGGATTAATACGTTTGTTAAGATCTTTAGATTTCTATATCTTTTGAGTCTTGATTATGTTAAAAGTTATCTACATTTATATTTACATACATTTTCTTCATTCTTATAGAAAGATTATGTTTGTTACTTCAATAACTTGGTAAGATCCTTAAATATGCATAAAATGAAATTATTCTTATGCATAAAAAGAAAATTGTAAATTGAACATTATCGATACATAAATTATTTTTATAATTAATTGACTTCATCATTGTTACTTAAACTTTATATATACTTTATATATTTTTTCATCAAATTAATATTATAATCAAATTAATCTGTAAAGTAAATAAAATTAAACCATTCAAAGTAATTTAGTTAATTATAAATTCGTAACATAAATTAACCGTATAAAAATCTATAAAACCTTGATCTCGTAATTTGCGTGTCATTAAATGCAATATAAAGGTATAGCAGGTAGAAAAGATGAACCATTCATTTAATATCAAGAAATTCTGTAAGGGCCTCATCTTTATCCCCAAATGCTTCATTCTACTGGTATACACATCCAAGTAAGAATTTAAAACAAAAAAGAAAGAAAAAGAGAAAGATGGAATAAAAAAATAAAAAACGATGTGTATTAAAGTAAGAAAAAGCCTAAATTGAATAGAGTTAGAAGTCACGCACATAAAAAAAGAAAAAGCACAGAAAAGAAAATATAAAACAAAGCGAAAAAATGATAAAGCCGAGGAATTAAGGAAAGATTAAGAAGTCTTAGGTAACTTAACCGATTTTTTTCTATACATGGCGTCTTGCACTGATGCAATTTGTATCAAGTTTAAAGGATATATTATATGAATAAATTAAAATAAAAAGTAAAAGATTCGTTGACTTTGAAGTAACTTAAGCAAGGATATAGAAATATGTATGATATAAAGTATTAACGTATGTGCATATTTTGAAGAAATTATTGTTTTTAAGTTCTCAAATATTGTGAATAAGTTTACAAAGATAGTTGTAATTTAAATAATTCAAAGTAATCAAATATTAAAAACACTTATTTATTTATCATTTTATATTTTTTTGTTCATTAAACATAGTTTAAATTTTAAATAAAATGAAAACGAATTTCATTTCTGCGTGATTAATAAAATTAAAAGAATTTAAAAAATATATCGCTTGAAATTTTATTAAGTTTCTAATTTCTAATAAAAACTCTATATAATTACTTTTAAAGTTGAAATAATATTACTATACGTATGGAAATGTACTCATCTGTCTAAATAAAAATCTATAATTTGCTGTATTTATTTATTAATATTTATTAACATAAATTTACATACATATTTATATGGGTTTCTAGTAATTTTTATTAATCTAAACCAACATACAGAACCAAATTCAGATAACAAACCTATATTCACTAGAAATGAACAAATCTAATTTTTTACAGGCTATATATCTTAGGTTTTAATTATCTTACCATGAAGGATAAGATAATTTTAAAAATACTGATTTCGTTAAAAGTCTAATACAAGATTCCATTCCCCTTTACAATTGATATTCTTAATATTGTATTAACAAACTGTTACTTAAAGTTGAAAAAACTTTTTATCTCTTTATGTATACAAGTACTTGGCATTCTTCTATCTCTATTGAATGAATGGTAGACCAGGAATTAGTCAGTATACGGTTGATAGATAACTACATAAAATTCTCTTCTTCGGAGAATGATTGCTATAACACATTAATTTTATTTTAAATCTTCATTTTAAAAAAAAAAGATTTTCAATAATTTTTAAAAGTTTGTTGTAACATCATTAACAATAGTATTCTTATATTTTACTATTGTTGAAAATATTAAAATAATTTATTAATAAAATACTTTAATTCCTTTAAATAAATAATTATTCTTACAACTCATTAGTATTTATAAGTTCACTTATATACTTTAGCGATGAGAATCTAAAAAACATTAATAATTAATAATATAACATAACTGATTAAAATAGGTGTATTACGATTTAAAGAATGTAATTAAAAATTATAAACATATAATTTGATCGTAAATTAATATTCAAGACTGGCATCTTGAAGTTAAAGTAATATAAAAATAAAATAAAATTTGTTATAATTAGTAGTCAAATTCATTGTTTTAAAATATTTTTAACTAAAAAGTGTTACGACATCGTATGGAAT
Organism: Wiebesia pumilae; assembly: GCA_018907045.1. Classification (NCBI taxonomy): domain Eukaryota; kingdom Metazoa; phylum Arthropoda; class Insecta; order Hymenoptera; family Agaonidae; genus Wiebesia; species Wiebesia pumilae. The sequence goes on along the minus strand of JACCHZ010000140.1, from coordinate 373,581 downwards.
TCTAATGTATTATTTATAATAAATTAATTTATAATTTGATATTTATAATCTGAACAAGCTATAAATTAAACAATTTTATTTCTATTATGAAAAAAACAACCGTGGTAATAAGGATCATATATAAGGTTTTACATAATCACAATATTGCTTTAAATATAGGTCAATATTGTTTGAGTATATTTGAAGAATTCATATAGTAAAAGTAGATACACATTTTATAATTAATTATAAAAATAAAAGTATTCTTAAAAAATATGTTTATAAATTTACAAATATCTAAATAATAATGCAGGGAGACATGAAAATTACTACTATATAAATAATGCAAAAGAAGTTAAAGGGATCTTTCATCTAAAATAAGAAGAATCATAAATCATGATTTCATTTACTTAAAACTTAGTCTTTGTTTATGTTCGAAACTACAATAATTTGTAATTTTAATATTAATAATTTAAGAAATAATATAAGCTGAATGTTGAAAATAGTTTTTTTTCTATCTTCTTAAACAAAATAACTTTCAACAGTAGTTCAACTCACCAAAAGTATGGGAACGCGTGTGTGGTCATCAACCCAAGTAAGGATGATATCTGCGCCCATCATATAACCCTTATCATTAAATCCTAGTCCAATATAGCCCAGAGTTTTTGCTGTCACTCTGAAGGTAACGTTGTCATCATTTCTAGGATCCCACTCTAGCACTATGTCACCGTCTTCGTCAAGTCTTTCATATCTAGAAAACTGGGCAATTTCGGATTTGCTCCTTTTCGATCTTTTGCTGAAGATGAACGAATCTTGCTTTCGCTTTAACTGGTATTTCTTAGATAGGTGTCCTGTTTTTAATTCTTTTCTCAATACAGTATCTTTGAAAAGGATAGGATTCGAGGCGAAAATATCACTACCTTTTTGAACTTCTATCTTTGATGACACTGAATAGTTAAACTCATTCTGTTTCAATAGTAGGTAATTGTCGACATCGAAATTTTCTTCATTTAAATTTGGAAAATCGAAAATATTTTTTTTTAAAGATAATTTCGTCTTACCTGAGCTCAAGAAAAAAATAGATTTTAGTTAATCATTACATGATAACCATATTGAAATATGATTTTTTATAAATATATATAAATATATATATTATTGATAAATTTAAAGTAATTATAAATATTTTTGATTTTGACAGAACCTAGTTTTTTAGTGATAAAATATGATTAAATCTTTTAATGCAATAAGAGATTATGTTGATGTTATCTTGTTTTTTTAATTTTACATTTAAAAGAGGTTTAATGTATTACGTAAATAATACTTTAGGAGCTTTACGTAAATACCGATTAGTTATTATTTTTATCTTAATTATGTTAATGACGAAAGATTTGTGGATTTGATATAATCAAAATATATAAGTTATTTGAATTATAAGAAAATAAATTTTTAATTACCTAAATTGTCAAAAGTTCATTTATTTGTAAGCATAACTAATAATAAAGTCAAAAAGTTATGATTATTTATTATTTATAAATTAATTATAAAAACAAAAATTAAAATATATGTCAGAAAATATGAATATAATATTTCAAGAATATAATGTAATAATTTCATCAGTGATGATGCTAATACAGTGATGAATTTATTAAAATCCGAATGATGTATGAGAAAAGTCAGACTTGATTTAGTAGCTTCATATTTTTAATCAGATACCTCGATATATATATATTCATCCTATTTTTCTAATGAAAATAAATAAATTAAAAAAAGGATAAAAAGTGATTTAAACAATATTAAAAAATCCAGAATTTTTTAAAATAGTTTTAGGAGTATATTAAAGAACGGTATTTAGAGAAATGCACAAAATTCATTCTTGATCTTTCAAAGAGGAAAGTAATATTAGTGTCATTAAATGTTAACTTATAATACATCGTGTATAGATTAACATCGGCTGCAGGTGTAGGTCACAGATACACGAGATCGGAACATTTCATTGATAAAAAACTTTGCGGTAAAAGAACGTCGCTCAACCTTTGACTTGATCGTCGTCATCAAAGCTCTGTTTAACTGGGTTAGTCACTCGGAAAATCGAGCTCTCCAGAACGCTCCTATGTTGCCGGATGTGTGGCAACGGGTCGTTTGTTCGTTGTTGCTTGTACAGCTGCGTCCTCATGATATCGTCCATGTGTTGCACGTACAGATCGAGAAGATCAGTGCTTACCAATGAAAAGGCACCAACGAACGCAAGAATTCTAAGCCACAACATTTTATTCATGTTTGTAACGAACACTCGTGTACACTGTGCATCCGATCACGCAAGCACGAAATACTTGTAGCATGTATCTTTGAGGCCTTAATCACCTCCACTGTGAATGAAATTTTAATCAAATTTTTTGAGTCACACTGAACTTCGACGTTTATTATCGATAAAGCAAAACAGAGTAAACGCTTCCACTACTTAAAAAGGAAAACGGTAATTCTTTGTCAAGCTGATCCTCCTTAATGAATGAGAAGGCTTGCAATTTCTGGGTGCAATAAGTAAAACCTACTCAACTCAAACAAGTTGCACATACGACAGTTGTGCCAGGACTAATTTCGTTGAGGCATGCTTGGCAGCCCCGTGTATTGGTCGCTGGGCTAACGACGGTTAAAAGGGGCGGGGCGGGAAGAACAGCTAGGGCCCGATCGGCAGCTGCCGCTGCTGTTTACCTGCAGTCCTTCGTCAGTCCAACGCGATATGTAATAATTTGACGGGTGCGTTTATTCTGGGATTGCTTCACAAAGTTGTCTTATTCCTTCTTCTTTTTCTCGCTCACTTTCCTTCTGCTTACTTTCTTCAAGCATGAGCAAATATTTCTGAAACAGTCACGTATTACAACGAACACAACTAATTATTATTAGAAATTAAATTTCAGAAAGTTTCAATCTTATTACTGACCCAAATAAATGCTAATAAAATGTATTCTATTATTATTACTGTATTTCTTTTTCTCTGAATTAAATACATATTTTATTTTAACATTAAAGAATTATAAAAATTAGAAAAGTACATATTATAATATAGTCTCACTTAGTATTTTTAAATTACATTGAAAACAGTTTTATGTATTAATTTTATATTTTGTAATAAATCAATCAATACTTAAATGAAATTATGGATCTATTCAAGTCAGATTAGCATTTCAATTTGTGTAATTTGAATTTAACTTAAATACATTAATAAAATGTTAATTAGAATTAAATTAAAAATTATATTTTATTTACTCAATTTATTAAACAGTTAAGAAAAGTTAAAAAATCATTTTTAACTCCAAGTTTTAAAAAAGTCCAATAATATTTCTGCGTATTAAAATCTTTACGCTCTTTTAACCATTTAAACAATCAATTATATATATTACTAAAAAATGATGTGGCAGGTCAGTAACTGCAAAATTTTATTTCTCTTTACAATCCTTCTACATCTTTTACCCTCAAAAATTCAGATGTTTCTCATGCTTTTTTTCTACTGTTCTTTCTGTTTCGCTTGCATCCATGGACATATCGCTCATACACATATATTATAGTAAATACTTGTCACTTATTTTTTTTATAAATATTAGGTTTACTTCTGTCGTATATTCATATAATAACTCTTTAATTTTGTTACTGAAAACTATTTTCCAAAAACGATAATTTTTTCATGTATTTTTTTGGAATAACCTATTATTTTAGTGTTATTTTATTATTAAGTCATCCTTATATATATTACTGAATATAACTTTATTTTCATAAAAATAGCTAAAATATATATATATATATAAATAGCTAAAATATAAATATAAAAATTTTAAGTCTTTAGTAATAATTCAAAATATTAGCTTCATGCGCACAGTTGAAATTTGAAAAAAATCTTTCTTTTATTAAATATTTATCAGCAATTATTTCCATAATTTATAAAATGTTGAACATGCTTCTAAAGTTTAATTATTACTAGAAAATATTTTCTCAAATTATAGATCAATTTAATAATTTTTATTCGGAATTTAAATAATTAATAACACTATTAAATCTTGGAATAAGAAATCATTTATATGCGACAAAATTAAATTCACGGCATACTTAATAAATCTTCAGCTTCTATTGTATCTGTACGTTAATTCGTCATTGACATTTTCTGGACCTTTAATTATTGTGTGCGTTTTTTTTATTGGCTTTTAAGCGAAACATTTTCTTTTATACATTATTTAGCATTATTGATATAATCATTTAAAAATGATATCAATGAATGTAATTGTTTTACTTTTCTACTATTTTGTCGTAGTTATTAAAATAAGTTTGAAATAAATATGTCATTATTGTAGATATATACATTTATGTGCACACTTGATTTTCAAAATTTAGTTATTTAATGTTGCAATTGTTTAATCTGAAGCAGGCACTAATAAAAAATATTTATTAAGATTTTGATATATCAAAAATAACAGTTAATCATTTCAAAAGTATGTAAATAGTTTTTCTATTTATTTGCGCAAAGTAAATAAATTAAAATTCATTCATGAAACAAAGTGAATATGTGTTATGTATTTGAATTGTAAATGTAAATAATTTTTACTCATTTAAAATATATATATTTCTTGCCATTTCTAAAATCAGCATCTAAAAGATTAAATGATAAATAAATCTTATACTATTTTTTATATATAATTGAAATTTCATAAAGTAAATTCAAATTTTTTTTGAACTAAATATTAATTTGTATTAAAAATGTGAATTAAGTTATTTTTGTATTTTAGTATTATTTAAGGTATAATTATGATCTGACATATTTCAGATCAATTGAAGTGTATGATTTATGGATTTTAAAATTATAATTTCTTTACAGTAGTGATTTTTAATAAAATAAAAGTAGTAAAAAATAAAATTCTGTCCTTTTAAAATGAAAAAGAGAAAGTTGTAACTAGATATCATTAAATTAAAAAAAATGAATATTTTCCAATGAATAAAAAATAATTAAGAATAGTATTCGACAAGTACTTTCCATCATATTTCATTATTAATAATTAAAGTAACTTTCTAAAAAAATAATTATTATTATTATAAAATTTATTTAGACAGAGAAAGCGATCGATTATAACTTAACAATGACAATATCTTTTTAAAGAGTTACTTTTTAAGCAGCATTAATGTGTTTCATAGTATTGCAGTTTTCACACAAAGCGTGTATTGCCTCAATTAATAAAAAGTAGATTATTTAAAGTTTTAATGAGAGTTTTCTTATTCGAGTGTACTAAAAAGCATCCTGAACTCTCAGTCCAGGCAGAAAATTCTAACGCGGTTTCTCATTTAAAAAATTTGTTGGTTGGCTAAGGGGGGGGGGTGGAAGAAGCAGCATGCATAACGTCCTAAAAGAAGGAAGAACAGGAGAGAGGCTTCGGCGACTGCTTCCTGCGGAAGTTTTTTTATTTAACGACGAAATGCAGCAGATGCAAGCCAAGAGCTTCACAAGTGTGTGCGCGCGGGTGAAAGGCGGCACGCGCCCTTCACACTGCCACCTCTCACGTTTTTCTTACTGAAATCGGTTGCGAGAGCTCTAACGTACTTTAACAACGACTTCTGTTATATCCTGTTGTTTGGCTTTTATCTCAGCTTCCTTATACCTACGAAATTAGATTTTGGCGCTGATGTTTGTTAAATAAATATTATGTTCAATCTTTAAATATTAAATATTGTGAAGTAGCTGCAAAGTATTAGCTTAGAAAAATATTGTAGAGACCAACTTTTTTTTTATAGTTGAACATGTATAAAGTAGCTTTCTCATTCTAACCTTTTGCCTGTATCTACGCTGTACCTCTAAAATATACAAGTTTTGCTTTAATGACTTTATAAGGTGTTCATATATATTGTTATTATACTCGCATAGAAAAATTATTTCAAATATTATGAAATTATTTACAGAAAATGTATATTGCATAATTGTTAAAACTAATTTTAAATTATTTATAATGTAGACTTTTTTTATCATAGCTTATTATTATTTATCATAACGAATACTTAATTTTATTCAAGACTATAAATATAATTATCTTTCACGATTAATATATTAATAAAATACTATTAATAAAATAGTACAATTGTTGAATCGACTTGTATTTAATCCTTATATGGTTGTTCATGAACCGTTATCTTATGAAAAAATAATTAATGTTTGGTCCTTTTTTGGATGGATCAAATTATAGTCATTTGAAATAAATCAATTTTAAAAAATGTCTAATTGAGATTATTTTAAAATTAATTTTAAAAGTATTCTTAATAGATATATACATTCATAGCCTCTTGCAAAGCTAATCTAGATCATTGTACGCATTAAGATACGAAGAGGCTTGTGCATCTAAAATATGCACAAACACTATTTGTTACCAAAAGTAAAATCGTTCATGTCTTATTCATTCATCAATTTCAGTCAAACGTGGATTAAATATATTATACACATTATTTTGGTAAAGAAATTTTTTCTTAGAATATAGAAAGAGAGGAGACATAAGCTAAATGATAGGGAGAGAAAGAAAGTGAGAGAGAGAGATTAAGAGAGTGAAAGAAAAAGAACTAATATTAATATATTATTGTTGATATTATTCAAATGTATTCTTAAAATGTTTATAAAAACACACAGTGAATTTCAATAAGTTGTTAAGTTGTGTTGATTCTACTTCAGTGTAAAAAGGTCCTTTTGCTTACATTCCAAAAACCTAGAACCGGCATAGAACCCTTCTATATTGAGCTAGAAGTAAAAACTTAACTACTTCAATATTAATATTAAATTGTAAACTCATTATTAATAATTGATCTAACTTTGTGTTTAAAATATTTTTAATGTATAATCATATTTCAATGATTTGTTTTTTCTTAAATTAATTAGAGCAGTGTAGAGTGTAATAAATAAAAAAGATTGAGTATAATGAAATTCTTTTTTAAGAAAATAAGCTTACAAAAAGAATTTATTATTTACATGATTTAAGAGATATAAAATATTTAATATATAATATTCATACCAATTTTCTCAGTTATTTACATTTTATTAATATTATTTATCAAATTAACTTATAAACTATCAGCCATACAATATATCTATTAAGAAATAAATCAATATACAATACATAATAAATATCACCCGAACATCATAATAAACATCAGCAGAATAAAATATCAATTATATTCTAATTAAAAATGGATTCATTTTCAATTTTAATTTTCGATTATAATTATAAATACATGACATTATAATATATGACGTGTTAAGTGCGGATGAATTTTACAAATTATTAATACGTACATATTGTGGTTTTAACTTGTAGAAAAAATTTTTAGTTTTATAAAAATAATTAAAAAATGAAATTTTTTTATTATTACGTACAGTATTCTCTTGTATTAAAAAAGACGTTTTATAAGAATTATAGAGCAATTATGGTTATTAATTGATAATTATTTGTAATTACTGAATGTTTATAATAATTAAATCTATATTTAATAATATGTTGCAACAAATTTCAAAGGCATAATTTATATAATTTGAAAACTAATTATACAAGACTTTCAATTTTTATTCTAACAAATAGGATATTATTAATTTCTCTAAAACTTTGTAGAATATAAATTTCTTCTTTATTGATTAAATTAACAATACATTTTTTCTAAAATATTTAGTAATCTGATATTTAAATCTCTATATTCATATATTCTGTATTTTCAAATCTCGATAATTTAGAAAAATTAAAATAACCTTATTAAATTAAAAAATAATCTTAATTTATATTTATTCGAAGCTTTAGATATATGATTCTGATTTTTAAATTTTCTGAATTGCTTTTTTGTATATTATTTTAATAATTATAAGGTTTATAGATTTTAATTATTAATATAAATTATTATAATAATTTATAAATTTAAAAATTTTATAATATTTTATATATTTAATGTTATATTTTATGTGAATATTAATTATATTGATATAAGATTAATAATAATAATTAATTATTATTAATATAATAACAATTATATTAATAATAAAATATAAATAATATTAATTATAAATAAAAAAAATTAATTTATTAATTATAATAATACAAATTTAATATATTCGAAACTTTAGATATATAATTCTGATTTTTACATTTTCTGGATTACTTTTTTGTATATTATTTTAATAATTATAAAGTTGCTCTTGTCAAAATAAAAAAATTTATTTTTTTTATTTCGAGACTTGTAATTTAACTAAGATTATTTAATTGTATACATTTTGAATACTTTTAAAACTTCAATTTAAAAATGTGATGTATAAAATTGAATTCATTATTTTATCAATATAATATTTTTAACTTAAGAATATGCTTTTACTTATTGATATAATATCGAGGATAACAATATTCTTCTTGATTATCTCTTTATAGGAGGAAACCTCGGTCTTCCTATTTTGCTTCACATGCGGTTGTTACAGTATCGTAGATTTTTCCGAGACATAAATAAGCTTATTTTTCGTTCGGTAAAAAATCGAGTATTACAGATTTTCCTAGAAAATCCTTAAAGGTAAGGTTATCCTGTAGGTAACCAGAAAAGAAGAGCCACCCGGTATTATATGTGCATTCCCGTCGCCTTTTGTTAGTTTTCAAAATATTCTTTCCTCCAGGCTGGTCATCCTATTGTATTTTTTGTATGCAACACGTAAAAAGAAGAATCGGTGCAGTGAAAAAAAGGTAAATTCGTAGGAATAAGATAAGTGTCGCCAAATTTTACAGAAATATTGATAACCCGATACAGTTAGTAGTTAGTAATATAAAATTGGTGGCAACAATAACAAATGACAAATATTCAAATTTTTTATTCAACAGAATAGTTTATTTATTGTTTTAATTTAGATTTCTTTCTATAACGCGGTATTTTCAAATTTGATATAATTTTATTGAGTTGAACAATATTAAATTTATTTATGTAAATGTATGTGTAAATGTTTTAAAGGTACAAATTTGAACTTAGTTTCTTTAATATTATCCTTTGAAAATTTAAATGCAATAATATTTAAACGTAAAATTTTTATTACAAGAAAGTTGTAATTTTAAAGAAAGCTTATAAAAAACTTTATAAGCGAATTTATTGGTTTAAATTTTATTGTTTACGTTTATAACGAAATTCTAAATTTTTTCAAAATTTACAGTAAACTTAGAGAAATTTAAATAAAGTTTGTTTCAATAAATGTTATTAGTTAAATTAACATATTTTTAGGTTTAAAGATGTAAATAACATGTTTATAAAAATGTTATTTATAAATAAATTTAATTATTATATTTTAATGTATAACATATATAATATGCAGCAAAATATTATTAAATCTGTTTATGGATATAAAAAACGCCGGCATATAAGTTGGAGAAAATACTCAACTGCGAAAAATGAAATCATTTTCATCGCCCGTTAATTCGTTGTTAAGCTTAAATAACTATGAATATGAGCACTGCGACTCAGATGATGCACGCAGAAAAAAGTGTATTCAAGGTAGGGTTTTAAAAGGTCCACGAACCGAAGGTTGATACTGACTGCCCTAGTGAAGAAAGTCTTTTAGAAGAGTTAGTCACATCATAACCTCTTGTTAGACAGACATGGAAGTAAAATATGTACACACCGATCATTAATGTACTTGCTTATTTACCAATATCAACGAACTTTCTGAAGGGAAGTTTTCATGATTACATTGATTTTTAATATAGGTACGTATTTCCTCTATGCATATTTTCGAATAATTTTTCTTCGATATAAATCTTAATTTTTTTTTTTATTTTGTAATGTTTATCATTTAGAAGTCGAGTTAATTTGTGATCAGTAAGATATGTACTAAAATAAAAATGCAATGAAATAAAATTTTATCAGAAACTTTTTGCAAGTCTAGAAATTAAGTCAACTAAACTAACTTGATTTAATTAACGAAAGAAAAATTGTTGAAAGAAGGTTAACAAAAATTAATACACATTAAAAATCATCGCATATACTTTATTTATCATAAACGAACGCATGCGTATATATATATATATACTTCTAGTCCACGCGTGCATTGAAACTTTAAGGGATACGCACAACATTGGTCGAGCGCAGCGTCGAATAAAATGCTTGCCCGTCTGATTTTCTCAGTTAAGAAGTTCCTATCTGCCAATTCTACCTCGTATCTTGAATACTTTTCGCATCAAGAATATTGTTGATCACTAGATTCTGATACGGATATTATGCATCGCATTTCGTTATTACTCTATGAGTTTTGTGTTTTCATATAAACAATGTTTGTTTATATACAGAAATATAGAAAACTTAATATTAAATTGATATTTTTAACAGACGAGCAAACTGTTTTTTATTTGGAATAAATATTATTGGCCTGACAAATAAATTAACAAGAATTACGTATGCATTATATGCATTACAATATTCGAAATATATGGAAATAATTTTTTAAGTAAATAAACTCATGATAAAAATTAGATAGTTAATCATGATTAAATAATTTTTGAAATTGAAACAGTTTTAATAAATTTTTATAAATTTTATAAATCATATAGTGATTAAGAGTCAATTGATTTTCAAGATTATGTAATAAAGTTCTTAAGATATTTCATTTTTAAAAGTTAAAACAAATTAAGCGAAAAATTTTGATATGTAGTAATTAATTGAATAGTAAAAATTAAAATAATCTTGACAAAAATTACAGTTGTCATTAAGAAACATATTTATTCAAAGTTTCACTTAGAAGAGAATAAAAGGATATTATGTCGCAAATGTTTACCGTGCGAACTTTCTTAACGCCGTAGGAAAAAATAATGTAATAATATAAATATCATGTCTTCATTTATATTCTCATTAAAAACGATAAGCAATGGTTTCGATCTTTCGATTCACCTAGTTGCGTGCGCGAAATTAAACACGTGTTGCTACGTTCCTGAATATATATTCGAATATCAGGCTCTTTTCGGCATCTGTCCAATAGAAGGAAAAAGTCCAGTTGATGTTCAAACATCACGGCCTAATCGTTTTTCATATTTACAGGATAATAAATATAAAGGATAATAAATTTAAAGTATTTCATATGTATTCTTACTCCATTTTTCTATATGCGTCGATATATATAAGAGAAAATATTAGAATTTTGCATTGAAAAACTGATAATATATATCAATTAAAAAATTAATGAAAGTAATAAAAATTTGGTAGACATTTTTGATGATTAATTTAAAGATTGTAAAAATATATTTCTACACTTTCGACTAGGTTTCATTGCGTACTATTACTACTTGTATGTGAAAAATTCTCGAAGAGATTAAATAATTAATTCTAAGTGAATATTTATTGCGATAACTGATGTTGACGAACATACATTTCTTTATACTCGTATCCTTCTGAATGGTGAAGATATTTATAAAACACTTATAGATTTAGAAAGAGAAATAAAAAATATTTTTAGTAATAAAAACCTCGTATGAAAATTATATAAATATTCAAAATGTTCGGAAATTTCTTTAAAAAATTGACAGTAGTAAATAACTAATTTTAAATATATTTGTACATTATTTATAAATTACATAGTATATATATAAAAAAGTTAGTATTTATTAGTATAGATTTTGGTTCGATTAATGAAACAAAACTAAATTATGTCAAGGAAAGTTTAAAAGATAAATTCTGAACAGCATATATATATGAAATATATTAAATAATAAGAATCTTTACTATGTTATAAATAAGTGTAATTTTCATTTAACTTTTTATTCGACTTTTTTCATTTTTAAATAAGTCTGTGTTATATAATTGAGTTATGAACGTGATCATATAATGTTCAGTAAAAATAACAGAACATTGTAAATCAGCCAATTAAATAACATTTATAACCATAAAATGTTTTTTATATGCTTTAAACATTTTTGATTTTATTATCTGAAGAGTTTCAAAGACGTTTTTGCAAATTAATGATATAAAATAAACATTTTTAGAAGATTTATTTTATTTTTAATTTACGTAAATTTCGTAAAATAAAAAAAATAAGTATAAAATTAATGTATTAATTAAAAATCTATAAATTTATTAATATTATTCAATGTATTCTATAAATATTAATTTTAATATTATTCTATATAGTTAATTATACATCGAACACTTACATAAGTATTACATTTTCTAATAAAAGATATAAGAAATTATACGAGTAGATGAATTGAGATATTCACAATTTTGTGATATAACAACTTTGTTTTTTTGTGCTGTGATAGACGTAAATAATTGAATATAAAAACCAATTGCACGTTCCTGGAAAATTAATTATTACTTTTTCAAGAAATTATTTTTTCAGATTTTTACGTTAACATTTTTAAATTTTTATATTAATAAGTTATATTATTTTTAATACATAATGTTATAATTAATTAGTTTAATAATACAATTTTTATAATGTATATAATATAACCATTTATCATATTTTACAAACTCTAAAAAAGAGGTTTCATTAGATTGTTGGTATTAACATAACGAGTTTTTAACAATAGCGTGTAACATAATGACATTAAGAATTAAATATATATAAATTTAAATACTAATTACTAATTAGTCGATCATAATGTATAAATTATTAGTAATTTATTACTAATAAAGTAAATTACTAATTTATTTTATTTTAAAAGTTTTTAAATAATAAAAATAATCTTTAAAATTCATTTTGTAATAATATTACAATAATTTTAAAAACGAACTATCACATCTACTGTTTTAAACTTAGTAATCTTTATTAATGACGTTATTATTTTTAGAAAAATGTTCTAAACTTTTTCTAAAGCAAATTTTATTATGATACAACATTAAAGTTTTATTTTATTTTATAACCGTTTTTAATTTATAAACAAACTAACAATTTAATAAAAATAAAACATTATCAAATTAATTGTAATTTTACATATTATTACTTTTAATTTATTACGTTAAGATTTAACGAAATGTAAAATTTTTGCACCATGTTTGGCTTACAACCGGTAATGAAGTTAGCTGTTTTATCTCGAAAGATATCAATATTCTTCATTTTAAATTTCGCTGCTCATATTTTATCTTAAGTGGGTATATCCAGTTTTGTATGTTGGTATTTTCTGGTTTGAAAAAAAAATAAAAGTCGATAATTATTTTACAGATTACTTACGTTTTTAAATATAAAGAATTCATTTTATGTCTTGTAATATACCACAGTCTTTTTAATAAGAAATTTTGCAAAATATTTAAAAATTGGATATATTTTTATTTATTTTAGCGGAATATAAACACGCAACATAAAAGTTCTTTTATAAAGAAATAAGTTTTATTTTCATTAATTTTAAAATATTAAAAATTTTACAAAAATTTTATTATTACTTACATTCACGTAGTATATGAATTTATATTTACTTTGAAAAAATTTATCAGAAATTTCGTGAGTTTATTTTATTTATTCACTTATATCATCAATTGAGAGTGAACTTAGTTTAGGATTGAATTTAAGAATTTTGAGAAATATAAATGTATACTATTGAAAAATAATTTTTAAACAATTTACATACATTTTATTGTTTTGCGGTATAATTTAATGAAGTTATTATATTATATATAATATCATATTAGTTATTATATCAGTTATATTAATTTCTCTATAGAATATGAGTTTCAAAACACTATATAAAGTTGTTGAATATGTTTTATAAACTTACTATATTTCTTACAAATTAACGTAAACAGTGATTATTAAGCTGATATTAATTGTCTAATATTATAGCTTGCATAGTTTAATAAAAGTCTTTAAAAATATTAAATGAATTAAAGAAAATAAAGCATACAGTATTATTCATGATACAAAATAATCTGTAAAATACACTTTTGATAATAAGCTAAACACAAACTTAAGAAATTTAAATATATTAAATGTTCACAAAATCAACAAAGAAAGTAATATTTATTTTCTTAGTTATTTATGTGGTTTTATCATTTTTCATACCATTATCTAACCGTTAATAAACAAAATTATTGTTTGATTTTTCTGTTGTTATTGACTTTGGTTTGCTTATCATTTCCTAAATAAGGTAACAATAGAAACTAAAAAATTCTCTTTCTTCAAATAAATAATAATAAGAATATTTAAATTATTCATTAAAACTAATATACTTTTTAAATTATAATAGAAAATTTATTGTAAATATTATGAAATCAGTATATGATATTCACATTATGAGTTTTCAAAAATGATGTTTAAAATATTAATCGATTATTTTCATGTTAAAAATTGTATCTTTTATATAATATCATGAAGTTCAATATTGCAATAAATAATTACTATTTCTCATGATATTCAGTAACATATATGTCATCAAGTAAATTCCTTTTTTTGTATATATAATAAAAATTAATTTTCTTGATTTTACAATATTGTATATATTTTGTATTCTACATGATTTTACAATGTTTGATTGTACAATATGATTGTACATGAGTCGTTTACTTATTCATAGCTACATTTTATGTACATATTTATTTACATCTTTATTTATACATTTCCGGTATATACTGATTTTTTTACATTTTTAAGTAGTATTAAAAATCGTAAACAAACCTTGTTTTTATGACACTGTTCCCGATTAATGCCATCCGAATTTATACAGTATAATCAGATTTCATAAGTAAATAAATAATTATTAGGGAACTAATCTTTTTTTGAAAAGATGTTTATTGTATTGTTATATATGTATATATATGTATAAATGTGAGCGTGTATTTATACTATTATTTCTTATTTTTGTTGTTTCCATTTCCTTGAATATTCTTTTAAAAATATATGTATGTATGATTCTCTTTACATGCTGATTATTCAGGAATAATAACTTAACGATTTATTAAATTTGATATAAAATTTTATTATCCTTCTTTTTGATATTATCAATAACCTATTTTATAGATATTTTATTTTATTGTAAACGAACTCCTATCTAAGATGATTCATTGTAATATTTAAATATTTTTAATAGAATGATGCACTTGACTTATTTCAGCATTTTAACGTCGGTATTTTAAAAAGCTTATTTGTAATTTAAATAATTTAATAGTAATGTTAGTAATTAATTATACAAATTTTTTTCATTTATATTTCCATTAGCCTTTTAGTTCTATCTGGAATTATTGATCTGAATCACTAATCATACTGACGTAAACGTCTTTAATGATATTGACGTTTCATAAAATATGTGAAAATACTTTTAAAACGATACTTTTTATTTAGAGTGAATTTGTATGCTTATTTGTATATAATACATTTTATTAGCAGCTCAAAAACTTCAAAAATATTTAAAGATCTATGCAAGAGATTTCATCTAGCCATCTTTAAAGCTAAGCCTTTCTTAAATATTGCACGCTTTCTGGTAACTAAATTTTTAAAAAATTTTAAGCGCGATACTTAGTCTGCTATTCGTGAAAAAAGAATACATGCACGAAACTACACTACAATACTTGGATAGAAAGGTGCGTACGTAACTACGTCTCCGGTTCCTCGAGTCTAACCTGAATAATTTATTACTACTAAGGTTTGCTGGCTATAGGGTCTGCCTGAAAAGCTTGACTGGTGCTGCTGCTACTACATGAAAGTGTAGAGGCTAGATGTTAAAGGACTGTTCAAATATTGACATCAATGTATATATATGTGTTTGTGGAAGCCATGTAGGTAGTTAAAATTGCGCGCAGGTCAGATAGAGAACGAAGTAAGGAGAATTCGACGGAAAGTGCATTTCTTGACTCTTCTTATTTCCAACAATGCTGGAAAGGATATGTGTAGATGCTAACAAGAGAGAACTTTGTTTAGAATCAGTTGAGTTGCTTACATGATTGAGTTCTAGATGGCGTACAAATAAAATTTGACAATGGTTTTACAAGACTGTAGATAATATTAATGGAAAATGACGTATTTTGGGAATTTAGATTATTTTATAGTAAAATATGATACTTTTTTATGAAGCTTTTTCTCAGTTTCATAAATTAGTTATCGTGCGAGCTTATAATGATGTTCTTTTTTATTTTTCACTAAATTTATCTAAAATTCATAATAAAAATTTATTTTAGTAAATAATTCAACAATTTAAATTTATGCAATATTCATTATGTACATAACTATTTAAAAATTTTAATATTTGTGCATTTCTGTTTATGCAATATACTTACAAATAGACAAATTAAACTTATAAACTTGTTTACAATGCATTTCAATCAAGAAGTTCCCGATATTATTTTTCTTGTAAAATTATCTTTCAAATAGAAACACCTTGAAAAACGATGTTTAAGATATTTAAATCATTAAAATAACAAAAGTTATATTATCTTCTTATTAAAAATATTTTTATTTACAAAAATACTAGTTATTCACTTTCTATATATATTATTCAAGAATTAGATAGTCTCATTAAGTTATTATTTCTTAATAATCAGCATATAAAGAGAACAGTGCATCCACATAGTTGTAAAAGAATATTCAAAGAAATAAAATGGACAAAGGTAATAACAAATAATATATAAATACATGTACATAAATACATATTTGATTATATATGTATATACTTTTTTATGAATACACCATAAACATTTTTTCGATAAAAGATTAGT
Source organism: Wiebesia pumilae (assembly GCA_018907045.1). NCBI lineage: Eukaryota > Metazoa > Arthropoda > Insecta > Hymenoptera > Agaonidae > Wiebesia > Wiebesia pumilae. The sequence continues at coordinate 356,943 of JACCHZ010000140.1, read as the reverse complement.
TCTCAAATAATTAATTATTTGTTTATTCACGATGTTTAACTGTAATACGTATTTGTACTACGTATAAATGTGGACAACGGAAATCGAGCATAACATCTTTTTTTTCCTTATAAATATTTAGTAGAAAATTATTTATTATTATTTTAGTTTTTAAATATCTAATAATAATAATTGTTTTATATTGTATCAAAAGTTGGTATTAATTAATATTTACATAAAATTATTTTTAATTATAAATATTTACAAAAAATATTACTTCTAAGAATATAGAAATATAGAATTATTTAGAAATATAGTTTTAATAATTAAAAACCATTTATTAAGATTATAATGCACAATACACTGCTTATGATGTAAAATGTATTTACGATCAAACAATGAACATTTATATTGTGTAATATATGTTTTATATGATAGATTTTTTCGTGCATAATGAGTTATAGAATAGTATATTATAGAATAAATATAGTAAATAATATAATTATACATTTGAAAAATAGTAATATTAATAATTTTATTATCTTCGTTGCTTATTTAATCTTCATTATATTATTTTCAGATAAATAATATATAATAATAAATACGTATATAAATATATATACTTATAGTTTTCTAGTTTAATGAAATTTTTATAAATAAAAGATTTAGATTTTGTCAAAGTCTAAATATGTAAACGATTTACTATGTAATTATGTTATATATATAATTATATTATATACATATTTATTCATTCAAATGTATTTTCTTATGAGTAAATTAGCAGCATTAATTGGGTGTAGTATGTATTTTTCTATTATCTAGCTTTTTTAATAATTATTTTATAAATTCAAAATGTTTTTATTTTATAAAAAATAAAACAAATCCAAGCAAGTAAAATAATTTATTAAATTTATTAACTTAAATATTTTATTCATAAACCAATGATATTTTATATATATTTTACGAGTAATAATAAAGATAAAATCTAAGAAATGGAAATACTAGGTAGTTAATTTTATTGAATTAAAAAAAACTACAATAATCTATCAATTCTCTTCTATAAAAGCAACATATATCTATCCAGAGATACATAACCTTAGAGTGAAAAAATCTCATAAAAACTGCAAATATGACTTCAGAGTCAAAACAGTTACCATAAAAATCTATTCACACGTATATTCACGATTCCTATAGGTGTACTGCACACGTTCGAAAATCGATGGTAAACTGCTTTTTTTCCATGACTTTTACGATACTAAGCTCGACAGCTCTGCACATACGTATGCCTACGTAAAACAATTGCGAAAAAGGCATAAGTCTTTTTTATGGGTTTTGTGTACATTTCCGGTCAAGTATCCCCGCGGGGATACGCTTCTGCTTCTAATTTAGAACTACTGATATTCCTGGTAGTTATAGCGCCTCCAAGTGAATAGGAAGAAATACCCTTGTCAGAAGACTTAACAAGATTCATTTTTATTTAAAATATTATGTAAAAAGGTGAAAAATATTTAGAAGATGACCTTGTTTAAATTATAAGAAAAGCTGAAATTCATGTGTTAGTAGAATGAATGCAAGTGTTTGAAATTTACGTGAAGATGTTATGTAGTGCTACTTATTATACTAAATTATACTCACATAGTATCTATACAGGTACCTGTATATGTTTAAAATATTTTTATTGTGATTTAGATATAAATAATGACTTTTAATTATTGTGATGTTTAACTACAAGTTATTGGTACATTCCAACTGATTTAAACGTGTATGCGTTAAATATATTAGAAGTTTTATTGTAAAAATATTTTCTTAGTTGTATATACAATCAATACTCTATCACTATCAATATAAAAACAAAAAAATGATTTCAAATATTAATTTATTACTCAAAACATATGTTTAAATGAATCTTTTATTGGTACTTTATTCAAAGCTAAGAAAAACTAAGAAAAATTGAAAAAATTAGTTCTACCTGCACACTTCTCTATCTTCTTCTGTAAATTTATCTTAATATTGCAGCTGTGTGTCGCCTTAGCTATCATCGTATTTTCGTCTTTTGGCTGACTGTGGGTCTTCCGACTCTAGTCGGACTGCGGGTTTTCCGACGACCGCCCATCTAAGTTTAACAATTAAGTATCGCCCAGGGAAAATAAATTGATTGTAGGCTGCGCACACTAAACGTGTCAAGAACATTCTGCCTAATCGTAGAGAAATTCGCGCCTAAAACTACGCCAAAACTCCTTTGTGAAATAGACGAAAACAATAATTGATTTCATGTACAATGATATGTAGGCTCAAATTATCTTTACTTTGTATCTTTGATCATTTTTGATAAATTGATTGAAGAAATGATTAACAAAAGGTTATATAGAATACTTTTACCAATTTATTTAAGAACTGAAAAAAATTTTATAAAATTTTAATCAATACATTATCGGAACATTTTAAAAACATATTTATTGTTCGTATGTTTACTTTATGTGTATACATAATTATTTTCAGTTAACTACACTTTTTCTGAGTATGTGATGCTGAGGTTTAAATTACAGTATATTAAATTCATCATCAAATTATGAAGAAATGACGTATATAGTTCATTCAATACAATTTGACATTGTAAACGAATATGTTCAATATTTGTATTCAATAATAGTATTTGTCACATAAAAACAAATACTAAAGTATTAGCTTTAAGGATTAAATTTGTGAGCGGTGATCCTATTTATTAAATAATTATTGCTTTTAAGGCATATAGTAGGCAAAATTTGAATATGTTACTAATAAAAAAGTTCCGATTTTAGAATTTTTTAATTCCTTTTTTATGAATATATTTTTTTCACCGATTTCGATATGTCAAATTGAAAAACTTTTAGACAGATTGTAGTATAAACTAATTAATATTATTATAGTATAAACTAATTAGTATTATTTATAACCGGATTTACGAATTTATAAACTGAAATATCACTATTTGCATGATAATATATATCAAATGAATATAAATACGAAAGAAATTTTTAAATCTTAAAATTTATTCATATACACATTGATTAATTGTGATTATTTATTTATTCATTTAAAAAAATTTATTAAATATTTTATAAAAAGTGAATCTTAATTATTGTTATATCTATATTGATATTATAAAGGTCATCTTTAAATTCATAATTGATTATTACATATTATACGTGTTTAACATACTAACAATAAATTAACCTTATGAATAATATTATATATATATATATACATATATATAATAACATTTTAAATAAAAATACAATCTGTACGAAAATATTTTCGAATATCCTATTATAACACAAAAGAATACATTTTACTCGAGATTTTCTTATAAAATACAAGATAAATTTATGAAGGCGCATCTCACTCTTCTCGTGGTCGGAAAAAACGTAAAACTATATGTTTTAAAGCGAAAATTTGTACAATTGTAGTATTATGGTGATATTTATTGTAGAAACTCTCTGTCATCCCATCACATTGCTCGATCAAAAGAAGACATTCTTGGGGCTGATCTCTGAGGCGGTAACGAGATGCCGCCAAGCATGGTATTTGTCATACGTCGATAGGTGTCAAAATTGACATAAGTTGGAAGAAGTTGAGGAGTTATGAAAGCGTGTAAATGTGAAGGAGGATAAGAAAGTCGCGGAGGGTGGGCATCAAAATAAATATTTGAGGCGTGTGACGCAGTCGTTCGAAGAATCGAGGACAGTAGTCTATTGGTTATTTGTCAAGTCGATAAACGGATTTCCCTCAATTTGCATGACGTTATTCTCTTTTATTTCCTCATACACGTACAAAATTTATTTTCGAAGTATAGGAACATGGTACATGAAACTTTCGTTTAATACAAATTCTAAATTACTACAATATTTAGAAATATGTGAAGAAACTATTACAACTTACATTTCTTTATAAGAAGTTCTTTTTTATTGTTGATACGGTTACAAAATTATATGTAAAATTATTGAAGCATAATAACCGATAGTTTGAATTTTGTTTCATTTAAGTCATGCATTTAAATAGTAAATCATAATAGAAATGTAATTTTTAAGAATATGTATGGTAAGTTACAAAATGAAGAAAATAGCTAGTTTTTTTTGTAATTTTTACTCAAAATGTTGGTATTAATTTACTGATAAAATGCAATTTAGTACAAAAAACTCTACAAATCAGATACTTTTAAGGCATTAAAATACAAAAATCAAGAGTTACAATTAGTAATTAAAATTAAATTATTATATTTAATTATAATTTTATTTCTATGTATATAATATTTTTTTATTATATTATATTATATTTTTTATTATATATATAATATTATAAATATTAAATTATATGTATATAATATTTTTCAGTATTTAACTACAATTTCGTTATTCATTTATTAGTAAGGATTTAATGTCCTCTTATGAAAGTATGAGCTTTTCTTGAAGTTACACAATTATTTCAATGAAATGTATATTTTTATGTAAGTTTGTTGAGTGAATTTGTTAAATAGATACAAGGATTTTACTTTTTCTTTTATAAAATAGACATAGTTTCAATAAATATTAAGTTAATATTAGTTTATAGAAATTTAAAATTAATTAATTATAATTTTTTCGAAATTTTTTCCTGTTAATTTGAAAGAATTAGTTACTTTTAAGATATTACAGTTTTATTAAAATATAATCTGTACTTAAACTAGTATCAGAATAAAAATCATCATTCATGAAAATAGAGTATAATTAAATAAAATATATATTAATAATAATTATTTTATTTTTACCAATTTTATTTTTAATCAATACTTATTAAATGATTTTTATTAAATTATCTATTTAGCCTAAAGTATTGAACAGTCTTTAAATCTTAAATTGCGTACAATTATATTAATAATTTTAATTATATTTGCAAATTAATGACGTCTTCATGCAGCGATGATCAGTGTGTTCATATTTTCGTCTGTTTAGCTATTTTATTTTTTTCTACATTTTATTCTTTTGCTCTTTTTTCTCTATTTTTTGTCCGTTTATGTACATTTACATGCATATGAACTTAAATAAATATGTGCCTGTTTATATATATGAGATAGATAAATAAAAAAATGTACATTTGTGTGTGTATCCATATATATATATATGCATAGAGAGTGAGAGAGAGAGAGAGAACGAGGCAGAGATAGAAATAAAATTCTAAACTAGCTAGATAAAACAACTTTGAAAAGTTCATCGAACGGATTAAGAGGGTTTCTCGATTAGCTCTATATGTAGCGCTATATAGCCGCACTCGCGAATGAAAATATCTCAGAAGTTAGCACCTATCTAGATGAATGTATATATGCATATTTTCTTGTGAAAAATGGTTGCTTTCAGCATCTTACGTCATTTGGAATTTGGCTTGTTATAAAAATACAGTTTAACTTAGGTAAGTGATTAATTTTGTACTAGGATACGTAGAGTTTAAGATAATTCATTGTAAAACATGTATAAAATAAAGTATTAGAAGCCATATTGCAGATGAATATATGAGGATTAAAAACTCTTTTCCTTATGAGATATATTATCATAAATCAACTTGAAATAATATACTTAACTTGTACTATATGTATACTTAATTTGTAGTTGCATTTTTCACATACTTTTATTTAACATGGAATCGAAATATTGTGTTTCAAAGAGAAAAGTTTTGAGATTATGTACAAATGTATCTTTAAAGTCTATATTTAAAATAAGTAAAATAATTCAAGTACCGAAATAATTATTATAATTTTATTATATAGTTATATAGTTCTTTTATAGTTTTTTTGTGATCTATTATATATATATTGTATCCTCTTACAATAATAATAAAGAAGTAAGTATTATGTAATTATATTATTCTTTAGTGCAAACAAATGTACTATATCCATGTAGGAATTGTAATTAAAATAAGTTTAATTTATAAGAAAAAGTTCAAATATCAATTACATTAAACCGTGTATTACATTTAAAAGTATTCTTTATACATTTTTGAGTAATATAAAATACACAAAAATATCTTAACAATTTCATGCTAATAAAATACGGTGCATTGTATATAATATTTTCCACTTAGAGTAACGTTGAATTCATAAAAATGTTTATCAATAGTGAAATTTGATTATATATCTGTATTTTAAATAAGTATCACCAGAAAATAACTTGTCCCGTGACTATTTGCAATGCAGAATTATTAATCATATATAAAGTAAGATTTCGATACAATATAGTTTAGATACAATATAGTTTAGATACAATATAGTTTTATGTTAGAAGATTACAGTTTTAAGTAAGTTCGATTAGACTCACATACACAAACAGCAATTCGTGAATCGAGTGTGAAGAAGATGAACCATTTTACACGGGACATAGGGCTCGGTAATCAGTTGATCGTCACACGCCCACGCACGTCGTGTGACGCCTTCGTATCGGCATGACTTGCGCGTAGTCACGTTCCCCTCGGGCTTCTCATAGGGGTTGAATTTTAAAATCAGTCCCCCGAGGCACTCTTGCAAAATCAGGCTATACGCGGTCCTGTTCTTGGGTAAGGAGGTACAAGTCCCACGGGGCAGCCGTCCGAATGGCCTCGCAGGGTTGATCGAAGCCGCTGACGCCAACATCGACCGTCAATTTAACGTCGAGTGTTAAAGAAATGTCAGTAGTGAAATGCGTTTTAAAATATGATGAAACGTTGGGATTTATTCACAAATAATTTTTCACGATGAATATTTATGGGAGGATTGTTCGAAATGGTTTGCATGTAGATGGTTCTATTTCGGCATTCGAAATGCAATTGAATCTGAAAAATATTAAATTGCATAAAATTTCATTCGTTTTAAAATTGAAGATTCTTAAATAACTGTAGTATTTGTAAGATGATTAGTATCATGATTTAATTTACAGATTCTATCAAGAATATTTATCTTTTCATTAAGTGTTACTATATCTAATGACATGTTAGATAAATAAGTTAAATTTATTATCTTATTATTTAAAGATACTTTAACATAAAACCCAAAAATTTTAATTTTAATGTTATATAAAAAAACTTTCATTTTTAGAATCTATTAAATATTAGATTAAAAGAATTTATATAGTAAACAATCGCAAAATACGTAAAGAAACTACTATTCGAAAAATTATTTTTATTTAAATAAAAATTTCTCCCACTATTCTTTATTGAGCCCTTGAATTTGCTCTTATTCGACTCTACAACCCTATTTCCATGCAAATATGTACGAGCCTATAATTCGCGGATATAAAATCACGGAAAAAATTATACTGCATTAGTAGTTAGTTCCAAACGAAGGATCACGGCTGATGAACTCTAGTTTTGAATACGTTTGGAATGGAGATAGTTATGTCACTTATGAATGGTTTCTCTTTCTCTCTCTCTCTCTTTGTTGCTATCGCATTGTGTCCATGAACCTTAGTTCATACATTATAAATAATATTGTCTACTACATATTTTTGTATTCTATAATGTTAGTTGATGTATAGATATATTAAATATTCTTATATCTTAAAAATTTTATTTTTAATGAGATTTGACAAGTGAATTGAACAATATAAAGCATAGAAATTTAAAAATAAAAGTTTTAAAATATGCAGTTGGTAAACAGAGAAGTGAATTGATTGCAAGTATTGTAGATTAAAAAATTACAATTTCAAACATTTTTCACAATGAATAAGACTCAATATTGTGTACAGAAGTATTTTTAGAAATAATAAAGACAACGAATAAAGTTATGACGATATTTTGGAGACCGTTGTTTCTCTTCAGCTCTAATATCATAAGTAAACGTGAGAGTTCGTGTCGGCTGGTTTTTTGTGAACACTGTTACAGATATTACATTCGTTTACTTTAAGCAATCATAGATCAGAAAACGCATGTGTAAATTATTAATTATATTTTTGTATACATGTTAATTATATTAATAAACAACGCTATAAGCAATATTTTTCGATAAAATCTAATACTTTTATGCAACTTATTAATTGGTTTATTAGTTATTTATTAAAAGTAATCGTTCAGCGAATTAGATATCAAAATTAAGATATCAAAAAAAAACATTAATTTTTTAAATCTGTTATTTAATCAATGTTTATTAGTAGTGTCATAAGAACTTAATTGGTAAGACTTAAAAATGTAATGTTAATGATGTTACATATTTATTTTAAGTAAATAGATAATATATTTATATAGTTTTATTGAAGATTTCTTTAAAATTAACTATATGTTAGTTGATCATTATTAAAAATAAAAGTTTATTTTAAATAGTTACTGAATAAGCCAACTTGGAAATAAGGTAATTCTCAATAAGTAGTATAGAAGTGAAATATGGTTTGTGAACGGTTGATATAATCTGGATTTATTTAATATTAAATGTATTCTAAAATAATTCAATTTTTAATGATAAATAATAATTTTTACGATCTTTTAAATTTACCATCACTTAACAATTTCGCATTAGTCTATGATTTACATTCTCTAGAATCTTTTAAGATGAAAATCAACATGACTTAATTTTGTCCATTAAGATTCAGCCTTAGCTTTTTGATTAATTAACTACAATTAAATATTTATTCACAAAATTAGTAAATTTGTTAATAAAAATTAAATTTCTTAATGGAAACAGTAACAGCAAGCGGGTTATATCTATCTTATCTTTGAAGACGGTCAATTATGAAGAGCTGTGTTTTAGATCTATTCAGGGTAACCTCGTATCGCAGCTGTGCTCTTTTCTAGATTCTTGTACAGACGCGTGCGAATTCGACCGATGGAAATGGGTTGGACGCGATATTCCCTCGGGAAATGATTCTACTTTTCGAGGGTCGAATGGAAATGACTGAAAGTAGAATCGTCTCCAGGGTTCCAGGGTTCTACTGTTGTGCTGGACCAGATAATGTTAAACGTGAACGCAGATATACTTGATCAGTGACAATGACGATTTCGGAGTTCTAGAAGCACATCAAGAGCTACACATTGAAATAACGACTCAACCGATTCACTCAGTTTGGGTAATTTCACTGATCGAAAGAAGTCTGCCCTGGGATCCTACTTTGCTTTTTTCTCTTTCTCTTTTATTTTCAAGGACTTATACTTTACGTCATAAATATGAGGTGGCTGAACTTATACCTAGAAGAAATGTTGAAATTAGTGGGTGTCCTTATATAAAGGAAGATTACTTTTTTTGTATATTACTTAGGTTCTCCAATCTTTAGAAAGAAAAAATTCAGAAAAGAGAATGATTTTTATTTTTTAGTTTCTTAGTGAATTAATCCCTACTATTAATAAATACGTGAGAAATTTAGAAATTTAAAGCTTAGTAGATTGACAGAAAAAATATTTAAATTATTCAAATTCCAATCATTTATTATGGTATCACAAATACAAAATTTAAAATGTAATTCAAAATTGACAAAGAAACCAGTTTTCAATTAATAACCAACAATATAGAAACGTAAATTTTGAGGATTTCATTTTTAGTTACGTTAAAAAATAATTTAATTCAAAAGAAAACTGTTTTAATTTACATTTTCTAATAAATCACTGGTTTTATTTTACTTCAGTCGATATATTATGTTACTTTAAATATCAAATTTAATTACAGCTTTTAATTGAACAATTACAAATTTTTAGCTTGATATTTATACTAATTTTTTAATCATAAATAAACTAATGGAATCCCGGCACATAAATAAATTTACATCTACTATAAATTTCATAATTTTTTTATAAAATTATAATTACTTAATAATAAGTACTATTCCTTAATAAATGGGTTATTAATTTTTATAATTTGTATTTATGATTTATTACACATTAGATGGTTTTTTAATTATCTAAATAATTAATTTTTAATCTATAATATTGTAAACAAAACATATGAAAAGTTATAAGATATAGAAATTAATATTATATTCATAGAAAAATAAATTAAATTAATTTAAAAACAGCTAGACAAGTAATAATACGTATGTTTATACAAAAACATTGAGAACATTAAATTTTTTAATGTTCTATCTCATTATACATTTATTTATAGTAGAAAATATAAATAAACCTAATTGAAAAATACTTGTAGCTAAACAAATACGAAAGTTACATCTTTGTAATTTGAAAAAATCAAGAATAATAAGTAAATAACTCTTGAATAAAAATGCATCTAATTATTTGCAAGATCTTTAAAAGTAAACGAAAATTCTCTATTGAAAATCTGTGAATTCTGAAATACGAAATAATGCTTTTCCTCTAAGCGCCAATCTTCTTTTGCTATTTTATAATTATGTTAAGTAAAGTATCTCTAATTGACAGTGAAAAAGAGAAAAATAGAGATAGCTAGATAGAAAGTAAGAAACAAATAGATATAAAGAGATAAAAACTATATTGTTATTAAATCTCTTAGATATAATATTTATTTACAATTCTTTCATTTCATTTATTTTGTTAGACATGTTGAATTACTTACGCATTTTGTTATTATATGATTCTTTTTTAATCCATCTCAATTGTTCGAGTTTAGATTATATATTTTGATTATATATGGAAAATTGCGTTTATAGAGAAGATTTTTTATAAGATACTTTGACGATTGCCAATGAATAAGATTGCACTTTTTGTTCTCGTTAAGCGAAAAATTTCTTGAAACTTTCTTTTATTAGAGATATAATTTCAAATAAATTCTGAATGAAAAAACCGCTCTATGTAAAAGTACCTTGTTTTTTAAAGGTATCTGTAATACATTTAATGTTTTGACATAGTATTGTATATATTTGTCTATTCTTTACATAAGCAAATTAAAAATCAAATAGTATTTTTTATTATAATATCTTAAATATAATAATAAATAATATATTTATTATTATCTGAGTTTTTTTAATCTTTGAGTTTAATGTTATACTAAATTTTTATAAATAACAAATTACTTTAAAAAGAACAATATTTTAAAACGATTAAATAATATTGTATTTATTATAAATGAACATAAAGTTTTTGGGAAAACATATTGTAGCTTTTGGCAACAAATTATTCGCTTAAAAAGAGTTGTCTTCATTCCGATCTTGCAATCTTAAAGATTATGAAACAAACGAGAGAGATAAGCCCCGTTAGCAAATGGGGTGTGGAGCTGTCGAACCGTAACTCTTTAAGGTTTCCGACAACTCTTGCCTGAAGAAGGAAATATCAATAGTAATCGTAAAGTGAAGTGAAAGAAATTACTGGATTAATTAGTAACTATTATGAACTTTCAGTAAAACTAGGAACTTTTATACCCATTGATGTGCCATTTTGTGCCTACAAATTTCAATTGTAGTGTAATAATTCAAATAATTTATGTTTATATTAATAGAAATACAAAAAACCTTATTTAATTAATAATATAACCTTAAGAAGATGTATAAATTTAATCCACAGACAATTTTATAAAATTATATATTTAATTATGTTTTTTACTATATTTTTATTTTAATTTTTATATTAGGTTTATATTATTACTACGAAAAAAATTATATTTTTTAATATTTTAATTTTCAAATATTTAATTGCTAATTCTAATAATTTCATTGCTAATATTTTTTAGAATCATATAAAAATTAAGAATTTTGTATTATTCATATATAGAAGACATAAAAACTTTTATCCCTTCATTATTTTACAGATGAAGTATTATCGTATATTTTTTACAATATATATTAGAACTTTTGGGATAGACTATATTTAGTTAACAACTTACCTAAAAAATAGTAATTTTCTTTTTAATAAATTTTGCTTTAATGTTGTTTACTGAAACATGAAGTTGATAATAAGTAAATATTAGTAATCATTAGAGATTAACATAATATCATAATTTAACAGAAAAACAGTAAGATCAAGGAATATTCAAGTATCATCGAATAAAAGGGAGAGGCAAAAATGACGTAGTACAAAGAGAGAAGAATAAAGGGGGTGATGCAATAGCCGACGCGTAACTTAAGTAGGGTTCACGCAGTTCCATTATTCAGATTAATTAGACATTCACGTTCGCGCACTCGCTTAACGTGGCCATTTCTACATTAAATTTCGATAATATACGTAGGTTATATCTACAGAAAGATGAATTTTGGTAATCTCGCACTTTCTGTATTATATAGTAATATACTTCTGTATTATAACTGTAATTATATAGTATATGTATCCATTTTCTTTTAAGTAGTATTTTTCATATTTTATATTATTGCGGAAAAACTTTTTCTTTGTTATATCAAGGATTTTGATATTTATTTATATTGATTTTTCTATTATTTCTATTGATTTCTATTCTTATTTAGTAATAATTACGTATTTTTCATATATGCTCTTAAACAAGTAATTATTTATAACTAATTAATATTTTACATTACTTGTAATAAATATATCTTTTATAATTATTACGAGATCCTTATTTGTAAATAAATAATTCTATTTAACATTATGTAAATAATTAAATATAAAGAAACATAAATATAACTATTTTCTATTAAACTATATTATTTATAAGCTAAAAAATATATAAGTAAATATACAAATATATTATAGAGTGCATAGAGTATAGTAACTTTACAACAAATAATTAATTTAAAATTGATTACTATAAAAAGGATTTATTGAAATTGTACTTTAAAAAAGAATGCTTTAACAATATAAAAAAAAATATAATACTTTTTTCTATTACAAGTAAGATTATATTAAATGTTTAGCACATTATCGATGTTTATAAATTAACATAAATACTTACATTCAAACCATTCTTTTTGCAAACATGCGCTAACATATATGTGAATATGCTTATTAAACATGCCTAACTTCTTGCTTGCGCCGACGTATTATCCAACCCCAATGTCTCGCTTCCATATGAAACGACACTAGTGATCGGGAGTGGCAAGGCCTTTTCATTTTTTGACACCCGGTGTACTTGATTTCACCCTTGTAATAAACTCCAGGGGTTCTCGCTATCTTTCTTTTCGTCTTTATATACCACCCCACGCGTCATATCGACACCTCATACCGTTGCTGACGTCACCCCACCTCTTCTATATTTTTTTTCTTTTTCCGAGAATATATACGAGGGGGTAAATGACTGTTGGATAATTTGCTTTCATATTTTCGCTTTCTCTTATCCTGTGAAATTGGTAATACTCCCTCTCCGTATCCAATTTAAGAGTATGCAATGTCCCTTATTTCTCGTCTTCATTCTTTATTCTCTTTTCTTTGTTATTTACTCGCTGACTACGATTTCATCGTGTTGAAGGCTTATCAATGTCTAGTGTATCTTTTGTTATTATGAGAATGGAATAAGGTTGGTAGAAATCCATGTGGTTGGTGATTCATGTTGAACTTTTTAGACTTTGAACAATCCTTATTTTTGTTTGCTTTTTTTTTTAGGAAAGATTGCGTATATGAATCTAAAAATCTATCACATAAACATATTTATACAAATACTGATGGATGAGTGAATTTTCTAAGAATTTTTTGAAATACACTATTATTTTTTAAGTATAAAATAATACTTAAATACTTAAAAGAATTTGTTAAGATACACTATAATTTTTTAAGTATAAAATAATATTTATACAGGGTAATTTTTTTTCAACAATAATTTTTTTATTATTCTTTTAAAATTATTTTAGATAAAAAAATGAAATTATGCCAATTTAAATTTCATAAAATATTTTTAATTTAAATTGGTGCATAAAAACTATAATGTCAATAATTATATTATTTATTTAAATAACCTTCATTCAATTTTTTACATAACAAAATTTGTTAATCAAGGAACAAGTATCTCGAATTTTAAAACATCAGGTAAATATTTTATTTGTAGCATTAACGGACACAAAAATAGCTTTATAATTAACTAGATATTATCTTTAACTTAATATAAAGTCAGAACAAATTTAATATTATGTTAGTAATTGTATATAATATAAATGAAACACTAGCTAAGTGTATAAATTGTAGTGTCTTCCTATATTCTTCTAAGTCAACGGAACACACATATATTTCAGTTAAGTTCTTGTATAAATAACTTATGATATATTATTAAGATTTTATTAATCTTGCATTTGGTTTGGAATAAAATTTCGAATAAATGTAAAAAACTTTAAGAATTTAATTCTTCTAATTTAATTAAAAGAAAACTATAATATAAGCATTCAACTCTTTTGATTTATTATAATAATTTGATTGTGATTTTAGATCACTAATATGTAAAATAATTATCATAAAAATATAATTTGACTTTATAGATTTCTATGAGCACTTTATTATAATAAACTATAAAATTAAATTCAATCATAAGTTTTCGATACAAGTTATCTTCTATATATATATATATATATATATATATATATATATATATCTTATAATGATAAATTAATTTATCTCCAAGATTTTAATTATAATTTTTAAGCACTAGAAAGAAAATATAATTCATAGATTGTTTTCGTGCATGTATTAATTATAGTATATATTTTTTATGAATGCAGTTATATTTTACAGTATAAATATTAAACAAACAGAATCATTTGAATTTTTTTTAAATTATATTATTTTATAATTTAACATAGTATGCAGTTAAACTTTTAAATTATTGAAATATCATTATCGAATTATAAATAAAAATTTCCTAAAGTATAATACTAAAGTCAAATAATTCTAATTTTATTAAATTCAATAGTTGATGAAAATTTTAATAGAAAAAGTTTCTTTGACATTAAAAAAAATTTTTTTGAATATGTTGCTCTTTGTAATTAATATTCGATAAAACTATTATTGTGGTAAAAATTATAAAGATTTATTAATATCATGTTACAGTGTACTTTTAATTCTTAAATCTTCTTAATTTTTATTTCTTAAGTAAAGTCTTGTTATTTAGATCAAATCACAGATATGATATTTTTAAATAAAATATTGAGTTCTACAGAAACATATATAATTTATATACACTACATTTATCACCATCTATTTTTCAATTATGTGTTAAGAAATTTCAAGAAAAAAGAAACATAGTTTCCATAAAAATATGTACGAAAATTTTTCAAGAATTTAATATCACATCAGTAAAGTTTCATGATAATTAGTATAGATTATTTTCTGGTAAACCTGAAATGAATTCCAATTTTTTCGAAATTTAGAGTCCTTTGAAAAATTTAATTATGATACATTTTAAAAGGTATTTACACTTGACTATACGTACAAAATCATTACTACGTCTGTCCTTAGAAAAATTCAATTTGACACCACGAATAGAGACATTATCAAGCAAAGGAGCAAGTGCTAATACCTAAAATGTTATGTACTTGAAGCTAAAAGAAGATTCTTTCTTCTTCTTTGACTTGTCTCTGCTATTTTTCTTTATCATTCTCTCTTTCTAATATATATATTAAACTCTTTACTACGAATAAGAGTTCGTTCAAGCACACATGTACAAGACAGATTCATACACAGAGAATCTTCTTGCCGTCTTCGACACCCGAGAAGAAGGACAAAATTTACCCTAAAAAGCCTTTAAGAACGTTAATACTGTGCTGCTTCTGCTCGTGGATGGCATGTCTCTAGAAGGAGGGAGATAGTGTATACGCATGCATAAAAGTCGCCGCATGCGCAGTGGATCGTCGCAGAAAAAGTCAGCGACGATCCGCCCCCCGCGACTCCGCCCCAAAATCTCTTCTATCATGCGCAGCTTCGCTGTTTCTTTCTTTCTCTTTTGCTCTCTCTTTCTCTCTGCTTCTCTCTTTTACTTTTTCTGTCTTTTACTCTGCTTCTCTCTTTTACGTTTAAATCCTCTACCCTTCTACACAATTTCTAAGACAAGACTGCACGGACGCTGGTACACGAGAGTTGTTCGGTTTACCTATAACCATGTGACTCGATATATTGACAATTTTTAGAAAAATTTTTGGTTTTTTAGAATTTCCAGACATATTATGTGTTAAATCTAGTGAATTTTCTCTAATAAACAATTTTCTATAATAATTCATGTAATTTATTTTGTTAGTTAGAATTTGTGATGGTAGTTTGACTAGTGATGTTGAAAAAAGTAACTTATTCGTGCAAGTGTTAAGTGATTTACAGAACTAATTAGTGAAAAGTAAAATTTACGTTAAATTGAATGCGATATCTTATTAATGACACGATAATAATAAACTTGAATAAAAAGAATAGCGCTAAAGCTTCCTACATTTTATAATCTACTATTATTTGTAGATTTGTTAGTTTTTCAAAGTTTCAATAGTTTTAAACATATTTGAAAGTGCATTTATAATTACATCTATATTCCACATATTATAAATTTAATGAAATAATAATATAATTATTTTCTATTATTATCAATAGTAATTGTAAAAAAACATACATTTCTGAGTATAAATTAATATTCTACAATAAATAAAAGTTTAGACTTGCAAAATTGATTGTTATTTTTTATGATCGGTAAGGAAAATAGGCTTGCATACGATTTAAGAATATAGAGTTTGAATCATTACATTATTGGGCCTAATCATAAGAAACTAATCGTAAGACTAATTGGCTAACGACGAAAACTCTGCTCGATTGTTTGGCATTGATAATTGGATACATTAACTCGTTGAAAAATATCTGCAATATGAAAGCAGATTATCATTAAATACCTTTTTCTTAATATTGTCACTTTTAGAATATAAATATTTAATTCAAATAGTTTTGATACATTCAAATATCTTCAAATTTATCAAATATGAGTTATAATATATATTATTCAGAATTATTATTGAAGTTAAATTTACACTCAGAAAAACTTGAGTTCTTAACTCTTGAAGCAGCTGTCATATTTCCATGGCGAAATCATTGAATTTTTATATAAATCAAATCTTAGTTATGTTTTGTAATACAAATACAAGTATATTTTAATAATTAATAAAGATTGTAAATTTACATCTTTATTTTATTGAAGGTAAATGTAAAAATTACATTTAAAATTCTACGTTTACTTAAAGAGATTTTTATAATTTTTAAGGATTTTTTATGATATCGACATAGATAATGTTCATAGTTATGAACTAGATTTGAATATTGTATTTATCAGAAAAATGAACAAAATCAGAGTCATTATATATAATTAAGAATAATATGAATTGACAATTGAACATTTATATAGTACAAAGCTAAATTTTGAAATTCAGAAAAATATAACTTATTTTGCTCTATATACATACTTGTGCATATATTAATAAATAATTAATGATTTATTTACAATTTTGAATATTACTAATTCTTTATATTTTTCATACAAAGAAAAGTTGTATTCATAATAATTTACATTATTTGGACTGCATTATGTAAAAGAATGAAGGTCATGAGTAAATTAGGAAAAGATTAGAAGTTTATTTATAGTTAAGATCTATAAATCTGCAAAAGCCTATTGTTAAAGGTTATTGAGTACCGTGATGTCATTGTCAGCATCATAATTTAAGGAAACGAGTTGAGAGAATGTGCCAGTACATATGCACGATCTTCGTTATGTACATATCCTCTTGTACACTTTAGGCAAAGTGCAAGTGACGCATTTATCTTGAAGCACGGATATCCCGTGATTGATATATAGTATGTGCTCAATTACGAGCGGCCTGTTGTTGTCCTTGTTAGTTTACTTATATTTTTTTCTTATCAACGATTTTTTCCGATACGTAAATTATATTAGACTTTATTCAATCATTTACAGGATGATTGAATCGCTGTTTTTCATTTATGCACTGTGCATGATTCAGTAAAACATCGAAATTCATTATTAAAAATGTTTCTTAATATTGTAGTAATAAGTTTATTTGACAAATTATTCTAAAAGCTAAATTTCTGTTCCATATACTATTAAATTTTGTTGAAATAGATTAGTTATTGATATTAAAGTCATTTTAATAAAATTTTACTATATAATTTTAATATATTAAATACTATAAACAGTATAATTATAATACATCAATATTATAAACATGAATTATTATTTTAAGGATTTTCATTAAAAATGTATTATGTTGATAATAAATCATTTACAATTATGGTTTTAATTAAATTTATATTACATATATTAGCTAAACTAATTTAAAAAATATGCATTGAATTCGTATTTATTAATGTTTCGAACATTTAAATATTGTTTTAAAATATTTGTTTTTTAACTTTATTATTAATGATGACTAAATTTAATCAGACAAATTGTTATATTTTTAAAATATATAAAACTGATTTATTTTAATACACATTATCTTAATTGTATTAAATGCAACTAAAACTCGAATAATTATAAGAATTAATAAAAGACAATAAAAGCTCTATTTAAATTAAAATATTAATTCATACATTCAAATTTCAACAAATAAAATCTTCCAAGTAGTAGATAGAAAATACATTTTTTTTAATAGTTTTGTATTCCGCTAGAGTTTAAATAATATATATATATAAATTTTAAATAAATTGTAGCTAAGAAAATGTTTAAACTACAAACTAAATATTAATTGAAAAACATATTTATTAATTGAAATTCATTCGTGATAATTATAATCACGTCGATAAAGTTTCCCTTTTCTCTTTTTTCTTTTTAGCTTTACTAGGCCGTATAACTATAGCCCCGACGCTTACGCACAAAATACACTTCTGTCTTCTCTCTTTTCCTCTCTTTGGCTTTGTCGAGTTTCACGACCCCCTTGTATCTTCTGTTACTCTTCCTCTCTCGATCTCTTTCTAACATAGCCCCCCACGAGTTTCTTACACTAAACGCTACTACATGGCTGAGGGTACTTCCGTCGCCTTTGTTTTCCCTTCTTCACAGTGTCGTTTTGCAGCCGGTTGCGAGACAATCTTACAAGGAGGCATTTTCAATAATAATTTTAACGATGGAGGTAGGGCTGTAGTAATTTAAGTTTCTTTCTAAAGGGGGTAAATTTAGATGCTGTTATAGAATATTATTATTTAATTTTATGTTATATGTTAAATCATGTTATTTTTCCCAGAGTATCATTATTATAATTTTTTTTCTTTCATTTTATATTCACTTTTTATTTAAATATACAGATTCGTTTGGTATTTATTCAGAAAATATAAACTTACTTATGAAACTTATGATTACTTAACTTGTATTAATTATTTATACTAATAAGCATGTCAAATTATACTTATAATTTAGAACATCTTAAAACTTTAATTATTGATATGTAAAAGAGTTATCTTATAAAGTAGTTTTTTCAAGAACGTGCTATACATTTCTTAACTTTTTATGTACTAAACTTAACGGATACTTAATGGATTTATTATTAAATTTCAATGAATTCATAATAAAACTTAAGTAAACTTTTTTTAATAAAATATAAAAATTGTAACATATCTTATAAAATAGAAAAAGATTTTAGCTAATATTAATTTTTAAGAAATCGGGTAAACATTTTTTAATCATATCAGGCTTAAATGAAATATATCATGAACATTTGTTCTCTTCTAATCATTTATTTAAAAACACATAATTCAAATTAATTTGAAAAAATATATAGTAGCTATTGCAAAAATATTATAATTCAAATTTAAACTTAAAGTTGAAGTAAATAAGTATTTTTTGCGTTATCTGAAACATAAAGAAATTAGTTTATTTTTTAATAATATGTAATATGTGTATATATTTGATATAATACTTCTACTTTCGACTAAAATTGAAATATTGCAATAAAAATATAATAAAGGAAACTAAAGTAATAATTTCGTATTATATCTTTTAAAATTAATTATTTTAGTAAAAATATATTGTTAAACACCTTATCAGTTGATTAAAAATTTAAAAAAAATTCTGAAGAAACTGACGAATAAAACATTAAGATCATTAGCATTGAAATCAAGCACGAAATTAATTTATAAAATAATTAATATTAAAATTTTAAAATAAATTCTATAATAATATCATTTAAATATAATTAAAATATAGTATTGAACGTAGAAGGTTATGTAAATGTTATAAGACATTTTAATCAAAATTAAGTAATAATTTAGGAAAGATAAAAACAGTTGAATAATAATATTAAGAAATTTTATTAAAAATCAAGTGAAACGTTAAAAATCAAAATATAATCCTTTTATTAAATGGTTCAATTATACCACTTTTTAAAAATTCAAATTAAAAGAAATGTTTGTATTAATGAATATAAGAAGAATAAAGTGTTTTCTAAAGAAATTATTGTATTTTGATTGTTACGTAACAGAAATACGAAGAAAGTGCCTGAATAAAACGTTAACAGTAGTATCATCGTCAAAAAGTACGCAATAGAAAACCAAACAAGATCGAGAAAAACAGATTTTAAAATAAAGCGAGATAAGAGAGAGTGAGAGAGAGAAACAGTGATGGAAAGGAAGAAAAAGTGAAAAAGAGATAGTGGAACGTGGAGGGGAGCTGACGTTCGTTCGCAAGCTCGATTTTTCCCCTACTAAAGGGGGAAAAATCTCGTTTGGCATTCTCCCACCATGAAAGTGTAAATCTCTTCGCGTGGTGGGGAGGGTATGTGCACGTTTTCCCGTTTTGTTCGTTCGCTCTTTCCTTCTCATTGTCTCTTTCTCTTTCTTTCTGCTTCACTTACTCCGTATGTGCGGGGAGTCGCTCGTTCGCTCACCTCTTTTTCCTGGCACACCGTGGTGGTGGTGATGGTGTGTGGCCGGGGGGCGGCGGCCTCAAAAATACACCGCAACCACACCGCGCGCGGCTCCACCGCAGAAGCCACCTTCCTAACACCAGCGTGTGCTCTTCGCCGTACCCACAGAAACGAGACCGCGCGAGTTAAACACCCAGTGCAACCAGCATCTGATGAACGGTGAACGTCTTAAGAAGTTTACAAAGAAATATTCTAGTACTTTACGCTCGTTGTTCTCTTCATATTCAGATTTTTTGAACTGTTGCGTTTTTTTCGGCGATTGTTAACCCTAAATCCTGGTAAAGTGTTTCATTTGTGGTTTGATTATAGCTTCACAGAAAACAAAGAATTTTAAACTTTCATCGTTAAAATTGTATGACATACGTGGTGGTATTTAAAAAAACTGTTACACACATGATTTGTGATCCGAGAATTTTATCAATTTCACAAAATTTTTATTTATACATAAAATTAAGTGATTTTATATTTACACATTTATATGAAATTAATTAAGTATAATTAAATTAAATAAATTATAACATGTAACTATAACTAAAAAAGTTACGAAGTGTGTAATTTTATAAAATCTACAAGTGGTAGGTGTAATGTCTATTAAACTTAAATAAAAGGACATGTTTATAATTTTTTTAGTAATAATGAATTTGTGAAAATTTTTCAATCTTTATTTATGTGTATGGTGATATTATAAATTAAAAATTTAACTGAATAATCATTGATTTTTTAATTACTTTTTAATCATTTCTTAATCATAAGTAATTTTGAAATCTAAAGAATTTAATTTTAATATTTTAAAACCCTTAAGTAATTTTTAAAAAATAAATTGAATCTTTAAATAATTATAATTCATAATTTAAAAATAGAACAATAAATGTTCTAGTTATAATTAATTATTTTAATTAATAAATTAAATGTCATTTAATTTATTTTTAATTTTACAATGAAGAAAACGAACTGATTAACGATAACTATGACATTAAATTCTGAAAGTTCTTTAAATAAACGCTAAAAATATAAAAATATTATGTACATAAAGTATTAATTTATATAAAAATTTATATAAAGTATATATTATAAATTAAGAATAAAATTATGAAGAAGAAAATAAACGTGTCATTCAGTATGTACAACAAAAATTTTTATTCACGATTGAATAGATGACAATTTTGATATCTATAAAATGAATTTTCGTAGCGAATTGGCAATTGAGTCCACTGAAGAAGAATATCTAAGTATATGTTGAAAAAGAATTTACAATCAGATCTTTGTGGTAGCATAGTGAAATAAGAATCAAAAGATTAGTATCTGAAACGCGAAAAAAAGAGGTAAGAAAACAGAATTCGTTGTTAACGAAAATAACAAATCTAATTTGATATTTTGTGTCTGCATCACATTTATCAATTTCATTACCCTTCGAATATATAAAAAAGTAAAAGATAAAAAGTTTTTATTTCATACTAAATGCATTAGCTTGTGTTATTAAGAAAAACTCAACTAAAAACGTATTTTCGTGTGTTCAAATGTACAGAGTGAGCAGAGTGATAGACAAAGGTGTATCATTAAATTTCTGACATTACATAAGTGAACTTAAAAATTAAAATAAATAATTGTACGCAATATTGTTTTTATCATTTATTAAGATAATTTATTGAATGTTTAATCTTGTAAAATGTTTAATATTTATTAAATATTTACAAATTAGATAATTGGAAACGAATTAATACATTATTTTTTTAGATTGCAGCATGGATATTTAAATAATTGGACAAGTAGTAAATAATATTTTTAATGTTACTATGTATTATTAACTGTGAATAAAATATGCAAATCTAAGCATTAGCATAAAAATACTTCTCTTAATTTAGAGATCATAATAAATAAAACTAAATTATTATGATGTATTTGATTGACAAGTCAATTTTAATTTTAGTTTTATGAAGACATAAAATGTTTTTCTTTCCATAAATTTTAATAAATAAAAAAGTGAAAAAAATAATAAGGTAACATATTTGAACCTCTAAGTTAAATATGAAATTGTTTTTTAAGAAAACATTATAATTAATGGTATAATAAAATATTAAAAATTGCAATATTCTTTAAAAAAATAGGTGAAATTTAAAACTGACACTTATTAATAGTACTATTTTTCAAACAATCATTTTTAGTAACATATATCTGAAATATAATCCATGATCTCTCAAAGGTGGTGAAAATAGAACTAGAACAGAAAAAGATGTCAAGTCAATATCTGGTATTAGCAGATTTCCGATGACCTAAAGCCGATGACGAATCCCTCGCGAGATGTGCGAGGAGGTGTAGCGGTGGAAAATTACGTCAGAGGTTCCAATCCTTCACGCTTTCAGCAGCAAGTCGGTCTAGCACAAGCAATCTCAGCAATTAGTCAACGTCACCAGCATCATCATTTTCAATATCAACATCAGAATTATCATTATCAACACCAGTATCACCACCATCATCAGAATCATCAAAATCAGCAAATAAATAGTAGCAGACTGAAAAGGTCGAGAACGTCCTCGTCACGGCGCAGCACTGGGAGGACAATGCATTTATCCGATGAGACGCAGGCCCAGCAACAAGCTATTGTACCAGTTAATCAGCTGCCTGATTATGCGCTTACGGCTGATCTATTAGCCGAGAAAACGCTGGACGGTCTATTGGCTGAACATCCTGGCGAACTCGTTCGTACTGGTGAGTTTATTAAAATTATTTTGCATAATAATTTATTGAACAAAGACATAAAAAACAAAATTTTTCTTGGTAACATTTAGTAAGTGAAGAATTTCTCTAGAAAATTGTTTGCTGTGTCATAAACAAATAAGTATTGGTTAATATAACCTCAAGGATAAATTTTTGCGATAAATATCATCACATAAAATGGAAAGGATTCGTTAAAAGATGTAATAATATTAATATCAGTAATAAATAATAAATAATAATAAATAATATCAGTATTTGATATATCATTATTACAAATAATTATATTAATAGTGATTTCAACTACTGAGTTTAAATAGACTAATAGTAATGTAGCTTTTTTATGACTGAAATTAATATTATTTCATAATCTACATATATAAACTTGAGAATTGTTTTCTGGAATTTGAAAGAATTTTGTTATTCGATAAAAGTTATGCGGAAGCTATCTTTGTACTCTAATTTATGTCAAATTTTGTCATAAATCGTTTATCTTTGAGTGTGCATTTATAATGAGCTCAAATACATACCATCAATTTTTGACAAAGTCAATTTACGACGGATTTGATGAAAGCTCTACAAATAATGCTCGAACAAAATTTCGAACTGAATGGAAACCGAAATACAATATACAATCACAGGGCTTTGAGAACGTAACTTACGCATTTTCTGGATGTCTCGTTACAACTCGAGCGTATTTTGTACATGAGGGAATAATTTTCAATTGATCACATGAAATACGGAAAATCAATATACGTTCCCCTATTTAACGTGGTTTAATCGTTTCAAGGATATCGTCATATTATAGTAACTTTTATCTTGTCTGAGGTACGTACAGATTTAATGTATCTTCATTAATAACTTTGAATAGGTTACAATTGTAAAGCTTTTTGATATCGATAAATGATAACTAGAAATTGCTTTACAAATTAAATGTAAAATAAAAGTTTTAAGCACTGTAGATAAAATATTTATTATTGTTAATAAATACTAACTTAAAAATTTATTTTTAAACATTCTGCACACTGAAATTTGTAAAAATATATTTATGAATACATAACTTTTTCTTCAGAGTAAGTTAGAGTTTATATACCTTTTGTATATGAATATGCAAATGTTTAAATGCAACAACACCGTTTTACTAAGCTTTAATATAATTAACAATATATCATTTGAAGTTGCAGAATTCAGTACTACAAGGATTAAAAGATATATGTACATTTTTCATGAAATTTAAGCTGTTTACTGCAAGCACCGTAATTTTAAACAAGATTTAACAATTATTAGTAAATTCATCTTTCGATAACTGAAACTTCGATATTAATATTTGATTTATTAATTAATAATTATTTAGTAATATCTGATGAATATCGATTGTTAATTTTTGAAATTATGACTCAATGTATGGTTACTTAATAAGTTTTAAATAATACGATTTAATTATCTCTATTTGATGTATTTAAAATTTATTGCCTTAAAAACTGATAAAAGTGATCATATATATGTATAAATTATATAAGTGTAAATATTTAATATTATTAATCTTGTTTGAGATTTTGTAATAACACATATGGTTAAAATTTATATTGATAACAATTACTTTATATTATTTTATATTAATATTTATATTTTTTCTGATATTTAAATGATACTTATTAAACGAGTTATATAGTACAATATAAATGTATAATAATCAATTTAATTTATATATAGTATAGTTATAAATAAAAAATAGTCTAAAGTATTAGTCTGATAATAATTAGAATTATTTGGTAAGTTACACTTTAGAACTGTAATATACACATTTATGAAATAGAAATCATTAGCAACTTTTTCGGTATTTAAGACTGAGTATAACTTTTAAGCTATTAACTTTTTTTTGTACCAAGAAGATGCAAAATTAAATTCAAGAAATGAAAGAATCTTTTTAATTGTTATAAGGTTCACCGCATGTGGTATGTACAGTTCTGCCATCGCATTGGCGCTCTAATAAGACGTTGCCGGTAGCCTTCAAGGTTGTAGCACTTGGTGAAGTAGGAGATGGTACGCTTGTAACCGTACGGGCTGGAAATGATGAAAATTGTTGTGCTGAGTTGAGAAATTGCACTGCTCTTATGAAAAACCAGGTGGCCAAGTTCAATGACCTCAGGTTCGTCGGACGTAGTGGTCGAGGTAAGTCACGAAAAATTCATTTTGATTATTTAAGACTGCTATTACAGTATTGTAACTGATCTTATGTTACGAGAGAATTATTTTGGTATTTAGATACCTCATATGTGGGTACTTTTACAACAATTTTGGTAAAATATTGTCTTCCTAACGGTTTTTATATTACAACTAGCTAGAAATCCGTAATTTAACGAACGTTTAAAAAATATTATGTGCTTTTAATTATAAGAATGTATTTTATTATCTTATGACTTACAAAATTAAATGAACAATTTCGTCAACGGTTATATGTAATATTTATCTATAATAAATAATATTTTCTGTCAATATAATTTATAAATTTTGTTATAAAATTATGTTAACATTTCATTTATTTTTGGGCTTATTTACAAAGGAGTATGATCAGTTAAAATAATAAAATTTGTCTCAAAAATCTCAATTTGTTAATTATATTTTTATTTCTATTGATGAGCTACTTAAAGTGAAAATTCTATTTTAAAAAAATTATTTTTCAAAAAGCTTTCTAAAATAATTTTCTAGTATTATGATTGAGTGTATTTTGAAGTACAGATTTACATAAAGTGAGATATTTACAAAGAGCGAAACAGATATGTATTATTAAATATTTATTAAGATTAAAAAGTATTATTATGTTGAAATAAATTGAAATATTGAATTTTTATTTAAACCTATATATATGAACTCTTAGAACTAACGATTTTTATTAAACTCTATTAAGAGAATTTATATGGAGATAATACTTATATATTCTAAAAGAACATAATCATTTAAAAATTATAATTATTGACCTGGTTTGTTACAAATCGAAAAAGTAGATTAATTTCAATTTTAAATTTATATTCTCTAAATGCAAATTAAATTATAAATATTAGGAAGCTCTATGAAATTTAGATTTATTTAAAATGAATTATAATGCTATATGAAGCTTATATAAAAGCCATTAGAATTAGAGAAAACCATCATATAGTTTTTAAATTATGTAATATAAATTTAAAATAATTTTTTTTCTTATCCATTTCTTATAATTCAATTTTGTTTTCTTTTACTTACTTTTACTTAATTTGTTTTTATTTACTGTAACGATTAAATATATTAAAATAGGTGATAATAAGTTAAAATAATTGAAAATGAAAAGCTAATAATATAATTTGAAAATAAGACGAACGTAAAAATCTATTCTAATAGATATTTGTCGCTATATTGTCTTGAATGATTTAATTACTCAAAAAAATGAGAAAAACAGAGAAAGAGAAATTGAGAAAGAGAGAAGGGAGAGAGATGTATAGAAGTTAAGGTGGCTCGGTAAAGAGCCCTTATTCAGCCTCATTTTTAATTCACTCCTCAAATAACCGTGGCTCCTGATCCCTGTTTTTCTCATTCATTTCTTCTTCTTTTTCTTTGACAGTAGTAATGGCAGTAGGGACATTTTTAATTCGGTGCTCCCAGACGTCAATAATTCATGTCATTCGGTGCTGCAAAGAAGCTAGAAAATCGTTTGAATGACAATAATGGAGATTTTAAAGTTAAGAAAATAAGGTGTATAGTGGCACTTTTTAAATAATTTGTCCTAAAAATAACAGTCAACGTGTTAACAGAATTTAGTATTACTTTAGTGCATACTTTAGTGATACTCTGATTGATATTTAAGGAGGGAACTATAGATAGTATAAGAGAAAAAACTAAATAATTTTAGAATATTACTTTTTCGGTTTGTATATTTTCATTTATTCTCTACTGATAATTGAATGATCGCTTTTTTAAAAACTGCATTTTGCAGGAAGATTTTAACTGCATTTCAGAAATGATACGCATAAAGAATAATCTATAAATTATTAACAAAAAGTCTCTAAATCATCGGAACATAGATAGTATTAACAAAATATACGAATTTGCATTGAATTTTTTTACTGAAAAGTTGAAAGATGAAATAATTACAATTAAAAATATGTTGGTTATTCGAATCTATAATTAAAATTTATTTTTTATTGAGCTACTATTTTCTTTATAGCACTATCTTTTTCTTCTCACACACTCTTTTTCTTTTTTATTCTCGACATCTCGACAGATCATCCTCTTATCGCAGAAAGTCTCCTTTTATTTCATATAAATGTGAAGGATCGAAAAGTTTTCAAGAGAATAAGAATAAAATACGAAAAAAAGTCACGGAGGCATCGTCTCTTAACGAGCGACTAGTCGACTTGTTTATGGCAAATTGGAAAAGGAAATTACGAGGTTTGCGATCACGTTGCTCTCTGTTCTTCCCTCCTTGTCTTTCTTTCCTCTTATTCCCTTCCTTTCGTATTTTGCGAGGGTGCCGCTACACGTATAAGAGAGCAGTTTCTTCTTTTAAGTGAATCAAGCGATGAAGCACGCGGAAAAACAATCCTAACAAACTTTTGATGAAAGTGACTTGATTTTTTATAATTACCTATACAGACGACTTGCAACACGTTAAGTCAATCCTGCATTTATAAAAAATCAAATAATTTATATTTAATTATCATCAAAGAACGTTTTAATTAAAAGATCATTCAATTAATTTATAATTAATTACTTTTATTTTATTTGACATATTTTTTAATTATTATTTCTAAATAATTAAATTTTAATTCTTTAAGGTACTTAAATATGTAGAATTTTTTTCTTAAGAAGCCAATTATAAAACTTTTATAATTTGTTTATAATATTAAGAAAATATTAATTTAAAATTGTTGTATAAATGTTTAGAATGAACAATCAGAAAACAGAATTTAACTTATTGTAAAAAATATTCCAAAACTTTTCATTATATATATTATTCAGATCTTATACTTATTTTATTCAAATTTTATAATTTTAATTGTTATATATATAACTAAATATGTATAAACATTGATAGTTTCAAATGGAAAAACGGGTATAGCATATGTGGGAATATATATTATGAGAAATAGAGCGAAAGAGAGAGAGAGTGTGTATGTGTGTATGAAAGGAGGAAGGAGAGAATGAGTGAGAGAAAGAGGACTGTAGAGTGGACGGGCGTAAGCCGCTTTGGTTTCCATGGCAGTAAGCCCTCATTACTGCATTACGAGTCCGGCTTCAGACAAGTATATATGTATAACACAGAACGACTGTCGATTTGATGCGGCTCCGCGATGTTGTATATTATATATGTATGTGTCATGGGTTGTTCAAACATTTTATGATATATCTTTTAATTGTTCGTTAGCATTATACATAATATTGAAAATCTTCGAAGTAGCTTTGGAGTACGAAATAGAGATTTACATGCTTTTCTTTAAATAAAAATACAATTTTTCGAGTTGTTTGATTTGGCAATTATAACAAAAACTTTGGTAATTAATATGTTTACCACTACAACATTTATTTCTCTTTATTATGTTACCATGATAAAGTTTCCATGAGAAGAGAAACTGTAACTGTAGATAACTTTCAATTTGTATTTTAAGACATGTAAACAAAATTTTGAATTTAATGAATATATTAAATTAGTTTATTAAAAATTTTATATCTTACATTATTTAAAATGATGTGGTATAGAAAAGTGATATTCTTCGATCACTTCTTTTGGGTATTATATGTAATTACATGTACGAAGCGTTGGTGTTAGAATTAATTTAATGATCATTTGGTATATTAAAAAATCTATTATATTATATAAATTATTATATTCAATTATATAAAATATATTTTCTTCAAAATCAAATTATATTTCAATAAATTAAAAGTAAATATTTAAATTTTTTGTAAAAGAATATTTCTACTCAAAATTATAAATTAAATGTAACTAATTAAAATCATCATAAGGACAAGATAATTAACAATAAAAAAATAATTTACTAAACGAAAAAATTCGCTTATACAATAAAATGCTTAAATTTAAATTTCATTAGAAATAATTATATTTTTAATAATTAAACATATTTTATATAATTAAATGAATCATTATAATCGAGTAGCTTACTAATTTAATTTAATTTAAATTTTGAACTAATATTTTTTTATAATATATATTAATTTTATACAATAAGCACTTATGAACGAAATACAAAGGCCAACACTAATACTTGTATGTTTCATCTGTTATATGGTATATTTTAAACATATATATCTAATGCTATTTGTAAGATACCAATGTATGTATGATTTTAACTGAATATATATACTTTATACTCTTAACAGAAACTTGTAAAAAGTGATTGAATAAATAGTAATAGTTTTTAAGAAATAAATCTTGATTATTTTCATTGAACATGATTCATCAATAATTTTTTTTGAAAAATTTTCAGTAAAATAAATAATGATCCCTTCATTTAATTTTCGTATTTTACTTATTTTATTTAAAATAATTTATGAATTCCTTTTTTTTAAAAATCATTATTAATAATTAATATAAGAAATTTTACTTATTTACTACAGTACACATCACGAGGAAAATTGAATTCTATTATTCATTTTTATACACTATTTGGCTATAGAAAATAAGTGATA
Source organism: Wiebesia pumilae (assembly GCA_018907045.1). Classification (NCBI taxonomy): domain Eukaryota; kingdom Metazoa; phylum Arthropoda; class Insecta; order Hymenoptera; family Agaonidae; genus Wiebesia; species Wiebesia pumilae. The sequence goes on along the minus strand of JACCHZ010000140.1, from coordinate 326,878 downwards.
ATCATTTTATAAAATTGATATTTATGTATGAATAATGTAATTGACTATAATTTTTCTGCGTGCATGGTTTTTCATACTTTAATAAAATAGTGAAATATTTTAAATAGAAAATTATTTAAAATGTTTTTAAATTATTTGGTCATGATATTAGAACATTCTTTCTAATATGACGTTATTATATCGCTTTTGATTTTTAATCATATTCTATGAATATCATAGGTTAACAAAATTTTAAAAAATTTGTCAAGGTTTAATTTATGTAAAAGTTTCATTTTCTTTAAAAAAATGATAAAATTAAAAGTTTTAAGATTTATTCTAAACTTGCTACTTATTTGTATTGATTCGTGGTATTTATAAATAAAAATTGTACAGCTTTATATTATAATATATATTGTTAATATATAACATATTATTATATATAACATAACGGATTGTACTATAACAATCCGTTATGATATATTAATATCCAATTTATCAAAATCTTTGTTAAAAATGGTTATAAAATGAATTCTAAACCAGTTATAGACTTTACTATATCATCGGAATGAATTAATTCTAGTAAATATGTGGCATACTTAAAAATACTGAATGTTCGGATATTGAAAAATTCCATATAAACTAATTACGACAGATTAGTTTTGTAAATTGTAGAATAAAGTCTGTAAAAATCTTTCATATAAAATAGTTTTTATATATGAAGTCGAAGCTATCAAATCTGAGAGAACAAAAGGAAAATAGAAGAGACGCTTGAAATTCTATCTGAAAAAATGATCTAAATGCGAGACAAGCGTTTCTTAGTGAGACGGCTTTCCTCGTATTTAGTAAGGCTGACAAACAATACAAAAGTTGAAATAACATGCGAGTAAGAGTTAAAAGAGAGATAGGTAGAAATAAAACGAAGGAGAGAGAGATAGTAGGAATTTGTATAGCTCACGAGATTCGTACTGGCACTCCACGATGTGAAGGGGTGAATATTATCGTTTTGATGCAGGACGGTATATCAACTCGGCACCCTTTTCCGCTCTCGGATTAGCGTCAACCTCTCGGACACAAATGCGCTGCTACATACGAAAGATGTAACAAGAGAATATATATATACATACATCGAGAGTATGAGTGAAAGAGAGAGAGAGAGAGGGGGGAGAAGAGAGAGCACAGAATAGTATAAATAGTAAAGAGAAAAAGTAAATGCAGTAAAGAAAAATATGGAATGAAAAAATTAAAAAAAGTTGAAGCCTATGAGTCAAACAGTTTCAATGATTATTAATGTATTTTTCTTAGCTTGTTTTAATTATACGAATGTCATCCACTTATTTTTATTGAAGTATAAATTACTTTTTTTGAATAATTTCTTATTTTGGTTCAATCATAGCTGGTCTATGGCTGAAGATAAGAAGGTATCAAGATTCATATACTTACAAAATAAGAAAAAGTTTTTTTTTATTAAAATTGTATTTTTATATTAATGATATGATTTATAATATTAATACTTACATTTATTATTTACGAAATTAAAGTTATATTTCAGATAATTAAATTTTTCTTTTATAATCAATAAGTATAATTATTAATAGAAAAGCAAATTGTTTTGATGATTCAATAAAAATGTGAATTTACATAATTTTTATAAATAAAGGAAGGTTATTAATACATATTATGTACTTTAACTATTAGGAACACCTTGGCTGTGAAGAATCTGATTTTATTATGAGACTATATGATTTGACAAAAATTAATATATTAGATAATAAGTTAAGTAATGTAAATATTTAAAAGTTTTTTGGAAAAATTACTATAAAAGAGTATCAGAATTTGAGTATTAAAGAAATTTTAGCAGTGAAAGTAAAAAACAATAATGTGCACTTAAGAGTCAACGTGAGCGTCCTAACGAAAACCTAACTAAAGATAAAAAAATGTAACAAATAAATAAAACATAAAAAGCGAGATATAAAAACGGCAAAATATACGTCATCACATAAATACGGGTATTACCTCCTCTTTTATGACTAAGGCTATCTGAACCTAGCTGAAATGTAGAGCGGAGACAAACTGAATAGATAGAAGCCGGTGATATCGGTAGCTAACTCAGATCCTTTGATCGATGTCTTTTGGATCGACATATTTCCGTATTCATTTGTGAAGCTGATTCACCTTCGAATTATCTTTGCATCGAGTATCACCTGGAGTTGCGCGTTCTCAATTTATAGTGCAGATTTAAAACTGGATGCGCTTGATATAATGAGAGAATACACATTTCTCTTTTCCATTCAGTACTAAAGCGTGTTTGATAAATCGTAAGTTCTTTAGGAGATTCACAAAGGTAAGATTTATTATTCAATGATTGGATTTTTGTTATTTATAGTTTTTTTATTGACTTCATATTTTTATATTTTTCTTTGCGTCTGAAGGCTACTACAAAAAATGTAAAATTTAGCTTAAATTATTATTTGAAAGAATTAAACCTCTTTTAAGCTTAATTATGAAACACGGATATAAATATTATGAAAATAATAAAATATTACAATAATATAATACGTCAAGAAAAAATTAACTTGAAAGATAGTTTTAACAATATTATTTTTAAGTACGTTGCCTATTAACACGGAAAATAAATGTATAAATTACAGTTTTATTTTTAATAATCAAAGTTATAAAACTATAATAAAAGAATGGCGTTGTCTTTAATATGTCATTGGAAATGACATATTTTAAGAAATAAGGAAATATATCATTTTGTCTGATTACAGAGGAAAATAATTGTTATATTAAATTATCAGATATTTTTTCCCCACTTTATCTGTCAAATTGAATTAATCACAATGAGTGAGAAATTCCGAGACGTCATTATATGGCTAATTAAATATGCATATAATAATTAGGAAGTACTAACTTTGAATAGATTCGTGGCAAATATAATATTTTGATCAGTTTGTTTAGTAGTTGTAATTTCATCAACTACTACTTTTTCTCAAAATAATACCACCCGTATCCAAGAATGGTTTAAAAAATATTATTGAATACATGCTCCATTCAAAATATTAATTTCTTAATATTCGATTAATGAACCAATTGCAGAACATGTAATAAATCCATCGTATGATTTGGATTACCGAATGTAAAAACGAGAAAAATAAGTATCATTATAAAGCTCTTAACAAAATATGTAAGGAATTTTTTATAAAAACATTTACAGATAAATAAATTTTATGCAAGATAGGTACCGCGTTTTCTCAATCAAAAACAGCAATGTATCAATGATTCAGGGTGCATTTTGGGTTTTTTCCAGCTTATTTAAAATCACTTTTTGCGCCGTTTCGTAATTATGGATGAAACATGGAACTACTGAATTAAGTTCAATAAATAGTCTGTTGAAAAATAACAACTAGGCAAATAATGTCAAAAATGACTAAAGATACAACAATCGACACGAAAGGTCTTGGCTAGTATTTTTGAAATCCACGTAGCATAATATTGATCGATTATTTAAAAAAAAATCTATTAATGAAAGCAATGACAAAATTAAATAAATTAAAATACAAATTGCTATATTATTTTTTGTATACTTCAGATTTATCCCCCAACAATTATTATTTGTTTCTTAGCATGAACAGATGGCAGTGAGTTACGTCCAATATTGAAGGTGAAATTGATGCATATTTTGGAACCTTTGACAAAAACACTATATGAAAGGTATTTAAATGTTACAACACCTTTATAAAAAATTAGTCGTATTCGAAAAGGAAACTGAATTGAAAAATAAAAATTTTTTTTGACATAACTTTTTTATTGCTAGTCTCTAGACTTTTCATCCTGTAAAGTATTAATTGCATTATTATTATGGCGAAAAAAGATTTTCAATTACTTTTAAATGAACTTTATATAAAATATTAATATTTTATAAGTTAGTTCCTAATTTTTTTGTTTTATTTGTTTTTTATTTATATTTATTTTTTATTTATTTTTATTTGTTATTTTTTATTTATTTATTTTTTATTTATTTTTATTTTTTATTTATTTTTATTTCTTATTTATTTTTATTTTTTATTTATTTTTATTTCTTATTTCTTTTTATTTCTTATTTATTTTTTATTTTTTATTATTTTTATTTTTTATTTATTTTTTTCTTATTTATTTTTATTCTATTTATTTATTTTTATTTATTTTTATTTTTATTTATTTTTATTTTATTTATTTTATTTTTATTATTTATTTATTTATTTTTATTATTTTATTTTTATTATTTTTATTCTTATTTATTTTTATTTCTTATTTTATTTCTTATTTATTTTTATTTTTATTTATTTTATTTCTTATTATTTTATTTTTATTTATTTTTATTTTTTATTTTTATTTTATTTGTTCTGAAATATTTATCACTATCCTATGCTCTTCATTATTATAATTGCTTATTTATTTAAAATTTAATGTTGAAAGAGAAAAATCATTATCATTTATTATGGGATGATGTATTAAGTTATTATTTTCAGTTTATATATTATCAAATCAGTTCATATTTTATCAAATTAGTAATTTTGAAAAAAGTATTCTGACGTAAGATAAATACTTTACGATTATTTTTTTCTGTAACGATTTATAATAGCAATTACTTAAACTTTGCACTAAAAAAAATTAGTAGTTATAATTTTTTTATTGTACATAGGTATATTATTGAGTATTAATAGTATAAATTTCTTGCAATAGTGGTAATTTATTCTTTTTCATTTTTACATAGCTGATAAATGGGTTTCCAAATAATCTTTAATCCGACAGCCTACGTATTAGCGGAGATATTTTGAATTGTCGTATTGAATTGTCTATATTCCGTCCTAAAAAGGATGAATTTTCTAGCCGTAGTTGTCGGGATCGTCGAGTCTACATTAAAACTTCTTGGTTGATATACTTAAGGCAAAAAGAGTTGGCTTGCGTAAGTACCCTTGCGGCAACTGCCACGATTAGAAATTGTATTCTTTCTTCTCGATGTTCGTGGATGTTCCATCCTCTTTGGTCAACAGACATTCTTCTTCTTCATTAGTGTGGCTCTAAATCAATGCTTTATTCGTTTTAGGATTAACAATCGCATCAATTTCGTTATGTGATTTTGAGACGGTATTTTTCTTCTTCTCACCCATGCGATGGGTGCGTTTGATCGTGCATTCATAGATGTGCATAGCCGGGTCTTAATCAACATGGTTAAGGCGACAATATTTATAACATATGCTGAGATTTATATATCGGTACATGCAAGGCAATACTTAATAATTACAACTAAAAGATTTATATAATATTTTTCCAAATCTAAATGTAAAGAACTGTAAATGATATTTATGCATATTATTGTAAACGGTACTATTATGAATTACGATTATATGAAAGCATTTGAAAATATATATGCCAATTAACAATTTGCTTCGCATCCTTATATTTTTTTGTTATTATAAACATTATATTTGTAATTTAGTAATATTAAGTATTTTACGCTAACTATATTTAAGTGTACTAAGAATTTCATGAAAAAATTCTTTATGAATTGCAAAAACTTTAAACGCACTGTTTCAACATTACTTTTAATACCAACTTATTTCTCTTCATTGGGATATAAGTATTAGTAAATGTAATTAATTTTTAAAAGAACAAAATTAATTTACTATAAATATAAAAAAGTTTTTCTCTGGACGTTTTTTCTATTGAGAAATAATACAATGATTATGACACTAAAGAGGCTTTGAACTATAGGTATTTCAAGAAAATTCAGAGAACCCCTAAAGAAATTGTTGATAGTGTTAATTGTCATTCCATAATTTTAATATAAAATTTTTAATCATAACTAAGAAATAGTAATAAATGCAAATTTTTTAATTTTTAAAAAGTAATTTTCAAAATTATGTTAAAAAATTACAATTCTAATTTTTATTCAAAATGATTGAATAATAAATATTTTCATATAAAATCTTATTAAAAAATATTTAAAAATTACGTAGAATAAAATCTTTTATTATTTTCAAGGTAGCAGTAATGTAATTAAGAAACGTACATTATAAAAATATTAGAAACGAAATGCTTCATTATTTGTTAATGTTCATTATTTTTCTCACTTTAATAAAAGTAAATGCCATGTTGCTTGATCTTTAAAATATGAATGCGAATCACTATATCATAAAATATCTATTTTTTGAGTGAATTAATGGTGAAAGAATAATTCCATCACAGTATTAAAAAAATTGAAATATTTTAAACATTTAAAATATTCTAAAGTAAAGTTTCAAAATTTAAATACATGTTATATTAGAATATTCATACGAAGTTTGCAATCTCTTAAGCTTATTTACTATGAAAGATACTTTAGATTTACATTTCGTACAATAAATAATTATGCTTATTTACATATTGTGATACATAATATCATAAAAATTGTTGTAAACTTATCGAGCACAATACATCCCATAAAACATATTACGGTTTTTCATAACTAGAGCGTTTTTAGTATATCGAAGAAACCATTATGCAACTTATATTATACATTTTACTCTTCGTTACTTAGTGTATAATTACAGAAAGATTTGTAAATGAATAACTATTACAAATATTATTCTGTATTAAAAAAGTTAAGATATCACCTATGCAATTCTATCGCTATATCTAATCTCATTTTAATGACTAGAAAGAGACTTTGTTGATGATTAAACTAGTTGTACTATTAAAGATACAAATTTATGATAAACTTAATATTTACTTTTATCAGTTATTTGACTAATTAGATATTACGCATTATTGCAACATGAATTTATTTTAAAGCTAAAATTTTTTTTTATGGATAAAAGAAAACAACATTTCTTTTATTTTTAAGTATTAAATCAAGATTAAAATTATGGAAAAAATATCACGTTTCTTGGTAAAATTTGATGCACCAGGATAGCCGCAATCGAAAAGATATTTGAAGAAATAATAGTATGGTTTCTGAAACTAATGTATAGTAGACTATTGTGAGAGAAGTTTTTGTAGATTGTCTATAGAAAATATTCATATGAGTCCAATAATTTTCTAAATGTAGAATACGGTTACGCAACAAAGAAGTATAACATCGTTGTTGTAAGTAACTATTGAATTAGTAAAAGTAACTATGACATTTGAACTAGACTTAATAGTTACGCAAAAATTTTGATTGTTTAGCGAAAGATTACGAAGAAAAGAATTTAATTATGAAGAGAAGTAAGTTATAAAGATAAGAGTTACAGTACTTCTTCGCCTGCTATTATATTAAGAACTATTTTTGTGATTTTAATATTGTTCAATGAGACTACGCTAGTTATAAACTTAGTTTAATAATTTATTTAAGACTCATGAATTGAAATAGCTATGGTTTTCTGTGTTTCCGTTCTATTTGTTTTCACTTGTTGGGAGAGAACTACCTTGATTTTGTATCTTGTGTGTCAGAAGATGAATAGCGTTCCAACTGTAAGGGAGTTTCACGCACAAATGATGTAATAAGTCGTAAAAAGCCGTTAAAGTTGTAGCGGATCAAAGCATGTTTTTTCATAGAGACAACTTTTCCATTGGGTAAAAGAAATATCGCGGAAATAATCTTGTCTATGAAATAATTAATATTTGAGAGAACAAATAAAATTTTAATAAAATTATATTTTATTTTTTACTTTTTATTATATACTTATTAATTACAATTTGCCTGTATAATAATATTATACGAAAAAACTGTTTATGAACGAAAATAAGCGGAGCTAAAAAAATAAAGTTGAAAAACAATTAAGTAATTAACTTAAATGTTATACAAATAACCTTGAAAATCGTATGTAAGAGAATACATATTTTTCATGTTAAATTTATTAATATAATAATTTTAAAAAATATATATTTTTGTAAAATTGTAAAATTAAAAAAGTACATATTTTTAATTAAAATTATATTTAATCCTCAATAAATATTTTTAAATATAATATGCATAACTATTTTATTTCATATTAATGTTCAATTTGACAAATTTTTAACTATTTATTTTTAATATTAAGGTGATATAGCAATTTAAAATCACAATATATTTAATTTTTTAACTTTATATTAAAAAATAAATATAAACAATCATGTATCGAAACTTGTTTTTAATAAGTATATTTGCGTGATAAATACATTATAATTCCTTTGATAATGTAACTGTTTTATCTTATGATACCGAACGATAAACCGTAAAAAGGTTTGTTCTTAAAAAATAAAATAAATGATAAGAAAAAATGGTAAAACAGAGACTACAGCTGATATTATTATAAAAAAGATGCGGTCGTGACACATTCCTTCAATTAATACACAAAAATGAACTGGCTAAAAAGTTCGTATTATTGATATACATAACAACTTTCATTAGAGGTACGAAAATGAGCTTCTACCATTGATTACATATATGCTAGTTGTAAATCTGCACTGATGGTGGCATAAATTCTATTTTATCAATTCAATTAAAAAAAATTTGCGTTTCGTGGAGATTATTTTACTTTCTTTGAATCTGCTTTTCAATTTTTTAACTGCTTGATTATATTTTTATAGCAATGTCGATGAAAAAAATTTAAGTGTGTATGAATTGAAATACATACATCTTTCGATATGCTAAATTATTAATTCAGACGATTGCGTTGTTTGATAAGGTTCTCGAACTTTTTCATTTTTTATTTTGAATATTAGTACCTCAGGCAATAATTTGTTCTATCCACCGATTATTCATTCGTAGAGATCGAAATTCTCAAAAATTTTTAGTAAATTATTCGAATAAATATACTTAATAAATTATTTGAATCTTTTTAACTTTATGTATCATGTCATATTTTAAACTGTTTATTTTTAAATTATAATAATTCTTGGATAAAGTATGTATATATTAAAAAATATTAGTTTATATTCAGTAAAACTTATATTTGATTTGTATTTATTGAGTGAAAAATGGTCAATGAATAAGAAACGGACGATATAAAAATATTTTTGAACTTTTAAAGTATTTTCAAATTATCTTATTACAAGAACATTTTTTATAGTTTGAAAGATGTATTCTGTTTTTTAAAATTTTCTGGCAAGTATAGTTAATTTCTTTAAACTACGAAATTAACCCTTTGATAACATTTTTAAAATTCTTTTACAACGCTTGGAAGTTAATTACAATATAAATTTATGTTTAAAAATATTGGAACGTAATATTCTTTGATTTATTTGTTATTAAAAAAATTTTATTAGTATATATCTATAGTTAGATAATTATGAATTGTTGTGAATTAGTAAATTACGCAACAAGTACAAAATCAACTTGTAATGAATACTTAGATATATAGAATACTATGATATGAAAAGTGTTTATTCTTTTAAAAAATATTGTTACCTATTTAAATTTCAAGATCCATAATTTATGAACTAAAACTCAAAGTATCGAATAGAAGTCTGTTAGGGGATAATATAACTTTTATTTTGATGTTTAACAGTTTATTTTATAAACTGTTAAACTGTTTTATAAACTGTTTTATGACAAATATCAAAGTATTTAAAATATATAGGTTTAAATATTATTTGAAATGTTAATAAATTGAAATTTAAGAAGCAGTTAATGTAGTTTTGACAAAAACTATGAATAGTAAACTATGAAAGCATTATCCCGTCATTGCATAAAATCACTTTAAAAAATAAGTGTCGGTCTACCTAGCTCTTTTATTCTCACTTTAACGGGTGTAAGCAAGGGAGTTTTTAAAGCTGTATGATCCCTCCATGAACTTAGACTTTTCTCTCTCTCTCACTATTGATGCACCCTCCCACACATATATATGTACGTATATCTTTGCTTTGTTTCTCGTCTTTCATCGCCATCAACCGTTACCTGGTAAAGTGTAAGATATTTATGCGTCGGTATAATTAATTAACAATACTATGTTAATTACTGAAGGGTTAGCTTTGTTTACTGTGAGAACAATTAATTTGAATTATTTTATTACAATTGGACTCACTTTATTATTAAGATTTCTGACATTAATATTACTAATGAAATTAATAAATTTCTTCTAGTGTTTTACACGATCTGATAATAGTTATTCATTTCTGCAATGATTTAGAAATTAATTTACTCTTTTAACTCCATAATGCATTCGTGAAGGTTATTATAGTTATAAATTATGTTTTCTATTTTAAGCTTTAGACTCGTCAAATAACTATATGAAATATTACAAATAGTATTTCTAACAAATACTATTTGTTCCATTTCTCATTGTTTTTTCTTTTAATAATTATTGATTGTTCTTGTTTGGCGATTAGATCTGTAAAATACTACAACAATTTATATATACAGTTATACATCTATATGCGTAAAAATTCACATGGAATTTGTTGCTTCATGTGTGAAAACTGATCTAAAATAAAGTACATCACCAAATCCTTAGCGTGTTTCACGCATCTGCACCATACAAACGTAATTTTAAGCAAGAAGCCGGGTAAAATCCGAAATTCCAGAGGGTTCTTGGTGCTATGTCATTCTTCCACCAAGTTACACATAATGCCTCGTAAACGCCTCTGGCGTCGCGTCGACGGCAATAAACTTGCAGGCTCGTTAGCTCTAGCTCTCCTCCTTTGCATTGCGAAGAAGCGAAGGCGCTTATGTAAATCGAGGATTCTTCTTTTAAGCGACCTTACGGAAACTCTTCGTATCCAGCGTGATTTAATTAAATTTGGCGCCGCTTCAGTTCTCATCTTATTTCTTGTGTATTGGTCGGTTGGTGAAAGACATGAAGTCCTGCAAATAGCGTCATTTACAAGAGCACTATTTTTGTGTTAGATCGAAATGAAACAAAAATATTTGACACATCTCAACTGATACTTTACATTCTAATAAGATATTTTACAATAGAAATATTGTAGTAAGTTTTGATAATAATTAATATTGTCACAACTAAATTGCTGATAAATTAAGATGTATGAATATCTAAGTTTGAAGGATTATTCGAATATGTAATATCGTAAAATGTAGAGCATTACATTTATAAGGTTTTACATTTATTAATTATTTAATAAAGTAATATAAATGTTCATTCAATTTAATATCTGATTAATTTTAAAAACGAAATTGTAACTTAATCAGTATTTGTTAAATCCACTACGGTTCATTGATTAAACAAATGTCCATCACTCTTACACATTTGCTTGACTATTAATATTATAATGTGAAATCTAATTAACAATTATGGCCATATATAACGCAAATAATTTTTGCACTCTATAAGATTTCTACTACACGTATGATATACATTTGAAACTTCTATATTTGTACATTGCATTAAACCGATTAAGCATAGCAGTTAATAATTAAAACCAAGGCTGTCATTATCATCACCATAGTAAAAATAAAAGATAAGAATAATTATACTGTGCAAATCATGTCTTCGTTGTATACAGTAAATAACTCAAAAATCATGGTCCTTTTCTCAAAAATTAATTTTGTTATTTATTAGATAAATTAAAGATATTTGATAAGCTAGAATATCTCTTGTCTGAAAGTAAGTAATATTTTTGTAATATAGAATCAGAAGTTATTTTACTGATTTATAATTGATTAGAATTTTATAATTTTCAGCTACTTACTTTTCTTTAGAATCAACGAATATAATGTTTAAATGTTTAGAAGTAGATTTAAAATGACATTTAAAATTATATACTTATAATTATTAGTTATCAAGCATTTTCAAATATTTTTTAGATTCATATATCTTTACTTAACTAGCTATATCTAAATTCAATTAATTTATAAATGAAAATTTATTATTCCACTGCTTAATATTTGGTGTTTATGCTATTGTATGCTACTTACATAGAATCCTAGTAATTTAAGTATGTTTTTTATAATATAATGCAACAAGGTGCTTTTTATTACTTCGGTATACTACAATGCGGATTCGACAAATCTACTGTCCATGTATTGTTTGTAAAGGGGTTCTTTGATAGCCTTTCTCATGTCGAAGACGCCTCCGTTGATGCGAGGTCGGATGCTCAGATATACGCTGTTTCTTGCTGTACCTGTGAAGGCATAGCTACTCGAAAAGAGACAAATGAAGGAGAAATGTGAAGCAGAGAATATTTAGAGGAAAGATTTAAATAAAATCTATTTATTTCAAATATATTTGGAAAGTCGGAATTATTTATAAAATTTAGTAATCATTAGTAAAATTTTTAAATTGTTTTTTATTTCCTGCAGTATTTCCTAAAAATACCTCATCACTATTACATGTACATTAATATTAATATTACATATACATTACATTATAAACAAATACATTATATTATAAACAAATACATTATATTATAAACATATACATTAATATTACATATACAGTAATATTAACAATTGACATGATAATGCCGACATTTGAGATTGATTAGGTAGCATATTTTTTGTTTCAATATACAATAATTGTTTCTACTACGTAGGTATTTTATCTGAATTATCGATCCTTTGGTTGCTTAAATCTAAATTCGTCAGTTTTTTCTGATTATTTTACAATGTGTATATTTCGTTATAGATATATATTTTATAATAAAATTTTCTAGATTTATAATTTCATTTTTATTAAAATATTAATGAATTACAAATTTGTTACTCTAATTTTCATTAGTATGACTAAAGTAATCATATTGCTATTTCCTTCATTTTTTATATCTTATGAACATATAATTAAATTTATAGCTTAAAAATTTATAATATTTTTATTATTTGCTAAATTCAATAGTAAGTAATAAAATAGTAGTACTCAGAGACTAAGTGATTTTATGTGATTCTTTTTCAATAATGTTTATATAATATGTATAAATATGTATAAATGTATAAATCTTTTAAAATGTATTTTAAAAGAAGTAAAAATTGTGTGAGATATCGTTTACGCACTAAATAAGAAAAAAATTATTGTTTTATAATTTTATTCATGATCGTACTTTTAATAAAACTTATAAACAATGATAACTGAATGTATATATAATAAAAACAAATAATTTATAAGTTTTCTTAATTTTAATGAAATTAATTTGGTTCATCCTTTCTTGAAGATAGAATGTTATTTAATTCTATTAAGTATAATTTTCTTAAATTTAAGTAACAATATATAAGTAATTTACAAAATGAATGTAACAATAAGGTGATAAAATAGATTTATTTTGTACTCGTTTTTTCGAAAATTTATAATGGCAATTAGATATTCAAACTTTGTACATTACAAATATATACGCATTAAATTGTTTCAATACAGTGAATGTCTGTCAAAAGATTTCATCAGAGATAAATGTTTGACTCTGCATGACTACAATTGACAAATTTAATCTAAGATGACTATTAATGTTTTTTAATGTTTATAAAAGTTTTTCCTTCATGCTATAGTAGAGTAATTTTTTTTATAAAACTATATAATTCAAAAATAACAGTATTAGTATCATTACCACTATCATTATTAGTATTACTGTTACTGTTATTATCATAAATAAATTATATCTGTCTACAATACTTTTGTATTATATAACATTTTTTGCGAGCATTGATATTAACGAGCTGTTTTAATGATTCCATTGAACTTACATTACGGCAATGTTTATGTATCACTTTGAGATTAATTAATGATCAAATATTTGATCATATATTTGAGTAAATGGATATTTAAATTGCAGCGTATTGTAATTTAGTTCTTTATTTCAGAACTCAAAAATAAATTCAAAATTAGGGTCAAATTATAAATTTTAGAAAGGCGTGTATCTATTTATATTAAAATTTTAAACTGATAATAAAATTAACAAGAAGAATATTAATGATTACATATATTATTCTGTATTAGCTTTCCTATATATCGGATATAAATATAAATCAATAATCATTCATTATAAATTACTTAATGCAAAAAATAGCATTTATATTACTGCTACGTTTTGGAACGAAAAATTTTAAGGTTGATAGGATCTACGACTACTAGTTCAAAGAGTTATGTACAAATTATTTTATATAAATAAATTAGCCAACGTCAAATCAGTAAATATTTAACAGTATACTTTCACACCATTACTCTTTGAAATATTCAAAATAAATTATTAAATATATTTAAATTTGGACAAAAATATACGAGATTGAAATAAAAATGTGTAAAAGTAAAATTGACGTCAAATTCATGGTCTTGTATGAAGAAACGAGATCGAAAATTTTATCGTAATATATAGGTAGTTTAAGCGCTTCCTGGACACAGGAGAGAGAAATTCGAAGAGTCGTTCCATATATATAATGCTCTGCTCGTGGTTGGCGGGATTGAATCTGAATAATGGAAACTAGCAAACCGTGAAACCAAAGCGTGCGCTCGCGCATACGGCTCGATGCTTTTTAATTTGATTCACGGCTATGAAGTATTGGTCTTGCGGGATAGCATCGCAATGCCAGGTCTTTTATATAGATCTAATCTTTGTACATGAGTAGTTGTACTTAAGCGAGTGTTTTCTCAATAATTTATATATCTGTTTAAACATTTTTATCTATGATTGTAATCTCTTGCTATTGGTATGTCAATGTACTTTTGAAAAGTGTGAACAAAAAAAAATTATTTAAATAGAAGTTAAAAAGTCTGATTTTATTAAATTAAATATTAGACGAATTATTCACGGGTAATTGTATATTTATCTTAATTCTATATATAAAATCAAAATTTTTCAAACTAATCTCATGTTAACTGATTTAAATTTATTATGTATATTTATAAATTTCATATACATTTATAAAATTCTTGTTTAATTTTAATTTTTGCGTTGATATAAATTAAACTAATTGCGACATTATCACTTTCTCTGATTATATTAGAGTTTTATTACAAAATTGATTTTTATAAATTATACGTAAATACTGTAATATTTAAGTCATAATAGTTGACAAATATTTGATATCTTACTTTTAATTTTTACTATGTTATATAATTATAAATTTTGTTTAATTTTTTTATATATATTAATTGAAAATTATGAAAAATTCATATTCACTTAAAAATTTTAAGATTTTAAACCGAACAAAAAAATTTTAATTTCTCAGTACCGGAGTAATGTATTTACATACTAATTTTATAACATATATTATTCATATATTTATTATCTATAGAAAGTTTATATCTAAAAATGCATTTTTTACTATTGCTACTAATAATTTTTAATTTAATTTAATTTAATTTAATTTAATTTTTAATTTTTAATTTTTAAACTTAGTCGTTACACAGTCTTTATTATTAAAATAAGTAGTATAACAGGAATATCATCGGTTGATTCTAGTAAATACGTTGAGTGTAAGTACATTTAGTAAGTGCGTTTGAGATTAATATTTTAAGGATAATTTTCTTGTCATTTTTAATATCTATTTTTTTTATTTAGATATATAAAAATGATTTAGAAATATAAGAATGAATTATCTAATTTTATAAAAACCTTGCAAACAAAGATTTATTATTTTCGAAACAAAGATTTATTTATAAAAAAAGATGAAAGTAGAAAATTGAGTTCGGAAATCTTTTTATTAACCAAAAATTATCATTTAATATTAATTATTGAAAATTTGATTAAATGTGTACATCAAGAATTAATTAATAATATATTTATGACAATTACTTTGTATTGAATAAACATAGAGTATTAAAAATATTTAATATTAGAAATTTTGTTTTTTTTTATATTGCAGCATTCATATTTTCGAATAAACTGCAATTTATTAAATATAACTACGAATTCAATAATATAGTTATTCATATTCATATGATTTAATACTCGCTGTAGGAAAGAGTTTCACATTGACGATTATGCTTCAAACATCACCACCTCAGATCGCAACTTTATCTAAGGCTATAAAAGTTACAGTAGACGGACCCAGAGAACCACGATCCAAAACACGTGAGTTAAAATCATAATTTATTCTTCATTTTCGCTAACGTTTCATAAAATAACAGAAAATAATCAATAAAAAAACAATTGAAAATTAGTCACTAAGTGTATATAATAACTGTAAAAATTAACAAATGTTATTTTCACGAGTTATTGAAAAAATAAATATACTTATTTGAATGTTATAACCATGAGCAAAATAGCAGAAAAATTAGTAATAAATAAATTATTAGATTAATTAACAATGCAGAATGAAAATTACGTAAACATTAGATATATTTTTAGGACATCAGGCGTTTCATCCATTCCACTTCGGGCCCCGGCCATTTTCTTTCGGATACCCACAGGATCCGTTAGGATTCAAGCTGTCCGGTAAGTGATTGCGATTAAAACTCAGTAACTGCGCTCACACAAATACACTCATTCACTCACTCATATCGTGTCACAGTTTTTTCCTCATACTGTTATTGTTTAGCATTTTGCTTTTAACAGCTTGTACTGATCTATCGAATTGATTTCTAGATCCCTAACTAAGCTTCTATTACTTATCATCTCGCGATTATTCTCATTCACATTCTATTATTTTTTCTCTTTATCTCTCTGTCTCTCTCTCTCTCTCTCTCTCTCTCTCTCTCTCTCTCTCTGTATATTTTCATTTACAATTCTACTTAGTACTTATTCTAGATTTTTGTTTCTACGTATTATAAAAATAGTGAGAGGATGAAAAGTTAGGGGAAAAAATAAGCGAAATACTCTTTCAAACGTTCATTATTTATAATATTAAATTATATTACGTTCAAAATTTAATTATATATATGTTTATATGTTAATTTGACTTATAAAATTGTTTTGTTATTCAATTACACATGCTGAATGTACAAAAGTATATTCTGCGGACGCCTATGATTATGAAAATCGTTAAGAATAAAATTATGGATATTTTGATTAATATGTTCTGATAATAAAAATAACTTTTTTCAGCGTCAAACTTTGAAATTTTATGTTTATTCCGAATTTTAAGTTCAAAGTGATAAAGAAATTAAAATTATTTTAAAATTCATTAGTAATTATTACAGTGCTGATTTTTTTTCATTTTAAATTTATCCTTTGAATAAATGTTAATGATTAACATAGACTTGGCATCCACGCATTGTTATAAAGTTGTTACAAAAAATGATTTTTCAAGTAATTGATAATGTAATTAGCGTTAAATTACTACGTTTTGCATTAAAATACTTACTATCAGGGCGTCGATTCTTGTCGTATCTCAATGGTTCTGTTCTTCCACTTCCTTCTTTTCTTCCTTCCTTCCTTCCTTCCTTCCTTCCTTCCTTCGGTCCTTCCTTTCTCACCTACGCATTTAAAGTAGTGGGACTGTAATATGAGGGTGTCAAAATTGAGCAACGACACAGAGACATGGTCGACACCATCGGAAGTAGTACAGATGCTGTTCAAAATTGAGTTTTCCTTCAGCATCTAAGTGGCAAGCAGACTCTGATTAATCTCGAAACTTACTTAGTAACTCACGAACTTTGCCTTTTTCGTTAAATATCCCTAGAACCTCTATACTTCTACGAGTAAACTGAAGTCAAAGCTGTCGCTGTTGCTGTCCACGATCTTACTGATATTGATATAAACGTATAAGTTGAAATTGAATCAGAATTTAACATTTTTAAACCTTTTGTATCAACAGTATATTTTTTACCTTGAACTTAAGTGACGATCAGTTATTATTATTGAATCAAAGTTTCAGATGAAAATTATTGATTACTTATATGTTAGTTTTACTAGATATGCTTCTACAAACTATACTTTAATTAATTCTAAGTAATTATTACTTTTCAAAATTTCTACCTATTCTTTTACCTGTATGTTTATTTTCATTTTTTTAACTATCAATCAAACACTACTTCAAATTACATTTTATATTCGTTAAAGGTTATAGTGATGTTTTTTTATGAATGTACAGTACTTTGTGAAATACGTAATGACATATACTAAGAATCAGGCAAATTTCTAGTCCATTTTACAAAGAAAACGCTTCAAAATTTCAATAAAATGTGCTATACACTTCGAAACTTTTTATATAAACATTTCTATACTCGCCTTGTACATTTATTAGCAGAATTGAAACAATTAGCATTGTTTCAAAATTTCGTGAACCTTCGGATTCATTGCAAGTACGTTTTTATTTGATTTATGATATATAAGTTTTGTATTAAGTAATAAATTTATTTTTAAATTATTTGAAATGCATTTTTACTCGATTTATAATAAAAAAATATTTATATCGTATTATATAATATACTTTATATATTATACGGTGTAGATGCTAGTGCCGCTAAAACAGCGGCAATTTTTATCTGAGAGGCTGAATTTTAGATTCTTATTATTTTTAAATTTTTAAATATATCAGTTTGGCAATTTTATAAAATACTTTTAAAGCATTGAACTTATAGAAAATTTAAACAATATTGATTTATTTAAAATCACAACTCGCCCTAACCCCTTAAATAAATTTTATTTTTTTTACTGAAAAACTAATAAATGATAGATTTATTTGTTATTTTATAATGTGTATATTATTTTATTCATTACATTGGTATCAGGTTAATTAATTTTAAGCATATGAATTTATGTGTTATGTTTAAATACATCAGGCATTAGCAATTGTTATATCTCTGAAAATATTTTCTTTTATGTTAAAAAACAGAATTGAATGATTAATTTGCTTGTCAAATATGCACACTTATTTGTTAACTTTTTCTTGTTATGAAAAAGATAAGTGAAAATGCATAATCTTACAAATATATATATATATATATATATATATATATATTAATATATATTCTAAATTTGATTGAAACTTGTTTGAGGCACTAAATGTGGTGGAACTAGTCCGAAGTAAATGTTCCATTTTTCTAAGAGGAAAGCAGAACAATATATATATATATTTATAATAGACGGAGGGTTGATGAAAGCAAAAGGTGGAGGAGGATGGCTGAGTACTGATGCTGATGCATCAATAGTGTATTGTTTAGGCTTGATAAGCAGCTTAACGGAACTTCGAGCTATTCTCTCTCTCCCCTGTATTTATCTGTCCATTTATCTTTCTTTCTTGCTTTTGCCCTCTCCTCTTAGCTTTTCCAACTATTCTGTTTGTCGCTCTCTTTTGACCTCTCATACTGTCGCCACTATTACTCCCACTTCTAATGCCTCCTCTAGTAATCGGTAGATACGCAAATGCTTGCTGTTTTATGTCGTCGATTATTTTTAACGTTCGTTTTTTTTAATCAAGGAGTGAACACTTCTAACAGTCCAGCTTTTGATTTTCGTCAAGCTTTTCGAACGTTGTGAAATGTAGTTTATTTTGTCCTTTAAGGCTTGTCTAGTCTTCGATGTATTCTTTTTCTTTTATTTTCCGTGAATGTTTACTTTCTACATGTTTTATGAATGTAATAATTTTATATTAAAAAAGTTAGAGAGTGCTTATAGAAAATGTTAAAATATATCATTGAAATCTTTATTTTATAATTAAATTTGCTTTTTTCGTTTACTATTAATCAGTGATTAAGTTATTGAAAATATAATATTGTAAATAGTTTCAACATTACATACAGATTTAGAGAATTAACTGTAAGTTGATAATTGAAATAAGTACTAGTATATTTGTTTTCAAACATTTACTTATTATGTATATATTATTATACAAAAGTTAAAACATATTTATTTGAGATGTAGTACTTATTTTATATGAATAATAATTTCAATTTTTATTATTATGATTTGTATTTTTAATTGTTAACAAAAAGATGTTTTATTTCTTAGGAAATATATTTTCATTACTTCAAATATAAATAATTTTTACCCGATGAAAGGCATAAATTTGGAAAGGCCGTCTTAAGCATTTATGATTTATTTATATTATTATAACTCATATTATATGATAATTACTGAAAATGATTTAAATTTAAATATAGGCATTGAATTTTTTTTTCAAATCGCTACATATAATCCAAAAAATACTCGTATATATCATATATTAAAATAATTCAGGATGGCACTATTTTACAAATTTGAAAAGTAAAGAAACATCTTTATAAATTTTGTAGTGAAACAGTTTGGTCAGTAGCGGCTGCGATACCAACGCGTGGTGTATCGACGAGTTGCCTTCGGGGCAGTACCTCCTGTTCTTTGTTGCAAACAACCCTTTCGGTAGTATAGTTCGTACTGTGGCGTATAGATTGCGCCTTTGTCTAGTCTGACATCGCGTCAACCGACGAGTTGGTCATTCGCAATCCGGCCTTTGTTGCTATCGTATTGCGTGACAACGGTTATTTTCAAACTTTAAATATAATTATTTGAGATTTTTTCGAGTGTTTATTTCTATCAGTTGCAATCAGTATGACTTGTATCAAAAAAGAAAAAATTATTTTGATTATTACTTAGGTTATTGAAATGTGAAATGTTATTTCAAACTTGAAAGCTAAATTATGAGTTGTTAAAAATATATGCAAATGAACATATATTTTATAAGAGTGGGATTTTTTTTCAAAAATATTTGAAAATCTTTTTAATTTTTAATTGGTGAATATTTGTTTTCTTTATTGTACTTTTTATTTTTATTTTTATTATTTAGAGTATCATAAGAAATAAAAGAAATAATAATTGAAGTAGAATTACTTTCCTAATACAATGACTTTGACTTTATATTACTCATTTATAACGTATATTTAAAAAAAGCTTCTGAATTTGAAAATTATTCTTGAAATCATAGAACCTCCAAATCTCTTTTAAACTTTTAAAACTAATTTAACAGAATAATTTGTAATAATTAAACATAATGTAATGCAAATAAAATTTTCGACGTTCTATGTTAAGTATATATATTTAATTTTGCATTCTCTTATATAGATTTGTTTAAAACTTAATGTTTTCAAAATTATAACAATATTACAAAAGTTATATTAAATAGTTTTGGTACAGAGTGATAATCAATTTAAAGTAAGCATTAACATCGAAATATATTTTATTTTCTAACAGTATATTATGTATATTATAAAAAGAATATGAAAATTTATTAGAATTACCTTAAAATCAAAATAAATTGCATCAATGTAAATATAGTTTAATTAGTGATATTGTTAGAAATATTGTTGAACTTTCTAAAAGCAACTATGTATACCACAAATGATATATATGAGTGCAAGAGAGAAGTAAAGAGGTCGTAAGGCACAAAAAGGGTAGGAAGGTGCAGGAAGCCGCGCTAAGTGAGAAGTATAGATGAATAGAGCGATGAGAAACGGAGACACATAGAGGTCCCGAGATACTGGTACTCTAGCGCCAGGGGTTGTTAAGGTGTCCATTGAGGTGTAACTAGGGGGATGTTATTAAATTTCGTTCATTTCACCTAAGACGTATATAGTCTCCCAATCTCACCAGGGCTGTGTCTGGCCAATAGAGTCAAATTTCACGGCTTTCTCATCCTCTTTCTTGTTCAACTTGAAACTCTACACAAGATCGTTCTTTTCATTTGGCTATCGTAGACGTTTCTTTCCCTTTTCTTATATATCTGTCAATGTTATGTCCTTTTTTATTTATTCTAGATGGGATGAGAACATAAGAACACGTATTATTGTTATTGACCACTTTATAGCCCATTGTTCGGTGAGATTTCTCATGCTTCTCCAAATTCAAGAAATTTAATAGAATATGTTGAAAGTATATTTAAATAAATTTTATGATTTGAATTATGAAATAATTATAGTTAAGAGTAAATTCAAACAAAATATTGATTTACATGAATTGATATACTGAGTTGTAAGATGTAAACATTTTTATGAAATACTTACTTTAATACTTGATTCATTTAGAGAAAATATTTTATAAGCAAACAAGATAAACTCAGATTTCGACATTCTTATAATGAACTTGAGAATAGTAATTACATTGAAATTTAAATTAATTTTATTGAAACATATTAATACTATATATATATTTTCTGTCACAATTCTTTTCAAGAATCGATGATTTTCATTATTTTCAATACTCGCGTCTAAATTGTAGGAGAAATCTAAATTTGCAGTAATAGTTAAATTTTCAATTATTTGAAAAAGAAATTTACATAAAGCTTCTTTTTAAAGTTGGATATAAAAAAAACTACTCATTAATAATTACAAATCTTAATTTGGTTTTTACTTATATTATTTAAACTGTTAAGTGAGTAGACCTCTGTCTAACTACTACTTTATACTGGCCAGCTTATACTTTAATATATTGAAAGGGTTATTTAAAATTGAATTAGTTTTTTTCACTATATAATTAATAATATAGAAATCATTTAAAAGATATCTTAATACACATAACAAGGTTGTTTAAGAAATTCTAATTATTAATTTATAGTATAGATGGAAACAGTGATATTATTTGAACATATGCAGAGAAAGTTTACTTTATTCGTTAATATATTATAATTATTAACATACTAATTTACTACTCCAAAACAAAACTTTAATGTTATATATTAAAATTTAAAATTTAAAAAATATTTTAAATCTATGTTAAGAGAAAAATTTAATCAAAAATATTAATTATATTTGCATGAAATATAATTTGAATAGTCTGTAAAAAATTGAGAATTCGTTTGTAAATATCAAAATTTAAATAAATAAAAATTTGTTCTGTAGCTATAAAGATTATTATTATTTATATTATATTATGATAATAACAAGAATCAATTTGATCATTATTTATTAATTTAATTAGAATAGTAATAAATCTACAGTATATAAGTCTGCAAAGAACAGTTATTATTAGTATATGTAATAATTTTTAGAAAGTTGGAAGAACATAAATTCCTAAAGTATTTCTAGTATTAAAGTGCCTACTTTGAATAATGAAGCAATGTGACAGCTCATTTTCAAAATTAATTACTATGTTATTACATAACATCTTGTGGTATAAGAGCAATAAACGAAGATTGTCGGCAAAAGAGAAAATACTCTTATTCCTTTATCCAATTAGTATACTCCTCTTCTGTAACCTTTATAAATTCTATTTCAGTTTTGCTTTGTTATCATTCTCTAACTTTTAACTTTATTTACATTCATTTTACTTTAAGGTATATTGCTTATACATTATAAATTTTTTCTAAAACGAACTATTTGTCATTCCTAAGCTATTCCTTTTATTATATTAGTTATTTTTTTATTTTCTTTTTTTATAATAAAATAATTTACTTTCTTTACTTCTTTCTATTATTATTTTAAGAAAATTAAAAATTGCAAAAACTACGAGAATCATCTTAACACGAATAATTTTAACAACGGTGCTAGCCTCTATTCTTTTCTCTGACCACTTCTTTCTTCTCTCACTTTTTCTTAGTGCTCTCTTGTCAATTAATCGCCTTCGCGGTTCTAGAAAAATTGCAACCCTAGTTTCAATAAGGTGACCTTTACCTTATTAACGAGAAGATTGGTAGAAGTCGCACTATTGTTCTCTCTCTCTCTCTCTCTGTCTTAAAATTTGTCTTTCTCTGCCTTTCATTTTGCCTCTCACATAGTTTGAAACTGTCCTTTCAAATTACTTTGCACTGAATTCGCAACTTTTAACTTTAGGCTTCTTTTCGCCAGAATTTTTTTGACTTCTTTCCTTTTAAATTCCTTTTATTTTTATTTTTATCATTGATTTTTAACCACAATCACTTCTGAATTATTTTAAATTTCTTTTAAAATTTACAGAATTCGAAAATAATTTGAAATTTGAATATAAAAACTGAAAATTTATAATATTCATAGTATATCATAATAATATTTTTTTGAATTATTAAAAATAAAATGTCTTGTAAAAGTCAGACTTTAAATTCCTACGTAATATTTTCATAATTCTTTGTATATGTAATTATTTTTAAATGTCTTGAATGTTTGATATGAAAATCAATGCTATCTATTTGATTCTTTAAACTAACTGTAACAATATTTATATAATAAAATTTAAAGTCTATAGTTTTATAATAATTTGTTTTTAAATAATTTTTACAATAGTTCATGTTATATATATATTAATCTGATCATTGTAATTTCGATAATAAATAAATAATGTTCCTATTATCTAATAATAAATAGTGATTTGCAATAATTTCTAAGATGTTATGCACATAAAACTTAGTAGTCTTTCATGCTTAACGTATTAGTATTTAAATAAAATATTTAAAGAATCTGTAAGCTATAAGCACCAAAAAATCAGAGTGACTGCTTCTTGGATAACCCTTAATGGTAATGAGTTTCCTTTAAAAGGAAATAAGAGATTTTTTTTAAAGAATGTCCTGGATATACTGTTTGAATAAAAAATATAAAAGCTTTAAAATAATTTCTTAGCAGTTTAAAAATATAGAAAAGTAATTATAAGAATTTATATTCTGTTGCATAATCATGTTAACATTGATATAAAAAAATTATAGGTATAGAAATTTCTTATTAATAGATTAAACCAAAAAACATAATTATATTAATTTGTATTATTTGTTTCTTGATAATAATACATAATAATATTATTCGACCACCATTTAATCTTCAAAAAGATAAAGAAAAAATTCTCTTTATTAATGTTATGTGGAAATAAAACTTTAAATTTACTCTGTATTTACATCTTACTTGTGCTATGTATGTAAAAGGGCGGTGTCTTTTAATCAGGTCCCCCTATGGATTCTGAGGTTGCCTAATTCTGAACGGTGACTAATTTACTTACTGACGGACGTTCTCCTGTCTATTACAAAAATCTTATAGATTATTGTATCTCTATGTATGTTTAAGTACCACTTATTATTTATAATATAGTTAATACATGAATAATACGTATGCGACATTTGTAAAGATTGAAAACACTCTGTTATAGTGACATAATCATCTGGATAATTTAAGGTTAAGCAAAAGATTATATTTTTTTCACTGAAAAGATAGATTGGTAAGAGATATTCATAAAAAGTAATTTCATATCAGTTTCACTTATTTTAAATGTATCTGAGTTCCACTCTGTAATAGAGTATATTGATATAATGCATATTTCTACTTGAAAGCAGAAATTAAACCGATAATTATTTAGTTCTTATGTTTCCAAAATAACATCTGTAAATGATATTGTTTTTTTCATATTTAATAACGTTTCGTTTCATAAGTCTAATTATAAAAAATGAATACTGGTCAGTAAAACAAATCTACTAGTAAATATAATATTTTTTAAATAAATGTTTTAGTTCTAAAAATAAATCATAGGTAAGGTTAAAAAAATGTTTCATACATTTTTATGTATCTCTAATTAAAATAAAAATGATAAATGTATAAATATGTAAGAAAAAAATAGAAAAAACGAGAAAAGAAGATAAATAAACAAGGACCTCATATGTACAGTTCTAATTTCCTATTATTAGTATATTTTCTCTTATGTAATTATTATTTTAATTATGATTATTAATATTAACATAATTATTTTATCCTTGATTACTTTTAATTTGTATTATTGATCTTTAACACTAAACTGATAGTAGTTGACACATCACAATCTTTATCATGATCTCTTCTTATTATTTAAAATTTCATTTTAAATCATTTCAATACATTCATTTAAACAATTTTTAGCCTTCATTACATTTTTATTTTTCATAGGTATTTATTTCAAATAATTTATTGTAATATATATTATATATATAAATAGTTTATTTTAAATAATCTCAGTGAATGTGTTTTTCTTGAATTTGAGAATAATTCTATAATTCTCCTTAAAAACTTCTTTAGTATTTGTATATGATCTTTTGATTGCCAATATCATAAATATATAAAAACTAAGCATAAAGTCTAAAATTATATTTATAAAATATTTTAAATACTAAAATTTTTATATAATGTACAGTATTTAAAATGTATAATTGAATATTAATAATTAATTTTAAGTATTTATCACATCTGGTACATAAATTAACTTTATAGTTAATTCTTTTTTTAAATTTGATTTTTTATGTTTTGTTAAGTTTTCTTCTCTCTCTATCTCTGTCTTTCTCTCAGTTACTCACTCACTCTCTCTCACCGACTATTTTTCACTCTATCACTGTAGTACATACTCCAATCTGAAAATACAATACTGATGATTTCTTATTATGACTACGTATTATGTTTAAGTATGTATACGTTTTCTTTTCACTTTTTATATTCCTATTGAGCTATAAAGCAGTAAAAAATACATGTATGGATAAAAAGACAACGATGTAGGTGAAAAACTGAATCGAGTTTAATATGCGGCATTTGCTGCTATCGCGCTCAACGCCTTTAGCGTGTACAGTCTTTGAGAAGCGACGTGTAAAAAGAAAAGGAACGTGAGTATAAAATGAATGGAATATCGATGATAGAATTGAAAAGGAAGAGCACTTTAGCACTGTTGGTTGTTGTGAACATTATAAAAATTTGGAAAACAATGCTGGCGTTTTTTTCAAACTTGTCATTCGATCGACATTTCTTTCAAAGATAAAATAAGGATTTGTTTTTTTCCCGAAAATTAGTAAAATTCTTTTTGAAGCTCTAAATTTTTAAATATTTTTCGAATTAAAATATTGTAAATGTCTTATATCAAATGTTCAAAAAAGAAAAATTCATTTTAATTTAAAAATCTATTTAAATAATAGCTAAATATATGGATAAATTATTTTAATTAAAATGAGTGCATTATAATATAAAAAAACGTTAATAATATTTTAAAGTATGGCAATAATCAGTGAAATATATTAAACTTTTTAGAAAAAATACTTTTAAATTTAATATAAATATTGTTCAGAAAATAGAAACAGTCCTTAATAAAATATTAGATTAAAAATAAAAATGAGTATTCTTTGATAAAGAATTACTCATAGTCGATAACAAAACATTGAAAAAAGTATCGAGTACTAAGATACAAGGAGCGAAATAAACTTAAATAGCAGCAGAAAAGCTGATTTAGTTTCAAGAGAATAAGTAAGTGAGTGACGTACAAGTTGGAGAGGAGTAAGGGTTAAATCCTCAAAAGCAGGCAGAAGAGCTTTTTAACGCCTGCTTTGCATAGATCTGAATAGATAACGATGCGCGAGGAAAGATGGGCAAATTAATTTATTACGTATTTCATGTTAACCGAACGAACGGCAAGCTTTACTTTCCATCCAAGTTTACTAGGTTTTGCTCTGCCATTTTAAGTTCAATCTCTTCAAATTATTAAAATATATATATATATATATATATATATATATATAATATATTGTTATTTTCAATGTTAGCTTATTCTTTCCAGTCAAATTTAAAACCGTGGCAAGTGTAAATATATAATTATAATACGGTTCATTTATAAAAGAAATAAGGAACATTTTTTACCGTTTTTATTTAAATAATGTATTTATTGTTTACATATATATATATATAATTCTACAACTAAAGATATGTTATTAGTGGAATTTTTTATTACATTAAAACGATAATTATTTTATATTAAAACATTCATAATATTTTTCTAACAGATTATTCATAATATTAAATATATTTAAATTATTTTCCTGTTTTAATGATACATTTAAAGCAGTTATTAATACTTATATTTCATTAAATTTAATTTTATTACGTTAGATAATTAATGTTTTCTCAATATTGTCATAAAAAGTAATAAATATATAAAAGCATATTGTTATGGACAATTAACATAGCCAAAATTATATAGTGTAAATGAACATCGTGAATAATCGAATAATTATTTATTTGAGAATTAATCTTTCCATGAGAGAATATTTATTGTATCGTTGTAAAAAAGAAATATATATGTATATACATGCATCTGATATTTCTGCCCAGAGAGTAACTCGGAAATATTTAGTGATTTTTAAAGTTATAATCGCTTTATTGTTTTATTGTTATTCATTTATTAAATTTTATTTAATTTATTTTAAATAATTTATTTTATTATTATTATTATTAAATTATTGTTTTTTTCAATAAGCATCCTTTTCTGAATAAGGATCAACAGCTGGAAATTTATTACTAGAGAAGAAATGTTTTTGCAAGTATTGTATTTTGAAATTGAAGCATTAAATCTTTTATCAAATCATTGTTCTAAATAATATTGAATGAACCAACAAAGTTTGCAATGTAACATGTTTGTAAAAGCATTTCTGTAAATAGAACGCGATTAACATATTCGTAAAGTAAAATATTATTTATTATAATAAATATTTTTTTTAATTTTTAAAAATTTTAATTAGTCGATTTATAATTATTTGAAACGAGACTTTGCGGATCGTCATAATATTTATTCTGCAAAAGATTCATTCTCTGTGTGTAGTATTATTAAATCTTCTTAAATTTTTCATTATATTATTGTTTTTGGATGCAACATTTAAATTATATATTATATATATGAGATTCTCATACATAACAGATTCTAAATATGAAATAAGATTTTACTGTATAATGATCATTTATGTAAAGTGTATAAAATGTGTTGTGTTATATAACTAATACAATAACTTAGTACACTCTTAATAATTAAGTAATTTCGAGCGTATAAAGATATTGAACATAAATGTTTGGTAACAGTAATCTACCTCTTATATGTATGTTAGTAAGCTAAATTTACATTTTTGAAAAATAGTTGAAAAATTTAAATACATTTATGAAATTTTAATTTTTTAATATATTATTATATATTATCAGATTTTAGCAAAAAAGTGACATTGTGTAACAGAATGCAGAAGATTTCCATAGAATATATAATTATTATGGCATCATTTTTTCGAAAATACATTTCGTTTCAGTCAAAGGAATTGGAAAAGCTGAGTTTTCTACATCACTCGCTACAAGGGATCGATCAACGTATCCTTGCAGGCCTACGATAATACATCATCCAATAAACTCACGAGACACCAGGGGTTACTAGAACTTTCTTCTTTACACTTTCCTCCTTCTCTCTCTCTCTCAGTCTCTTTATTTCTATTTCTTGAATGGAGTAACTAAGACTCCCTTCGCTATTTAAGCTTAACATTTCTCAGGTTCCGTGAAAGGGCGACTTGAAAACCCTCTCTCTTTTCAGCCTTCGTTCTACCAGTTTCATTGCAACGGGAGCACTAACGGTAGCAATAGTAACATCAGACCTCCTCTCATTAGTCTTCATTTGTTTTTGGAATTATCACCCCTATCCAAAGCAGAGGTACGGGAGGGCTTAAAGGGGTGCCGCGTGGTATTTGAGGGTTTATTAAATTGAAAATATGTTACCCTTGTTTTTGTTTCTCTCTCTTTCTCGTCCTCTAACGCTCGTTTATAGTGTTAATAGGTTATTAACTTATTAATAGGTAATTTATTATCAAATTGTATATTTTCAAATGTATTCTAAAATTTATGATTATTTTACTTGTAAAGTTTGTGTATAATGTGAGAGGAAGCAAGAATAAGAGAGAGAACTATAAAAAAATGTTACATATTTCTGAAATTTGTTATTATTTTGTAACTTAAAACTATATGATCTTTAATAATTATAGATTTTTCCGTGAGTGAAAAAAAAATTTGAATTACATATTCACGGAGTAATTATTACTAATAATTTAAATTTAACAAATGCTATGTAATTGTAATAGTTGTTCAAAACTTCGTATAAGTTATTATCATTTTCAAAATCCATATTCATCTATTTAAATCCATTCAATGAATAATAAAATAGTACCAAAAACAAATTTGGAATAATAAAGTTTAAAATATTTTTATTTAAAAATAATTCACCAAAATTAGTTTCCTAATTTTACATAAGCAAATGTAAGAGTTCAGATATCTTATAAAAATTATTAATATAAAATATGTTATTATAAATTGTGAAAAAATTATAAAATTCTCTAATGTACTCAAATTATATTTAATATGTAATCAATTATAACAGGTATATGAATATACGAATAAATCTTTGTATAACAAAATTTTATTGTTTAGATGCATAATTATTATGATACAATTAGTAATTATCCAATATATACTTTCTCATTTTGCAGTCAATTTTATAATCATCATGAAATAAAAAACGACTTATCAATATACGTTTACTTAAGTATAATCTTTATAAATATCTTTATTATTGGATAAAACATAAATATTGACAATATTATAAAATTTTGAAAAAAGTTATTCTTATCAAGTTCATGAACTTCTGAGGCCCGTCTATGATATTTGCATAAACAAAGCTTCCTCAATCTAGACATGGGGAAAGCTTATTTATATTTATTTTCTTAACATCTTTCTTCTTTCCTCTGAAGTGGGTGAAAAGTCGTCTGAAAATTGTCGTCTCCTCCTCTTTAAGCCTCTTAGCTTTCCAAGTCACGCTTGTGCTCTCTTCATCTCGCTCTTATCGTTTTCTTAATGCTTTTGTGAAGCAGCGCCACCAGTAACGCTGGCCGTAACTACTGCGACTAGTAACGCTAGGGGTAAAGAAAACTAGACCTGCCCTATCGCTCTTTCCGTTTCAGCTTAAAGAGAGCTTAAAAATTTCCCCTGCGCTTGTGCTTTCGGTCTCCCGATCTCACTCGACGCTTTATTTTCTCTCGCGTCCCACGCCGCCACCGCTGCCAGCCCCATGAAAAGGGTTTTGTGGCCAACCAATCCGGCAGGCCGCAATCTCCGTCCGCCACGCCCATGCACCAGTGACTCCACGGCCGTCCCCACCTAAATCGCGCGTTCCTTTCCCCAGGCTTTTTACCCCTGAAGATCTCGAAAAGCCAACTCTACCCCAAGTCTAACGCATCCCTACTACAGACTGGTTGTTCATTTCTATCTTTCTCACCGCTACGACCACTTCTCTTTCTACCTGAGGCTTTCGCTCTTCATATGCATTAAGCTTCTAACTGTCTCCGTCCGTTTCATTGCTCTTTGTTTTTTACTACTGTTATGTATGTACATCGCTCTTACTCCCCCACTTTTGGTTTTTCTTTTCGATGGATCATTTATTTCACTTTTTGTTTGGTCTTACTTATAGTTTCGGCTTCGTTACACTTCTTGTTACCGGAGCTTTTTTCACTACGTTCGTTACTTCAGGATAGTCAGTCTTCTCTCTATTTCTCTTTTATAAATTTTGTATTTTTTTTAATATTCTTTTTTTAACTAGTTTTTCTTCTTTTATAAAGCAGTAAGAAAGTAACCAATGAAATCTGGGATCACACTTTTTGTCATCTCATAGTTTTTATAAGTTATTTCAGTTTATCGTTTTAATATTAACTATCTATATTTTTCTAATATTATTATTAAGTAAAAAATTAGTCACTTTTAATTTTAATTTTATGTCATATTATTTATGATTTATTAAGTTAAGATTATTCTAATTCTAAAAATTAAGTAAATTTGATTAATTTTGTTATAAAAACATGATCAGTGACTGATAAATTTGTTAGATCAATTATAAATTTATATTTGAACAAGTAAATAATTTAGCGTTAACATTAATTTTCTATAATATCGTCAGGCTTATTTATATTAAAAACTAGAAACAAATATTTTAATTACCATTAACTTAAATTTATAAAACTCCTTAGCTATTATTTTTCTTAACAATATTTTTTTATCTTATTTTTTAATATAATACTTTTATCTTCAGAAAATGTATAAGTGCATATCAATTGCAATTTATATTTTACGAATAATATTTATTTTCTGTTTTATTAGGCATTTTTAAAAGAACTACATATTATTTGTGGACAGATTTCAAGTTATAAAGATAATCGAAATAAAATAAGACTGGAAAATAAATGTTTTATAGTAATACTTAAAATATTAAGAAAATTAAGCAATTAAAAATATTTGAAATATTAAAAAATTATATTCAAATATAAATTAAATGGAAGTATAATATTTTATAGTGTTTTCCCTGTTTATTATAGTTTGTCTTTTTTTTTCTGCTAAAATTTTTTTACCCCCTTCATCTCTTGTGTGAGATTTTCCTCTGAGCTAGATTTTCTATTTGGCATAGCTCCACAGTTTTCAGGGAATTTTTCAAACTATTCCGTACAGGCGACGGTATAATCTGCTATTGATCATGGTTTTTTGAAAACCAATATTGCCTCGATTAACCAGACGTTCGTTTTTCCTTTTTTCCCCCTTATTGCCAGTTCTGTGCTCTATAGTTTCTCTCACACCTATTTAGTTCTCGGCTTTTTACTCTGCTCTTTAGGCTGCATCTAGTTTTTGTAAAAATTGGATAATATTATCTGGCTATCTATTATTTCTTGAGATAATTATGTAGCAATTTATCATTACATCGCTCTGGCTATCAATATTAATGAATATTTTAAGATCAATTTTAAGTTTTTCTAAATAATATAAAAAATGTATTTTATGAAAAACTATTTACTAGAAAAAACGAATAGATACTTGTATAAAGTTAATAACTATTAGAATGTTCTTGTTTTAGCAAGAGCACAGTAAATAATTTGCAATACTCAACAAAATTTAAAAAGTATTGGTATATAACCAATCCAATTTAAATTATTTCGAATTAATTATGTATATTTTGTAATTAAGAAATTATTGCTTAGAAGAAATAAATAAAAATATTTGCATGCCTAAGAAAATTATTATGTTATATTTAATAATCAGTTTCAGCTACAATATATCACGTAAGTACAAAAAATAAATTTAAAAAAGTTCGTACTAATATTTACAATAAAAGTGTAGACACTTAAAACAATATATTCCGTTACGCTTTTCGTTTAATATAATTATTAAATGAATGTATAATTCTTAATTTTTAATCAACAGTAAGTGGGTTTATATTCATTTTATTGTTAAATATGATAATAATACTATTTGTTTAAAAATTGTGTTTTTATAAATTAATTTTATATTTTACGGGTAAGTATTACAATTATCGTATTACTAAAAATGTATATAATATTTCTTAAAACATTTATAAATTAAAAGTGATCATAATCACAGTCTATGGTAGCAACTATCCGCATATAATTAGATATTAAAAATAGAAGGCAAGATTGATTAAACACAAATGTAATATCAAAATCAATAGATATATGTATTTTTATCAAATGATGATATAATGAAAAATATTTATATTTATTAAATTTTCTAATATTTCTATTAAAAAACAATAATATTTCAATTAAAAACAATTAAAACAATACCAAAAATTGAAGACATTAAAAGAACGATAATGACGCATATAAAGCAAATGAAAATTTCTTTGCAGGTCTACAGCATCCCGGTTTGGATCAAGGAGCAACTACGGGACAGGTTTGGGGTGGACTACCACGCGGTAGCTTGCCTGCACATTGCCTTCAACCATCCCCAAGTCATCATTCACGTGCTCATCCTCTACCACCCACAGCTGATGTAGTAACGACAGCAACCGCCGCGGCCACCGTCACTGCCTCGGCCTTCAACCCCTTTCATCATGTCAACGAGCGAAGGTCACCGAAGTTGTCTATGTTAATCAATGGTAAAGGCATACTTCCGCATAAAGTAACTCTTTAAAATAAGAAATTGCATGTTTTTAAAATTCGGATTAGATATTTTCAGAAAAGAATTGAAATGTTTGTAAAAGGGAACATTTTCACTAATCTTAATATTCAAGGTAAAATTCTGTATTCTCTTTTCTATTTATAGAATGAAAATAATTAAGATTTTGTAGAATAGAGAAAAACTCTTGATTAGATTGATTAAAATTCTTTCGGATCAATTTAATTTCTATATCATTATTGTCTATACAACATGAAATAATAAATTTTTTAATAAAAATAAAAAAAATAAAGAAATTAGTGTTTGTAACTTTCATTTTCTGATTTGAAAAAAAAGAAATTGTTTAATTTTCTCTTCGTGTAATTTGATCGAACGATTGATCAATTAAAGATTCATCGACGACAGAGCTTGGCCCGATTAGCGTTTCAGTGCACGATGTCGTACCCGCCACGTCCCCCAGTATTATCGGTCCAGGTTTATTAACGACTATAGCAACCGTAACCACATCAACGCCAGTTACGACTGAGACAACGACGACACCGAGCAACTCTAACTCGTCCGGCTATCATCCACATTTTCAAGGTCACCATTCGTTTAAGCTTCTTCTCATTTCTCTACCAATAAAAATTTATTTATATTTTTACAATTGTCAAATATTGATAAATAATAAACTGAAGGAAAATTATAATTCATGTAATAATTATTATCAACATTTTTGTTTGTATTGAAATTATTTAAATAATATTTTTTTGTTACAAAAAGTTTTATAGGTATTTAATTATGGTATTTGATACTTACTTTATTTCTTATTTGTCGAAATTGAGGCTTCACGAAGCCTCATATGAAATTTTTTTACGTGAATAGCTATATCCAAAGTGAATATTTTTTTAGTCATAAAATTGAAAAGAGTTAACGAATTGATTTTTAAAAAATATATATTGAAATTTAAATTTAACATCATTTCATCTTGGATTTATAAAATTATAATTTTATAGATTCTTGTATGCAATAATTATACAATTTACATACATTAATTTATTTTTAGTAAATTATTTAATTCAAAGCAAAAGAAACATCATTAAGAAACAATGTTTTTTGTAATTAAAATAATAGAACCGTAAATAAGCTATTGAAACGAAAGTATTGATAAATAACAGGAACAAAATAATTTTTCTTTTAGTAATGGCGAAATATATCTCTGAATCTATAATTAAGTATGTATATTAGATATTTAATTATATTAATGTAAAATTAATATAGATACGGCTAAGTAAATATCTCTTTAAATAAATATGAATTAAACAAATTAACGTAGAAAAGAAACAACATTAATATTCGTTATAATTAATATTCGTTGTTTCTCATCAACACGCAGGTCTTCATCTTCTAGGCGCGACGAATTCCTTGTTTGGTTCGATATTTGCGCCTCTCCTACCTCAATCTTCATGGCTGTATAATCCATTGTATCACACGCAACAGTACATACTGGAACCAGAATGGCATGCACTAGCCTTACGGATGGCCCAACAACGGCTGGATAGGCCTGATCAATCGTACCTCAAGGACCTTCGAAAGCTACGGAGTGACAGCAGCAGCCCTGAGGACGCTTCTAAAAATAAAAAGGAAGTATCCTGTGATCTGGATAGTCCGGATGGAAGTATCGAGGTAGCTGACAGCGAAGAGCCTCGGCCCAAAATAGAACGTTGTTCTCAGAGTGAGGAGTCCTTCGAGCAGGAAAGCCCAAAGATGTCGCCAATAAGGTATTTTGAGATGATTTCTTATCATTTATTATTGATTTAAATAAAACTAGAAATATATGAAATATTTTTAATTCTATGATTCGACGTAATGTCTGTTTACTATTCTGAATATAAAATTTGAATGACTAAAGAGTTTCCAATATTCTTTTTTCTAAAGACTATAAATTACTTTCAATATCTAATTTTTATTATAATTAGTAAATTCAATAGTCTATCAAAATAATATTAATAATATACTTTCGTATATATTACTAGATGCTGACTTACTTTTTAATTTAAATATTTAGAAGCAAATTTCGAAAATTAAGTGTATTTGTAATTTAATCAAATATTTTGTTTATTAAAAATTTTTATATTTAATTATAATTTTATAGAAACATTTGTAAATTTGAATCGGATTTAAATATTTTGAAGTAATTGTCTTATGTTAATATGTAACTTATTTCTGAAAATATTTTTTAATTAAGATATATTAAAATAAAGCTAAACATTTTAAATAGTTTAAATAGTTTAAATAGTTTTAAATAGTTTAATGGTAGGAAATTAGTTATTATAGCTATTTCATACTTATCGGCAAAAATATTTATTATCTTTTAGATAGTCTTACAGTTTAGGAATAAATTTTAAACTAGGTAAATTAAACATTTCGGTTAAATTTCATATCTATTAATTTATAAGTTGATAATCTTAGATTTGGAAAGGCACGCATAAAAGTTATTTACAACATCAAATAACATACATAAAAGCCTATTCAATAAAAATTTTATTCAATTGCAAGGTTTTGTTAATACAATATCTGCTGTCATACATAATAAGCTATTAAGTATTCAATGTCATATCATGAAAGATAAATCAATTTTCTTAATTAAACCTTTATGTCTAAAATATTGTAAATATCTAAATTTAATTATCCTTAATATCCAAATAATTATATTTTATATTTAAATGATAATCAATATATTTAAGAATAATATGAGTTAATTTTAAAATTTTTAACCATTTTTACCAATTTTATTATGAAATATGATTCGTGAATTTGATTATATGACTGAAAATTTACAAAATCAAACCTGCCGTATGTTAGGAATAACATTGAATTCTTCCAAGAAGAGATCTCAAGTCGTTTACAACCAAGTCTAGAAAACATTAATGAACATGACCATGTAATACAACTGGATCACCAAGATCAGAGTAATCAGCGGGACCTAAGTATCAAAATTCGCGTGGAGGGAACAGTAGATCTTAGCGTCAAGACAAGAACGCACAATCAGGACAAAGAAAATGTTGGACAGGATTTAACAATAATGACAAAACGAAAGGAAGAAGAAGTTGATTCGACAGAGAGGGAAGCCATTAGGTCCAGAAGGGAGAGAAGCCCCAAGCCCAGACAAGTCTGGAGACCGTATTAAAAATGACATCATAGGCAATCGACGTCACCTGGAGATTAGACTTCATTTTGATCCATCGTTGTGATTAGTTAATTAATTTTAATTATACAACAACGTGATTTATCATATGTTCTTCTATCCTTTATTCCATTTAAACTATCTGAATTTTATTAAATATCATCAATAATTTAAAAATGTTATTAAATTTTTGTGTTCGTATATAAAAGGATGTATACATGTTAACTTTATGCCTTTGAATATTTATGTAGAAAGAGATGGAAAGTACATGAATATTATATTGATATTAAACTCATTTAAATATTTTAGTCTGATAAAAATTAAATAATTAGACTGATTTCATTTGAAATCAAAATTCTTATAGCCGAAGTTCATTTTTATCAAATTCGTAGCATGAGTATTATTTTTTTATTATATTTATTATTAAGTTTATACTAATAAATAATTATTATTATTTATTATTATTTTTATAATTTTATATTATTTTTATAATTTTTTATTATTTTTAGCATTATTTTTAATTGTCCTTTGATAAATTATGATATATCTATATTTAATATTTTGTTTTAATAAAACTTGGAGAATAGCGATAAATATGTTGTGGTATTAAAAAAATTTTAATTTTAATAAATCATTATTTAAGCTGATATATATCGACCGAAAGGATAATTTATCGAGTTTGCAATATATCACTACTCAGATCATTTCTAATAAAAATAATATCTTAAATAAAAAACTCAGTCTAATTATTTAATTAAAGTTCTGTACAATTATTTAGTTTGAGAAGTTGTTATAAATATACTTTTAGTTGTTCTTAAAGATGTTAATTATGTGGCATACTATAAATAGTATCAGTCTATATTTCTTGAAAGATATTTGTTTTTCATTAAAAATTTATTATATTTATTTATATTACACTAATGTCTGATTTTGTTTTGGTAATAATATAATAATAAAATGTAATCTTGGTTTAAAAGGTGTTAAAAAAATAACATCGTATATTGTATTTTGAGCTTTCAATTTATTATCAATCATTGATTGATCAACGATTTATAAGAAATTTAAAAAGCTCATATACAAATAAAAAATTGTTTATATTATTATAATATAAAAATCTGAATTCTTATGAATATTTACAAAATGTTCATATGAATTAATGTTTTTTCCTGTAATCGATTAACTTAAAAAAGTTTTAATTATGGCATTTTTGTACATACTTTTAAATTACAATATTTCTTATTTTCATCAACTATAGATCAAATTTCATTACTTTTGATCTTTAAATAATTAATTGTTGATAATTATGACTTATTTTATTTCAAAATATTTGTATAAAAATTATGGTGACTGTTAAATATAGTGTTAATATCATTCAAGAATAAAAAAAAGCGTCTTGTTGTCTTTTTCTAATTAATGTCTATTCAAATTAATTTAGCATTAATTGGATAGTTTAAAAGTACATAAAAGTTTATCAAACACTAAATTTTTTAATAATCTCTTATATTTAAATGATCTTCAGTTGAACGCCAAGAAGTCGATTTCTCGCTACGATATCATTTAATAAGGACTCCTTTGAGGACTAACCAGGGTTAATCATCAAGAAAGTTTTGTAAATATGTAATGTGATTTTACGAAAAATGATCCATTGTTTATAATAGAATGTTTCATAAACAAAGAAAACATTCATTGTACTTATATAAGTATTAGGCTCTCGAATGTGAATAAGTATAAGCAAAAACTGATCCAGTTAATAAACAAATAGAAAAAAAAACAAATCGAGAACATTTTATTCCGATTTCTTTAATCAAAACTATTGTAAATAAAGACAAATGTATAAGATTTAGTTTATAAGTCGAGAATAAAAATGAACTTCTTTTTATGTATAAGACGTTTGTATTTATCTGCATACAACAGTTTATATAATATTTCTATTCTATAAGAAAAATCAAACACTGTTGTCATTGTAATATTGTGTTTTTGAAATTTGACAGCGAGTCTGCCAAGTCATTTCGATTGTCCTTGTATGACACTGTGTAACAAAAATTCACTTCAGAAAGAACCACCCATTGCTTAGCCACGAGCACATCAAATAAATATCATTCATTCTACCACTTATAAGCTTCCCTTTTTCCTTCTATACTATTTTTAAATAATATGCAGTAGTAACTAATCGAAAGAAGAAAGTTACTTTTCAAATTATAGTGTACATTTTTTCGAAATATTTTAATGAATAGTAAGTAAGTCCTATTTATAATTTTTATTGAATCTTTATCAGTCTTAAGTGTATGTAATTCCTAATTATATAAATATAAGAAACCTATATTCAGTTGTTATAAATTATATTTCTTACAAAATAAATTAAAAGTTATTAAATAAATATAAACATTCTATTACATTAACATATATATGTACCATGACTAAGGGGATAATATTATCATTTTTTATTTTGTCTTGTGTTAAAATTAATATGCGTTTATTAAAAAGAATTTTAATATTTAAGTACATATGTATGGATAATGTTCTAAATTATATTTGTCATTATTTAAATTTCTTTTATATTTACACAATATAACATATATTCGATCGTATATACAAAAAGTAATAGTCCTTTTACTATATTTAAAAATTACTTTACTAATCAGTGATAGTTTTTTGTACTCAAATTACTTTTTAAAGTACTCAATATTATTTGGTTATAAAGCTTGTGTGCTGGTGAATTTTTTAAAGTTTGATACTTTAGCAAATAGAGTTAGATTATTATTTTTTAAATTTATTTATTAAAAATAATTGGACAATTATATTGAATTAAAATTTTTTTTTAATTGTTAATTTATAAGTTTAAATGTTTAACAAATATTTTATAGATTAATTTTAACGTGAATAATAATACAAAACATAACTTAAAAATGAAATAATAATTGAAACGGTAGTGACAAAAAACAATATCAATATTTATTTCTTTTGTAATCTCCATAGTTCTTAATATAAATATTAATATTATTCATACGATTTTCGAAATTCCGTTGCTCTAGTGAAATTAAAACAAAAAGCTCATTATGGTTCTTAAAATAATAAAATTGAAAATAAATAATAATTATAATTGAAAATGAGTTTAATTTTGATTACTTGTTAAATGTAAGCAGTTTTCAGTGATGAGATTCGAAATTGTATATATGCTTATAGAACAATGTAATGGAACATTTTCTTTCAGTTCAATTCTATTACAAAAATATTTATACAAAATTAAAAATTTCTTTTTTATAAGTATACATATTTAGTCTTTGCAAATACAGTATTACGTATATAAAGGAAATTGAAAACGTGGATATGCAGGATATTCAATTATTCGCCTCTATTGTAATTAAGTGTGCACTGCATGTAAAATCAAGCAAGTACGGTCTGATATCCACCCTGAGTAGTAAGGTCGCGTAATTGATGAAAATGTAAAGCTGTACCATACCACCCTTCCATATACCCTTTTCAAAAACCGAATCGGCACGCTGCTGAAATTAAGATAAAAAATCTGTAAGGCATTTTCTAGATTATTTTTCACTGTTAACCGTGAATTGTCGCTCTGCGACTATTAGTTTTATTGCTATGTTTTCTCTTTTTTCTTCACATTTTGAATATTTTCTTCGTATTTTATAATATATGAATAGATGAATAATTAGTAACAAAGTTACTAATTGCGCTTTATTATACAAATGTTGTTCTCGTATATTTAGTCTTAGGCATGCTTTTTCTATTTTTTAAAAAAATATTAAGATTATTTTCATAATTAAATCCAATTAAATAAAGTTAGTAATAATATTCTCTCTTATTTATATTCTTTAATAGTATAAATTTTTATTATAATAGTACAAGAAATTGTATAAGTATAAGGAATAATGCAATTTTAGTTCATAAAAAATGATTAAAAAATTAAGACAATTCTTTAATTTTTTTTTGTACAAAAAGCTATTTATAAAAAATTATAATTTATGAAATAGTAATTTATAAAACTTAGAAAAATGAAAAATATAAATATTTCATATTTCTAATTAAACATAAAAATCAGACACAAAAATGTATAACTAATAAGTACAAAATAATTAAAGAAATGAAGTTATAACCAAAAACAAGAATAATATGTAATTCACTTTATATTCGTGTTTAAATAAACTTTCTCCAAAGTATTTTATAATATATAGATGTCAGCTTATATTGTTAATGACGCTTGTTAATACGTATTCAGGAACATCTATTTAAACATTTATTTTCACAGATCGCATTATTTTTTCGAAACCTTCATTGATGCTAAACCATTTATTTAAAAAAAATATATCTTAGCAACAAACCGCAGAAGAATATACATTATCGATTAAATCGAAGTAAAGGACAGTATGTAAATAATAAAATATTGTATTTTATATTGATTTTAATTATGAAAAGTTACCTTGTCATATACAAGTGATTTTTATCATTCATTAATAAAGTATTAGAACTGATAAATGGGATATTTTCCAAAAATTTACAGAAAATTTATTTTCGAGAATTTATTACATTTATCAGTATATATAATTTCCAATTAGTTCACATAAATTAATAAAGATATCAATGGAAAAAATTTAATAGTCATGTATTTTTTGTCATAACTTTGTTTTGATAATATTTTTCTAATAATCATTATTAACACGGTAAAAACTAAAATTTATAAAATTTATTTATTAACTAATAACGCAAACCATATAATTTTATGTTAATTAATAAATAAATTATAACTATTTTATTTAATATAAATCGTTCTAATGCTCTTAAAAAGAGCTTCAAAACCAATTATGTATTTTAATCTAATAAAAAGTAATATTTAATCTTCATTTTCATTTTAGTACATTTTTGTATATTTCTTATAATACTTATATAGTTAATAAAATTCTTTAGTTATAATTATCGATTATTAATTCCAAGAATATAAATATTTTTTAACTGCTTCATATTAAACTTTTCATGATATATGTTGATATTTACATGTTAAGTAAATATAATGCCATATAATAGATTTAATTAGAGATCTAATTCAGTATATTAATTTATTACAAGATATACTGTTATTTATGTACTTTTTTTATTATTAACTCTACTAAGAATATCAATTTATTTTAATGAACACAAACGTCATAAATAGATTCTTTCATTACGTGATAATTCAAAACTTTTCAAAATTACAATACATAGACAAATTATTAATAATAATTTGTAAGACAAGATGTGAGAAAGAAGTAGTGAATATCGCATGAAAGTGATACCGCATTATCTACTAAAGCCGCAACTAATTCTACGAGATTGTTCACAGCATCTCTAATTTAATAATTTAATTAAATTATTCAATTGACGTGTAATTAAAATTTCACTTTATCCTGTCTAGATAAATTCCTATTTTTCTTTCTTTTTTTCCGTTCCCTTTTTGTGTTCTTAATTTTTTTATGAGTACTTCACAAGAAGCTTAATCCTTAATTATCTTTCTTTTTCGCTATATGCAGCAAAATTTTTATATATTTCTTTAGCTAGAAATTTTCTTAACTAACAGAGGTTTGGATGATTGGTTTAAGACAAAATTACTCCACATTTTTAATGCACCATAATTTATCTGTATTCTGTGAGTCTATATATCTTTTTTTCAATTTTCCTTTCACGTTGTTTTGTTGTTATATACTGGATAAAAGAAAAAGATTGAGTTGATAAAATTTTGTCTTACTTGTGCAGATGCTTAGTTTGCATTACGGACAATGCCGAATCGCAAATTGATCTAACGGATTTTGTTTGTATAGAAATGTTGTCTAAGACTCAATTTGATATCTGCTCTCTTGTTTTGAGTCATTTTCTCTCTTGATTACACTAGTATGTACGTGAGAGAGCACATGATGCGATCAGAGAATTTAACCACAGCCCTGAGGTCGCATAGAACGTCTACTGGCATCCATTACGAGACATTGGATAAACGTTAAAATTTCTGATACGCCAGTAGATGTATGTGCATGAAAATTTAAAAAACTTAACACTTATTGATAGCCTATTCATATTTGAAATTTTAAATTATATTTACATGTGCTCATAAATTAAAAAATAGAATTTTCCTTATAATATGTATTTTTAATCATTTTGATTGCAAATTTAAGATTTTAACCTAAATTTGAATCAAATTTTTGAAAGGTACTAAATATGCTGCAAAGTGGGAAATATTAAAAATCTTTAGAAAATTATAATTGTTACTTCTTTTTGACTTTTAAAAAATTTTTCTAGCTCTTTCAACGAACTTATGTACATAATATAATTGGATAATATGGCTTAAAAGTTGTCGAGATTCTTTAGTTAATATTAACATGTAGTTGGTAAACATATTTCAAATTTATTTTAATACTTTAATTAAAATATTAAATTATGTTTGTACTATATATACGCGCAATATATTCATTATTAATAATCTAGAATTTTTCAAATTAATAATTCTAAAATAGCAAAAATCAATTTTAGAAATTAATTATTACTCTTTAATTTTTCTAAACAACTCTAAATAAATGTATAAAGACGACAATTCCGCATTAAATTTCGTAAAATTTTATATAATTTTGGTACATACAATCAATTGAATCTAGATCAATTATGTAAATATCACTTGAAAATTTATATAATAGTTTTTTATTAAGAGCTACCTAGATCAATTGTATGAATATTACTTGAAAATTTGTATAATAGTCAAAGATATATTCATAGCATACGTTATAGAATGCGTCAAAGAAAGCCAATGAATTCTTATATTTCTTCGCGAATTTCATAAAGTTAATAATAAAAAATGTGGAACAAAAACATTAGTCTATTAACTAAGCTTATTAAAATCATTACGTAATAATCTTAAGCCACCTACAAATTAACACCAACGTATAGCTGAGATTAGAAATCAATATGGAAAAAGTAGATTTGCAGGAATTATGTTCTCATTTGTGTCGCATCATGGAGTTATTAACTCGTCAGTCATACTCTGAAAATTCTGGTAAGCTCTGGACACATGAAATAAAAGTCAAATTATCCTCTCTATCTCTTGTTCAGTTGCATTCTCATCAGCATCATTGCGTATCGTAAATTCGTGCATATTTTTTCAATGTTGTCATTGTTTCTGGTTGGAACGTACCGCAGAAATTCGTGATTCGCAGATGGGCATATTTCATTATTTTCAATGAGATTTCTTTTGATAGACTGAGATTGACATTACAGTTAGTTATTTTCATATTTTTATAGAATATATTTTTTTCGATAGAATTTCATTTTGATTATGGAGTGAAATAATATTGTTTAAGATAAAGTTGGTGTTCAAAAGAGTAATTTAAAATTTTTTAGAATAAAAAACAATTTGAACTGTATTAAACCATGTAATAGATGAAAAAATAAAACTATTTACAAATTGTTATTACA
Source organism: Wiebesia pumilae (assembly GCA_018907045.1). Lineage (NCBI taxonomy): Eukaryota > Metazoa > Arthropoda > Insecta > Hymenoptera > Agaonidae > Wiebesia > Wiebesia pumilae. The sequence goes on along the minus strand of JACCHZ010000140.1, from coordinate 282,859 downwards.
GAACTAGCAATTTTTTACTTAGATGAGAACTATATATTACGATTTCTATACGTATAAATCTAAAAAGAGCCTGTTCTTAAGTGTTGACATATTTTATAAAAAGAAATAAATAAATTTTATATATATATGAAACTTTGATCACCACCTTTTATTTTATCACCTCATGTTACAAATTCATTTTATTTTCATATATTTGTAGTATATTATGAGTCTTAAATTATATAATAGAGCAATGAATAACAATCGAAGCAGAGTAAGTAAGGTTATAATAGGAGTATTTATCAAGAGACAAATTTAGTGAATAAAATAAAGTATTTTAAGAATATATTGAAACTAAAATGGCACTTAAATCCTTTTTATAATCTTCGATAGCTTACAGAAAATCTAAACAGTATTTGTAAATTAAATCTCCAATTAAAAAACAAAACGAAAATGCTCTTCTTCATTATCTTGAATGACTTCTTTCCACAGTACCTATACTCGCGCGCATATATATGTTTGCATTTTTATAGCTATATATCAATATTCTAGAGGAAATTATTTCCACCTTCTATTCTCTCAAAAAGTCGGACTAACCTTCGAGAAAGAACTAATGCGTATCGAAAGACAAAAGCCAGGGCGCTAGCCTACGTTAAATTGCATTACCTCTTTCCCAAGATCCTGAATTTTTTTACGTTTTTTCTACACAATGTATAGCCGCTTCCGGCTTCGGCTAACGGGTTCACCCTCTCACTTTTGCCTCTTTTTCTTCATCTCTTTCGAGTGCAATATACTAGCACCGTTGAGCACTTTAGATAATAAGGCTAACGGCAGCTTCGACGACTTGCATCATTCTATCTCTCTTTCTCTCTTATTTCCATCCCTATGAAGAGGTAAATTGGATATTCGTCCGAGAAATTATTCCTTTAATTTTTTAACAGGAGAAGTGAGTAGAAACGCCTTTTTATCGGACGTTTTGCGAGACTATCATAGAAATAAACATAGTCTTTTTCGCTGTTATTTGAGATCTGTATAAGTCTTTCTAAAACTCTCTTTTAAAAACTGTAAAAGTCTCTTCTAAAACTCTTTTTTAAGGATCTCTAGTGACGTACTACGTTGATCGGAAAGACATTCGAATCAAAGGACACAGTTTGGAATTCACCTTGATAACGACTAATATAGGTTCAGACTACGTGAGTACCTAGCTAAGATAAAGTAAGCGTCATGCTGTTACGTCTTTTAAAGTTTATATAACGCCCATTTTACAAATTTCAAGTTACCAATGATTTTTTAAATTTATTACTGTAATCTTGCGAATAATGAGACTGATTATATGCCATTCATTACTCACCAATTCCATCGACACCTGGACTTCACTTCTTTATACCTTCACATGTATCTATATACAATAGCATTTACGTTCTTCATGCTGCTATTACTACTGAGAAGTTCCTAAATATTGATATGTTTTCATATGGAGAAGTATGAAGATACGTTACGTGAGCACTAATTGCGAAGAACTCTTAGAGAAGTATAAGACAAGAATTGTGTGAATATAAATGAACTTGATTCTTAAAAACTTCTATTTTTTTTTGTTATCCATGAATATCACTGGTATTCATAGATTTCGATACTTATTTAATATTTACGATAGTGCGATAAGATTATGATCTACTAGAATAAATTGAAGATGTTAGTAAATCATTGCAAACGTTACGATATATATGTTTAAATACGAAATTATATTTTGTTAGAAAAATGTGGAAGGTCAGGCAAGTTTTTAAATTTAACTTCAATTTTATACCTTAGCAAATAAGTTTTATGCAAACGGTTTGAAATATTTTAATGCAAGACCCTAAATTTTTAATCATAAAATAGAAATACTTATCAAGTTTATCAAACTATAACAGCATGAGCATAATATTAAAACATTCTTTCCGAAATACGTATTTTTCTTAAAATATCGTAGGATGAAAATAATTCTTATCAATGTATTTAAGAACATTAATTTTGTTCATGATTCTGTTAAATGCTTTTGAATATAGTAATTTAACAGAAAAAATATGAAAATAATATTATTCATGTATAAATTTTAATTTACAACAAGAATATTATTAATGTTATTTATCACATCCTCACAATCGAAAAATAGTACTTAGAATATGTAAGAAATAATAATTTTCATTCAAGACTGGTAAATAAAATTAAGAGGAGAAACACAATAAAAAATAAAATAAAAATATCTAGAGATTCTAACAACGTTTCACAAGAAATAATAGTCCTAAGAGGAGACATTGTTCATTTTTCACTGTTTTAACTGAATTTGTCGAGACGGATTCGGACATGCAGAAGTGAAACTGAGAAGCGAAGGCTAGGGTGAACATGCGAGGCATCTAATTTCAGGATCATTCCAATAGATGCGAAGCGTGATCCAGATCCCTTGCATGTGCTCGTGTGCACAAGTAGATAGTTGCCGCTATCATTTATACAAATTATAAACCCGTCCACCCCTGTTTTCTGCGTGAGACCTCAGGGGTTACTGGATCGTTTGTTATTATTAGTTTCGGAGCATCGCCTTGTAAAGAACCGGTAATGTTGTTTCTTACCCGTATTCTACTTATTTTCTTGCCTTTTCCTTTTTTATTGTATTATTTATTTCTCGACATTATATTCGTAATAAATCTGAAGATCGTCTTTTCAGTAGCTATTTTTCATTGAAATTAAATGCCCTCGTGATTAATAATGTCAATTGTTTGATATGAGGACGGCAGATTTTGCAAACAAAGAGAAAAGATTGAGTTTTTCTTATGCTGTTTTGAAAAATTAATTCGTGATATGATTCAATTACGATTTTATTTTGGTTGAAAATATACTATAATTTTAATCATAAATGATGGTGTTTATTTGAAAATCTCTTAAACGTTAAAAATTTTAAGAATATATAAATAAAGATATAAAATTTTCAAAGATAAATCAAACAAACTGACCAATTCTACTGAAAGATAATTTAATAAATTAATCATATCAGTAAATTACTAATAAAATTCTTAATAACTTTTTGTAATATTCTATATTTAAATACAAATATTTTGATTAATATTATAAAATTTTTTTATGTTATCATTAATTTTATTAAAATTACAGAACAAAATTTTGACCAAACAAATAAAGTAATTGTATTAAGTGATAATAAGGCATGAAATATATAACAATTATAGTATTCTTAAAAATTGATTTCGAATTTTTCAAAAAGAAATTAAATTAATAAAATTTTATAGTCTATCTTCTTCAACGTCTTTTTGATAAATATAAAATTTTCTCAAATTATTAAAAAATGTCTCTTTTACACTGAAACTTAGTAAACACTAAAATATTTTGTAACAAAAATGAATTCATACTTTTTTCGATAGAACTTCTAGTGACCCGGAGAAAAGAAAACAATCTAGAAGAGAGTTTGTCAGGACTTTGACTACTGAAGGAAGTTACGCGTCAGAAGAAAAAATCTGTGCACCGAAAAATCTCTCGAAACTATAGAGGCGCATTTAGTTCCACATAAAGGAAGGCAAATGGAGGTGGCATATTATAACCTCTTTGGAATTGAAACCCACGCAGAGAAGAGAGCCACCCATGCTTGGGGCGATCGTCATATTATATTTACCCCCGCTGTTTACAACTGTAGCCCCTCCCGTGTGCTTTGTCCCTACGCCCTTGGGATGATTTGATCAAGAGGCGCTCGCTTCTAAATTGAATCGATTTCAAGAACCTCACGCTTTAATCTTACGCATTTACTTTAAGTCGCTTGTACTATTATTATTTTTTTTCTTTCAGTTGTTGCTCGTTTTATACGTGAAAATGGACACGAATAGTAAAATTACTTTGTGTGATGAACTTTACGTAATAAACGGCTGGATTATTATAATAAGCAATCATGCCGAATAAATGTAGAGTAAAAGACGATGACTTAAAATTTATTGCAATTTTCTTTTGCAGAAAATACAATTATTCATATAAATTATTCATATAAATATATAAATAATTTTTTGAGGGAAAATTCCGTCGGAATATACATAGTTTTTAATTGTAGATTACTAAAGTTACATTATAAATATTTAATTATTTTTGCTACTTAATTTTGATTATTTATGTTATATTAGAAAGCATATATTTAACTTACATATTTTTTAAATTTTATTATAATTTTATTAACATGTATCTATACATTTTTTTTAAATTTTATTTAAAAATACCGAAAAAAATATTATTACTGATTCACAAAACTTGTTAGAAACTCCAAATTTTTTTATAAAATACTTTAGAAAGATTTATGCTTACCTAATAATATATATATCAAATTTTATAAACATTTATTATCGTTTCTTACATTCATTTAAATTTCAATTTAAAACTAAAATGTAAAATAATTTAATTGTATTTAAAAGAATCTTGCTAACTGCCTTAATAATATTAAATTTGAATAATTGCACAAATAATACATAACAAAGTTTATTACAATATTGGGATTTTGAAAATATTTAAATATAGTTTATTCAATACTGTTCTATAATATAAGATTGATCTCCTTTGTAGTATGATTCTATTATTTTCAAAAATGCTTTTGATAAAAAAAATCATTAATGACTTGTTATTGTGGTTTCCTTTCACTGTTAGTGTCTACAAGTTGACACTTAAAAATAATTCTGGTTTTCAATATAATGATTTAAATTATTATAGATAATCTATTTATAAAAGTCTTATTTACAAGACTTGGAACTTGAATACAAATAAATTTAAATACACATTTTTAGAATTTATTTTATTTTAAAAATTATGAAGTGTAAAGAATCAACAAAATTCTATATAATGCTATTCTTTTCTTTGAAACTATTGTAAGAATAATTTTTATAAAAATTAAATTTCAAATCAGTCTATATCAACTTATATCACCATTATTATATTTGAAAATTAAAAAAAAATTTACTTATTTTGTCGTACTTTTTGCTCGCTGATTGAAATTATGATAAAAAATCGTTCTATTAGTTGTAATTGTAGCACTTTATTTATTTAATACACTCCTATCATTATAGAATATGAGGACACTATTACTAAATAAGAGAAGAATTGGGCTGACCTTATTACTGATAAAAAAATAGATTTTTTTTAAATATATTTTCGATTTATTAGTATAGCTAGTAGATATGTATCTAAGATTATTAATTATATTGAACAAATAAAATAAATACATGATTATTATTCAGTTATAATTTATCAAAAATTTATATTACGAAGAAAGTAAATAATATTTTTAAATTTGAACTACTTTTAAAAATATTTAAAATTTAGGTCATTTGGCGAAATAAATTCATTATCTTTCTGATTAAAAGTTGAAATTATCATTACAAGATTAATTGTAATTAATTTTAATTACATTAAAGAGATATATATTTTGCAAACACATAGCTGTGTATTTTAGATTACTCGAATTTCTAATTAAAAAAATTAACATTTTTATAAATGAAATAATTTACGAAAATAATTGTTTATCCGTAGTTTCTACCATAGAATAGCTTATTATTTTTACTTTATAATTTTTATTCATGAATAGCTGTTTATTGATATCAAATGCGCAAAAATGTAGTAAATTTATAATGTAAAGTACTTACGTTTCAAATATAATTTAACAATGAATGTGATTTTATTTAAACTATATTTTATGAATTAATATCTGGATGAATTTTTCATTCTTTAAAATATTAAATATAACAGCATTTTTTCTTTGCTTATTTTAACAATTAATTTATTTTCAGAAGTATTGATGGTTATATGAGACATATAGAATCATGAAATATATTAAGTAACTAATATGAGTGAAGCAAGACTGAATTCGTCTAACGTAGTTGATAAATAACTTGTTAGATATGTTAAATTATTAATATGTTTGATCATATTAATTTATGCTGGTATATTAAATGTACAGATTTACAATAAATAGTTAATTAGTTTATCTACATACCTTAAGTAGTTTAAATATATATTATTTTTCGAAAATTTCCTTTTTTAGCTATAAGATAAATTAAATTATAAATATTTTTCATGAAAAAAAATTTGTTGATATTAAAATCAATGTTGAATATTGAATATTGAATAATGAATTAAGAATACTATAAAATTATAGAAAATTATTTTTCATTATGTGCAACTTTATTTAAATTAATAAAATTATGTAAATATCTTAATAATACATATAAAATTGAGAAAACCATTATCAACATATATACCTACATATTTGAATCTAGCAATCCAGATATTAGATCTAGTAAGAATTTAAAATAAATGAAAAATATAATAATGAATATGTTTGTTAAAAATAATGTTTTTAAATTATTATACTATATAAAGCTTGTTTAAATGAAAAATTATAAGATAAATAAAAATCAAACCATATTTTCCTTTTGAATAAGCAAATGTAATAATCTAAAGAAACTGAAAATCCAGGTGTGCGCGTCAAAATCATCACTGCCGGAAGTTTTTATCTACATAAAGGTTACTTTCTTTATTTCTCCGTCATACTATTTCTCTTTTATATTTTTGTGCGCCATTAAACAGAAGTGTTTGACTAACCGAGACAAAAATCCGGCAACGACATTTTTCCTTCCTTCTGCTACTTCGGTCGCAGGGAAACGTGGAATTCTGTACATTTCTCCGCCCCTGTAAGACTCAAAAAAAAATATGAGAAAAAGAAAAAGAACGAAAGACATGTATATACGTGAGAATTCGCATCTTTCGTTTGTTTCAAGCATCATTTGTTTAGTTGGTGCCGGAAACGGAGGGTAGCGCTGTATCTCTTTTTTCGCACCACTATTTCACTCTAGCTTCTAAAGTTTGCAAATTGTGGCTTAAAAATCATTCTCGTTTCTGATGCAACTACTGTTATAAATAACAGTTTTTTTAATAGGCTTATTGGAGAAGTAATTATTTAATATTAATTGTAATTTGATTACATGAAAAATTTTATTTAAAATACTATAGATCAATTATGAAAATTAAAAATATTATTTTATTTTATAAGATTAAATGTAATTTTTATAAGCATAACAAGAAAATTTTATAAAAATGTCTATGCTATTCCTAATATAGAATAAAAAATAAATTCCGAATTTACGATACATAGTATTACTTATATTACTAAGTTAAATTTTTAATATTTTGGGGAATTTGAAATAAGTTAATTTTTGAAATAAAGTAAGTAGTGTCAAAAATGCTTTACCTAATTAAGAATGTTTTAAATAACTAAAATATGTTTTAAGATAACTAAATTAATTTTAGAAAACTATTTAAAGATATAATTTACAGGATATAAGCATATTAAATGCATAATCATATTATCAAATTTAAATATCTATTTATTTAATACATGAAAAATTTTGAAATTTATCTAAGATACTAGTTTATAGAAAATCACTCAATAACATCTTTTTGGAAAATATATTTACTCATTAAATAAGTAGTTATCAAACTACATATGGATTGATATTCAAAATTGAAAAAAAATACTATTATAGTTATTGGAATATATTTTTAGATTACTTTTCAAGTATTCATTTTTACAAGCTCATATTTAATTGAAATAATTATAGTAAAGTACAAATATTTCATTTAATTTCATTATAAACTGTAAGTTTTATAACGAATAGAAATCCTTTTACAAGCATACTAAGAAAGTAATTCACTGAACTGAAAATAAAAGATTTTGTCGACATTAATAAATATAGGATAAATTTTGAAATAACCACATTTTTCAGTATAATACAGAGGCCTCAAATAAAATAAATATTCGGAAAACAAGGCAAAAAAGGACAGAACAAGTGAAGAAAATATAAAATAAAAAGAAAGAGAAAGCTCAAGGATCATGGTATGCTGCTGTGTTGGCTCCAACACTAGATCCGCAGGGAAAGAATGCATGCGGGAGACGAAGCGAGTGAGCGTTCAGAGGCCACATTTGAATGCTACCGGATAAGGGTGAACGCTCTTTCATCTCGGCTTTGTCGTAACCTTTTGCTTCGCCCCTGCCAAACTCGTCTCGACTGATTTTCTACACACCCTCCTTCCATTTGTCTGGTTCTTGTCAGCAGCGACGACGACATTACAGATTCGCCTTCGATCGCCGGAGGATAGAATGACGATAGCCTATAACGTCTCACATACTATTATTCTGAAGTACGAGATTATTTAGTGCAACTCGATTGTTATAGAGGATAAAAGTAGCTGCTTAAACCTAGCTTTTAATTATTTTAACTTGATATGGTATTACAAGGTATAATATTCTTGCTATGTTATAATGGTTTGCAATTACAATAATTTTATTTTATGCATTTCGATACAGGTATTCATTTTTTATACTTAGACTTGACATACGATCAGCGATTTAGCCCATATTCTGTGTAATGTATTTTTATACTTATATTAATTTATAACAAAATGTCTTGAATTATAAGATAATGTTCTTCATCATATATTCTATTTAGATATATGTTTAACATATAAAAATTTATAATGTTAATAATAATGATTGAAGTATACTTATATTTCTGTATATACTAGACAAGAAACTTAATATATTTTGTACTGATTATATTAATGCAAAATTAAAGACGAAATATTTTATAAAATGTAGAAATAAAGAAACAAATGTATTAAATATAATTTTTAATTATGCAACGAGTTGAAGCATATATTGCATTTTTATTATCTTAAATATTAGAAAGCTTTATATTTGCTTATATATACATACTTGTACGAAAATGATACTGTTACTTTAAAACCGTCCTTTTATCTACATAAAAAGTAATTTTCCTTGAAATCGATTGAATTCATTAATTTATATTATATAAAATATTTTCTATGAAATGAAAAAACCATTTATCTAAGTTTACATAATTAAAAATCTGAATGTCTACAATTAGTTACTTCTAGCCACTTTTCTCATACTTCTGAGTATAGTAACAAAAATCTGAAATGTCAAAACATGATTCAAGAAATTAAATAAACGAAAAAAAGCTTATACAATGATTTTTGATGATCATGAAGAGAGGTGAAAGTAGTAAGAAAAAAAGAAAGAAGAAAACAGATTTTTTACAACAGAGTATCATTAAAGTTTTCTGAAGAGATGATGAATTCAATGAAACTAACGTTCGCTCAGTCAACGTCAGACGTTGACAATCGATTCAAAGGCTAGAATTTTCCTTTATTTAAAGTAGCATTGTATCCGATGCATACTCTCTTTCTTTTTTTCTCTCTCACTTCCTCTCTTTCTGATTCTCACTATTAGAGTGACTTTATCCTTTTTTAGTACGAGCTCAGATCAGCTTTCTTCCTTTACGTTTCCATTGATTCCCTCGCACAATTGTCGAACGTATTTTGTTTGCGATCGGCAAGTGAGTCAGTCAGGTTACTCTGTCATGCTTACTCAAATAACTTGAAGGATCGAAGGCTGAAAGTAGAAAGAAAAGTTAATGAAAAATAAATCTGTTTTGTTATTCGAAGCTATTGGGATATAACCGAATTTTAAAACATGCTTTAATATGTTGTATAGGAAGGAAGAACTATTGCCTTCATACTTGTCATAATAGAGATAGCCCGACATTTAAATAAAATATATCCAAGAAAATGTAATATCGATGTTCAGTTTGAATTTTAAATCTATTATAATTTGTTTGATAATCAATTTTATTACTTAAAATGTATTGGGAATATTTAGTAATTATTTAGATTTCAATAATTTTGTTTTATATTTAGTATTTTCAATTATTTTCCTAGCCTTTAAGAAAAGTTAATATTTTTTAATATATAAACACAAATGAGATCATTTTAAAGGTACCCTAAAATAAAAGCGATATGTCGGAAATGTGACTATTTTGAAACGTTTAAACAAATATTTGGAAACACACATAAATGCAGATAGATATTCAGTTAAGAATATACCTACTTATTTTAATACTAACATAAAATAATATATATTTTCGAAAGAAAATATAAAACTTTAAATATATAGACATAAAAATATTTTGTTTTATTATTAAATTTCTATTATGTATTCATTTTTTGATTTCGTATTTATAAAATAATGAAGTTTTAAATATTTCTTAAAAAATTAATAAGCCTAATTTACAGATATTATTTCTTAAATAAATTAGATTAAAAATAATTCCTGAATTATTTATATTATATTTATCCACTTTGATTCCCCTTTATCAATGATTATACTGCATTGTAGATAAGTTGTACTTGAAATAAATGTTCATTTTACATTTGATAAAAAATAACGTCTTGTCGCTTTACATAAGTAATTACATTATTGTCGCTTAATAATTTTGACCAAAATATAATATCAATTTAAAAGCTTCTTTAAAGATAGGCTAAAAGGTTTTTTCATAATTAACTAAAACACATATTTATATACAGCATAAGCCAAAGAAAATAAATAATAACTTTGAAATAAAAAGAATAAAAATTATTTGAGGATGCTGCACATATTTTTGACGTAAAAGAAAAGTGCCGGAATTCTTATATATGAACAATATCCAATTTTTTACTGTAATTCTCGCGGTTGTTAAAAGTTGGCAGTGAGACTAAGGGCGCCGTTTAGCGGTATTGTCACTATGGGATGAGTAAAGGCACGTTTAAAAAAAAGGAAGAAAAAGAACGTGCAAAGGGAACGATATTCTTCTCTACCACCCTTTCGTATCTAAAACGGAAGCCAAATGTTGGCGCTCTGAAAGTCGAAGCTTTCGTTTGCAACGCTTAGTATTATTCCAAACCATTTGTCACCTCGGGGTGGCACAAAACCCCTTTCACTTCTCAACTTTCTACCAGCCCTCGTGAACTTCTCACATCCTTTTCCTCCTTAAATTCACCTTCTCACTCTTTTCCTCTTCTTTGTTTTATGAACTTTTCGTTTTATTTTTATTCATTACAATTTATTATTTGACGTAACATGCTATTTCTTGTATATATTTCTTTTTTTTTCAATTTTTTTTTCAATTTTTTCCTCTTAAGTTATTTTATCTTTATTTTTCTTCTATTTTCAAACTTTAAATTTCCACTTCAATTAAAATTTTTATCTAATTGTGCGGATAAATTTGTGAATTATACGTATTAACTATATACGTATTTGGTTTATCTTAAATATTATATATTTTATTCCTCCATAAATTACGTTTTTTCTATAAACTTGTTATTACTTTCATATCTATTATTTCGTTTTTAATCTACGTTTTCTTATTTTTACTTTTTAATATTAACTATTTTTTCTTATTACATTTTATCTATTTTTTTTACCTTATCTTACTCCAATTAGTATTTAATTATTTTTATTTTTAATATTTTAACTTGTTTCATAGAATGTTAATTCTTTGCTTTTTAGTCTTCGAATTTTCTTATTCGCAGCTTATGATTTTCATATCTACAAATCGTCTTGCATTATGTCGACAAAGGGTGTTTACGCTGCTGCACCTGTTTAACTAACTCTTTTATTTATTTAACATCAAAGTATAATCAAGGAGTTGAAGAACATATTAAAGAGCAGAGTCTGTCATAAAGCTTTTTGTATCACACTACTTTCTCACCTACAATAGCGATAATTTTGTGACTTTACTTAAAAAATTTGATGGAAATTAAAAGCTTGTGATTCATAATTCCTAAATTTTGATATGTCAAAGTTTTAATTCCCTTTCTAAATTATTGTTTTTATGAATATAAATTTATATATGCTATGTATTGAAATTTAATACGATAATCTAAATTTAAAAATATGATTACACTAAAGTAGTACTAATGGTTTAACGATATTTTGTGCTTATATTACATGAGTTATTGAATTGTTTTGCTGTATTTAAATTTTTAATATAATATTTACAAATTATAAATGTTTATAAGCCTATTAATTAAATTCCAAAAGAAATGTAATATATTATTTAAATTTGCATTATTAAAATTTTATTATTTTTATTTAGTCGGTCGATTTATTTAAAAATATTTTAGATAAGATATGAAGAAAGATATACAAATCATAAGTATAATCGTATAATAAATTTAAAAAAAATTATTGATAGAAATAATATGTGATTTCAGTATATTTATATTATTCTTTTTGTAAAATTAATAAATATTTTTTTTAATCATTAAAAAAATTCAAGTGATATTTTTCTAATAGAATAGGTTCAATTAATTCAAAGTCATTTCGATGTTTATACCTTTTAATATTTATAACAGATTCTGCTATAAGAGTATTATATCAAAGAAAAATTATATATTTTTCAAAATATATTTGAAATTAAGTTCAGGAATAAAAAATTAGAAGGGAAGATCTATGATTGCATATATCATATAATTAATTGAAATTTCATGTTCAACTTCGTTTTTTTTTGTACATCTTAAACTCAATTTTATATTTGTATAAAAATGCACTTCATGTACATATCATTTATTAAGAGTTTATTCATCAATATATCCTTTATATTAGTTACAATACTGTTGACTTCTTTTTTAGAAATATAAAAATTATTCGAGTCTATTTTATGATAAATTTATAGGTTTAAGTAATTTTTCAGCAAGATTTAGGCAGTAAAATTTCATTGGTTGCTACAATACATTATTAATTACGAAGCTTTTGAACATATATATATTTTAATTTTTCGACTTTATTTAGTTGGCTATATCATTTAAGAATGGTAAAATTTCCACCACCGTTCATTTACGTATCTATATATATTCGTGTATAAATACGGTATTTATGGATGTCGAACATTTCTCGCAAATCTAATCTGCTAAAAGTATGCTTAATTATGAGCGCTAGCAGAGATAAAGAGCAAGAGAAAGAGACCGCGAACACACTTCTGTTTTTGGACTTTCCATTAGCTGGATGAGCCGTTAGTCTTTTGTTGACTTTTATTGGGGAATGCGCTTCCTCTACTGCTTGTTCGCGGCCCTGTCTAGCCAGCTTCCTATCGTCATCTTTCTTTTTCACTCGCTATCTCTCTTTTTCTATATACATATATATACACACGTCCGTATACGCATACGTACACAGGCACTGCCTTATTCATCGTATTTTTCCAATGTCTCTCACTACTTTGCGTAACACTCGGCGATGATTCAATTAATGTTCTAAGATCTGTCACATCCGTCTTTTATTTTCGTTTAAAACAGAATCTTTTGCATTTTTTTGTTATTAATTTTTAGCTTACTTTAAGATTGAGTTTTATAATTTAATCTTTATGTTACTTAAAAATTAAAATTTAGACCAAATTCATAGTTTCTTCCATAAAAATGCAGACAAGATATTGCCAGTACCAAATTTAAAACAATTAAAATTAAAATTATATTTCCATTTTAATACAGACATAAAACTTGTGTAAAATAATTATAATAGCTTATATTAAAATTAGTTTCTACGTAGTACATTTGTATGAGTTAAAAATTATATTTGTGTTTATAATCAATATTCAATTATATTTTACGTTATTATTAAAAAATAATCATTGTAACTACGTTATGGAAAATATAATTTAATATATAATCATATAACTTATGAAATTGTATAGCGGATTAACTATTTCAACTGGTAATTTTGAATAAAAATGATACGAAACTTCGATAAATAATAAATTATAAATAAAAACTAAACTCATTGTAATATGTTTTTAGTTTATAGACAAGAAAAATAAAGACAAAAGACATGTAAAGAAAACAAGAATACAGAGAGAGAGAGAGAGAGAGAGAGAGATAGTACGACAAAGTCTTTGAAAAAAAGAGAGAAGGCAAGTAAAGCAAGTTTAAATCTTGAAGCAATTAAATTTCTAAGCTTTTGAAGAATGATTCTCAATCCTGAGGTAACTTTGGATAGGACAATAGCAGCAGTGACGAGACAAGTTTCTTCAACGCGAATCTGTTGGAACAAGTCCATCAAATCGAATGGAGGGTTAATTTTCTGGTCAGTTGGTCGCTTTTGGCTCTTCAAGCTTATACCCGGCGATTTCGAAGCCTGTAACAACTTCTACTTTACCCCGTACATAAATATCTGGAATTAGCCATTTCTCCTGCATCTTCTCCCTTGCTTCTTCTCTTTCCTTGGTATTTTCCTTAGTCTGCAACGATCCCAGAAATGTGTATATGCTAGGGTTTACATGATCACTTGACCGATTAAGGACTAGCAAAGAGAGGAGAGAGAGATAGATATAGAGTGGGTGGATACAAGGGGTTGCTTCGATTCGAGTGGTCGCTTGCTCTCTGTTACGTCGTGGGGTCGTGAGTGGATTGACGTAATTGAGGAGAAGCATGAAATGGTCTTCCTTCCTCATACGCTGTTAAGCTCAAACTTTTCCTTTTTGTACTCACTGCAGATGTATACTTATACTATTCCTAATTTTTTCATAGTCGATGTCAGTCAATGCTTTTTGAGTTCATATTTATATTTTATTTTTAGTATAATTTTATTTTATCATTACCTGAAAATTATTACAAATCTAGATAATCACGATTAATCGTTAAATAAATACTTTTTAATATCTATCAAATTATTTAAATAAATATTATTAAATATTAAAATATTAAATTAAAATATTAATATAAATATTAAAATGAATCATAAAATATTTTTCCCATGCATGTAATGGAATAAAATACGGTATATGTAATATTAGTACTATGTAAAATTGTAATAAATTAGAGATATTATTTTTATTGAAAATACAATTTTTAATCAAGTTTGATATAAAAATTATTTGAATAATTTTAAACAGATAATTAGAGAAAAACATTCACTTGTTGAATGATTAAGATATTAGAATACATAACATTCGTAGATAGTGTATATATAGGAAATGTTCTGAGATTTCATTTAAAAGATAATTTCTTTTTGAAAGGGTTAAGAGAATTATCTAATCTAGATAAAAGGTCGCGAACCAGTACGTTGCACCTTTACATATATCCAGCTTAAGTCAAACCATAGTTTAAAGAGCTTTAGCTTTTGTTTAATTCAAGATTTTCCTGCATATTGCTGGAACAACTACTACTATTCTATCGATAAAAGAGAAACTATTTTGTGCAGATTGAAACTCCGTTTTAATCGCGGAAAACGAATTTTATACGCATTGAGATTCATGCACACGGAGATCATTTACTTGGAACTTCAGATATACTAAAAGATGAGTTCATGTTTTGACATACAGATTAAAAGTTACTCGATTTTACTCATACTAAGAGATGTATTACCATACTATTTATCAGAATGCTTAATAGCATGCTTTGATAGTTGAATTTAGATTAGTATCTTACATTAACACTTATTCTTTTATAAGAATAAACTCTTACGTTATTTAAACCGTATGAGTTTGCTTATAAATTTATGAAGGTATAAGATATATTAAATTAAGGTTTAATAAATTAATTAAGTATCTTTCTGAAATTGAAAAAGTGATCCAAAAAATATGATGAAAAATTAGTTATCATGGATAATCACTACAATAATTATAGTCATGATAGCAAACTTACTATTTAATTTATACTATTTATTTTTTACTGAAAAAAATGATTATTCGAGATGAATTATATTTACTTTTTATCTATAGAAAGTCATCTGTAAATGAATATCATTGACTATTAATAAATTCAGTGGTAAGGTTTTTTACAATATAATGTAATAAAATATAAAAATGAATCAAATATAAAATAATATATAATCAATTAAAAAGTCTAATATTTACATTTTAAAGCTCTTGAAACTGTATAAAATATAATATTTCATTATAAAAATAATTATATTTTTTAATTTTCATGTATTTTACTCATGGTTCACTTTCAAGAAGTTCAATATAGTGACTTGCTTTTGTCTTTACTTTTCAAGGAAATATAAATTATAAAGGAAAGCTACTTAAAAAAGGAAACTGTCTAAGTGAAGTCGAGATAAAAAGGAAAAAAGGAATAAAGTAATCGATCTACCCTCTTGAACTCTATTCTTAGCGATTAAAATGGTCTATTATTTATCCATCTTTCAGGTTTATCTTTTGTTTTTTTGATTTCGTATTTTTTACTTTTTCTATATGATAATCTTTATTTAACATGTGAATTTTTAGTGAGAAAAGTTATCTGCTAAAATTAAAAGAATTGACTGAAAGTGTTAATTAAGTTATTACATAAGTATGATTATAATATTGAAAAAAGAGAACAGCATCTGAATTAAATGCAAAAGTTATAATTGTAAAATAATGTCGCTAAAAACAATATAAGTTTACATAAAATTTGAAACACTCCTCGATACACATGAAAATCATAAAATCATTACTTTTAACTTAAAATTTTTTCTAATTGTATGTATTTTTAAATTATATTCAATAAGAGCATCTACGTTTCAGAAAAATATGTCATAAAAAGGAATATATATTTTGAATACAAATTTGAATAAGATTTTAGAAAATATTTAAACTTTATATTCATAACTACAGATTTTATACAAATAAGTAGTATCCTAACTACTAAAATTTTTTAATTCAAATATCCTGATATCCAGTAATATTACAAAATTGGTACATGGCTGATGTCTGCTCTGAACAATGTAAGTGGAAGTATAATCAATTTAAGAGAAAGACAATTTATGAATTAGACAATTAATAATATTAAACCATGAATATAATATCAACCTGGACATAGGTGGATAAAAAAGAAAAACGAAATAAAGTTGTGTGATTAACAATAACACCCACGTGTTTTGCGTGTCTGAAAAAAAGCGCACATGTTCGAACAATATTCTCGAAATATGAACCATGTGCAAGAAAATTAGTTAAATATATCTAACTTTTATATTTTTATATTGCCATTAAATTCAATTATCTATTTACATACAATATATATAAATCAAACACTTTTGATAATAGTGTAAAATAATTCAATTATAAATTATACTATAATTCAATTATAAATTATATTATAATTCAATTATAAATTAAACTCTACGTGCAAAAAAAAGTACGTAGCTTTTAATATATACCATTATAATATATATAATGGTACCCAGTAAAAATATTATGTTGGTCTACTGTACCTATAGTATACAATATGTAAAATTTAATGGGATACAATTTGATTTTTTAATGTCATTTTTAATTCCATCATTAATTATTAAAATATTTTATTAGAAATTTATTACCTAAATGTTGTATACCAAAACATACAATATTTCGTTACTAATGTTATATAAAATATAATATAATTTTTAAATTTCAAAATTAAAAAAAAACCAAATAATGAATATATATATTGTTACGTATGTCTCAGGCAGGGTTCACCTATCGTACCAATCAATGAAACAGAATCGCCTTGGATCATATTCAGAGATCAGGTTAAATAATTACAAGTAAATTAGAATTATAACGATACTGAATCTATATTAAATACACCTACGCACAAGAGAGAGAGAGAGAGAGAGATATGTACGATATTTCTACTTATCGAATGGTTTAGTTCTTCTGTGATTCCTTCACGGTTAGGTAATTTCCGTTCTTCTAGATCGAGGTGTGACTGCTCATCCCTCTCTTTGAGTTTCTGAAAATAACAGCTTGGATAACTTTAAATTCTTCTTACAACTTCTTATTATATTTTGAAATATATAAAATTTATATAGTATTACTCTTTATTTTAAATTTATTCTAAATTACTATTAAACATGTAGCTAATATAGAAATGAAACGAGTACAATATATTCAGTATAACATAATATTCTCAGTGAAAAAGTTTTTTTTTATAGAATAAACTTTAAATTTTTTACTAATGGACTAAAATTATATAGTAATGATGTTATATGTATGTAATATGTATGTAAAATATATGTAAAATAATACAAACAAATGCACGAGAATTTAAATTTAAGTTTGAATGAAGGAATTTGTAATTTATCATATAAATATATTTCCATGCAGAAATAATTATTTTCGATAGATATTTTCTGACGTTTCATTTTAAGTGTTTTAATGTTGTACACAAGAGAAGGAGAGAATTCGAAAATAAATGGAGGTCTAATTAAATCAATGCCTCTTTATCCATAAAGAAAATAAAGGATATAATTTAAAACATTATGTAATAATAATTTTACGCAGTTAAAATGTAGAATAATGATATTAGAGACATTTGTTAAAATTAGCATAGGTAAAGTAAGGGAAGAAATGGAAGTAGAAATACTCAAAAATACAAAAACACCTTATCGCTATACATTGTAATGTAGCCTCATCGCGATTTCGTTACTTTGATCGCATCTAGAGGTGAAGGAAGAAAACCACTTCTTTAAACTACTTCTTCGATCAAAGAGGACTTTACCCTGATGTATGATGGAGGATTTACTCAACGGCGTGGATGATTAATAACTGTTTACCCACCTCCAATAGTCGCCCAGGACTTGTTATTTCTGGAGTCGTCTCTCAGTTTTTTGTGGTCAGTGTTCTTTTCTTTATTTTTATGCGTTGAATTTATCTTTTAAAAGATACCGCGTTGATATTAACACAATGTTCTCATTTGTAGTTCATTGTGTCGATCCTGATTTATCAGTTGGTCTACTTATTGCATTATCTACTTCCCATTCATGACGCGCCTTTAGTTTTGAAATTATTTGCATAATTTTAAGTTCTTACGTTGTAATTGCTAATGTTGCATGTGACGCGTTTTGTACGTAGATAATCATAGCGTCAAGTATCTAAATGGCAAACAGACTATTCAGGTGACAATATATATATGAAGCTGTTAAATAAAGAAATTTTTCTGCTGTTATTTCAAAATATTAATAAATTATAATCGATATTTGTAATGATGTAATAATCGATATTGTAATAATCGATATTTCAAATAATGAAAGAATTAAAGACTTAAACTTTATATATACATAAAAGCCATTAGTTAAAAGAAACTTTTAATGGCCAAACGAAACCTATATTTATTACATTTGTTGTTTAAATAACTGCAATGTAATTTATCTGTTCTTAAGTAGAATTGAATAAATTTGACAAAACGGTAAATTATATTTATTATCTCATTTGATTAAGTTTGGCTAAGAGAAATGTAGAATTAGCATTATTTATTACTTAGTTAATAATATTTTTTACTAATAATAACAAATATTTTTTATCGAATTAAGTCACTTAAATATTTTACATTTAAATTACATTGAAACGTAACCATGAACAGTTACAGAAAAAGTTTCTTGGAAAATTTTAAAAAGTAAAAAAGTCACCAGAAACAGCGCAACGTAGAAACATGAGAAGGCCGTTTCCTTGGTGTCGATTTAGAAAATCCTCGTATATACATGTGAGCTGTAGGGTTTCGAGTCAGAAGCGGAGAAACTTGAATCGTGCATTTTCCTTCTCAGCCACATAGAGTTCTTCTTGGTGACAAGGCGGAAACTTTTTCTGTTCTCTTTTTTAGTTGGTAAGTTTATATATATATATGTAATCTATATATGCTTGAAGATACTCAAATACTCTTGGGATTGGGAGATTGGGATCACCGAGGAAAAGGTTGGCGATCAGTTACGGAGCGGCGATCCTATATTTGAATACGGGATGCAGCTGATCGCTCTTCTCCTTTTAAGCATATCATTTTTCTTTCTGTCCCTTTCTTTCATCTGGTAGACTACATGTATTTTAACTACCGAGCAGATGCTCGAGCTCTCATGCTGCCCGTCCTAGCATCGCCAAGTTTCTCAACTATCGTTCTTTTAGCTGAATCGAAGGCATTCGTTCAAGCTCGTGTAAGAACCAAGCTACCATCCTTCCTTCTCACGGCGCTTCAGCAGACGAATATAATGCATATAGAATATAAAATGAATGAAATAAAACATGAGAAAAAAGAGAAACCTTGTGCTTATGTTTTTTTTTTTTGAAATACGAAAAATTATCGTATTTAAAACGTAGTAATAAAATATAAGCTTCTTTTGCTAGGTTAATAATTCTAAACAATTTACAAGTTATGTTTAAGTAGTACTTTATTCAGTAAATTTCTGTGCCCTTTCATTTAGATGTAAATTATACAAAAGCAAAAATTTAATTATTTTAATAAATATTAGGTTATTAAGAAACGCAATAATAATAAGTTTTTTTTATTAATCAATATTAAAGACCAAAGTAACTTCCTATTCTGTAGTCTTTTCAAGGAATAAAATTTTTTTATATTACAAAGATATATTAAATAGATACTAATAGATCAGGGAAACAATTTTAGTACGTTCAGGTTTTTTTTATTGTTAATAATTCATGCAGAAAAGTTTTAATTTGAAATTTTTTTAATATAATAATATATATACATTCTTTTTAAAACTGATTGATCATTTGCTTTTAAAGTTTCTGTTATTCAATCTGTAAAAAGATTCAAGACTACGAAATGTGAATATCATTCTGTGAACTAATTTCCTAACTTTTATTCAAAATTTTCTAAATAGTTGAAAATATTATATTATTAAAAAGGATCAAAATTCTTTAAATGATGCTGTAAGAATTATTACATTTTTTTGATTTTGTAAACATTTATGATATTTATAAAAATATTCTGAATTTTATTAAGGACAATTAGATTTTATAAATTTACTTCATGAGTAAAAATTATATAAGTTATTTAAATAGTTATTAAAATATTTAAATAAGTTATTAAATATAAAATAATTTTAATTTAAAATTTTAGATATTATGATATATTACTTTATTTGAAAGAACTTTGTCGTAGTTTTTGTAGACATAAAACAATTTCTTTTATATTAACCTGAAAAAACATAATAAATTATAAAAGTTATATATATTTATGCACTTACTGTTATATCCAATCTACCATTTCAGCCATAAAATTAAGATTTTTGTTAAATTCTAAATAAACTTAAATGGAATTATATTCTAAAAGAGATATGTTTTTATAAAAAAATAATAAAACATTAGATTTTCAAGTAGTTCATTTTATAAGGTGCTATACATAGATTACCAATATCTTTCGTATGATTATAATTTTAGAAGTATTAGAATTTTGATATATTCGAAACTATTAAGTGTGCTGAAAATAACAGCTTGGATAACTTTAAATTCTTCTTACAACTTCTTATTATATTTTGAAATATATAAAATTTATATAGTATTACTCTTTATTTTAAATTTATTCTAAATTACTATTAAACATGTAGCTAATATAGAAATGAAACGAGTACAATATATTCAGTATAACATAATATTCTCAGTGAAAAAGTTTTTTTTTATAGAATAAACTTTAAATTTTTTACTAATGGACTAAAATTATATAGTAATGATGTTATATGTATGTAATATGTATGTAAAATATATGTAAAATAATACAAACAAATGTACGAGAATTTAAATTTAAGTTTGAATGAAGGAATTTGTAATTTATCATATAAATATATTTCCATGCAGAAATAATTATTTTCGATAGATATTTTATGACGTTTCATTTTAAGTGTTTTAATGTTGTACACAAGAGAAGGAGAGAATTCGAAAATAAATGGAGGTCTAATTAAATCAATGCCTCTTTATCCATAAAGAAAATAAAGGATATAATTTAAAACATTATGTAATAATAATTTTACGCAGTTAAAATGTAGAATAATGATATTAGAGACATTTGTTAAAATTAGCATAGGTAAAGTAAGGGAAGAAATGGAAGTAGAAATACTCAAAAATACAAAAACACCTTATCGCTATACATTGTAATGTAGCCTCATCGCGATTTCGTTACTTTGATCGCATCTAGAGGTGAAGGAAGAAAAAGAGCTATATAATCACAAGAAAGAGAAGAAAATAGAAAAGGAATCGAAGGATTGACAAACGTAAAATGAGAATGAAAAAAGGAAAAACTCAGAGCGCACGGAAAATCTCGAAATTGGTGTAAATAATGTGACAGAGGAATATGGGCAGTAGAAAATGATCTCGTGCCGGAGAAAATGAGTTGAAATAGTGTTGTACCCGTGTGGGTACTACGAGAGTTGGGTCTCTGGTTGGCTGCGGCGTCGGTGGGAGCAGCATCAGCAACAGCAACAGTAATAGTAGCAACGGTGGCGGTGGCGGCAACGGTCGCTGTCTTGGACAAAATCAATACTGTGGGTATCCAGCCCGCGCAACATCATACTGGAGACTGAGCAAAAGAGAAAGAGAGGTAGACCTCTCTTCCTTCCTTCCTTGCTGTACGGCTCCTGATATATCTATTGATGCTCTTTCCTTGTTCCACGCCTGGCTTACCTACGTTGCCCCGAATCCCTTCCACTGGCTTTCTCTGGCCTAAGATTACGAGCTCGAGCTGGTAAAGTTGTGTTGCAGAGAGAAGGACGGAGAAAGAGTGAGTGTGAGGGAGGGAGAATGGAAACAAGAGATGAAGTGGGAAGAGGTGGCAACCGTTGCTGCAGATGCCGCGTAATTACCACCCTCAAGCATGTGTGGTGCTCTCGTGGGTGTTCTTCCCTCTCTTCTCAACACCCGGTCCATCTATCCACCCGCTTACCGTACTACCTCTTTCCTTCAACATCCACGAACGCGTATAAGCACCTCCTTTCACTCTTTTCCTTAGTCTCTCTCTCTCTCTCTCTCTCTCTCTCTCTCTCTCTCGTGTTCTCTTCGCTTATAACTCTCATCTTACCAGAGATTCACTGGTCCCTCTGATGTACGTTTTTATACGTATGAATTTATCTATGCCATATTAATTTTCAAATATATATTCTCCATGCATATAGCTGATGTTATATAATATATTATTTTTTGCTGTATTCATTTTAATATAATTAGATCATGTATATTAATAATTATTAATTGTATAATGACATTTTTTAGATAATTATAACTTATTTTTACAAAGTGCTATACTATAAATTCAGATTAGAATCTAATAAACTAAGTTCTTTAGTAAATTAGATTTTTATCATATTGTTCTACTTGTTATAGTAATCAAATTTTCTTATGAGCTCCTACAATAAATTATTCACATTCTTATAATCTGTATCAGTAGTTGGATCGTAATATTCTAATATAGTACCTTATAACTTTACATTATTTTTTATCTAATATTACTTAACCTTACCAATAAAACTATCCGATGTATTGCATTATAAAAATATTCATACAACATTATCTTTTTATTATCTATAGATTTCTCTTTTTCTCTAAAATTTTAGTTTTTATAAAAGTTTTTGAATAAGTAGCTTAAACCTTCTAATAAAAGCAGTCCCCAAGAGAAAAAGGCATAACTTATTTAGATAAATAAAGAAAAAGAAAATTTGCTGAATATTTTAATATATTATTTTTGCGTTTATATTTTTCTATTTTTGTTTATTAATGAAGAATGATAATTTCAAAAGTAACAGAATAATTTTTCTTTCTGAGATCAAGTTTACTGAAAGAGATAAGAATGTAGTTTGAATATAAAAATCATGCAAAAATTAAATGTAGTAACATTTACTTCTTAAAAATTACAGTACCAATTCTAATATTTTTTATTAAAAATAAAAGTAGCGATATATTGTTAATATCGGTGCTGAATATATTTCGTGTCTTTGATAATTTACCATTACAACACAAGTTATTTTTTCATGTTTTCTTCTTGATCCTTGCATTGTCATGCTCTCTCTTTTGCAATGTCTTAATATATGGCGTGCTATCGGGTTTTAAGTGCACTTCAATAATTATGCGTTTTAACTAGAGAACGAAATTTAAAAGTCACGCAGATGTTATTTATTTTACCGACTTTTTATTTGTTTTTTGGCTTTATTAAAGAAATTCTCTTATGATCGCTGATTTATTCTGCTGCAAGTTCTTTTAATTTATTGTTTTTTATGCTTTACGAAGATTAAGTCAGAATAAAATTTTAAATTGAAAATAAAATTATTTTATATTCATGCGTTTATATAAATAGGTTTTGAAGGAATATACCATCTTATAATTAATGTTGAACATTGTTATTAGAAAACTAAAAGGTTGTAAAATACTTTTTCTAAATGACTTCTTTATTTAAAAAAAAACATTAAATGTTAGAATATGTACATTATTAAAATATAAATCATATAAAGCACACATATCCATGTTTAAGTAACTAATTTAATAATTAGAACACAGAATTTGTACAATCATATGTAACATTTATTATATACTATTGAAACCTGGACTTAAAATAAAATTAAAACAATATAGAATTTATTTTTGTATTTTTAATTGATATTTATATTTCTAAAAGCGTAAATCATGCTTATATTTTCTTATTACATATTTTTATTATTAAGTAAACTTATAATACTATAGAAATCGAATAATTTTCTTAAAGATTAACTAGTTTATTTTAATTAAAGATAATAATTATACATTTATAATTTTATTTTAATTAAGTATAAGCAACTTTTATTTTAAATATATCGTTTGATAATGATGAGCTTCATTCTTGTACTTTAATGTTATACATTGTAATAAAAATTTATCAGTGAATATAAGTATACTAAGTTCATTCAAATATTTAGAGAAAAAAACCACAAGAAAAGTCATTTTAACATTATTAATATATGGAATTTTTATTTATTCTTTAAGTAAATATAACTTTATGATATTATATTTATAAAAAATAAAAGGAAAATGAGACTTTTTCTTTTCGAATGATGTATATATTTATGGATATGAACAAACAGTTGAATAATTCTTAGATATATTATTATTACATAATTCACAGACAAAATCAAATACTTCCGTTAAAAAAAATATTACTCATCTATGAAATAGAAAAAATCTTCTAAGAGTGACATTATTAATCTGTAACAATAAATTGTATAAAATATTTTATACTAGGTTTATAAAATGAGTGATAAATGTCTTACTACAGTTTGCCAAACATGATTGATGAATAATCAATAGAAATGATATATTCTTTTTATAATAAAATATAAAAGTACAAAATTTATTTTTAAATATTAAATTAAATAATTCATTTATAAAAGTACAAAAATTAGACTGTCTGATCGATTTCTAATGACAATTGATTCGCATTTTTTTTATTAAATTATTTCAGAGAAAGAATTGAATTGTTTCGGACTTATCACTGTAACACATAAACATAAATTTTATTTAATATCTACTTTAAGGTAACTGAATTAAAATTGAATAATTTAATTTAAGATTAAGTGTAATTAAAAAAATGTTCAAAGCTGTGCGTAATCAGAACAGAAGATAAAGAATTTCAAGTTTGTTGACCAAAGGGCATACTTTTTCACTCATCTCTCCTAACTTTTACAGATAAATTAGCATTCTCCTGTTGTAAACAGGCCGCAGCACTTGGGGTGCCATATCGGTTCGGTACCATCTACAGCATACCACGGCTCTTTAGCCGGACATTGCAAGCATAGCTCTTTCGCGGGTCTTCCTTTCTTCCTCCCTTTCTTCCATTATATCCGATTCTATTTCTGTGCTTCTGTGTATCTTCTACTACTCTGAACCAAGCATAAGAATGTGTGAACAGCCTTTATCAATATGATTACTACGAGGCAAGTGCGAGACACGTAGTTATTCGTGATAAATAATCTGGATTTAGATGGATATTTAGTTACCTTGATACTCAAATGAGTAGTTCTGATACAGAGAAACCTATATGTTTTCCATTTAGTCTTTAAGATATTTAGCTATGAAATATCTTTAATGAATACTTTCCTTGTGTTATTGCATAAGTTGAGAAAAGTAAATGCTAAGTTTCATTAACGATGTTTCAGTGGATATATAAAATGCCATCAGTAAATTCTAATGGAACGACACTTTGTTTTCGTTTTACTATGTGCATATTATTATATATTATATTCTGAGTATCATTTATAAGTTTTTCAAGATTAATTTAAATTAATTATGAAATAATTTGGTGGAATCAAATATTTGCATAAAATTAAAGGTTTAAGCATTTATTATTTTTACAAGTACGGATGATAAAAAAGACATTTTCTTTTAAATTGTGTTACTTCGATTTTTGATTATTAATTAAACTATTTTAATTTAAAAATTTGAATTGCTTATTTTTAAATTATTTCAACTGAAGTAAAGACAAATAATTTATTTATATATTAATTTACAAAATACTTAATACTATATTTGGATAGTAGAAATTCATTTGAAATGATTGAAAATACTTTATAATGGTTTTTTTATATTTAAAATATAGCTAATAATAGTAATAAATAATGTACAAAATGGTGATGAAAAAAAACCACAGAAACTAAGCTACTTTAGTTTAATTTATAGTTAAATTTTTTGAAGTTTTCTTTAATAATTTTAGCATTGATTTTTGTTTAAAAATAAAAACATTTAAATACATCGGTAATTATCTTCAAAACAAAAGGTCTTACGTAATCAAAGAAAATAATGGAGATGTGGGATAAAATTTATTTTATGACGTAATATTACAATAGAGGATAAAGGTACTATTTGTATTAATATTTTAAATTTTGAACTTCGCAAGTTAGTTAGATTAAATGTATTAGTTTACAAATAAAAAAGCAAGTAGAAACTTTAATTGATAGAGCAAATTAATTTTAAAAGTATTCTAATAATTTACAAGATGGAATGTTATTAAATATATTTATTTAAAATTCAAATCTTTAATTTCTTTATTTATTTAATTTTTTATTTAATTCGAGTAAATTTCTACATTATTCAATCGTTACAAATATTTAGAAGTTTAGAATAAATTAAATAAATTAGTATACTAATTTTTTGCTTTATAAATATATCTTAATATCTGATACTCTTCGTTTCTTTACAAAATGTGCTTATAAATAATTACTCGTACTCGTAAGATTACCTTTTTTCTTTAAACTATGTATTGATTTAAAGTTGATACATTATGAATTTATTATTATTTAAAAAAAGAATTTAATTTATAATATTTCATACAAAAAAATCTTCTAGAGTCTTATAAAACTTTAATACCAATTGATAATACGAAACTGTTCCGTAAAAGTGCTTTAATATTTATTTGACTTAAAAATCGTTTGAAAAGTTTGCTGCTAACATATTATGAAGAATCTTATGCTCATGAGTAATTATTGATAAGCCATTAATATAAAGTACTCAGTTATTACAGCACTACTGTATTAAGGAAATTTGAGATATAGATATATGATTCGACTGAATTCAGATCATTCACTTCGGAACCTGGTGGTACTCAATTTTTTACACCAAGTTTTTCATTATTTATAAAGTAAAAAAATAGTAGAATAGATTAAAGGGTTAAACCGATTGTTCAACATGACAATTACAGCATATTCACTCTCTATAAAAGAAGGAAAATTCGATCAGATTGCCGAAGTACAAGGGCAGCAGTGGGTGTGGTATTGCATAGAACGTGTAATAGTGTGGGGAGGAGGTTGCGAGTTAAAGGGTCGTCGCAGAGGCTGGACGCAAATTTGTGCGAACCAGCAACGGACTCTAAATCAAGCAAATAACCCCTGAAAGCACAGAAAACCCGAGGCAGTTACGCCGTCGGTTAGTCATTTGTGGTTTCTGAAATGTTCATGATCGCGCAGCGGCCACTCGCTGATTTTTGGGTATGCCATCATGCGCCGTTAAGCAGTGAAGCCTTCTCTCTACTCTCTACTATAGAGTTTGCAAGTTTCGTTCTCATTATTTGTAGGGTGGCAGAAATATTTTCCTCTTTCCGACGATGGAATGAGGGCGCTGCAAGCTAACTTGCAGTGGAAGTACATCAAATAGATATTAGTATATCAGTCATTATGAAGTATGAAATATAAAAAAGAAAAAATTCTAGAAAAACATTATTCAAAAATACCTACTTACAATTACTAACATAAGTTTAAATATTAATCGTAATTTAAATTATCTTTTATAAAATTTGATTTTAATATTTCAATAGATTTTAATACTTTTGTTTATAAAATTAAATTTTTAATTGAATTATGTTCTATAATGCTAAGATCAGACTTAAATACAATTTTGATTATACTGAAACAATTAAGAAAATCTTTTACATTACATAAATGTACTGTATAATATAAAATTTATTTATTAGATTTTTCTAAAAAAAATATCATTTCCAAATTTTTTCATAAAAGTATGTTGCATTATGCTGTGATTTAATTCATATATGATTAAATGGTTTATCTGCACATTTTTATAATCATAAACTTTCTTACATTTTTTTTAATGTGCAAAAAAAATTCTTATAAAAATGACCGTTTCAGTTTTGAAATATTTTTATTTATGTAAGTATTTATAATTTTTCGAGGCAAATTATTTTTAATCTTCATTTCATTAATTAACAAAATACGAATTATGAATTTTCTTTTACCTTCAAATAGAAATTTTTAACGAGTTTAATATAATATCATTTCTTTGGTGTTTTTTTTAGATAATATTTGTTAAAGTAAATATTGAAATAACAATTTATAGTATAAAATATTGAAAATCATTGATCTTTTCTCATAAACCGTGCACGAATCGTCAGCCGGCGCTTGTAATAAAATATCTATATTACATGCACCTACGTGGTTATTACTTTCTTGTAAGTTCTTTTATTGTTTATAATACAAAAAATAATCGGTTAGTAAAACATTCAGATACATATGTTAGAAAAAATATAAATAAAAAGATTAATATTTACAAATATGTAAAGATATATTTATATTTATAAGATTTATAAGGCGTATTTATTTTTTGTTTAATTTTTCGTTTTGAATAACTTTGTTTTCAATATAACATAAAAATAGTTTTATAAAAAATTAAACTTTAGAGATATTTTTATAGTAAAATAAGAGATAAATCTATAGAAATATAAGAAAGATGCAATTAATAGGATTTTAAAGATTTTAATAAAGTTACAATGTGAAATTAAGTTGAAATTAATCACATTTCCTTCGCATTTATTTATTTTTTTGTATTAAGAATATTGTATTATACAATTAATAACTATGGTTATGTCTATTTGCTCAATAAAATAAGTTAATAAATAATTTTCTCTTATTTATTTAATATTTTTATATTTATCACTGATGAAAAGAATTTTACATTATTTGTTTAAGAAATTCGCAACTTTTATCATATGTATTATCTACAATATTTTTTTCTATTTTTTTATGAAATCCAATATTTTTATAAATGAGGGTATGAATAAAATAATACGAACGTAAATTTAAATTTGCGTTTTAAGATAAAGATTTTACAAAGTACATATCTTCTTTAAGTTTCTACAAAAGTTAAATAAATATATGCAGAAGATGAGAAGATTGGAAATATGCATTAAAATCTTGCACAACATTTATCAGTGAAGTATTGACTCATTAAGTTTGTAACGACAGTCTGCGCAGTAAACTCAAGTGTGCCAAACACTTGTCTAAGTACGTCTCAAGTTGGAAGGCATCGGCGTCGGTTTGCGTCACAAATCCTACCTCTAAGTGAGAAGGAAATCGGCGCACGTAGCCGACTAATCATACCGCCATTTCCTTTAATATCCGCAACTGGCACAGCAACGAGCAATCACACACCCTTTCTCCGGTACCCTTCTTCCTTTAAATCGAGGTGAACAGGATTGAGCTAACTTCAGTTTTCTCCATCTCAATATTTCGGAAAATCGAAGTTATTCGTTCTCTTTACCTACTACATGCACTGTCAATTGTAACATCCTAATTGAATACTTATAAGAGCTGTATTTTTCTTCAGGATGAACCTCAGTTATGTATTACTTTATCTTTTACCCCTGAATCTATCTCGGCTTTTAACGGTTAAGACGTTATGAGACTATGTTGACACACGCGACTATTTGTTATGTATTTTATGTGTATACACAGATTTCATGTAAATAATATGGAAACTATGACCGTCTTATACTTTTTAGGGTACATTGAAAAAAAAATACTTTAAGAAATTATTTAGATTTTAAAGCTTACAAAAATTGTAATCATACTTGACAAAATATTTCTATTTAAAAATTCGAAGCTTTCTTAAAAATAATATAATGAATCAAATAAAAATATATTGTACAATACTTTAATATTAAAAATGATTTCATATAACAATTTGTCAAATATGTAATATTAAAAATCTTATTGAATATAATAAATAGAATCAGAATAAATATTTTTTTAATGCTTTATTTATTTAAATAAAATTTGTAAATGTAATTTTAATATTAATATTTTTACAGATCTAGGTACAGACTACATGTTTATTTATGTTTGTCATGCATTTAAAATAACTATAATTAAATGTTACTATCTGCTAAATTTTAATTCATGAAACACGGAAAACTAAAAGGTAAAATCAAACTGAATTAAATATATTCTTTCAAACAATTGTAAGAATTGTCAGAGTGCCGTTAGAAAAAATCTCAACTTTGGAATATGGGACAATTTATCGCCCTCGTAAATTTATGCCCAAGCTTGTTCGAGGGAGATACGAGTATCCTTACTCGGATCGCGTAGACGGAGGAAAGTGCGCCACGTCAGTGCCATAACGGTCCGAAATCTTACATGGACTGTTCAAGCGGAGGAAGTCTAGTAAGAGAGTTAGTTAAGTCACCAACAGTGTACCGTACAAACGCGGAATAAAATATTTCTTTGCCGAGTAACCACCGAATTTTATTTCATTTGTATATATTATCCAATCTGCGGGCTTTTTAATAGAGAGTTTACACATTTAATTTTTTATTTAATACATACTTGGATTAAATAAATCTGAATTTTGTACAAATGCATATTAAGCAGCATGAATAGTTAATACGTATTATTGTCATGGTTTTGTAATTTTAAAGAATTACACAGGTATTTTTAAGTTTCTAAACCAGTTTCATATTTGTGCGACGATTACAAGAGATATTTTCGACCTCAACTTAGTTGCTAATAGATGCACACTAATTCGTTGTTAGTTTATCACTTCTTCATGTATAATTATTGTATACTTCGTATACATTATTTCAAGTCTATGTTTAGAGTATACTAAAAATAAGCAAATGTATTTTATATAATTTTATATTATATATGAGCAGATTATGTGTCAATGAAGTAGGAAGAGATATTAACGCCCTCCTAGATTTTAATTTTTAAGATAAATATTTTTATTTTATAATAATACACTCAAAGCAGTTTAACGAGTTGAACTGATACTAGCCTTTGTTGTGTAAAACAATGGGCAGTCTTCAATAATCAGTCACAAACACTTATTATGTGTTAATAAAATAAAATAAAATCACAAACATAAAAATACAAATATTCATTCTCTTATAACCTACATTTAATTTATTTTAAGATCTTAATAAGGTATGAAATTTTCTTTTTCTTAAAATTGGAACTTTATAATTAAAATTGAATATAATTTATCGTTAGTTTTACTCAGTATGAATTTAATTTATCTTCGTACACTTTTCTGTAATCATATCTGTCTATATAAAACTGATTTTCTTTTATTATTATATCATACTCTCAAGTTCTGCACAGTTGTTCATGATAACTGAATAAAAAGCTTAGTTTCCGCGATTTTACACAAGATGAAATGTCAGAAAATGAACTTTTGTACAGGAGAATTTTAGATAGTGTGGATTTTATCGAGATTGTAAAGTGCGGGTAGTTTATATATTCGGTAAAAAAAAGACCAATTTCATAATGTAGAGAAAATTATTATAGGTGAGTTATTACTTAAGGTTTTAATCAGTTTTATCTTCGATATTTGCTGCATTTATTTTAATTTTAATAATAATTAATACAAAATGTATTAAAAATTATAAAGAATATAAAACTTCAAATTTTGATTAAAAATTTTAGATGTATCATATTTTCTATATTATGTATGAACCATTAATCATTGACTCTATTTTAAACTTTAAATAAATTTTTTATATTTATATATATATATATATATATATATATATATATATATATATAGAACTGTTTAATGAGTCAGGAAGAAGTAACACATATGAGGCTTTATGTGTTCTGGTTTTACATGTTCCGTCCGGAATTGGTTTACTTGAATTAATCCGAAGTATTCTGCCTAATTAAACTTTATTTTTATCACTTACGTACAACAACGTAGAGGTGATATGGCAGATATATCATATATGGTGATATCGCTGCGTTATTTCCTCGTTGAGGTATGACAACATTCGTATCCATACAGATGTATTCACACGTTCCAAACTACATATAAATATATATAAAACTACAAAAATTTTATTTATAACACAATCTGTATTGTTTAACAGTTATGGAGATATTAAAAAATGTATCAAATAAATAATTAATAATGCACATTCAATAGAAAAGTATTCAATTTTACAAAATCATAATAATAATAATTTTTTGTGTTTAACATAAGAACTTTTTAAAAATCTTGTACATACATATTTTATTTACGTTATTATTTCTCATATGTATTTTAAACAACCTGATTTTTATCTATAGTTTGATAAATAAGTAACAACAAATTTTTTTAGTTTAAATTATAACCTTTTTTATTTTCTGAATGTTATTTTATATGCTATTTTAAAATTTAAATTAAATGTATCAAGTCAATATTTTTCAATATGAATAAAACCGTGACTTATTTTTTATGAAATATTTAAATAATAGTTATTAAATATTCTTTATTAAAAACGTACTTTTCAAAGTTATTAAAAAATTCAAGGTGATATACATATAACAAATTTTAAATTAATATGTATTGATAAGAAAAACTACTCTATTGTTACTACTTTATTGTTACTTTGCTTCCATATTAAATAAATTATACATTATTTAATAAATATTTATATAATATTTAGCAAACGCGAAGAAGATTATTACAAAAAAAGTAATGTAAAAAAAAATTATTTGAAGAAAGTAAAGGTAGGAAATATTTAAATAAGATAGAGAATAATATGCCTGCAGAGTTTAGCTCTTTTTACAAGACATTGTATCGATAATTTCATTCGAATGTTATAACGACAAAGTATGTGCCGCATAACCGATTAGGCCAATGTAATATTGGAAATAATTAGAAAGTCCTACTTCAATCTCTATTTAACAAACGTTTATTTCTAATAATATGTATCATTTTATTTTTTATTACAATGTTGATACTTTTTCCATTGTAGGTCTCGCGTTTTTCGTCATTTATTTAACATAATCATATTTTTTTTCACTTTATATTTTTAATCTAATCGGGCTTATTAATCGTTTATACTAAATATTCATATAACATTATGTTAATGTAAAATATTCATAGAATTTTCTAATAGTTAATTAAAATATTAAAAATCAGTTATATTATGATAACGAATAAAATAAAATATAATAATCAGTCAATAATAATAAATTGTCACTTAGTAAATAATTAAATGTACAAAGGTAATAAACTTAATTGAAATACCTAAATGTACCAACATATATGACATAAAATATTATTAATTTTAAATTTTATTCACAAAAAGCGATATTCGATATAATAAATATTAATTTATAGTTTTATTTTAATATTTCATTATAAAAAGAGTTTATTTACATAATATTATATTCATTATTACTCTTTCACAACACAGTAAAATCTTTATCCATATTTTCTAACATTTAACTTTTGCACGTTTTGACTTCGATTGTAAGTCTTAAATAAAACGAGGAACAGGTACTAAATTAAGTGACATATTTTATGTCACTTATACTATAAAAAAAACTAAATTTGTTAAAAACAAACTTTAAAGAAATATAGCCATTTGACGAATAAAAATTTGCCGTATGTCAAGGATTTACTCAGGAGAAAAGAAGCATGGCTTTCCAATCTAACGAGCGTATCTACACGCGTAAACGACCCTATCAAACCGAGACAAATCTTCGGCTTGGAATCCCCTCTTAATTCGGGGGAGGAATGAGCGACCCGCGGTAAATAAGTCGAAGAAGGCAGATGAAAGAACTAGAGACAATGCTGTTTTGGTCGACCTCGTAAGAGAAAAAGTAAGCGAGAGGGCAAAAGTAAGTAGGGAAAAATACATCCCACCTGATTTAAACGGTTCAATTTGGTACTCGTACAATGATAGCGTAGAAATAGATTCCCGCTTGTGTTTATTGACTTATTGAATTCAAAATGTACGGCAGCTAAGTGTCAGGAGATATTGAGCCTTAGGAATGATAATACATGGCATTTTATTAAAAAATGGAAATTCAATTAAAATAAAAATAATTATAAGAATATTAATTTTGAGTTTACGTATATTATATAGATCCTATTAGATGAAAATTAAACAAAACTAGTAAATCTAATAAGTAAATCTAATAACTAGTAAATCTAGTAAGTAAATCTAATAACTAGTAAATCCTAGTAAATCTAATAACATATACATTTATTTTAAAACTATTCACATAATATATAACATAAAAAAATATACATAATTTTACAATATAAAATTATTCAAAAATATTTCTATTTCTATGTTATTAATTTTTTAAAACATAAGTTTATTATTCGATCAAAACATTAAAAGAAGTAATAAATCAAGTAATATTACATACTTAAAATATTATGTAAGAAGGTAATACAAAAAGGTCAGACATGAGAAACTGAGGAATGGAGATACACCAAAAAAGAATCACCTGCATAGCTTTCTTTTGAAACTCAAAAATGTGACAACCGTGACTTCTGTACTTGAGATATTAAACTATAAATCTTTATCCCTCGATGGCGCTTGTAAACCATCAGAAAACTGCATGTTTTAAGGATACTTGTCATCTCATATCTGTTTTCATAATTTATGAATTTATTTACTTATTTAATTTTCTCTCTCTTTCATTTCGTCCTCTGGCACATTTTTTCGTTCCATATTTGTGCTCTTGTAGGGGATGAAGTTTGCGCATTGATACTTCTTTTATAAAGTCAGTTCTAGTGACTAATTATGATGGTAATCTAGTAACTTGAATTTTCTTATTTACATAGCCAATACTCTTGTTGCTTTTTTTAGAACGTTATATTTAAATTATTATATTTATATTTATGTTTATATTATATTTCAATTATCGAACAAATTGTATTGATTATTGTCTGTCAGGATAACTTCATATAATTTCAAGAAATTTAGTTTAATATTATATTATTTAGTATACATAAATGAAATTTTGTTGGTAGATTTTAGACATTATTTAATGGAAAACAATTAAAATTTATTTAATTTAAAAGAAATGCACTGAAAAATTAAGCTAATAATTAAAAAATACTTTTATGAATTTAAAATACATAAAAAATTATTTATATAAAGATTAATAGTTTTTTATTTACATTTAAAGATCAAATGAGTTTGCTTGTATAATAAAATACTAAGTAATAAATGAAAATACACAAATTTTATTGCAATAATATTTTTTCTTGGCATAATTTATCTTAAATGATTATACCATTCAAGGATTTTCCAAAAAAAAGTTTGGTTTTACTTAAACAATGCCTTTATATTTTCTAAGTAAGTTATATTTAGCTTTATATTGAAAGTTTTTCTTGAAAATTAGAACATCCAACATCATCCGTTAAGCACATCTTAGTATGACCATCTCATTTAAATATTCACGTTTCACAGATAATAGGTAATCTAATTTTCATAAAGCATTTCAAATAAATGATTGGTAGTTTTAATACTTCTTCTGATAGAAAAACAATTATAGTTCTGTATAACCAGCGAAACGAAGTATTTCAAGTAATCGTATACAAGTAACGACCTTTGCTTTGATTTTCATTTAAAATTTTTTGTAAGAGTATCATTTTATTTTTATCGGTATTGAACATCGCGTTCAGCTCACGTTTTAAAAAGTAGTTATCTGCATAATGTAAATGTTGGTTTTAGTTATATTTAGCAGAATGTCGAATGAATCATGCAGAATCTGAGGGAATAACAGAAGTTGTTGGCGTGATTAAAATGTTTCAGCATTCTGAAAATTTACATAATATTAAATACATAAGCTATATCTGCAACGGTGATAGTCAAAAATTTAAAGAAATTTAAAATTCTAAACTTTGTACTGATGTAAGTGAAAATAAAAGAGTACTTTTACTCTGCTTAATTGTACAAAAGTACGAAAGGATTTGGTAAAAAAGGAATATGGATCACAAATAGGTAGAAAAAATATAAAACAATGTTTAGGTTACAGTATATTATAAGATTTCTACTGATAAAAAGTCCCAATACGAGCTAACTGCATTAACTCGTGGAGCTTGTGTTAAAAGGATAAAGCTAAAACAGCATTAAATATTATTCTAATCTAAAAATTGTTTCGGTTAAAATTTTCGCATTTTTTTATGAATCCTATTTTATTCAAATTTTTACTCAAAAACACTATATTTACTCCAGATATTTGACATTTTTTGAAAAAACAATATTTTAAAATTTTTTAAATCTTTCCACTTAATATTATATAGAATATTGAGAAAATGTATTTTATTCTATAAAAATAATTAATGAAGAATTAAATGTTACTTTATTTCAGCTTGTAATACTTTCTTCAGAGCTTGTGTGCCCTCATTTTGAAATAAATTACTTAAATAAAAAATTTTCGAACATAAAATATTATTAATTTTTTATTTTATTCTCAAGTAGCTACAGTGGTTTAATAAACATTAATTTATATTTTTATGAGGAAAGATCCATTCTCAGTCATAAATTAATATTATAGAAACTAATAACTATGTGTACATAAATAAGTATACCATCTATATTTAAATTTTAATAATTATTTATATTTAGTTCAAGATCGGAACTGGCAGTCCGATGGTTCTACGGATAGATAGGAATACTTCTCTGCGTCTAGTACCTTTCTTGACCTTGAAAACTTGAAACAATTCAGATAAATATTTAAGAAATTACGAAGTAAGATTCTTATGTCACGAAGAATTATCATGGGCAATGAATTACATAAATAAATTCTTAAATAATTAATATTATAATTACCCTATTTAAACAGAATTATTTATAACATGTAGTAAGAGCAAGAGCGATCAGAACGTCAAACAATGTGGCTGAATAGGGTGAGGACGAAAAAGCTTGATTATAACTATAAGATATTGAAATTCTGTATTTAGTTAAAATTTTATATACTATTTTATAATTTATCTATTTAAAGTCTAGTTATTCAAATTTTTTCGTTTGCATTATATTAAAATTTTTTATTCGGAATTGCCTAAAAGATTTAAATAATTATTGACTTATTTATTAATTATTGTGTTGGGTATAATATATATATGTATTACAATTATTATTTTATATTAATTATAAATATAAATTTATATTTATTATATTATTTTAACATTTTAACAAATAATTATGTGTTTTAAGAGATACTTTTTCAAATACTACGTTCAATCCTTTTGTTGTGTAAGTCATCGCGTAATATGTGCACGGTAGAGGTACGTTAGTGTCACTTCAATGTGCATATAAACATCTTACTGCAATATTTATATAATAATAATATTTATAAAATCTTAAATTGCTGCTAGTATAAAAGACATTAATAAAAGTGATAACAGTATTTATTAAATTCTTTTTTAAATTATTTTTAATTTAAATATATTTAAATTAAGATTGATGTATATATATATATATATATTTAGATGAAAACAGATTTCGATAAGCATTTTATGAATATCTCACTCGTAATTAAAATCTCTTGTAATTGCAGGAAAGAAATACATTTTAATAATATTTGTTCATAATTAATTTGCAAAATATAAAACTTTACCTTAATTTATTATACATTTACCTTAGTTAATTAAATATAAAAAATATTAAAGGGTTAATATTTTTCTAAAAAATGCTAAAGGTTAATATTCTACTAAAAAATTATTTATTATAGTTTTGTACTTGATATCTTTCAATATTTTACCATTACCTAATACAATTTATTATATAGGTAGAATTTATGAACTCAAAATAATATTATAAATTAATTATGAGTATAAATTGAAGTTGCGCATATGGGAATTTATTTCGTTCTGTACCTATAAAGACCAATATCATAAACTTCTTAAGCCAAGTATTATCA
Source organism: Wiebesia pumilae (assembly GCA_018907045.1). NCBI lineage: Eukaryota > Metazoa > Arthropoda > Insecta > Hymenoptera > Agaonidae > Wiebesia > Wiebesia pumilae. The sequence goes on along the minus strand of JACCHZ010000140.1, from coordinate 244,848 downwards.
CGTTTGTTGATTAATATAATTATAAAAAGCACATGCTGTGATAACATCAACAATTCATGCATTATTGTTATTGAATAAAGATTTGCCAGAATATTAGGCGTTAATGAAAACTTATAGGTTTTATGAAGAGTTTACATCGTCTCCCAAGGGCCAACTGTTTGGACACATATCCGCATGTGATTTCGGTTACGTCTCTAGAGGCCTCCTGTATCAGTCATGTCGTCAACATTGTTTTTTCTTTCCGGAGGTGTATCTTTACTTCCGGTAGTTGACGCTTTGAACAAAGATTTGACTTGACTCTTAATTCTGATAAAATCTGGAAAGAGACCGTTGATTAGTAATAGCGCTTTTGGCCCTGCCTTCAAAGTACAAACGAAGAAATATGTTTTGTACCCGATGTAACCTGCATGGATATTCTAGCGTTTATTTTTCATATTAACGTTTAATCTCGCCTTATGCGACAAAAACAAAAGCCTTTCATAACGGAATCATTCGATGCGGGCCAATTATCGAAGCGCGATGGGAGTGCTGCAAAAAGGATTACTCGCTTGCACTACTTACACTTCGTTGAACCGCATTAGACTTTTTAAAAATTTTGTATAATAACGCGAAAATAGTTTAATGAATAGTTAAAAGTTGTAAACAGGAGTAAGTGTATTATATAATGAATCCATACTGCATTAAAGGAGAAAAAAGTGATATAAAGGTACTATATAAATTTTGCTAAAAAGAAAATTTTATTAATCTATAACTGAATTCTACTTTTTGATTCAACTATTGTAGAGATGTAACCTCTAATCCATCTGAATCCATCAAGTACTAAATCTCCACACAAATACTAAAAAAGCAGCGAATATATTTACTAAAAATATATTTGATCACTTAATAACAATTTTTATGATTTAAGTAAGCTTTAGATTCATTTTTTATGTTTAAATTTTAATAATATTACTACAGGACAAATTAATTTTCTATCGATTTCAAACTATTCTTACAAACTTCTACTTTTATTTTAAAAAGATATAACTTTCTTCCATTTTAATATTATTAAGAAATAAATATTCTATAATATAGACTTAAGCAGAACTAAAGATAACATGAGATTAAAATTTTAATTTAAATCAATAATTAGATAATTTATTTTATAAAGTAATAAATATTCTAAAGGTTAAAAGTATGATAAAGTGATTTTTACTAATAATGCAAGTTTTCAAAATAAATATTCGCTCTATCATTTAGGGCATATAAATCTTTAAAAAATGTTTAAAAAAATTATATAAAATTATTATTATAATACATATGATATTAATATTTTATTAATTTATAAAGCGCTTATATACTAATTTAGCGTAATAATTTTAATAAGTTTTTTAATAATTTTTACAAATAAATTCTTATAGTTTAATTGGAAACTAATATATAAAGCATCTAAGGTATAATTATTTATACTAAAATTATAAAAGGAAATGAAATAAAAGTGTATTTGAGAAAATCACGAAAAATCTAAAGATAGTACAAAATAATCTAAATAATAAATAATCTAAATAATTTTAGATTAACTTATTATAAGTAGTTAGAATCTGAAAAATAGTTAATCTTATATACATAATGTATAAATAAATCTACAATTCTTCCTAATCATACATGAATCTATAAATTTTAAAACAGCTTAATTGAAGTTTAAAGAAATGGCGTTTCAAATTCAATTCAAATAACGTTCATTATCTTTTGAAATATCATCTTCGAATTTTTTTTACAATAAAAGAAAATTTTTAAGGAAATTTGTAAACAATGACTCTCAAGCTCACAATAAGGACTCACCAATTGCAAAAAAGTACTTAATGTTCAGACAAAGCTGAAATGCAAATCATTTGTCACTTTACAAGGAGTGTCCTTTAAATCACTTTTAAAAAGGATTTTCAATGAGAGAAAAGAGATACAAGGCAGTCGCACCGCAGGGTTAGGCTCATACGTATGCATCCGGCAGGCATCTCCAAAAGGGTAAAGCCTCCCAAGCGCCCTTTGACAGAAAACGTGTCCCTTGCAAGCGCTACCACCGTTCTCCTATAATATTCTTCCCCGAATCACCTCTTCCCCTGAGTCTCAGGATTCAACAGCAGTACAGCCACTAGGGTCGAATGAGAGAGAAAAAGAAAGAGAAATCGAAAGAGGTATATATATAAGAAAGACAGAGAAGAGAAAATGGCGTTGGCTGTCAGAGAGATAAATCGGCTCCGGCTTAATTAAATCTTCTTCCATGCCATGCGCCACAGAGTGAGAGAGCCGTAGTAGCACCGGACAGCAGCGTAGCTCCTCGTGCTCAGGAGGGTCGAATTGTTTCGAGGATATCAACCCTGATTTAGGGCCGTGTGCGAGATGCTATTCCCCGAGCGGCTCTCCGAACCTTCGAATTCTCTATCTCTTTCTTACTTAAGATATAGATATAAGCGACATAGTTTTTCAAAACTTAGTTTTTTTTTTAAAACTGAAAAGTGTCTTCAAATACTAAAGAGGATTGCAATATGTGCAAAACTCATTTGACGATAGAATCTTTTTAAATTAAATCTAAAAATAAAATTATTTTTAATATAATATAGAGAATTCTTTATACTGATTATAATTTATAAGAATATTTGATCTAGAAAGAAAACTTTAGAAATGTTTGAAAAGTCAGTTCATTATAATCCTATAAATCTATGTATATATATATATATATATATATATATAATTTTTATAAAGATTACCATTTGATATTTTTTCAATTTTCTGTAATAAATATAAAAATATAATCATTAATTAAAATAAAAAATAGATTTTCATTAAAAGTTAAATAAATGGTAATGATGTTTAAAATATATGATGGCGAAGCTTACTATTTGAAGTACATTAAATTTTATTACTTTATTAAATTGATTTATTTCTGAAGATTTCTATTATGAATTACATAAAGATATACTTTATTTCTCATACAATATGTATCAGCAGTTTATCTTACAGCATTCTATAATACATTTATTACAGATCAATTTATTGTAAAAATTTACTTTTTTTTTGTTTTGATTTAATAATAAGGTTTATTAATGATTTTATAAAAATAATTATCAATTATTTAATACTATATTTTTAGTTCAAGAAATAATTTTAGATTTTTTAAAATTTTGCAACAAAAATTTAAAATTTCCATTGATAATTTCCATCTATCAATTTTATATTTTATATATTCAAAGTGTAAACAATATTTTGATATATTTTATGTTTCAAACATTTTAAAGAAATGAGTTCTAATAAAAACAAATAATTTAGATTGAAATAATATGTATAAATAATTTTATGCTATAATATCGAAATAGTATTAAGTGATGATATCCCAATGAAAATTCTATTCTAAAACGTATTTATAAATTTATAAACGTATTTATAAATAACGTTTTCAATTGGAATTGTAAAAATATTTAAATTTTTTATTATTATGTCTTACCCTCTTTGTTTCATTTTAAATTCTTAGAATCATGTAATGATAACACTGTTTTTAAACTCAATGTTATTTAGATATAAGGATTAAAACACTGAAAATAAAAATACAATAATTTTAAATAAAATTTTTATAAATACATGTTTTATAGCATATTTGTGGATACTTATCAATGACAGCTTGATAAATTATGATATAATAGGGCCTATATTTTTCATTTTTCAAATAATCTTTTTATTTGTATGGAGTGTAATATTGTGTTTGCAACTTCAGATTGAAGTTATTATTTCTTATTTTTTTTAAGTTATTCCTAAATTTAGATATTAGCTCCTATTTTATATGAACTAAGGACACATGATTTACATGACATACATATATTTATATATTATTATATTATCCTTTCCAACTTATTCTAAGATATGATATATCTATCTTGAGCATACGACATTTCTTTTTTTATTGTTTAACGTGGTATTTGCTATTTTTAATTTCAACCTCTCTACTTAACTTCACTTTTTCTCCTTGTCAATTTCATGCACCGGCAATGATGCGGCTCGTGTCAGGTAAATTACATTAACGCACATTATCTCGACAATGGCGAGATAACACACTTGCATAAATACTCATGCACATATATTTCAACTATTTACAGTTGGGAGAAAGCTAAAAAGTGAGTAAGATGAAAGAAAGAGTAATTGGTGCAGAAGGGTTTAGATAAAGAATAAAGCTGGTTGCGAGAACAAGACAATGCTATAAAGAGAGAAAGTGAGAATGAGAGAGTGGGAAGAGAGGAAAATACATTTGGTGGGGTGTGGATGCACAACCGTACGTCGATAGAGCGGCGCACCGTGGAGGCCAAGATACGTCACCGCTGCCGCAACCACCGCACATACAACCACCACAGTAGCGGCAGATCCGTAAAAGGGGCTGAGGAAGTATCCTACAAAGAGGAAAATAGGGGAATGTCCACTACAGACGACAGAGATGAAAGACAGAGAGAGAGAGAGTGAGTGGGACAGAATGTTCGCAACCCTTTCTTCCTATGCTCGTTTTGATAGAGCGAGAAACTTTCAAGAGAAACACAAAAGAAAGATAAATGCTTTCTATTTTACTCTTTCTTTTTCTTTTATTTTAAGCTTTTCATAATCAGCATAGTTCTGACAATCTTCATATCTCCTTATTTTGAAACAGCAAATGTTACACTGATAGACACTTGCAGACATATATATATATATGTATAAACGGGAGCACCTGTCTTCGTCATTCTTTACACGTACATTTAATAGAAAAAGGCTCTCCAAACTTACACTATTATAATTGTGCAAACTAAATTTATAATTGAAACAGACTTTTGAACCTCTCTCCCTCCTTTTCACTCATTTACTCGTCCTCTCACTCTCACTCTCTCTCTCTTTCTCTCTCTCATTCACCCTTTTGCTTTTTAGTTAAAGACTCGTTGCTAAGTTTTACTGTAGCACTACAGCACAATACTGCTTTAAGGTACTGTAAAACAGTGCGTCCGTTTACTTTCTTCTGTTGTTTCGGTTTTCAAATTTTCCTTTCTTTTTTTTCGATTTCATACGTGTTACTGCTTCAATTGTCTATTTAATTAATTTTTCTTAAAAAAAACCTTGTGAAAAATAATAATTTTAGTAAAAATATTCTGTACTTACACTTAATTTATTAATTCTATTAATTTTTTCAGCTTAATTAGATTATCCCGATATAGAAATCAACTTTCACAAATATATTCTTTCTTATTTTATTAGATTATTAATTAATAATGGGTAGAAAATAATATAAATTGATAGTTTGAATTAAATCTTGAAAAATTAAAATGGTTTTAGTCAGTTACATTACTTATTATAAAATAAATTACGTATTTTAAATTTTGAAAAACGTATTTCTGTACACTGTATATTTTAATGAAAAATAATATTTATAAAAACAAAGATTCATTATTTTAACTTACACAATTTTTTAATATATTGATAATAAAAGTGAGGTGTATGTTTTCATACAATAATTTCATTTTTTTCATAATCTTTTTGAAAACCAACAATTTCAAACATAATCTATTTGAAAACAGTAAGGCTGTTATATATTTCGAGATAATATTCTTTCCTTCCTGAAAAAATATTAATTATGAAATTTCATAATTTTAGTCGATAATTTCAGTAGTTTTAATTTTGTTTTTTTTTAATTTTGTTTCAATAACTTAGAATAATTTAAATTTAAATTATTTGATCCAGAAAGTAAATAAACTAGTTTTGGAATTTTATCGTTTTGTAACTTTTCAAATATGTAGATTACATTTTAAAGAAATAAACAAAATATTTGTTTATTCTATATATGTAAACAAAAGTTAACGTTTCATTAATTTTTTATAATTTTCTTTTATCATTTCATCATTTCGCATTTACGACTATATGAAATTGATTTCTTATCTTATATTTCTCATATATTAGGCTAAATATTTTTTCTCCCAAAAATATATATCAAAAAATAATTATACAAACCATATAAATCTTGCAATTGTTCTTAAAAAATTGAAAAACATAAATTAAATACGCAGATTATTTATGTATTCTGCTCAGAACTTTTAATTTTCTTATTAGATTTATATTATTATATTTTTCTGTTAACATTTTAACAAATGATCAAAGAAAATTAGATGATACCCATGTAGAAAATTTTTTTTGGCTTTGTAAATGTATATAATTTTATGACATTCAATTTAATTACTTGCTTACGCATATGGTAAATGCTTGAAGTCTCTCTAGACTACTTGATTTAAATATTTACCGTCAAGTGCTTCAACTACTCGTTTAACTATTTCGTAAAAAACGTCTCTCAAAATCAATTATATTTATATCACTGTAACTTTGTTCTGTCTATTGAAGTTACTGAAATCTGATTGGTGGTATCAGTGTAATTAAAATTTTTTTAGTCCATATTTAATCTACTGATTTTATAAAGATCATTATTTAGTAATGATTAAAGGTAGAACACAATGTACTGTCATAATATTTTAAGTTTGTATTTTATTTTGTACTTTGTTCCGAAGTACAAAACCAAATTTTCTAATTATTACTTATAGCTTAATGTCGTAATATTTTAAATTCAAATACAATTATATAATTAATATTTAAATTAACATTAATATATCAACATTCTTATAAGATTTAGTAATCGGTAAATTTATATCATGATTATTTTAGGGGTTAAAAGAGTTTTAATTAAAATAATTGAACAGAAAGAATATTAGAATCGAAATACTATATCGTTTGTGAATGATGTAATTATTAAAAAGATACTAACAAATAGATTATTCTTAAATATATTGCTTTTTTGGTATATATGCCTAATATTATTAAAATATTCTGGAATTTTTAAATAAGCTTTTATAGAATTAAAACAGATTGAAATATTTTCTTTAAAAACTTTCTTTCATATATGTATTGAATTTCTATACACATATACGTATTGAATGAAAGACAATAAGGCAAATATGTTTTTTTTACAAAATGACGTAAAGATTATATTTATAATATATATATATATAATATATTTACAATAATAATTACAGAAATACAAAAATTACTATAAGTGACATTGATTATTCAAAAATATGCGTATTTGTGTTTAAATCAGGTTTTTACATATTTAAAAAGTTAATTGCAAAAAATAATCTATATTTTATGTATTTTAAATATTTATTAGTATATTTATTATCAAAAATTAAAAAAATTAAAATATTTTGAGAAAATTAAAAATTAGTATTTATTATATTTATATATACTTATAATGTATTAAGGTTTTACGAGTATATGTTAATAATTAATAATAATTTTTAGAATTAAAACATTATAGAAAGGAATACGAAACATCAGTAATAAATTACGAGTTTAATTTTTTTTAATTATGTATTATTATATATCGTAAAGTATTACAAATACATCTAATTTTGAACATAAACGAAAGCTACAGATGTGAACGGTACACACTAGTGAAATGTTATTAATCAGTCCTTAATCAAATAGGAAATATATTACTACTTACTAAAGCTCTCTTACAAGTTGAAGAACAAATGTCTTTAAAAACATAAATATCTAATATTAGATGATTCTTCAACAAACAACAGTTTTTTACTATTCACTAAAAATAGTACATACATTATAATATAATTACTATAATGTAACAGTATTATAATTTTAAATTATAATTACTAAAAATCTAAATATATTATATGGAATTACAGTCTACGTGTGATTCATAAAAGAAATAGAACATCTAATACTTAAAAAAAGAAATTAATATTTCTTTACGCCCTACCAAATATTTTCGTAATATTACTATAATACTTATTATAGTATAATTTATATAATATTTCGTAATACTTCTATAATAATACAATGAATTTGTTATTCTCATAGTATCATTGTGCTACGCACGTGAAATATCCAAAGCATCAGAAATTCTTGCATACATTGTTTTGGGAGTAGGATGGCACAATAGTCTTTGCCATGCACACGAGTCGAAAATCGATAAGCCGATAGCCTATGCTAATCACATCCGACTCTATCAGTCAGGTCTATACTAATTGATATACCAAGGGCACAAAATTGAAATCAAGACAGTCCGCATGGACACCAAGCATTTCGCGTCCGCTGCCAATATTCCGTTCCAGTGCAACCACGAATCACCCAAGTGTTTGCCAGCTTCGCGAGCTGATACAATTAGGCATGTAGGTGATTGCGTTTGTCATAAATGGAACGGGAATATGTTCGTTGCACGAGAGAGAAAGGGAAGGAAAGGGAGATAGAGAGCAAGAGGGAGAAAGAGAGAGTGAGTGAGTGTAGAAGCAGCAGTGTATCGGTATTTAGTTAATTATAATCCGCCTCTCCTCAGACAGCGAAACTTGCCCAATTCCACGCATGAATTCTTGATACTGGGGTGTGTTGTAATGGTGTCTCGTGCCAGACGAGCCTATCATAGTATCACTCGCGGTGCCGAACAATATGCCGATATAGATCGCGCTCATTGCGCGTGTCGTTATCTGCCTATCGCGCAGAACTGTCGATGTGATTTCCTCTCTCATTTACCATGCTCCCAAGTATAGATTCGCACGATTAAACGGTACTACCGTGATTGAATTTTCAGTATTAGTGTATATTTATTATTTAAAAATTGATAAGTCTGTTTGTAATGAGAATATTGCAAAAACTCAATTATTCGGCTTGCTTTATAATTTAATTATGTTTACAGTGGAAACAATTTCATAATTGCATAAATTTGAATAAGTGTTTAAAAAGTATAAATTTTTTAGAATTATAAATCTATAAAGTTATGTATAATAAATATTTTATGATATGAATAAAAATTTATGAAGCTGTGGATACGATATATCTATTTCATTAGTGCAATAATTTAAAAAAGATAAAGATAATCTGAAATACAAATTAAAAAATTTAAACAATAGGAAAATATAGTCAATATAATAATACGACTTGAATTATTAAATAACTTTTCATAATATTTTATATTTATAATCTTAGTCGCAGTTTTTTAAGTTTCAATATAATAAAATGCAAATTTTGTATATTTTTAGCTTTACTCATTCACCTCCAACGCTACTGTCCTAGAATGAATAGAATTAATAGTCGTATCAAAAGTAAAAAAAATAAATTATTATATATCCAAAACAGAATAAATAGTAGCAAATTTTAATCACAAGAAAAATAAATATAATTATGAAATAAGTACATATATAGGATAAATAATTTAAGTTTGTATCTACTAAAAAGCAAAAAATAATGAAAATTTTAGTGAAGAATTGTCGCGATTAATAAACAAGCAAGGCTGTAATCAATAAAAATTCTAAGGATCTGTTTAATAAAACGTCACTTGGTGGTTCTCAATCCAAGGGTACTTTTTGGTTGTTGGTTACATGTTCTCTTTCACTGTCGTGTTTACATTGCTATTAAAATTATAAATAATATTATACAAATATTATGTATTTATATCTTTTTTGAAACAATATTGAAAACAATATTTCTAATATTCAAACAAAATAAAAACATCAAATACCGTATAAAATTTTAAAGATTATTATAATTTCATAATATTATTTTTTCTGCTATTAAAAGAAAATATTTGAATTAAAATTGACTTTTAAAGACTTAATATATGAATTATAATAGGAAAACATTATAAATAAAGTAAAAGTCAAAGCAATAACTTCTATTAAAATGAATATATTACATATATCAGAAGATTATATTAAAATATGATAAACTTAATATTAAAGAGACTATAGAATATAAAATTAAATAAACTATAAAATAATTTTTCATTGTTTGATTTAATTAGGAACATCACCAAAAATTTCTTACTCGGGTTATCTCGAAAAAAAAACAAATAAAATTTTAATTTCTTGTTTTCTACCAAAATTCATAAATTAATAATACCACAACAGAAGCATGTTTAAAGTAGCTAAAAACGAGACTTTGAAAACTTTCCTATAACTCGTCTGATATTTGATAAGCTCGCCTTGAAAGGGTTAGAAATGGAAATTCAAACGCAAGAATTTCTGTTGTCAGGACGTATGACGTTTGCTAAAGTCTTATTAGCGATTCACTATCGAGAGTATTGGCTTTTTAGACTTTATGGGAAGCCTGATTTTTGAAATTTAAAATTATCAAATTTAATTAAAGGTATTAATTATATGTTAAAGTAACATGTTTCTTTTCTTAATATAATTTTCTATATAAATGCATTGTTTCCATCGATCAATCAATGATTTTCGAATATGAAATCGTCGATGAAAAAATTTGGTTTTAAATAGCAAAATAAGAGATGTTAATGACTATTTTTAATTTGATATATTATAAGAGTAGATTGAACAGTAATTTAAACAAATTATATATTGGAAAAAATAAATATAATAATAAAATATAAAAATATTAAATTTAATATAAAAATTAAATGATGACTTGAATAAAAGTAATAGAAAATAATTTTATAATATTAGTAATAAAAATTGGATTTATCGAAATTATTAGTTTGGATTAAATATATTATACTTGCATTTAAAAAATATCGGCGTCAATTCCAAAAAGAATAGTGCAACAAATTATTTTGAACTGATATTGATTATTAAAAATCTTATATTATTTCTAGAATATTTATTATTATTTAATTAATATCTAATTTGAATCAAGATTCTTAGTAACAATTCATAATTATTATCTAAGTTGAAAAGCAGTTTTAGTCTAAAAATAGAATTATGTACAAGAGATTCATTATTACTAAAGAATTCGTTATTTTTTAATAATATCAAATATAACGATTAAATTGAAGTTATTTATTTACGATAAAACAAAGATGAAGAAGAATGTTGACTACTTTGTCAAGTTAGTTGATACTATATACCTATATAAGTACATAAATTATATTTTTTCTTTAATAGAATATGTAAATAAACAATTCAAGTGATTTAACAATTTTAACAACATTTTCTTGATCTAATTTTATTGACTCTATGCTTTTAAAATCCATTCTATTTTATGCTCTATATGTATAAATATTTATTACTAATTTATATATAACAGTATTCTATTAAACTCCGATTTATATATCGAAGTGAATAAAGAATTTCAAATAGACAGATATATCGAAGTATATTTACTTGTTTTTGGGTGTCAATCATCGATCAGTTTCCTTGCATACGTATTAAGATTTCACCATTGTATCGGTATAAACACAAAACACATTAACAATAAATTATTACATTTTTTATTAAACATGATATAAAGGCATAAAATACTTATGAAAACAATTATTGTTACATATATCCAATAAAATTTAAACAAAAATCTTAAATGCATTTTTATTAGTATTTTATTCATTTTTTAAAATTGTTATTAAGAAATAGGCATTTAAAACCAATAATTTGAATTTCAAAAATTTTAATTTTTAATTATAATAAGAATACGAATGATACAAATAAGGATTTTTGCTTACCACATAATAATAACATTTAAATATTTAAATATTTATATAGAATATTTATGTTAAACTAATTTCAAGAATACTATACATTAAGAAAGAATAATTTAACAACACGAAATGATAGAATATATGTCGAAATATTAGTTGAGTATCTTCAAATCTCATCTGTACTACCTATAACATATATTTATTGTTTATGTTATCTTTAGAATGAAATTATCTTGTATTGTGATATTCTTTCTATTATTTTAAAAAGTATTTGAGGTATAAACATAAACACTCAATAGACTTAGTGCATCATAACGTTTAAATATTTTATTTATCTGAAATTCAAAACCTTAATTTATTTAATAAAATATTTATTCTAATATAATTTGTATAAAGGTAATTTTTGACAACTGAATAATACGTATAAGAGATTTTCTTCTCAAGTAAATTAATTCAAGAGCAGAAGGCTCCTATTTGCAGAACTTCATAAGTTCATATCTAGACACCTTGTACAACGTAGCGTAAAGCGGAAAGTCCTGTTCTAATGAAGAATCAGTGATAATAGTCAATAAAAATATACTAGATTCATGCTTTCGGTATGCGTCTATTGAGAAATTATAAGTATTGTCTTGTTACCTCTTGAGTTGCGTACACATTGTGCATATCGAAGCAAGAAAACCAATTCCGGATCTCCGGGCTGTTTGCAATTATTAAGGGTACTTGCCGAGATCTTTGGGTTTTGGGGTTTCACGCTACCTAGCAGCCAACCCTTTCTCTAATCTCGGTATCACATCGCGTCATCATCCTTCCTATCTCTCAATATTTATCTCTCGCTTTCTCTATCATCTTTCAACCCCGACCTCTCGTATTCATATTAACACTCAGTCGAGAAGTTTCACGTGTACCTCATATATGAACTGAAGAGGATGGCACTCTAGAATCAAAAGTGTAAAATAGAAAATTAGAGTCGTTGAGAGTTGAGAGGAATCTCTTAAAGTCTGCTTTATAGCACTTTCAATTATTCCAGGTGTATAAGCCTTATTTACACGATAATTTCTTATTTATGTCATATGTTTATAGATAATATATTTCATTTTGCAAATATAGATATATAAAATAGTAAAACTATATACTTTGTACTAATATTAATAGGATTATTTAGTGAAGTAGATTCAGATAAGTATAGCATAAATTGTAGTAAAAAATAAAACACTTATAAGTCAACTTAGAGAATGTTAGTAGATAATATTAAATTGGACTTAAAAGAAATGCAATATGATCAATTCTATTTAATATACAAAAATTTTATACAGAATAGAAAAAATATTGTTATACATAATTTTACGGTTTTTTAAAATGGCATTAATACAATAGATACTGATTTTATTTTCTACTTAATTCTAATAGTAAATGCACAAGTGAATATTGTCATATTTTTTATTTTAAGATTAGTAGAAATTCGTTCACACTTTATTTATACTCTTTCATTAAAAAGATATCCAAAAACATATTTTTAAGTAAATGCTCTGTAACAATGATCTGATAAAATAGAATTGCTGCATAAATTAAGTGATTGTTTAAATGTAATTAAATAAATAATTAAATAAATAAAAATTAACACAAAATTATATTAATGATTATGCAAGTATTGAATTATTTATAAATAAATACATATTTCCATTAAATTATGTTATTATTAAGACAAGGTAAAGGTGTCGTTCTTTAATTGAAATATAACTCTTTATTACTTGGGAATGAAATCTTAATTTTTAATATTATTGTTAATAATAGTAATAATGATAATACGAATTCTTTAAATTTAAGTTCTTTTTGTTATAGTTGGAATTAAAAAATCCAAATTATTTAATTTCATGAATAATTATTTAATTCAACTATATTAAATAAAAAATTCGTTTCTAATCTTTACCTGAAATTGCTCTGTAAAGTTAAAAAGAAATATGCACTATAATAGAATTTTTTGAATAAGTAAATAAAGAAGAAAAAAAGCTCACTGTATAAATAAGCAAATATTGCAAGACTTTTTCAAATGCATTTGCACGGTATTGACCATATTAAATTGATAACGGTAGCTGCATGCCAAATAGATTATCATTTTTGTACTTCGAAATTTCTCGAGGTATATATCATTTCTTTAATTACTTCTAATATCTCTAATTCTTTTTCTACCCTTAATCCTTATCTTGTTTCTCATTTTTGTTTCTTTCTTTTTCGTTCTTTTCTTAATTTTGCTGATTTCCCAGGTCTTTTACACTTTTGTGGTAATGACTTCCATGTTCTAGCTTATACACAATGCTTAGTTATAAACATACACACGCGTGAATACATGTACATAGCAACTCTTTGTACGCGACTCGCGTACAATTTGACTTATTAAAGGCGGTTGTTTCTCCCTTCACTTTAGTGCTATCCAAGGGCCACGACTGATTCTGACTTCACATTAGTGTGTACTAGTAGCACCCACACACACACTAAAGAATCATGGATGATTTTCTTTTCACTTTAATGTTACTAGTATCCAATATTTTATTTTCTCTATCAACGAGAACTATTCTCGTATCTCTTTTACACATATCGTCTCGTTTTATCTGTTTATCGTTTCCTTTAGTTTCTCTGTCTCTTCAATCTTATAAAAAGGTTACGGAATCTTGAAATAGACGAACGAAAAATAAATAAGAAGAACAGAGAGAGAGGGAGAAAGAGAGAAATAGAGTAATCTGTAGGCATCGTACATCTTCCGAAGAATGAGTAATGTACCTTTATATAAACGCATACTACGTATGCATTTCACACTGAGCCAAGAAGATGTCAAGTTCCCCCACGTGTTGTCAAAATTTTATAGCATGTATACGCCTAACCATATGTGACAATATAAAGTAAAATTACGACTTTATATAGTCCAACGGAGTAACGTGGTATCGGTGATGAAGTTCTAAGAACTCCACCAAGTTTGAAAATTTAATAAATACTACTAATGTAGTCACTTAAAATTATATTTAATTATTTTATATCAAGACTTTGTTTGATAAAATAATCAAAATATTTTTTAACCATAAATATTATATATTAAGTGAACTCAAACAATAATTACTAGTTAGATAGATAGATATTGTTACTCTCAATACATTTTTTCACGTTTATTTCAATAAAGTTAGTAATGATTTTAATATATTTTTAAAAATGAGTATTATGTTCACCTATAATTAAATAATAGATATTATTTTAATTATTTTTTATAATTGCATTATATTAATGACTGTATAAGTATTTTATATTTATTTATTTATTAAAGTAAATTATATTGATCCATTGGCCTATAATTTTAAATATGTTATTTAAAATATTTAAATTTCGTAGAACTATTTTGATTGATATTGAAAAAAGAATTCAAGCAACTCTTTTTATTTGTATGCTTTCTTTTGGCTAAAATCAACATTCTATTCTTCAGTATTTATAATGAAAATTTTTAAGGCAAACTTCGAATTTTTAGTACATTCCCTTTCTTGTATATCAGAAAAATAAAATAGTAAAAAAGATACAATAAAGAATACATATAATACGAAAAACTGACAAAAAGTTAAAAGTATTTTGCATCTAAAGAACCTTATGAATTTAAGAACTTCGAGTCGTTTAAAAGTGATAAATGCACAAAATGAAAATATGACTGAGAAAAATAGGAGGAAAGAAAAGAGAGAGATAAAAATGAAAAAGTTGGATCTCAAGAAATCAGAAATCTAATATCCGTCCCCTGGAGGTCGTTTGTTTCGTATTGTTTTGGGTGTCGATTCGTAGGTGGTTGCCTTGGCGTGATTGAGTATCGCCATTCTTCATGATTGCAAAATTCTGCTCTTTTTTTCTGCAAGTTTTTCTTTTCTTCAGAAGATTTGGTCTTTTAAAGCTACATTTTTTCTTTTCTTTTCATAATAATAGAACCGTAAATTTAACGTTGGAAGTTGCGTATATTTAGATTTTTTTACTGCTTATAAAATATTACTTTTACTATTTTTTGTTTTCAGAAAGTAATTACAGATTCATATTATTAATCATAAAATAAATTTTTAATTTCATAAACAGCATATTTTAAATATGAATTATTTTTAGATAAAATCATATATATATATTATGTAATAATTTATTGTAATTTATTCACTGGGCGAATTTATTATCACAGATCATTTATTGGATTTACTTATTATTAAATACTTTTAGTAAAAAAATTTACCGTTTGAATATATGTTCATTCACTCTCGTTGTATAAATTATATTTTAAGATATAGGCATGTAAGATACTTTTATTAAACAATTTATATAAAGTATATTTTAAAGGTATTTTTTAATACATACATTTATCATATTTCACTTAAGTAATTTTTACTTTTAATTTTTTCAAAATACGAAGTATAAGAACTGTTAAGATAATAAGATCTCAATATAAAAAGATAAATAGAACGTTTCTACGGAAATCATGAATAAATTTGTATAATAGTTTAGAAGATAAGTTATAGTTCAATTATATAATTTCATATTAAATCATAAGATACTCTTTAATTAATATTTTTTATAAACTTTTTAAGAATACATATTTATATGGATCTTTATATATATATATAAAAAGTGAATAAATTTTTAGACAAGTTTAATTCAGAATAGTTATTAATTAAAAATAGCAAATTAATTACTTGTATATATTTAATTTGAAATATACAACTATTAGAATGAAAACGTCTGTACTGAAAATAATTTTAACTATTTTTCCATCGAATAAAAATTTTATTTTTAAATTATTTCAAAATTTATATATTTTATATTCATAATTATTATATTATAGCTTCTCAAATTTTCTATTAAAATTAACCTGTGAACAAACAAATATCTTAAAAGTTATTAGTTTATCAATAACATAAAGTTAAAACTAGATTATAAAATATTTTTTACAATCGAAAAAAATAATGGATATTTTCTTCACCATTCATTCAATAATATAAAAAAGTATTGGAGTCATGGCGAAATCTACACACTGTTTTGATAGAATAAGAATCAAGATGTTAGCAGTTATACCTGCTAAATGAGAGAGAATGCATTTCTCCTCATAATCACCAATAACAGTCTTTCTCTGGTACTTTTGCTTATAAAAAGTTTCGACTTCTTTTCATGCCAAGTAAATTTACCCTCACGTACACCCTTGCTCAGACGTTAGTTTACCGCCTCTTTCTCGTCGCCTGGATAGTCGAGGTCTAGTTAAGGGGCATCTTAATTACCCGTGGTAATGAACACCTTGTCGTAAAAACTTAGACCGCTTTAATTATTCCGCAAAGCGCTTGAGAGGGTTCGCCTTTACCACTCTTTTCTTACTCCGGCCGCTCCCGTATTTTGAAAAAAGACTCTGTGACATTTTACGCCCAAGTCTTGATATTTTAGCCCCACAAGAAAGTGACAAGTGCGCGTTTCTTGAAATCTTGTAAGTACTGATTGTTATGTAGTAGATTTAATTTGTCTTCTGCAGAATTTTCGAAAAGAGTTGGTGCAGATATTTTCATTTTAATGCTTAATGTATTAGAACACAATGTATAAAAATATTACTTGTTTTTCTTCTTGATTTTAATGTGCATAAATATAATAAGGATTCATTATGGACGTATGATCCATTACAACTATAAAAGTTTATAGTTGCAATTGTAAAAGATAATTAATAAGTTTGAAATTAAGAGAAGTTTTTCTAAAATTGATAACTATCTCTAAATACTTTTTATTGCTAAAAGGATATTAATTAAATTATTATTAATAATAACAAAGAGGACATAAGATATAACATCAAAAGATTAGAATACAAACACGTACAAGAATACAAAAAGTATTCGATATTTAATGTTACTTAATATTACTTACTATACGTATAAGGTATTTATGTTTCATATTGTATATAATTAAATAATTTATTTTTCTATATTTTTTTCTATTCACTATAACTGATTTTTCAACGAATTATAAATTAATTACTATCAAAGCTTGCAACGTTTAAAAGTCTTTTAATTCGCTAACAAAATAAATGAAGAATAATAATTCTTAGCATAATTTATATTTTACATTCATCGTTAAGAAAGCCACACTACAAGCCACACATGAACCTCATTCCTACTTCTCACTTCTCTCGCTGCCCTTAATAGACATACAAAAGTTAATCCAAAGGTTTTTTAAGTCTTTTTTACTCACTGCTAATAATTACTGAGAAATCTCGTACTCCTTAGTCATTTGTCTGATAAAGAAGAATTAGAGAAAAATAAAACATGTAATCGGATTGTGCGAAGCGATTCCTCTAAGACAAAATTCGACAGCGCTATCTAGTTTCCATCCAAGCGTGTAGAACAGAATAATACAAAGCTATTCAACGATCTGTTTCTATGTGGGTGTATGTTGAATCCAATTACTGGCGTAGCTTAGCTCACAAACTGTCTCATCGTTACGTGTACCTCGCGTTCTTGTGAGGTTCCCAGGAGGAGCCGGGACGATGACTACGAAGAGGACGAAACAAAGCAACCAGCAGCGAGTAGCTAGAAACCAGCAACCCCTATAAATTCCTGGAAATTAAACGAAAGAATGTCGTCTATTGTGAAAGGAATAGAGAGAGAGAAAGAAGAGTCCGTTTATGTCTCCTGGGTCGTCCACAGTGTAGAGAACAGTCATCATGTTGGCTGGCTCGTTTTTCGGATGAGCCTCAGCTTACGAGGTGGAGAATAGGGTTTGTTGGATTTTTAATTAAGGCCGCCATGGTTCTCGCCAAGAATTCTCGGCATTGCTTCGGCCACCGAAACGCGTTCCCATTTTTTCGTTCTCCTTCTATTGCAATCCCCCAACTTCTGTTTATATATCTCTGGCTCCAATACGCTTATGTTGACCCTTAATGTCATGTGCTATACTTGATGGCTACTATTAATAGATTGATTATTTCTATTTGAAATTTTTAAATTGTTTATGTTACGTGTCATTTTAACTAACATTTTTCTTATACATCGATATTTTCTTTTACATCCTTGAGGTAAAGAGGCTATATTTCTTGAATTATAAAATTTTTACAAATGGATTATAAGTTATATAAATTAGTTAAGTTAAGCACATATATTGCAAGAGAAAAAGGAAAATATCAAATTTTAATATGAAACATATTTGAATAAAGGTAATGGTTCAAAAGAATAATAACTTTTGTAAATCTAGTAATGTGGCTAGATTCTAACCCTTACTATTGCTACATATTACTTTTAGATTTTAAAAGAAATGTCTGGAAAAGTGTAATCATATATTTTATTACTTAAACCTACCAATAAATATAATTAACTCATTTGTTAATAATATCTCTTTCTATTACAAATATTTTTATATATAATTTTACTCAATTTAATTATTTGAAGATGATATTCTGAAAAACGTTATCTTAACTTAAAATTAATACATATAACCGTGTTACAAAATAACATTATTTATAACTGACCTAAGAATCCTCTCACGGATCACTGAACTTAGAAATTTCGTAAAAGTATGTTTTAATAAATTGATTTAAATTTAAATTGAAATTGACTATTCCAAATATAAATATTGTTACTACAATATGAATAAATGAACTAAATTATGAAGACTACCAATAAATTGTAATCAGTTAAAAATAAAGAAAAAATTCAAATACGAACATGAAATCAACTAAAATCGATAAAGGAAATTGCAAAAATAAAAAAATTGAATTCATAGTCCATTATTACAAAGGAGGTAGTACTCCCCCTAAATACTCAGTTAGAATACCGGAGGGTAGATTTGATTTATTAAAATCGGCCGATAAATTTATGAATTTTAACTTCACATTAAAGGTTTACGCCTACTACTCTGTATGGGATTAAATGCTAGCGTACGGGCCACTATAGGTCAATAGAGAGTGAACATCTTGCCTTTACACATAGAATTTAGAGCCATGGAGTTTATACTTCGAGTTCTTCAAGCTACTGTATTTTCAAATTAGGGGAGAATGATATTTTTCATATGAATATATTTTTTTCTGAATTCGGTTTTTTTTATTGACCAAGATTTGTGATCTTGTTTGATTTTTAGTGATTTTTCGTTTAATAGAATTTAATATTGTCTTTAATATTAGAATCTATGTTACATTAATATAAACTTTAAGTACGCTTAAATTGTTGCCGTCCTTGAAAATATGTTATAACATTAACTACCCTTTTTACTATTTGCATCTATTTAATATTATGTTTATTTAATAAAAAAATTTCTATTAAATTTAATTTCTAAAAATTACTTTTATATTTTTTGCTATAGTTACCCAATATTGTTTGCACAGTAACGATAATAAGTTAATTTATTCTTAATTATAAAACGGAATAATAATCGTATATAAAAATATATATTTAAGATAATCATTCATTTTTATGCTTTAAAAATATCAAAAGTTATACCCTTTTTCTTTAAAATCTATATAATTTCATAACTATCGTAAAAAATGAACATAAATCACTTTAGATATTTTAAGTATTACAAGATTAAAAAAGTAAAAATTTTTACTTTATTTAAAAATAAAATTCCCTTCTACCATTTTTAAATTTAAGAATCGACATATTTCAGATGTATTTTTTAATATTTATATCTAAATGGTCTCTAGACTTTCAAATAAAATAATATATTAAAAAATTTATTCAGAAATTTGATTTTACATTGTATTAAAATAATGTATAATTTATTGAAAAATATTCAAAATTATGAAATGATTATTTAGTAATCAAAGAAATTACTTATTTAGGTTAGATCAAAATAATTCGAAGATTGTTTAAATCTTATACATGTGTGTGTGCGTGTGTGTAAGGAAAACCATTGTTAAATACAAAACATGTTAGAATTAATAATTTGAAATCCATAGATTTCATTAATTATGATTCAGAAAATTAATCTTTAATTGAATGATATAAATAATTTTAAATATTCACTTATTGATTTTTGCATTTGTATGTTCCTTAAGTCAAACAAATCAATTGTTCTTGATACAATTAAAAGAAAAAAGGATTGATTGAGTCGTTTAATGAACTAAAATTATTTATTTTCATTATCTTTAATTATTCATCATTTATAATATTGCTTAAACTATCTTTTCTTATTACAAAGCTTATTTGAGACTTAATATAAAACGATCAAAATAACTATATTTATATACTGACATAATTTATAATATAATTAAACTTTCAAAATAATTTTTTGAATAAATTCATGCATGTTAGTATCACACTATAATATTCATTAAAATACGTTATAAATCATCAATACTATTCTGTCAAATGTTTATATAGAGAGGGTACTAAAGTATCCGAAAAGAAAGTTGGCATTGAAGCCTTACCATTCCATTGAATGTTTTCTACGTCTATTTCACTGTTCCTCTTTACAAGGTAGTATCAAGATAATTTTCGCTCTCTTCAGATGTTCACTTCAATCTCTGCGCGAATATTTGAAGAGGTCAGATCAAAGCTCGTCTGGTCAATTTCATCAACATTTGAATACGAGTCTTTCCCTAATCTACGAAATACACACACCGACACCCATTACCCTTCTTACTTTTATACTTGCAGCCATTCCATTGAAATATATTTTTTACTGTCTCTTTCTCTCTCTCTTTCTTCAGGGCTCAGCAAAAATGTATACAAAAAAATCGAAAATAGCGTTCTTGGATGAGTAAAAATAAAAAAAAAGAAAACGTAAAAGAGTGGTTTGGAAAGACAAGGTTAATTAAAAACTTTAAAAAAAAACTTATAAGAAACATTTGTTATACATTCGCAAGATCTTATAATTTCATTTATATTTTAAATATAATTTGTTTTCGGATCTTATATGTAATGTAGAGTGATTGTATTTTTCAATATGACTAGCTTTTTTAAATATAAATTTTTGTCAATATAAATATATTGACAAAAATTGAAAAGATTATAAGTAATTTTTAAGAAAGGAATTTTTTACACATAATATTTATAATTTAAGAAACCAAGATACTACGTAGCAAAATTTGATAAATGTCTTTAATATTAAAAGTACTTAAACAACTTAAAAACTGAAATAAGTAATAGTAATACTTATATTATATTATTTATAAATAACATTCGATTTAAGAATATTAGATATATAAAAAAATATATAATATTATTTAGATAAGAAAAGGTGTTTTGAATTCCATAAAATGATTTTAGTAATATTAAGAAATATATATGTATATGAATAAAATATTTTCATATTTGTAAATTGCTTCTACATTTCATCAATCATAATTTTAATTGAGCAAAATACATTTCTTTTATGTGAACAGCATGTTTGTGACAGAAACATCTGGTAATTTCAGATTTCATTTAATCTATTTTTAGGTTGCCAATTTATAAAAACATTAAATTATATTGAATCTTCAATCTATTACTTAAAATTTATTATTACTTATGTTTTTATTGGAACCTTAAGTTCCAAACATAAAAAATCATTTACACTATATTCAAGGTGAGAGAAAGTAATTCCTATAATGTTTAAAACATTATAAATACAAAGTTTTAAATTTAATATAAAAACTACTAATATTTAAAATATCTCAAATAAAAAAATCTATTTACCGATATCGCATTGCTCTTTCACTTTGCAATTAGTATTAACATAAAATTTCTTTGAGCCTCAACATTTCATTTTGTAATATTGAACTAATTAGCGCAATAAAAAATTATTGCGGAAGCTCAATCATAGTTCCATGAGCTGACGCGATGGTTGCGAGGATGAATAAGAAGGATGGAGTTGATAGAGGCAGTGTCTACCCAAAGGGGGTCATGCCACGATCAAAGTATAATTTTAATTAGGCAGATTATTCGAGAAGATAAAAATTATTAAAATTATTGCTTTAATGAAAGGAAGCTTGAAATGAAGCCAAGGGATTCGTAATTAAATGCCAGGGTGAATTTCCCTTACTGAGGGCATACAGTTGCCGTGGAACTATATAGACTAGTACCCAGAAAGATTTCGAGATTTACCTATATGTATACAAGCTTTAATATTATCGGACATCAGTGTAAATGCAAATTAAAAGCTGCTTCATGTTTGTATTACTCAACCGAAATTTTAAAATAACTGTCGTATTTTATTTCATTCTTATACTAGAAAAGAATTTTGTATTTAATAATTACTTAGTAATTAATGACTACTCATTTTATATAAGAAGTCTGTGTCATTATTTAGAATGTAGTATAGAAGGAATAAATAAAAATAAATAAATAAATTACTTAAAAGATTTGCTATTATATAAACAGGTATAAAATAATTGTGAAATAAATTTACCTTTTGTAATTCAAATACAAATAAAGTTTATAATTACTACTTGTGGATATGATATTAACGAGAATAATATATTCATATTTTGTATAATTTAATAAACATTTTTAAAATAGAAACATAATTTTTCAATATTTATTTGATATTATAGAGTATAATCAGCAGATTAATGTAGTATGTATGATATATGTATATGCTATTTATTTCCAGACAGAATTATACACAAGTAGATTTTATAATTTTTTATGATATTAATTAATTACATTAAAACATTTTAAATTTTGTGATTTAGAGTTGCATGATTTGTATTCTACGATAATTAATAATTTTTCATTTATTTTAATTTTAGTTTAACCAATAATTATGAAAAAATAATGATATTTATAATTGCTTTCTTATTTATAATTAAATTCTTGAAGTATATTTATTATGAATGGTAATATTAGTATAATATTTAATTTAGTCTATCTAGTACTATAATAATCTAATTTTTATAAATAGAATATATACGAACTTTGTATATTATTTAATATTTTTATATAATTTTCTAGATAGAAAGAAAGATAACATTTTAGGTCTTGTAGAAAATACTGCATACTAATTGACAACAATCTTTCAAGTTTCATAAAGATTAATTTTATACAGAGATTCTCATAGATACTGTCAGTAATACTGGCATAAATTTATATACAAGTATTACTAATAATATGAAGATATTATTATTCTTGGGATATAATTAATTTTTTTACCTAAAGAATCTTAATTCTTTTAATAAAGTGTTTTTATCATGAAAATGTTATACTTTGATGAAAATTACTTTCGTCACCACAATTTAAATGAGTATTGTCTCTTTCTTCACTTAAAAAATATTGTTTAAAACTTGATAACTTGTTTAACTTAATTGGATCCTAAATAGTAATAAATAGTAATAATAATATTGAATTTAACGGTTTTATTTTATCAAAAATTGTCAAATGACGATTTCTAAAATGAATTTGACAATTTTAAAAATATCTATTAAAGAGATACATTTATAATTTCAACATTCAAACATATTTTAATCATCGTGTATTTATATGCTTTAATCACATTACTGCTTACAAAAGTACTTTAATACTAACTGCTATATTTTTAAATTTCTCTTTCAATTACAATATTATCTCAATAAAGAAAATTAAAAAAATGTAGTTAGTTAAATATATAATGTGATCTCATATATAGACTGTGCATAATTATTTAAAATAATTGCTTCATTCATTTATTTAGAAATAATTGATAAATTTAATCAAATTAAAATTTGTAGTTAATATCGATAATAAATTCGAAACTTCGAAAAGATTATTTATAGCAGTTATTATATACATTTAATAAATAAAAATAGAAATTCATATTCAATCATTTTTAAGAAAATCATCTGACTAAACGTGGAAATAAAATTTTAATATTAAGCCTAGTTATTATTCAATCCAAAGAGAAACATAAAATTAGATTGCAAATCTTATAAAAGAAATATTATTTATATAATAACAAAAACTGTATAGCTCTATAAATTAATAAAAATGTTATTAAAATACTTTAAAAATATTACTTGTTAAAAATACAAAAAAGTATTTTAATCTTGATTTGAATTTTACGTTCGTAAAAGTAGAAGTAGCAATGTAAGATTTTTATTAATATGTTTTGACCAATTTTATAATTATTTATAATATTATAATAATTATCTAATTATTTATAATAATATTTATAATAATCTAATTATTTATAATCATGTTGTATAATAATATAATATAATATACTAATAATGTATTTTTATATTTAAGGTCCTAAATTAAATTATAAAATCTATTAATTCATATTACTATACTATGGTTTTGAATATCTTAATACTGTAAAAACAAAAATAAAAAATTATTTTAATAATATGAAAATATTATTAAATTGTAATTTTACTTCAGTTTTTTAAACTTTAACTTTTAAAAGTGTAATACAACATTAACTATTTAAATATAACAAATATATTATTTCATTTAACTTTTTAATTAAGTTAAGTTGAATTGTACTTAAAATTAAATCTATATCGGTTAAATGCATATTTTACGCAGGTTTAAAAAATGAAATTAATATTGATTAATAAAATATGTACATTGTTTTAACGGAAATCTCAAATGTACTTCGTGACAGAAAAAGTATGATTAAACTTATTTTTAATTTTAAGAATATCTAGCAATAGTACGTGTAATTAAGCAGTTCTTTACAGCAAAAGTATATCGAACCATATTTGATTTTAATTTATTCACGGTTAAAAAGAACACGACTTTTACCCGACGATATGTCATTGAATTTCTGCACTCTCGTACGTTATGAATTTTGATTTTTTAACTTTCGTATTGTAAACATACAGATCTACGTACATATCCCGCAAATTTAACGACGGTGGAATACCGTCAACAGCCAATAGAATATTCGATAAGTGCAAGGGCTCGTCTTTCCCTTTCTCTCTCACTCTCTCTCTCTCTCTCTATCTATCTCTTTCTGAATTAGAACTACAGAGCGGGGCGTCAGATCAGCCCGCAAACCGCAAGGTGCCACCACACCCCCAAAAGCCACCCTGTGACACCCCCACGGCCAATGATCGGCGCCTAGCCGTCCCCAGACCACAAACCAACCGCAAGACGATGCGCAGAACGAGTAGCTCCGTTGAAGTCGCGCACGTTTCAACCACAAAACAAAATGGTGTCGCATACGAAGCCGCGCCAAGCCTTTCAAGTTGGCGGTAATAAATGTTAGCTGCCATCGCCATTTTCGATTACTGTTTTTATATATTTAGATAGGCATCTTTGTGCAATCTTTATAAAATTACAAAAAAGAAAACGTATGGTCATTGAGTTGCTGGCCGATCAATAATTATTTATCTTTTTAAATTTTTTGAAAGATCTAATACTAAAAGAATAAGTATTTTAATCTTCATTTAGAACTAATATGTTTTATAATTAATAGAGATGAACCAAACTGCAAATTTTTTAATTACATTTCGAAAAGCAGTTTAATTATTAACGACTTCTGATTTATGGGAATCGATCATGATTTTATTACAGACTAATAATATTTTAATTGAAAATATCATATAAAATAAAAAAAAAGTCAAATTTTATTCTTTAAAATAATATAATTTATTATTTTTATATTCTAATCTTATAAAAAACAGTCGTTTTATTTGGTTTCCGAAGTTACACGTTTTTTTTTTTTTGAAATTAAGAAAAATCTTATTTAACAAGAATGATTTATAAATTTAATAATAAAGAACGGTATAGATTTATATGTGATATAATTGATATATATAATATATTAGTAGCTTATATCTTGAGAGTTTATAAATTTTAGTTAAATGCCATAAAAGTTGCTCTTGAGAAAGATCAAATCCTTATAAATTTACTATTTTTAAATATAACATATTGTGTGACTAAAACTAAGATAATTTAAATAAAACCAGATATAATTATAAATGTAAAATATCAAATAAATGAAATAAATACTTTTTAACAAAGTGAATAGAGTAGTTCGTTTTTCCAATTATATTTAAAATCGTATATTCAAAATAATACTTTAAAGAATAGTGATTTTTTAATTAATATAATATAATAATATGAACATCATAATGATGTGAAGTCTAATATTTAATTGACTTTACGACATTATATATATTTCTATATATGAGTATGAAGGAAAAACAGAAATAGTTAACGTGTAAAGATACATAAAAATAAGTATATAATATCGAAATAAATTGCAAGGTTGCTGCACCTTCAAGTTATTTTAAGTTTATTTTAAAATAAAACTTCAGTTTATAGTATCATTAAATCAGATTAAATTTTCGTAGTCTTTAAATCATTAACAAGATAAAATGTAGCCTTTTTATTATTTAAATAATTATATTATATATGAACAATCTAAAAAGAGACGCAAATCTGGTCGTTATAAAGTAATTAAAATGTTATTTAATTAATTATAATATATAAAATCTTTTTGAAAATATTTCAATACTAATTTTCTTAATGTATTTTTTTATATTAAAAAAAGTTTTATAAATTACTAATTTTAATTATAATTTATAAATTTGTTTGTTGAAAATATATTGTTAATTCAAAGATGCATATTCTAATTATAACTAATATAATTGAAGTTACCACACATTACCTTTCAAGTTACACTTAAAAATTTTTTATGTTTATGCACTGTGTTTCGTATATAAATATTTATAATTATTAGTATTAAAATGTATATATTATTTTCCATAATTTCATGTTGGTGAAATTAAATCGCTCTTCTGTAAACTTTAGAATCACGCTAATAATAGAATGATAGTTTTTGAAAATGAAATAGGTTAATTCAAATAAGTGAATAACATTATGCGTAGTATAATTTAAATAAATATTCAAAAGTTCAATGCAAATATATTTATTGTCCCTATAAATATGTCAAGCCTGTTTTTGAACTAGCATGCATTTCTACAGAGAATTCAATAAAAAACAGACGGAATCTTCACAGCAACTACCATGTTATCAGAGTTCTATCGAATCAGTGAGCTCTTCACCTTTTCATATATGCAAGTAAATTGTTGTCGGGAAGACGACAAGAAGCAAAGAGTTCGATATTCAAAAAGAGAGGGAGGTTGCTGGAGATAAAGGCAAACCGAGATAAGAAAGAGAAGGTGAGATAGGTGACAAGATTGTAAATTATAGCATTGATATAGAACAGTCTTGGATATCTGAGGTAGTCTAGAGCGTGGCCAATGCGGCCCTGCGCTATGGCTTGCCGCGGTGGTGTTGGTGGCGTCGGTCACGACGGCGGCTCTATTTCGACATTCTCGGCGCGCGAGGTGTGCCTCGCTTCCGAGATAGAGGTAAGAGCGTGAGGAGTGGAGAGGAAAAGGCCGCAGTAGCGAGGAACTCGGCTATATTGTGGAAAGGGAAGTTGAGGGAGTTTGGGTTGCCTAGGCTACCATGAGAGACCCGGCCAAGATACTTACCGAGATCTCTCCACAATTTTACTTTGAGCTGTCTCTTTCCCTCTTTCTCGGGGTAGACATGTGCGCTCCTCGTCTGCGTCTGTATCGACAGGTGACGTCTAATACTGGGAAGAACTTCATAGCCTCACGTTCTTTTTACACTTTTTTTTGCAAAATGGAAATAAAAATTTGTTTTATTACGTGGATTTAAATTACATTACCCAATATCTCTTTCATTCTCATTAACATGTCATTCATTGCGTATGTATTTCATCAGGCTTAAATGATAAAGAAAGTATGAAGCCATTTCTTAAAATAATTACAATTTTTTTTAATAGTATTAAAAAACTATTAAAACTGAAATATTATATACAATTATTTAAACTTAATAACTATTTATGTAATATTTTGAAATTTAAAATTAAAATATTTAAACAAAAAGGATAACTTTATTATTAAATAGGTACAATTTCCTCTATGCAATTAAAATGCATGAAAAATTTCTGTTAAAATTACTTTAATACTCTATAATAGTTTAGTATATTCAAGAAAAACAGAATTAACAGTATTAATGATATGACTGATTGTACTACAAGACTTGCTTTGCGTGTATATGCATATCATAAGTGATTTCATTTTTACTTGAAATTTATTAACCTTTGGGTATAGTTATAAAAAAATGTATTTCTCACTTAAAATAACTTTTATGCTCATTAATGATATTGATATGAAGCAATGGTATTGATTTATAAATTACCTTCAGAAAACCGAACTACTCATCTTCATTGCAGTTATTATGTTATTTTATATTTCTAAAAGAAATTAATTAATTCATATCATTCATTATTCATCTGAATTCAGATAATTAAATTTCATAATTAAGCATATGTATTTAAGAATTTATATAAGTAAAGATAAGTCATAAGCAAATAAATTTCTTTGCATTTTTATGTGCTAGATACGTTGAGATACAGATAAATATTAGATATTAAAGTTTAGATACAATATCACATATAATCTAGAATTTTTATTTTATATAAAGCACTCATTGTAAATAATATTGAAACACATTTAAAATCTTGATTTTAAAATTAGTATAATTTCTTTTTTCAACTTCTTTTCATAATACTTGTATCAATTTTGATTAAAAACGTACTAGTTAAATATTTCTATTTAGTTTTATGTATTTTTAAAATATGAGTAAATTCACAAAATAATATTTCGAGAAAAAATTTTTTTTATTAATTATATTTATAATGTTGACTTTTGGCAAACTTTCTTTTTCATAAACTTTTACATGCGTAAATATATTTAAAAATTTCGAAATATATAAAGAGTCTAAAAATAATTAATAATGAATAAACATTATAATTAATACTGCAATATGTAAATAATATATTTCTAACCATTTGATTTAATTTAACAATTTTTTTAAATAATTCGAATTGTAATGTGTGATCTAAAAAATAACAAAATTCTCTTTTAACAAAACTAAGGTTTACATAAAATATTATCGAATTTTTATAAGAAAAACATTTCTTTTTTACATGATCGAATAGTAACTGTTAATAAACTTATACTAGTTATAGCCTGCTAATAAAAGAGTATTAAAATAAGATCTATTAACTCTTTTCATAAAAACCGAAGACTTTCGGATATATGCAAGTGTCGCCCTCATCCGGTTAAATTGCTAAAGATCTTTAAGAAAGTTTCTTCGCAAACCGCTCCTTTTCACACTCTCTTTTAACCTTAAGAATTCCCAACCCCGCAGTGATAACGTAGCGTGCCAAGACGTTGGTAGAGTCGGTAATAAACTTTTTTTGCTCAACTTATGATATTTTTTCTCTTATTATTAATTACTGCAAAAGATTTTTTTCTTTTAAATGATTGATTCCTTCTCTTTTCTTTCTTTACTGCAGTCACGAATATTTGCAGTTCGAATAACCAATCAAACAAGAAATTTAAAATTTTCAATGGAAGGTTTTTCCTGTATTAAATAAGAAACTTTATTCAAGTAATTTGTTTCGTTCACGCGCGTGTCGGTAAGAAAGGAAAATAAGCTGGCGTTTCTTTAAGACGTCGGCCGCTGGCACTTATCTGAGATTTCTTAGTGCATGACCTGGCCACTAAGAAAGATGGCGCTTTAGTACATATAAAAAAAAGTAGAGCGAATGTAAGATACAAACCATTCGAGATTTAAATGGCAGCGCTTTCTTGATAAAATATTTTTTAAATATTGGTTATTAAATTAATTTAATTCAATAATAATATCAAATTTGAAACCTTCTTTGTTTTATTAAAACCATGCTTTTATTGATAATAATGATTAGAAATTATAGTTCTTATTCTTAGAAATTGATCTCAAATAATGGTAATACATTTTCTTAAAAACTTATTCATTGTGAATATTTAATCATCAGAAATTAAATTATAAAATTTATAATTTATTATTTTATTTAAGATGTAAAGTAGTTTTTCTGTTTGACGGAAACAAACAATTTACTTAGCCTTTATCATCACTTTTATTGATAATAATAAATAAAATCACAATCACACACATACGCACGCGATCACACACACACACACACACATATATATATATATAAAAGAGATTTAAATCAGAAATTACTTGTAAAAACATTTAGTACTTCGGTCACTAATATAAATATCTTTATCAAAAGAATCATGACAGAATTTTTCAATGAAGGTTATAAGTTCATAAAATGATTAATCATATCTTAAATCAAGCATTTCTAAAAGATATAATATTATAATGATGTAATATTAGTAATAATCTGATAGAAATTAGCATTAAATTCATCGTATATATTAGTTTATTTTAAATTATATAAAACTGCATCTATGACTGACTCTGAAAATTCAGCAATTAATAATTTTGAATATACTTTTGGATTTCCGAATAAAGTGAATATCGGGTATTCTATAACGTCATAACGGAAGTATAAGTAAAAAGTCTAGTCACTTTTATTCTATTTCTTTTTCTTCCGCCCTTCTACGCACTTAGCAATGTCTTAGGTCCACACTCATAAGTCATTACAGCTGGCGAAAAATGGTTTTCTTTTTCCTGCTAGTCCCCTGTAGTAGTTTTGTTCAAAGGCATGTTACGAAGAGGTATGTAGGCAAGAAAGGCAAGCAAAATATGAACAAAGGTAGTGCCACAACACGCGCTCAATTAATTTAGTCTAAGCAAATATTATATATAGATAGTGAATAATCAAGCAAACTGCGCGAGGGAGATCGCACGGATCGTATACCACTGGGAGTGTCGACGAGGAAGAAACACGTTTCCAAGGGAAGGTTTGGGTGGAGAAAGAAGATCTTTAGATACAATACGTAAATACACGAGTATTCAAGACACAATTCTGAGAAAGTGAGAGCAAGAAAGCGAGGTAGGGTGTATTTAGAATGTAGATGAAGATCTAGGTAATCAAGAGCTATGAGGCCTCGCGGGCATGCTTCGTCAAGTCTCACTTATTTCTGGCAAGGTTTGCCCGTCATTACAAACTTACGCTATTTCATTTATTAAGCGCAAGCTGCTCTTAATTTGAATTAAGAAAAGCGCGGTTCTCTTATCCATACTCGATTTTATATCTCTCGAACTAAATTACGTGAACGATAATCTATTTTTATTCAGTAAGATATATTTTTCGTTACTTCCTTTTAAATTATTAAGAAACTTAAGTTAATTTTCAAAATGGAATATTAACAATACTTATTATTATATAAATGTAATGTTAAATTAGAGAAAATTGTATTTATTATATTAAAATATCAAAACTATTCAATATCAAAATTAAATAGTAATTATGTTCAATATTGATTAATGAAAAATCGTGTAACTATTTTTTTGTAACCATAAATAAATACGGCGCTAGTTAATAAAATTATATTACTAAGTAATACATAACTACAATTATTCGAATTTACACTTAAGTTGTAAATAATTAAATTAATAAATAGTGTAGGTGCCACAGCATTATTTTTTATTACCTTTCGTTTTTAGGAACACACATTTTTATAGAAATTAATTATTGCTAAAATTAATATTTTTTCATACTAAAATATTTTTGTAACTAAAATTCTTCTGTTTTCATTTAAAAAATAATTTTCTTTTGTTCGGTGCCTCTCTGCAGTCAAAATAAAAGAAGTATTTTCTCTTTCTTAATGCGTGCCAAAAGTTTTAAATGAAAATATCGAATTATTATTTGGTTTCATATATGATTAACTTGTGTTTCAGCTATGTCTTCTTTATTTTTCTAATTTTTTTACTCATTCGGTTCTTTTCATACGTTTTTTGAGTAGTTCATTAACTTATCAATTAAAATTTCAGTAAAAGGAGTAGGTCAATTATAAAGTTCTATATATTTAGAGGCCAAGTTAATTGCATTAAAAATTTAATATATACGTGTGAATTATTAAAAATTATTAAAGATTGCATAATTTAATGTTCAAAATATATTTTTTTGAAAAATTCATTGTTCGTTTTATCATAAATTAAGTTATTCTTGTAAATATAATTTACTACTCTAATCTTAAAATAATTGTGGATGCATTTCATTCATATAATAAAACAACATTCTTTGTAGCTAATATTTGTTAAAATTTTAATTTTTAGAAAAATTGTTTGCTAAGGCATATAGTTGTATAAACTACAGTAGGTAGGAGATAAAATAAAATACAAAAATAGATGAAACCATCATTCTGCCTACCGCAAAAGGTGTCTCAATAACGAGACAGAAAATTACATGAACAAAAGCTGCAAATTTCGGACACTTTTCGACCATGAGTAAATTCTTGTACGGCGAATCAGTCACGTACGAAAGGGATATCAACCCTTTCGATAATTTCTCCTTCTCTGTTCTTTCTGCCTTTCCTCGTCGTTTTTCATCTGAAGCGATCGGGTTCCATCGCTCGAAAATTCACCTAGTAATCGACGGACAAAAAGTAATTTCCCATAGAACAGGCAAAGGGTAATTTTGCATGGAGAGTTGAGTCGTAGGCCACATGCAATCCTCGATAGTCCGAAGGAGGAACGATGCGGTACGTTGCGTATGGTGGTGCGTTTACTTGTTCGAGACATATATCTGTCAAGAGTGTAGTAGCGAAGTCAGTGATCGGTGCGTGTAACGACCACCACTCTTATTTACTATTTTCTTCTTTGAACTACAATATACTCTCTTTCCTGGTACTTTCTCCCTCTTTTATACCCACTCACTCTCTCCCTCTTTCTCTCCAATTTCTCTCTCGATTCTTTCTCTTACTCTTTCTCTTAAATTTTATCAATTATCTATTTTAAATTTTCGATTTACCTAGGCTTCTCTTTATTTAACGCAAAACCACACGCGCGTGCACTAGCATGCATGAATACACACAAAGGCGAACTTATATATATATCAACGGATTCTTCAATATGAAAAATCAGTACATTTTTTGAAGTGACCATGTTAATATGTTATGAATCAATGTATTAAAATTTAGACTGCATTTTAAAACTTATAATTTTCGTCTACTATATAAAGTAATTAAGTATTTCTAATATTTAATTCAAGTAAATGTTTTTAATTTAACCAATTATTTAAAAATGATAAGCAATGGTAAGTTGAGTAATTTTATTTTTTTAAATAATTCTCTGAATAACAATCATAAAAGTCAATGTAAGAGAATATATTTTTAAAATATTTTTATTTAAACAATATAAAATAAAAAAGCAATAACTCGGTATGATAAATTGTTCAAATTAACAAGCAGTATTCAGTTGTGCTAGTGTTACCAATTAAATTTTTTTGCTATATTTTATTATACTTGTTTCTTTTTCATTCCACTCTTGTTTTATATTTCGTAAATTCGTACCTATATATATTTTATGTAGTTAAACACTAGCTTCTAGCGATTAAAATTATTGTGAGTACATAATTTTGTCTTGTATATAAGATAGCAATAAATTTACTTCATGATATGTTTGTGTAGGTTTTTAAAATTATTCTACAAGTAAAATCAACAGAATAGAAAAAGAGACAAGTAAAGTTTTGATACTTCTATTCACTTAATTCGGAAAACAAATTTATATACATTATTCTTTTTTTTGCTTTAATTGTGGACAACAAAGTTGTTTTTATTAAAATTCAAATTCTATTATATTCTACGTGAATTTAAAAATATTATTTTCATTAATTGACCAGAAATTTTAATGTTGATTTTTAAAATTTAATATTTTGTGAATATTTTACAAAAGCAAATTATAAAGAAATATTACATTGAAAAAACAGTATCATACTAAATTTTGGAAAATATATTCTAATATTTACAAATAAATCTCTATAAATTAATATAGTAGGTTAAAAAGTAAAGAAGATTTGTTAATATTTTAACAGTAAATTATTTATTAATTTCAATATAAATTTCATTTTATTCGAATTTTTTATAAAATTTTAAATTTTAAATTATTTTTAAAGAATAAATATTACAAATAGAAAAGTTTAAAATTGTAGTTTTCAATTAATGATTTGTTCAAAATTACTTATTATAAATTCATTAAAGCTTCTATATTTTAAATCTTTCGCTATAAATGAAAATATAAATTAAATTTATTAAATATATTAAATATAAATTAAATATATTAATGTATTAGTATTATTACCAATTGAATAGCTAGAAGAAATACTTAACTTTGCATATCAATATTATAATTATACTATTAAAAGTTTTCTTTTAATTTAAGTAATGTAAACAAATTGATTTAACGGAAATGGTTTTATGTAAAAAATTCAAAAACTGCATTTTTATTTACTGAATAAACTAAAAAATTTTTTAAATAATTAATAATTAATTCACGATTAAATACGTTACTACTTAATTAATTACATTATCAATAAACTTTTTAATGCAAATACCTAAGCATTACTCACAGGAAGAATAAAATCATCACCACTATAGTCCGAATGAAATTTCGTCTGCTGTTGGAGCTATGAAGATTGTTTTTATCATCTTGCAGGTTGGCCGAAGATTAAAGCACGGAGCTTAATTAAATCCCTTTGTCAATTTGCATTTGACTCTGAAAATCCTTCGGGGCAAAGAAGCTCTTGCGGAGATTCAAGCCGCCTCCGGTTTTACTCGTGTAAATATCATACTCATTCAACAATAAAAAGATACCCTGAAAATTGTGATTAATTATCATTGTTATTATCCACTGACCAATTATAATTATTTTGCCACACTTATGTATGGCTGATCATAATTAGTTATACAAAGCACACATTTGCCGTTTTTATATCAAAAATTTTGCTTGACAGTTTTTACGTATAATCTATACAACTTTTTTTAATAATAATAAAAGACTTTGTATACAACAATTTTAAAACTACATAAATTTTAAATGTTTTTAGTAATTTAAAAACAATTTAATTAGAAATAAATTTTTTTGCAAAGTTAAAAACAAGAAACTATTATTAATACTTATAGTTTATAAAAAGTTAAAAGATTGATAAAATATGGAAGTAAAACAGAAAAAGAAAAATATGGTTTCAATTTTTGAAATACACTTTATTCGATTTTGGTCAACACTGTGATATCATTATTTGACAGATGTTTTATTCAGAATAATTTCAATTAATACAATAAATTCGTTTTTAATTATATTTGCAACCATTTCCATAAAAGTGAAAAATAAATCCAACTTAAGAAACAATGCGATCGGATAAGTATACACGTGTGTACAAAAACTAAAGACGCAGTGTATTCCATGTTTCTGTGACGAAATAAATTTCAATGTAAAAATGTTTTAGTACGATTTTCAATTTATTCAATGAAAATGACTTTGGTATTTTTCTTCTAACTTTTCTTTTGATTATACTTATCTTATATAGACTATAGATTTGTTTTAGTTATTGTTTTAGTTACATTCTTTTAAATTTACAAAGTTGTTCACTTTTTGCTTTTTATCAAGTGTATTGCACGATTCCCGCGACAGCAACGTATAGGATTTTATAATTACGTATAATAGGAAGAAATTACATATACTATGAAAACATAATGGAAAAGTAATAACTTATGATGCGCCGTTAATTTATCCATAACTCATTGATTATACTTGAAAAAATCTTTTGAAAAAGGTTACTTAATTTTTCAACAATTAATACTCGTTATATTACAGATAAATTGTATTATTGACATTAAAATATTTAATTTATTTATTAACGTGTGATCAGTACATTTAATTTTAATAATAAAATGGATCAATTCAACTTAGAATTTGTTACTGTTAATTCACATAAAATTTATATGTTGTAATTTATTTTCATGATGTACTACCAATTTTTTTTGATAACTATTTACTTTTTTCTTCTTTAACTCTTTATTTTAGTTTGTATTATCTTTCTAATTTCCAAGTATTTTATTAAGAACAATACTTAAGAATCTTCTCTAGTTTTAAGCTGAATTATGAGTTTGTACATATTAAATAAATATGAAACGAGTTATTTTCATAAAGAAAATATTGAAATATGAATCTTTTTTCAAAAGATGTTTTTCTTTTAGTCATAGTGTTTTTGCAATCAAATAACTATTTACAATTATATACAAATCTTTTTTTTCTACTTTCATAAATCATTTTGATATATTATTATTCATATTCAGTGACGTAGGTAGATACACAAACACTTGTTTAGTCTTTCTCTCTCAATACTTATGGACTTACCAAGTAGCCCAAATTAATTATTTTCTCACATTAACTGTTTGTGTTCGAATAATGTCAATAGATTTACAATAATTTGAATCGCATTTTTAATTATTAATTTAGAAATAATGATTCGAAAAAAAATATAATGTATATAGCATTTATCTACAAGTTTTTTTTATTAGAGTATCTTATAATATTATGAATTGTATTTTTATTTAGAATTGAAAAAAATTATGTAAATTTATAATGAATTCATTCAAAATATTATTTTATTTTTCTTGAGTTAATATCTTGCAAGTTGCTAATTGCTAGAATCTATACCGGTATTCTAACATATTTTATCATTTGTGTAAGTATAGCTATTTTACAAAAGAATATGAATATAAATACTTTACTATAAATATTTGATTTTATTATATGCAATTAATTTTCATAACTTTTTATTACAGTATGAAATTTGTATAAAAAATTAATTTAGAATATATACATAAAAAAATTGTATACTGTTTACAAATACTGAACAAGTATATTTTATGTCATATATCAGCTATTAATTTATTAAATTATATCAAATAAAATTTTATAATATTATATTATGTATATAATAGATATATAAAAGATATATAATAATTTTTTACAAATATTATTATATTATAACTTTAAATTTCAGAATCTCATAATTCAACGTAGTAGATCCTTTTAATACATGTTTTTATTATTTATTCAAGTTTAATTACGGAAAGATGCTTTATTATATTGATATATAATGACAGTTATATCTATACCTCGTTAAAAAATGTTATAAAATATCTATTCATGATTTTGGTACAAATATCCACTTTTCTAATTTGTTGTATTTAATTTCGTACTGAGCAATATCATATTTTGTATAAAAGAACAGAGTATTTAAGCATACTCTTTGTTAACTTTTATATATAAAAATTAATAAAATTTGTCTCGTTTTAAATAATAAACGAATTTTTTTAAATATTTTTTTAAAAAGCTCTATTAAAACCTTATCAAATATAATTTTAATTTCTTTCAAGTAATAATAAAGACAGTAATAAAGAAAGTAATAAAGACAATAGAAATATTTTTACTTAGTTTTTTTTAATTAAATTTTTAATTAGTTAAAGAAGTTTTAGGTGAAAAATTAATCGTTTTTATTTTATTTAACAATAAACATAAAAAAATTAATGACGTTAAAGAAACTTTAAAAAAGAAATTTTAGCATATCCTAATTAAAACTATTATAAAACTATTATAATTAAAGAATTATAATAATTTAAATTTTCCTTTGCTAATTATCATACATTATTTACAATATGTAAACGAATCATTGAAGTACCGGTATAGATTCGTAAAACTGTGGGAATTCACGATACGATAAAATTTTACATATTTTTCAGCGCCAGTATGGCCAATACAACCATGAGCGATTATTTATCTCATCGTCAATTACATCATTCTCTATTTCCATTTCTTCATTTTTTCTCATACTTTTCTTTCTAATCATGAGCACTACCGTCACTAATGTCTAAATCATCTCGAATCGACAGACGATCGGTTCCTCAATAGGGTCTCCAAACGTTGTTGTCTGGTCTGACCTCCTCCTGGACACGAATACTGCAACTGACATCACCCAACCCTCGATGCTGATGTTGCTCTTGAGTTTCTGTACTTTGAAATTGATTATTATAAAGCTGCGAGTATAAGATAGTTGGAAAAACGCTGGGTGCAGGAAAGTAATTGCCCGCCGAGCAATTCTGACCAAAAGTCTGATCCTGATCATGGATTGGGCTTTCGGTTGCACTAGAATCTGCGGAGAGAGAACGTGGTGAGACATAATCTTGATACCTTTGTGCAGTGTTTGTACTTGACATTAGACTATGTAAGTGATCCAAGGGATCGACTTGACCACCAGGCGTTGTCGTATCTGGAACTAATCATTAAAGAGATATTTCGATTTTCGACGATAAAATTTGGAATCGTCATTTTTATGATTAATTATATATGTATTAATACATATATGTACTTTTATTTATATGTATAATATTTTATACAAACTAAAACTATTTTATTTATACACTATGATTATTTTTTATTTAAATTATATAAACACTTTTAAAAAGAAGATAAAACTCTTTTTCTTAAATTTTTTTAACTTTTGTAACTTTTTTATATTACTCCTTGTTATTGTTATATAAATGCCTATTCATGCATATTGATGTTAATTATGTATATATTTATCTTTAATCATATAATTTCTCAAATTTAAAAGAGTATTTATTATTTATAGTGGATTATTAATAGTAACTATTGCTGCTAAATATAATATTATATTTATTAATACAACATTATTTATTTATAAATTTTACAACATTTAAAGTATTTATAAATTTTATTTCTTTACAAATAAAAAAAGAATTATGAATTTGGAAATAAATATAAAATATTCGGTTAACATATTTTTATTCTTTATTCTATATCTATACTTGTGAATGATCATGAAATAGTACATAAGAATTTTTTGAAAAATTATGGCATACAATATTTTTAGTTTCCTAAAGTAAGTATGAAAATATATTAAAAGTAAATATAATATTCCAAATTCTATGTTATTAAATCCAAATTACGTGAAAGATGATTATTTTCATTTTATCATCGATAAAATTTTGAATTTAAATTATTTTACACAAATAAATCAACTAACCTTACTTCACAATAATTTCAAATTCTACAAACCAATCTGTAGAGTAAATATATATGTACTGAATTTTGACATTTGTAAAGTACAAATTTGACTAAAAAAGTATAAATGTATATTCTTACATATACATACGTAATAAAAATTATCATTTTTGTTTCCTAATAATAGAAAAAAATGTAAGGAGTAAAATAAAAATCTAAGCTATTAATTACATATTTTAAATATGGAACCTTCAACATGATAAACATCAATAAATTTTATCAACATTTCCATACCTATTATATTTCTAGTACATTCAAAAAAAAGATTGAAATTTTTTCAAAGCTGAGTAATCACATACAGAAATTTTACTCGATGCCTGAGTGAATTAATCAAATAATTATTGGCGAATATAATAATGCGAGTATTTAATCAAAAATAACATCAAGAATCGTTATTTTTACGTGAAGAGATGCTGGAGAAGGCGTCTTGTTGATTGGCAGTATTAGCGTCAGCGGTACTGGTATTAGCAACGTTGGCCGTGTTGGCACTAGCTGTTGAGTCAGGCGCCGCCGTTGGATTGAATGTCGCCAGTAATGAGCTAGTGCTGGATGATGATGGTGGTGGCGGGAGTGGCGGAGGTGGGGGCGGCGCAAACGGTGTCTGGGCCGCACACGAGGATAGCGGCCCAGGCAGGTAGCCCGCGTAGCCCGCGGTACTGCCATAACTCCACGAGTTACCTGCTGTTAAACCAAACTGCGATATGTCTGTAAAGACAGATTTTTCAACTTAAAATTAAATTTGAAAGTAAATCTTTTTGGAAATAATTTGGAAATAAATGACTTGATGTGAAAATGCTAAAATATCAGAACAACTTATAATTTCAAATACACTTCAGTTTTTCCATTGTATTATCCAAGAGAGGAAACGAAATTACAACAGGTAAAGATTTTACAAAGTCTTGGTAAAGTGAATTGGTAGTGAAATTTTTTTAACTGACATTAAAAAATTTTAATTAATTTTCTTAACTGACATGAAAAAATTTTAATTAATTTTCTTAACTGAAATTAAATTTTAATTAATTTTCTTAATGACATTAATTATATATCGTGAATTTGTAAATACCACATTTTATGTTTATATTTCTTTATCTTCTTATGATATTCTTGTAATATATTTACTATTTCCAAAAATTTAACAATAATATAAAAATCTTAAGAATCAAATTCTGTAAAATTTTTGCCCGTATTTGTACAATTTAGTTTACTTCCTTTCTGCCAGCTCATTTTCTTTCTTTAAACTAACACATGTATTTATATATAAAAGTATACTAGAATAATGAGAAATTAGAGAGAGAAGAGTTAAGCAAGTACGATGGAAGAAGAGAAAACTGATGATAAAACATCAAAGTAACAAGGGTAATTTCTCTTTCGGCCAAATCAAACAAGCAAGTGAAAAGCCCGGCGTGAACCTAAATACTGAGTATGCAGCCATGTCTTCCTACACTCCTCTTCACTGCAGTCGTTCATTTGCTTCTAAAGCTGATCTTTTTTTGCTACATACATCTTTATTATTATGTACGCTTCTAATTTTCAAACGAACATTCATCAAATAACGTGCTCCTTGGTGTTTATTCACAATTGAAGCATCGTATACTCAATAAAAAGAGCATATCCAAAAATCGTTCAATAAAATTAAAATTATTAAAAGGAAAATTTAGTAGCTTATAGATAATAATTTTTGGAATATTGAACAATGTAGTAGACAACAGTTTTTGGATTTTTTTTTTGTTCCTAAGTGAAAAAGTAGAATAAGTTTTTTGCTAAGATACTTTAAATATATTTCTGAGAAGAGAAAGTATTTTCCAGATTGCTTCTAAGTTGTACATCGTAAGTATACCATTGACAAACTATTATTGATCGAATATAGAATTCATATTTATAACATTAATATAGTAAAGGGATAGTTATTGATATTTTATAATATTAATTCACAATTATTAATTTAATTTATATT
This sequence comes from Wiebesia pumilae, assembly GCA_018907045.1. Lineage (NCBI taxonomy): Eukaryota > Metazoa > Arthropoda > Insecta > Hymenoptera > Agaonidae > Wiebesia > Wiebesia pumilae. The sequence continues at coordinate 203,618 of JACCHZ010000140.1, read as the reverse complement.
ATAAATAAATTAATTAAAAGTAAATTTGAATGTAGTAGTAAGTTAGAAATAAATAAAATGAAATTCAGAAAATGATCAAAAATTTTCAACACTTTTTCAGTTGTAACTTTTTAAAATTGATATCTTGTTATAATTTTAAATGGATTGTTTTATAAAAACTTACGTACTTATTAAATTTTTTTTATTATATTTTTTTTCTAATTGAAACTGTTACAAAATAAAACTTTAAACGAGTTATTTTTATAAAATAGATTATACACAAGATCAAGAAAGATCTATTTTAAAAAATTAAAATTTTTAGTAAAAATCTTTACTTTTAGTATAATAATGATTTCTTGGAATATACAATATTCTTGGAGTCTCTAAACTAATTTATATTTGTACTACATTTACATTCTAACAATAAGATTTACATAAAATTCGACAATATTTTATCGATCAGATGTAGCCTATTTTTTTAGCTTTCCTTAATAAAAAAATTATTTTCTTACTTGTATTAAAACAATCATATAAATATACATAATATAAATTTAAGATGCAGTTGTTAATATTTATCTAAGTTTACAAAAATCTATGTTCTCCAAGGAACAGTTGGCAAAGGTTTCTCAAAGTAACAGCAACAACAATAAGCGTGAGAATTAACTTTCTATTGCTGATGTTTGTTGACTTAGAAACTCCCTCGATCTCTATCTCTCTCTCCGTCTCTCTCTGTCTCTCTCTCTCTCTCTCTCCTTTCCCAATACAACCCCTTTAATATAATATTTAATCTAGCTTTGAACAGGACTGCGGTTCACGCTTTTGCGAAAGGTTCCTCCCTCTCTCTCTCTTTCTTTCTCTCGTTTTTTGCCCACACTGACGAGCATCTACCTATATATATATATATATATATATATTTCACGGTGTATCCTGGCAGCTCAGTCAGTTTCTCCTAAGCTTGTGCACCACTAGCTTGAAAAGGGGTTTCGCAAAAATATTGGTGGATATATGTACGCTAAGCTTTGGAGTTTTAGATTCATTTCGTTCTCCCTTTCCATCTTTTACCATGAGTATAATTTTAGTACATTAGGTATGTACAGATATGTACGTATTTCTGAATATATACTATGAAGTTAAAATCTCTATAATCAGAGTAAGTACTGCTCTGCTGAATTTGCATTATTCAGTGATAGATCTAATTATAGATTGGAATAATCAGAATTTATCATTACTTTTTATTTTGCTTGTATTATTAAATCAGATTTTAATAAAATCTCTTTAATTGTAAATAGCATTAATATGATATTATATAATTGATTATTGATAAACTAAATTTCTTTTTTTATTCCTAGGTTATTAGAATGAAATTTTTGTATAGTTCATTCGAATTTTCTATAAACATCATATAGTTAATCAATATGTTATTATTGATACTAATAAATTGAAATACACGATCATATATGAATAAAGAAAAATGAATTGATTTTTAGGAATAATGGATTTTTTAATATTATATCAGATTGCAAGTATCACAATGCTACTACGGACAAGTATTTGGAGATAAGATATAATAATTATAAGATTTATAACTGTAAGAGATAAGAATTTGAATATACAAAATATTAATTATGTAACAATGTAAATTAATTAATCCGATTTATTTCTATTAAATTTATATCCTATTAATAAATTTTTATTACATAAATTATTAAAATAAATAAATCTGTGAACAAACAATAATGTAATCTTAATATATTATGACAGTTCTAAAACTGAAATAAATCTATTCGTATCATAGATTTTGAAGTTCATTTCATTTGAATACTATGTCTTTTTTCTTTTTAGAAAAATAATTAAAAAGCATTATAGTGATTATTTATTTATGCGAGAATCATTTTTATAACATTTATTATTTGAGGTTTATCAATTCATTTATCGCTAAATGAATAGACTCAAGTCCTATGAACTTTTTGAAAGTAATATTTTTAAACTTGATAAATATAATAATTGTTTATTTACTCTCTTAAAATTGGAATAAAATTTTTTTTTTATAATGATTTGGCAATAAATATGTACAAAATTTTCTATTTATATTCATAACACTTTTAATTTACATCTTTACAGAAATATTACATAAAAATTATATATTTGATATTATTTTTATAAATTCAATACTTTTAACAATTTCTATAAACTTGTATGATTTTAGGAGTTTAAATACTGAAATTAAGTTTGTTTCAAACCGACAGGATTGATTAAATTTACGAAAAAGATACGTTTAAATTATGATTATAACAAATTCGTCTAGCTAATTTTTAAAATTTTTATATAAAGTTGCTTAAATTATTGTAATGGAAAATTTTGGATTTACTTCACATTTATATATTATTACTTTGCTTATTACAAACCATTTTTTCTGAGATTTAAATGTTTATAAATAATAACGGCTTTCTTATCTCCCTACAAAAACAAACTAATTAATAATATGGCAGCAATTACATTTTTAAATCCATACTTTTTCAGAATACGATAAGTGTCTACTTTTAGTTTGATCGTTGATGAAATAAAAAGAGAAAAACGGAAACTGGAAGCAGTTCTAAGTTGAAACGTAAATTTACTCACTTTGGCAGTTAGCAGGCATCGCATGACGAAAGGGCGACAGCGGATCCCTAGACTGCAGAGGATTTGGTAACGGCTGCAGTGGATTCGGCAGGGGCTGCAACGGGTCCACCAAGGGTGAGGCGAAGAATGGACTGCCGCGTTGCGAGGCGAAGGCAAACGCATGGAATGGCTGCTGCTGCCCTAGAAAAGGCAGCACTGCGATCAACCGTGCGCCTGTCCGCCGGACTTCCGACTATGTATGCATTTATTTATTTCTTTTCTCTTTTAGACACATTACATTTCTCTTTAAATCACCGATTGCCGAAACCTAACTAAATACGTCTCGTACGAACTTTTAATTTCTTCAATTTTGCGGATGATTATGAGAAACATTTGATCACTGTTTAATGTACCTTTTTTTAGAAAAAGAGAATTTTCTAATATTATTTAATTAGAAATCACTAATAATATTCTTATAAGACCTTTTATTATATTTTACTTATTTTAACTAGTAATTTTATTTACTATATGAACAAGTAGTTTCATATACTCAAAAAATATTATGAAATAGTAAAAATGTTTTTATTCATAAAATTATTGAATGAATTAAAATAAATATAAAAGATGTAATTTTTTTATCTAATACATATACAATTAAAAAAATATTAATATTTTGCAGTAAAGATAAAAATAGAGGCATTTTGTAATCTAAATAACAAAGTTACTTAAACTTTATTTCATTAAATAATTTAGAGCACAATTTTATCTTATTTTATTAAAATATATAATTTTTTTAAGGTGATATAATTAGATAAATCAAATTATCTTTATATAATAAAATATTCTTTATATAATATAATATTTTTATATAATCTTTATATAATATATAAAGATATTTATATAATATATAATAACTTTATATAATAAAATATTCTTTATATAATAAAATATTCTTTATATAATCAAATATTTATTATATAATCAAATATTCTTTATATAATCAAATAAACATTTAAAATTTACACAAGGCACAGCTAAAAAGATAAAGCGGCTACGTTTAGAAGAAACATGAGGTTAAAAATATCTATTTAATCGGAAGGCTGAAAAGAGGAAGTGGAAAAAGGAGTGTAAAGAAACAAATAAAGAAAGGATCAGTAATAGCATTATACGTCCAGGGGATGTCATGTTTTATTATTTTTCTAGTGTGTTGGCAACTCAATTAAAGACGTCCTGAAAGCAAGGTTCATACCTCTAATTTCATTGTAATGAAAAGCTATGAATTGACAGCACCAAAAGAAAGATAGAAAACCTGACAAAACGATGAAAATGAGAAGTAGAAGTGATTGATAGAATCATTATTTCATTAACTTTACATAAGTAATATGCTAAATTAAATTTGAATTATTAGAAATAATTAAAAATTGAAGATTGAAATGATATTTTTTTTAATCTTAGTACAATTTTTATTAAATGATTTAAGTGCATCTGATTTATAATTTACAAAAAGCCAATGTGATTTAAAATACTAATATTATACTGGTAATATTAAAATTACATTATGAAAATTCTAATAAATACAATAATAATTCTTTATCTTAAAAAAATAGAAAAATTTAGTATTGAAAAAGTATGTAAATTTATTAGACATTCGATATTAAACATGCTCGTTTGTTTATAAATGTTAAAAATAGTCTAAAATATGCATATAAAAATATTTTTTAAGAATATAACAAACAATATGAATCTGTTATTTTTACATAACATATACATTAAAATATATTTTAAGCATTTAACTTATTAAAAGTATAGTTTCTATATTTCAAGGAATTAAACAATATTTAGATACTTTTAAATTAAATATAAGTAGAACTTTCATCAAAATATAAAAGCTATAGTTCGAAATAAGAAATGAAAAACAAATGTGTAAAAAAAATACTGGGAACAAATTTACTTATTTATAATTTTGTTTAATTTTTTATTACATAAATCAGTATTAAAGAAAATCGAAGAACAGTTGTTGCTTTTAAGTTACCGTTATTCTACTCCTTTCACATATTTTACGATAAGTGTATCTTTATAAGATTATCCTTAATAAGTCTCAGACTTCCGAACAGTCATTGCTATTATACTACTGCATGTTAACACAGTGTTAACTCACCGGAGGACAGATTTACTACATCTAGCAGACGGATACAACGATCTTCGGGCGAATGGGCTACACACTTTGATAATTCAATCATAGTCCCTAATTCTAATTCATCGTCGATAGAGCTCAAAATTCTCGCTGGTTTATTGAATAGGGAATAGTCGATCGCCGTTGCTGTCAACACAATAGATATGCATGGAAAATCCGTTTCCAAGAAGTATGAGGAGATAGATTTCTTGTCTCTCTCTCTCTTTTCCTCTTTTTCTCTGTGTCTATCTCGCTTTTCACTAACGTAATTCAGTTAAGCGATCGTGAATACGATACTGTTGGACTCAAACGATTTTGTCTATAGTTTCTCGCAGGAGACGGATGGCAATGTCGAATTTTCGACATAACTTTTTGATCATTTATTGAACTGAAATGGCGAACAGCCGAAAAATTAGTTATTTCACTCTCTTACTAACTATTAATAAATTATTATACTAAACTAACTATTATACTAAACTAACTATTAATAAATTGCTTTCCTTTTTCTAAAAATTAAATAATAGATATAGATATATTTAGCTCTAGAAAAAATTTTACTTTAATAAAATTCGATGAAGTTGGTAGATGAAAAAAATTATTCTGTTGAATTGAAAATTCATTACATTATACATATTTAACTTTAGATACTTGAAATTGTTGATTAACTGTCAATTATTAAATAGAAGCTGCTTTCAAATAGAAAGTAAATAAATAAATAAAGGTCTATCACAATTTGATAGTTATTCGTTATGTATCAAAGGAAAATGCTTTATGTACCTAATTATACAATATCTGTCTTTTCTTTATACTTATTAGAGAGACATCATATTTTTTGTTATATTTTATTAAAATATATTGGATGAATGCAAAACTCAGTTGTTTTTAATTATTAAAATAAATTACATTCTAAATTTTACATTACATTATAAAGTTTTAACGTTGTTTGACTGAAAAAGTTTTATTGAGTATTTTGGAAAAAATTATGTTATTTGGTTGTAGTTTTGAAATTTTATTAAATAAATTACAAAGTAAGAAGCACTTCTAATATATTATATTTTTTTATTTCTAATAAGGTAAGAATACTTTGAAAAAGTAAAAGAAAATTTGTACTCTATACTGTGGTATTAGTGAAGGTTAAAGAGAAGGTAAACATAACGTTTTTTTATTAACACAATTTTCTCCAAATACTTATTAAAATTCTTTTTTAAGTAAAATGTGTATATATAGTGTAATGTAGCTAATACTTTAGTTGTACAGTACAATATCATTCAGTGTCAAAAATGTAACGAAATTTTGCTTCTATCTAAAATAATACTTTCAGAAAACAAAGCTACCTAATTTTCAAACATTATACATATTTCGAGCTCAGAATCGATTTGTGATGCTATTATAGGTATTAATATTAAATTTTTATAACATAATTATTATATTTATTAACAAGGTCTATTGTGTAAAGTAAGTACCGCAATTAGCTAACATAAGATATTTAACGAAATATTCTATTGATCATTATATATTTTTAGTAAAAATTAATACTTTAGTGCAAATGTCTGCTCAATTCCTGTTCAATTTTTATTTTTATAATGCATAAAATACTACGTGGGGTAAAATGTCTCAAGACTCATCACTGTATAGCAATAATAACTAAATATCTATCTAATTTTTAGAAAGTACCAACTTTGAATAGTTTCATTCAAATCTCATAAAATTGTAGTCATTTTATCTAGGAGTTACAGTATTAATGACATTACTTTTACTTTTGTAAAAATAATAGATTGTAGAGGATTTTGAATGTTGAAAAAACATTGCTTTTCAACAAGAAATACCGTCTAAATCCAAAAAATGCTTAAAAAGCATTACGATACATCTACTTTATCGAAAAGGACTATTTGTCAATAATTTGGTGAATTTAAATGAAGCCGTACAAACACTGATAATGCTAGTATTACGTATGTGCAATTAAAGTATCAATTCTAGACAGTATGAAAATGTATTGTCTTTGTATAGTTGACTGCAAAGTGAATATGAGGGAAATAGTTGACAAGATAAAGATATATACAGATGAAAAAATTTTATACAAAATGGATGCTACGTGTCGATAATTCAGTGCCTGGTATTTAGTTGGATTCCAGCGTAATTAAATAGATTTTTTTACGCTTAATCGTAACAATGGATAAAACGTAGATCTATCACTATTCATCTGAATTAAATAGATAGTCTGCAATATTGAAATAATAACCGGTCGAATACCACCAAAAAGAACCAAAGGTGTAATAATTGGTAAGAAAGATCTTGATTAGTATTTTTTGAGATTCATTTATCATCTGTTCTTCAATGATTATTATTTGTTTCTTAGCTTGAATAGGTAGCAGATATTTTTGTCAAATGAGTATATCGAATGTGAAACCGATACATATTTTGCAACCTTCGATTTATCATACTATATAAAAGATATTCAAACTTTACATGATCTTTCAAAGAAATGTACTGCTCTTGAAAGAAAATTCGTTGAAGAATAAATATGATTATTTAATCTTTGTCAATAAAGAATTTTTTTATTGCTAGTTTTGGGACTTTTCACTTTATACGCTAGAGCTGTTAAAACCCTCGTATTTATGATACGAGATACTTTGCATGCAAGTGCATGTATACGTATTGGGTATTTGGTGAAGTTATAAAGTTTCAGTTGTATTTTTACTCAACGATTACACCGCGTAATTCCTCTGACTTACCGGTCTGGATGGTTCGTGGTCAAACTAGGATCACAACGGAAGAGCTTGTATTGGAACCAAAATAAGACTGATTTGTTTAAGTTAAAATAGAGAAAGTTACATTATAAAAGAATAGAAATAAATGTAGAAAATAACACAGAGAACAAATTTAATTAATTATCCTTTATCTTTAGACGCATCCACAGTTTAAATTAAAATATTGAAATATTAAATAAATTAGATGTGGCGACGGTGAAAATGGAGTCTGAGGTGATTATGCGTCTAGGGTCGAACAAAATGTTACAACAATCGTTATGTCGGGAGCAGGATGGGTCCAAAAATCGTCAACGCTGGAACTTAGATGGTGCAAAAATTCTCAACAGCGGAAGCAGGAAGGCAAAAAAGGTCTTGAAGGAAGCGAGAGATACACTACTCTGAAATGCGCCCTTAAATGCGTTATAGTGAGGGAGAAATTTGCTGCTGTCGATAACGCTCGTACCATCGCAAACAATGGCGAGGAGCGGGTAATTTATTTTACATGCACCGTAGTGGGATGATGACCTTATCTTCGTTGTTAGCTAGCTACAACTAGCCTATATCGGACCCAACCCAATCCTCGAGGCCCCTTAGGATCGAGTCATAGCAGTATCGGCTAAAGGCTGACTTCTGTTCTCTCTCTTTCTTTCTCATTTTCTTCCTTTCTTTTGCACTTGTACTGCGAACTGTTTATTATGTTGAAAATTGATGCACTAAATATTGAGTGCATTCATTTTCCCTGTTTGTATTTATCGATGTTCTGCCTCTTTCGCATAAATCGAAGTATTATTAACAGTTCCAATATTTACAACATTAATATTGATACGTTGCGGATCTACTTAACTAAGTGAAAAATTATAAATTATTAGTTATAGATAGTATATTTTTCTTTGTTACTTCATAATAAGCATTAAATTGATTAGAATTTATAACTAATTTATATAATCTACGCAGATGAGAATATTGAATATAATAATTAAAGGTTACTATCATTATTATAAAATTATGATAGCTTACTCTTCATTGAAACTAACAGTTTATATAAAACATTCAATAAAAACACAAAAATATTATAAATACTTAATGAAATTTATGAGAATTAGTTCACTATATAAATTTAAAATTTGTTAAGATTTTCTTTTTTCTAGTCTATTAAACAATTTAATTTAACCAATTTAACATGAATGCTCTAATATTTTGTATGTCTTTACTCGATTATTTATTTAGCGAAACTAAAATTCTCTGTAAATAACTGCTATCGTTAGAATAATCTTTTTCATTTAAATGAAGTATAAATATAACAAAAAATTATTATTCAGTTATTAAAGTTTTATGTTTCATGTGAAAGATAAAAGTTCATGTTACATTTCATGTAAAAGAAACAATGCTCTTAATATATTGTTATACAACAAAAATCGCATTAATAATAAACTGAACTTTCTATTCTACGAATTAACTAATTTAATAAATTTTATATATGCTTCTATTTCATAGCTACATTGATACCTTTTTACTATTATATACGGAATCGTTATTTTAAAAGTTATATTACAAAACATATAACATTATATATATTTATATATATAATATTTTATAAGTAATTAAATGAATTAATGTAATAGTTAATCTGTATATTTTATGTTTGTTATAGACTTTTAACAGAACTAGTAATAAAAAAGTAAAATTGACTTCTCATGTCATCACATAAAAATAACAGCGACTAGGCAGTGACTTTTCCTAAAATAGAGCTCGTAAAACGTAGAAACACCAAAAGTTAGTGGTCTTTCTAAGTATCTTATCGATTTTATTGGAACTTTTAGTGAATTCAACAACAGGTATCAGAGAATTTTTGTCAGAGTAGCAGTTGGTAACGACAGTTTCTCATTTCAGTTTATCACTTGACGTCCTAAGATGTTTTAGGACTTGCTTCTTTTTTACTTTTTCTCTTATTTCTATTATTCGCTCTCTCTCTTTTTATTTCTCCATCTCTCTCTCTCACTTTCTCACTCTCACTCTGTCTCTGTCTGTTATTCAGAAATACACATATACAATAACTACACATAATAGTACACAAAATAGTACACATGAAAAAATATAAAAATAAATAATTTCTACCTCTCTTTTATTTATCATCTTCAGATTTCTATTAAGTCATTATTTTATTAAATATTATGATTCTTATTTTAATATTTTTACACATTAATTATTATTTTATTTACGTTTTATAATTCGGTTAATCTAATAATTATACATTACTTATGCAATACTTAGAAAATAAGCTACAGTAGTTCAAATTATTATAATTATTAAGAGTGTATACAAATATATGCTATCAGAAATAATTTAATACTATGACTAGTATTCTTTAGAAATTTAAATTCATTTGAATAAGCTGCATAAACGACAACTAAATTTTCCTTCATTCACTCTCAATTTCAGTTTCTTTTTGAAAGAATAATACGGTGGAACTCGAATTAATAAGTGACTGCTTGTGAATGTCGAACCAAGAATTGAAGTAGTCTACGTACGAACTTCAGGGAGATAGAAGAAAATACTCTCCTTCATCAATTTCCGTAGATGGAGTAGGATTGTCCGTAGGTGGAGTAAAAGAGACGATTAAAGCATTCTTGAGATGTGTAATAAATTACACATTTATTATTATACAATTGTTTAATTACAGCAATCTTCGACAGAAAAGAGACGACGGTATAATGAAAATGATACATCCATCGTCGTGTCGAAGATGCAACTGTCAAAGATAACATGTAGGATCAAAAAAAATAATACATAATTTCGATATGCTTCATATTAATTCACAATTTTAAAAATCTAATTTAATATCTTTTTAAAAAATACCAAATTTTTAAATATACAACCTATTAATTTACAATAGCATTGCTTTATAAGATTACTAGAATTCCTTAGAAATAATACGAATAAATTCATTATTTAAAAATTATTCGATAAATAAACTCATTACTCAGATATACTCGTTTTTAAAAGTATCAAGATTATTATAAAGTTTTTTATAATAATAGTTTTAAATATGTTAAAAATAAATGTAGTCATTAATATTCATGTTACAAAAACCCTTTAAAAAGTCATGAATTTAATTAAGTTTTAAACGAAATTTTAAAGATCAAAATAAAACGAGATGTTAATGTTTTGTTAAAAAAAAATTTTTTATATTCTTTCAAAAATAGTTCAATGTAACTTATAATTAAATAGAAAACTTTTATGATACTATGTTATCATAATATGTTATAATATATTACGATCAATAATTTGTTAACTAATGTTAATAATTTCTAATTTAAGAAATTCTCATTATTTAGAGATACGTTCTTAATTTTCTACATGGCAGTTATGATTAAAAGATAGCTATTCATATTTTGCAATGATATTTTGAAAAAATATTTTCACACATTGCTTCAAATACTAATAATAATAATAGCAAAAAAATTTTCCTAGGACACAGGAAATTAGCCGAAAGTCGTCTTTAAAATTTTTGATTTAAATAAACCGTTTTTATAAAATGGAGAGTTTAACAGTGTAACTATTAACTTGTATAAAACTATCAAAAGTAATTATCAAAAAAATGTGCGTTACACAACTAGGTTTTTTTCAGTTTAATCAATTTTGATTCTTTGCATGATGTTGTTTTCTTGTTTTCCATATGTTTCTATGAATATCACCGAAATTTTTCATTCATTTTATTATTCTTATTAATATTATGATTATTAATTGTCATTAAATATAATTCATGCATTATGGAAGTTTTCATTAAAATGCTGTTTAAAAAGTAATTTTATATTATTACAAGAAATTCTTAGCTAAGAAAGAATTTATTTAGCTCACTGTATTATATATATATATAAGTGTGTATTTGTTCATTATACTATAATAATAACGAATGACTATTTAAGCTTATAAATTAAATAAGAAATGTAACGTTTTGAAAGAATCTGAAGATTGCAACGTTGTTGACGCAAAGAAAATTGAAAATTATTTTAATCAAATAATTAAAAAACTATCAAAAACTATTAATTATAACACAAAACGACATAATAATAAGTTTCCTCAAAATTATATGCTTATAAGCAGCCTTTATTAAGGGTTGAAATTTTCAAAAAATCGACGTCGATTTTTTATTATTATTTGATTTTCGAAACGGAAATAAAAAAACTTTGATTTTCAAGCATTTATATATCATGCATATGTACCCTTATACATATAATCATATACCAGCGTGTATAATATTTAATAAAAACTTTTACAAAAACATAGCATAAAATCCGTTTTTAGATATACACGTCTCATTATATACCACATGCACAAACATAGTTTCATTTTGAAAATTGGAGCGGAACTTGATATTCGATGCATTTGAATGCATCTGCACTCTTATACAAATACGTATATGGTAAAGGTTATATTTGTTTATAAAAACTATCACAGAAATATTACAAAAAATATTTTTTACATTCCGGTATATATACTAAACGTACACACAAAGTGTCATTTTGAAAATCATCGCGGAACTTGGAGCTCTTTGTATTTGAATGCATATGACTCCTATACACATATTCGTATGAGAACTTATATATTTATTAATAACAACTCCCACAGAAACATTCTACAAAATATTTCTGCACTTGATTTATAGTTATTGCTTTTTTTAATATGAAAGTATATTCATTTTTTTAAACGTGCTGCAGATAAAAGCTGTATGTATAATAATGTAGATTATTAGCAAAAACTAATTCTTTTATTTCTGTACTGAAAATTTGATATGTGTCGTGAGTTTAGATGTAGTAAAAATATTTTTTGAATGAATACATCCAAAATTGATATTTATATTTTTAAAATTTATAAATAAATGATTTAGAACTCTTTTTTTATTGGAAGTTTTATTGGATAATATATAAAAAGTGTTAAAATTGTATTTTTTATATATAATCAATTAGATCTTATTTCTATTAATATATAATTATAACTGTTCCAAACTCTTTCCAAAAATTTTATATTTTTTAACATATGAAGAATATGTATTGACTCAATAAAAAAGTAGAATGATAGTTCTTATTTTTTTTCATATTATTATTACTAAAGTCATTAAATTAATTACTAAATTATTATCGAAAATATAAAAAAAGTATTATAATTACCAATTACATTAATAAAACATGTTTTTAAGGATTAGTGTACATAGACCATTTTGCTAAGATGAGTTTTGTCAATAATATGTTAAAATAATACGTTAAAATAAATAATAACAATAAAAATGTTGTAATAATATGATTAAACTATTTCGTGTTACAATGAATACGAAGTGAATTTAATACATTTATTTAGAAAATAAGCGCCGACACTGCAGCGCAAAATAGAAAATCTATGGATGAAAATCTTCGAGTCCACGAGCAAATGTATATACTGCCCCTTGAAGCAAATCAGCTGAAAACTTGGGGACTGATGTTCACGTACAATTTTTAAATACATATTTATCTAATACACATGTAACTCAGTTCTCATATTTTGACTTATTATTAATATTTGAAAATAATTTTCACGGATATGTAAGTGAAAATTGATAGTTGAACATTTATTTTCCATAATATAGAATATTCAATTTCTAGTAATTAAAAATAATATTAGAAATAAGCTTCATTATATATTATAAACGTTCATATAAAATATAATTGATAAATTAATAATGTAAGGATTGTACCTATTTTATAGGATGTTTTTGTAGTATTTAATTGTCTTATGAATATGAATTCTGTACAATAGGAAAGTCTCATATTATGCATAGTTTTTTAAGTGTATGCCGATATAATAAAATACTAAAATACTTTTATGTTAACCAAATTTAGCAAGTCAATACATGTTTCTCATAAATATTATTTAAAGTGCATAAATAATATTTTTAATGTAGTATTGAAAAGTTTCAATTCTTCTTTAATGAAAGCAATGATATTGATTTTAAAATTGAAAATTTGAATAAGACTCTATTACAAAATGTAAATATTTTACATTCAGTTCTTCAAATAATAAATTTATTTACTATAATAAGATCGTATAAACTTATAATTTATTTATAGTCAAATTTTCTATTCAATAGTTAATTTTGTATACATACTGAAAATTTTATAATTTTATTTAACATAGTAAATTTTCATACCTTTACGTTAGAATTTCACCTATTGTATAAAAATTAGTAACCAATATAATACATATAATATTTCAGAAAATTTCATATTTTCTATAATCATAACACTTTCAAACATTTTTATAAGATTGTTAGATCTTTATAACTATAAATTTGTCTATTCTCGCTAGCACATATGAATATATTTATATTTAAGTTTATATACAAAACATATTTAAAAATTTCTTTCAACGTTTGAAAGAATTTTCTAATTATCTGTTTCTTTAATTGAAATAATTTTGTAAACTTAACATTTATAATTTCTATATCTAGTCTAATATGTTTAATTTATGATAAACACAATAATCATTCCTTTGAATTAGTTGACATTTCCCTAATCGTTATAATAAAAATAGCGGCTAGTAACAGAAACCACCCATCTATTTGAATCAACGAATATTTCGTTATATTTCTAAGATACATAATTGTCCGATTCCTCTTTCTCACTCGCTCTTTCAACGGTATATATTTTATATACACAAATGATATTATAAAATTTGAGACACTCATCAAAAGTTGCTTTACAATAGATTACGTGTATTTATTGATTAACGTATTTATATTCTTCACATAATTTTTTATGAAAACTATATTATTTAAATTAAAAAAATATTTTACCCTTATAATAATAAGATCATTTCTTAAGTTATTAGGTTTTTGCTTATTCAGAAAACGCCACCTATCATATGATAACATCTAGAAAATGTAAAACGAAGTACCAAGGTTTAAATTTACTGATCCAACTTATATGTGATAATCTACTCCCTCGAGATTTTCGAAACAATGCTCAGCAGTTACAATGTCTCGTTGACTCACTAATGTTCCAGTACAAAGATGATTTATAGTATGTCCTTGAGGATTCATAAATGCCAGTAACAAAACAAAAGTAAAAGTACTATTTGCTGCATTTTGCACTTGCTGACCGAGTAATGGTTTCGCACTTGAAAATTCATATTGGTTATCTATATAATAATTTTTATTTCAAGTAAGATTAGAAAATTATGTCAGCTTATAATTTTGTTTTACTATAGATACAATTGAAAATATTTTTTGATACTCACAAAATAATCGATATTGCATAAGAAAAAAATACGCTTTAAAACGCATACTGCATGCATCAATATTCAAAATTAAAAAAATTTCCTGAGAATACAAGTGTACGTATAAATAATAATTTCATGTACAATATTAAATTTATTATATTTATAGATATATTTATAAAGATATCAGAGTTAAACATAGCTAGGCTCTTCTTTTCATTGATAGATATTAAGTCTTATAAAAAATCGTAATGAAACCTTAAGTTACTTATATATGAGCATGTTACGGATTAACGAAAACCAAAATAAGTTAATAGTACTTTATTAATTTATGAGTGAAAGAAAGAAAAGTAAAGAAAAGAATGAAAGAAAAGAAAGAAGCGAAAGGAACATAAGCTGATTTCAATACTCTCTTTGCATGACTCACTATTATCTAATTGATATAACTCTAAAATTTTCCTTTTTTTTATATCTTCTTTTATCAAACTATTCATGTAAAATTTTGTTTATAAAAATAAAAAATGAAATATATATATAATTTTAAAAATAATATTAAAAGCAAATTTTATATAAACGTAATTTACTATCTAATATAAGATATTAAAATATACAAATCATATGAGACTGCAGTTTGCAACGTTGTTGTCCCAACAAAAATTAAAAAAATTTGAAATCGAATATTTTCTTTAAAAACTATCAAAAACTATTAATTATCACACCAAACGACAAAATAATGAGTTTTCCCAAATTTCTACCCTTATAAGCCACCCTTATTAAGGGTTGAAATTTTCAAAAAAGCAATTATCAAAAAAAAATCGACGTGAAACTTTGATTTTAATGTATTTATATATTATGCATATGCACCCTTATTCATATAACCACTTACAGGCATGTATAAGATTTAATAAAAACTTTTACAAAAATATTGCACAAAATCCATTTTGAGATTCTGGCATCTTATTCTATACACATGCACACACAATATTTCATTTTCAAAATCATTGCAGAACTTGATGCTCGTTGCATGACTCTTATGTACATACACATATAGGGAGAGTATTAATATTCATTTCTTATAGACAAACACAAATACGTATGAGTTAATCTTTAGATGATTTGTCAGTGGCTTAATGAGAGATAGAACGAGAGAGAGATAGAAATGAGAAAAATCAGAAAAATGATAGATTAAATTTCTTACATTTGTACAATATTTAACAACAAATTCGTAAAATTTTAAGTTCTTTGAACCTTTGAATATTCGGAAGTATTTATATCGGTATTTTAATACTATGATTAAACTTTTTAATGATGTAGTGGACTTGAAATGAATTTTTGACATTGTTTAGAAAATAAGTGTCGATGCCGCGCCAACGTATCGTCTCGTAAAAATCTTCAGCCGCATAAATCTTGATTTGTTCAAATTCTCGACTGTCGCTTGTATGACCTGTCTATGTGTGTTATTCACGCGTGAATGTGTGTATCCTAGCCATTTGAAGCAGGATCGGTCGAAAATTAAACGCATAATATTTCTCTCATGTTACAATTAAACGGCAAATTATATTTTTACAAAAAATTAATTTTATGTTTACGGATAATAAAGCAAACCTGAAACAATATTTATAAATTATTTTTATTCCTCTTTAGTAAAACTTTAGCGTTCTATGCCCATTAGTTGTATAATTATATTTTCAACCTTATTTTATATTTTCTAGATATAAATCAAATTTATTCAGTTAGTGTGGAAAATCTTCACTACTATATTAAATAAAGTACAGATGGAAGTTTTATTAAATAGCTTGTGTTGAAATAATTTTAAAAATTATAAATACTACAATTTAACTACCTATAATATACAAGTATGTTATTATAATATATTAGTAATTTCAAATCATTTAAACTACAAAAAAGTTTGGTCATAATACTGCATCATCCTTCATATATTTATAGAAGTTTAATTCAATTAATATTTCTAACATTAAATATTCAAATATAAATAATAACATTACCATTTAAAGTAACGAATTATTTTAAACTTATTTTATTGCTGAACTATAATATTTGACATTATTATTTATATGCGAATATACAATATACTTGCATTCATATGGCTGTTATCAAAACAGTATTAATATTAAACAGTATTAATTTAATCACACCGTCAAAGTAGAATGGCTGAAAAAGATTGATCTATCACACAGTCATCCGGAGAACCCAAGCGAATTTGGAGAACGTGTTAACCAGATTATGCCTACATTGATATATACGTAAAAGTTTGTACGTATATGCAGTCACAAGCCTAAAACTATATGTACGCCTCTCCATATGCTACTCCATGTACTCCATACATGTGTAGGAGTCAAATGCATTCAAATGCAATGAGCATCAAGTTCCGTCCCGATTTTCGAAATGAAACTTTACGTGTGCATGTGGTATGTATTGAGATGCCTGAATTTGAAAACGAATTTTGTGTAATATTGTTGTTAAGATTTTATTAAATATTAAACACACCGTTATGTGGTTATATGCATAAGAGTGCTTATGAATTATATATAAATGCATAAAATATCAATTTTCTTAGAGTTTTTAATATATTTTTATGAGTGTTTTTAATATATTTAATGATTTTCATTAAAAAAATTGTATGCAATATTAATATTTACTCTTTTATGAATTTGTGAAAATTTCAACCCTTATAAGGGTCGCTTATAAGCGTAGAATTTTGAGGAAACTCATTATCATGTTTGTGTTATAATTAATAGTTTTTGATAGTTTTTTAATAAATTCATTTGATTTTAAAATTTTTCAATTTTCGTTGCTACAACAACATTGCAAACTTCAGACTTCTCATTTTGAACCTGTTTCACAAAATTACAAATAATAAAAAATTGCCGAATAAAATTAACTAATAAATCACAATTAAATAATTAAATTAATGTGTGTTAATTTAAAAATATTTATTACATATTAATAGTAGATTTTAATTTTAATATGCATAATATTATCATTTAGTAACATTTAAAATAAGTTTACTAAGCTGTTACCTTATTAGCTTATTAATGTTACAGTATCATTTTAAGCTATGATGTTCTTGGAATTGTTCTCAAATGAAAGTTCAATAGCGAATAAATTCAAAACTATATCTCATACACCAGTTATTATTAAGCTGATTGTGTGTCTGAAATTCTTCAATAATAATTTGTAAGAATTTATATGTGCAAAATGTTGTTATTCATGGGTACAGTAAGTGGTAGTCAGATCTGGAAAATTTCGGTACATTCTTGTAAGGCAAGACTATACTAAGACTATAAAAGAAATAATGAGCATTGGGTGGCCCGCAGATGTGACCAAGAAAGCGGATGTGGTCGGTCTAAACCCGCATGCAACAACATCTTTTTGTCTCTCTTTTCCACTTTTACTCTTTTTTAATTTCCAATCAGTGCTTTTAGCTATCGTGCATTTTAAAAGACGTAATTGGATAAAAAATATTTGTGATAAAAAATATTTCTTAGCAAAATTTATATATCTAAGAAAAACTTAAAAAAATTACTTTAATGAAGGTTGAATACACATCAAAGATGATTATTTAAGCTTCGCTTATGCTTTTTTATTTTTAAACGTGCAGCTTGATAGTTCGATTTTAGTTAATAATAAAAGACTGAAAGTATAATAATTCTAGTTTAGCAAATAGTATTATATTTTACTTCTTTTATTGATGGCAAATAAATAGAAGTTTCTGCTTATGCCTAGAAAATGTGTATTTTAAAAACTGATTAATAAGAAAATGATTATTTATAATACAAATAATCATCTGATTTTACGATGGAGATTATTTCAATAAAGAAGATCTTTATAGAAAAAATAAACAGTAACTTAATACATTGTAAAAATTAGTTCATTGTTTATTTTATAATAAAATATTACATACCATTTTAATACATCGCTGTAACTATTAAATTATTTGTAGAATATCTGTGTTCACGTTCAAGACGGATTTAATAAGATATTTTAAAATTAGTAATTTCATTTTTAAAAGCTATTATTGATATTTTACTTTGATAATATTTGAAAACTTAGTAATTTCATTTTTAAAAGCTACTATTGATATTTTACTTTAATAATATTTGAATATTCAATTCTACAATTTAGAAATCTATAAAATTTTAATTACTTAAACATACATAACTAATATTTACTCACAATATATATTTTAGTTAGAATCTAATTTATCATTTAGCAGTCAAGAAGTATAAAAAAGGATTTAGGTTTATTAAATATTTTAGATGGTGATTTGAAATATGTAGGAGTAAAATTCCTTAAATAATCTTAATTAAATCTTAAATATAAATATAGCGTTCATATGAATCAGTTAAACATTTTTTTACATCCAATATAATAAATTTATATACATTAAAAAACTCGTTCTATGAGCACATACCATTAAAATCTTTTATTAATATATAATGTTAAATAAAAATATAACTCAATTTATATAAATAAATTTCCAACATAAGCATCATTAGTATGAAATGAAATATAAAAACTTTTAAAGATTATATTTAGTATAATTATTTCGCCTTTTTTGCATAATGACAATCATTGTCGAGAGATTTCAAGTTATAAAAAGCCATATATAATCTAGAAATTGGGTAACACTTAGTCTGATTCAGTGCAGAGTACTTGCGTAATTACGCATCATCTAAGAAGCTAAATTTGGCGCAACAAAGACAACAAGCCAGAAAGAAAGAGATATCTCCTTAGCTCATGAGCGATGCTTTATCAATGCTAGACGTGCTTTACCACAGTTCGTAAATAATGGTGATCTCGGAAATGAAATTTTAGAGGTCTCTAGCCGTCAGCATATGCTTTATTGTAATAACAAGCTGCATACGTATGAGCTATTACTAGGCAAAGAACGAGAGAGGTAGAGAAGAAGAAGAAACGAAGCGTGAACTCGTTTATAGTTTTGTGTTTTGTTACTCATGCCTAACATTTAATGTCTCGGATATGAAGAGGGACTATAAGAACTCGAAAATTGCAATGTTATTTCGAGTTTTTCGAGATAATTTTTTAACAATTTTGCATACCTCCAGTATTCATTTACTATTTAAATCGATTGGTATTGAAAAGTCATTCATTCTTCATGCGTTAATAATCATTTTAATTACAGCTGCTCTTCATAAATATTTTTTTCATTAACAATTTCTGATTAGTAAGATTAAAAGATAAGTTTTTACTTTAACTGCATTATTACTATGAAGCAATAAAAATTTTTGTGTTTTAAAAGAATTTACAATTTTGTTATTTTTCAATATAAACATTTTATTAAAGTAGAAATATATATATTTGAATAGTGTCACGTATTCCGTCCCGATCATAATTGCACATAACAATAGAAAAAACTTCTTTTTAGTCTAAATACGTTATTTTTAGTTGTAATTCAAAGGTCCTTATCCCTAATTTATTTGAATATAAATTATTTTTTGATAATTTATAAAAAATTTTAAAAATTAAATATCTATATGTAACATATTAAATATGAATTGTGCAAAATGTATTATACGTGAAAATTTCTTTTTCAAATTAAAGCCAAGTACGGTTAAATGTGCCTAATAAAACTTATAAGCTCAAATTACGATGCTTGACACAAAAAATTTCAAATAGAATACACAATTTTAAAATATTAAACTTGTGTTATTCTATATCGTGTTTTATGAATTATTTATTTTCTTAATAATCTTTTTCTTAATTTATTTTAATTTTATATGGTAGTATTTTTAATAATAATTGTAATTGTAAATATCATAATATTAACGAAAAAGACTTAATAATACAAATCACTCACATTTAATAGGTGATAAATAGAATTTATAAATGAATAAACGTTGATAACCAATAATAATTATATTTACAAAAAATAATAATGCTTACAGTGATACTCACTGGTCTTGGATCGGGGCTCTCGTGGCCCGTCTACCGTCACCTTAATAGCCTTAGCGTATGTAGCAACCTGCGGCGGCGTTGTAGACACTGTTATTGTAAGTGTAAAGCTCTTACCTATGCAAACAAAAATAAAAAATTAATTATGAGCTAGAATATTTATTTTTACTATTTTATTACCGTACATAAATGTTGATTATATAAAAAAAATAAATCAACATGATTATTTAAGATTAACGTTGCTAACTTGTACAAAATTTACGTAGTAATTCAAAGAATTTTTCGTAATGCAGTGAAAATTTTTTTTCTATTTTGGATCTATGTCTTTAATACGTACATACGTATATGTAAATAAATAAATATAAACATATATATATATATATTACTGTATTTAAAAGAATTTATTCTTTTGTTTAATTATTTTTATATTTATTAAGATTCAGCAAAGATATAAAAACATAGAAATAAAAATTTTCTTCCTTTATATCAGATAATATATATAACCATGTATGAAACTATATAAAGTTTTCATGGTATTGCATATTTTTTTTTAGAATGTAAAAAACAGGACAATGATAAATAATGCAAATTTAAATGTAAGTAATATGAAATTTTAATAATAATATATCATTAATAATAGACATTTAATTGTTTAATTTTAGATTAAAGATATTAAAGATATTAGATTATAGATATTAGGAAAAGTAGTAAAGTAAAAAAATTTTTTCTGTACAAGTAGTGTACATTTGTACTTTAAATTTGTATTTAGTTAGACTTTTTCTGAATAAATCTGGAATATCTATGTGTAACTATGGATAATATAATTATATTACATCAGGCGGGTGCCATATATTTTTATTATATCTGAGTCAAAATAAATAGAATAAAATAATAAACTAATTAAAAATTCTGAATATCAGCTTATATATATTTTTATACATTTATTTAATTACAAATTTATGAATAATAATAGTCTGATGTTAATTTTTATTCTAAAAATAAAATACGAAAGGTAGAAGTATTCGTTAATTTCTGTACTTATTTTATAAAAATCAAATAATATAGTTATAAACAAAATAAATTATAATACAATACTTATAATACAATAAATGATATAGTAAATTAGAATTTTCATTTGACTCATTCTAGATTCTTGCGAAGAACAACAATTTAGCTTTATTTTTTGTTAACATCCTAAAATTTTAAGCTAGTTTATGTAAAAATATTAATAAATATTTGAAATATTTACGATTTTTAATAGAATTACTATTTTATTAGAATTAAATTAGAAAATAAAAAAATTTTCTTCTTTTAATTCCTATGTATTGAATTTACATTTATAGACAATATTTAATCTAAAAACAAAACTTTACATATTTAATAAGTCTCTTTAATAATACCGATTTTTAGCAGGTATAATAGTATAGTATACTGAACAATCATTTTCTTTTGATTTATGAAGACTAATATTATATTTATATAATTTTGATATAATAATGCCTTCTATGTTGCATTAAAATTCGACGAGTTGTATAATATGTTTTTTATAATTAAAAATAAAGAATTTGCCTGCTTATTGATATATATTATTCGAAATTAACCTAACAAAATTGTTTCTAAATGTAAGCAAGTAAAAGTTGTATGTTCTTTACAATATAATTTAAATGAAATTATTGATTAAGGATAATGACAAATTACAAATAACTTATCAAATAATAATGACATATATCTCTATTCTATTTTCTTTTGTAAAATTCTCAATATTAAGTAGTATCATTTCATGTTTTTTTAAGAATATTTTTGTAATGTTCGTTTTATAGGAATGACAGAAAATTTATTAAGCTGTTATGTTATTAATGAGTTTGTATTATAATATTATATTATAGTAATTTTTTATATTAATTATTACATTTAAACGTAAAAGAAATAATTAATTGTGTGATCATGATAATAATACCTGACAGTGATGACAACAAGCAAGCCCAGTTTAAGTATATATAAATAAATAAATTTTTCATGTAAGAATTCAATTTTATTCTAATAATATTGATTTTATTTTCATAATATTTTCTATTATACTGGTAATTTGTTATAAAGAGAACAAATATTTTACATGATCTAAGATTATATTCGAAGTAATATGTTTGCACATTAACACTTGAAATAGCGTATCTATATAAGTAAAAATTGAATAACAATGTTAATATTTTTAAAAATTATGTGTATAAGTTTATTTAGTAACAATATATTTAACTATTATGATTATAAATTTGAGATGAAACAAAAATAAGGGTGCTTAGTGCGTTCTTGGCGTAATGTATTAGACAACGCTTAAACGAAAAAGGCCTATGGTAAAGACTACGGTGAAACTGTTGTCGATATCGAATTTTCGATAAACAATATCCCCGTAGCAATGCAGTATCAGAAGCTTTTTTTCATAATAAAAGGATCGCTACAGCGCCTTTAGATAGATAGTTCTGGGTGGCCAACTTACAACTTGCGTTCTACGTTCCCCTGCTCACCAGCATGCACCGTTTCTCAATACATTACCGTCGGCTAATTCAGTTAACAGAGTTTTCACGTTGAAAATTGCATTTCTGAACTTTTAGCAAGAATGTACTTTGCATGAAACTACACCACTTGTCGAGGATCACTTGGAAATGCCAAATTTTTGTGATACACATATTAATTTAGAAGTTTTTCATTTGAAATGATTGTTAGATGTGGAATTACTTTCGAAATATGATTTTAACTAAATTAAAAATATTAAGAAAAAAATGGTTAAGTAACTCTAAAAGATTTTAGAAAAATCATATCTTCATTATTATAATTTCGTGTTTTATAATTTTAACTACAAAAAGTACAGGAAAATGTAGAATTTTTAATTTTCTTTTATCAAGTAAATAATATGTTGTTTTAATAGTTTATAAAATATACAATAAGTATAAATTTATTATAAAAAGAAAATTATCCTTATACTCTAAGTATTCATCTATTTATAAAAAATTTAATAGATTTAAAAACTTATCAAATGATGTTTGTAAAAGTTATTAAAAGATATTTTATTATTTAAAATTTTTAATTCCTTAAAAAATATATATATTAGCAAATACTTCATAAACTGCATGCAATTATGTTACTAGCTTTATTTATAACAAAACTAGTTGTATATTAACAATAGAATGTATTAACAACAGACAAAACTTGAACAAAATATGGTAATACTATTAGCATTTTTACTATTAAATATAGCTACTTCTTGAAATATCAACACTAATTCATCAACACTATCAACACAACTTTTTTAATTTTAATTTTAATTTTAATTTGTAATTAACTCCAGTTCATAAGGCATTTTAAATTACTTATTTAAAATTCTTCTCATATTATTTTTATGTTGATAAATTTACATGACATAGAACTTTATATATTTCTTAAGGCAAATATCCAAGATTGCTATTGATCAAATCGAAAAAAATAGATTTATAAGAGTTTACGGAATAAAATTTTCAATACACTTTTAATAAAAAGTCAAAGCTATTAATTTTAAGTTTACTTTTTGACATTTTCAATTTTTTTAATTCAAACTAAAAAAGTTTCAAAATAATTTAAATATTATTAACACGTACACTGAAACATAAATTAAAAGAAAATAAAAAAAATCATTTATTTATAAGATCAAATTGTATTTTTAATCCTATACTTAGTTGCAAGTTCAGAAATAAAATAAAATACGCCGAAGAACAATTATATAATAAAAAGTTACAAGAATACAAGATAGCGTGAAGCTTGAGAGAAGCACATAAAGCATACATTTGAAGCATTTAAAACACAAATGGAAAGGTATATCGAACCGACCGCTCGACTTTTAATAGTTACGAGCTTCACTGGTACCGAAGCTAATACTTTCACAAGTCTATACACTAATATGAATCTCCTGATAATTCACAATTTCGCGTGCATACTAATAAAATTTTACTAGTTCAAAAATACAAAAAGAAGATTGTACCGTTGGTAAAAGTAAACGAGAGAAAGGAGGTTAAAGAAGAAATGAATAAGAAAAAAGCAAAAAAAAAGAATATCTATTTGAAAATTTTGCATCTATTTGTATAGGAAGAGAACACAGAAATTATATTTAAATAAATGCTTCTTAAGATGTATTTAAAATGAATTAAAAGAATAAGTAGCATTGAACGAAAAATCGTGTTATTGTTTGTGCATTGAAAAATTTTTTTAACCAAAAAAAGAACAATCGTGTTAAACTTTTATAATTTTTTTATCGATGTAGTGCGATTATTATTTAAACAATTTTTAAATCTCAAATTTTCATCACCTTATTAGTACAGTAATATAATTTTAGTGTGTATAGTAAATTACTCAAATGCTTTAAAAATCCTCTAAGCCTTCGGCAACTTACTTCACTTTTATAAGACTAAGATAACATTATCTAATTTTGTACAATTGGACAATCGAAAAAAATTGAGCATTAACTATTGTGTCTTTCTTCTTCTCTATTTATTTCTCTCTCTCTCTCTCTCTTTCTCCCACCCTATCATCTTCCCACAACTAATAAATATATTCAAAGATGTGACATCTCTGCTCTACCTCCTCTTTGTTTCTACTGTAATAAAAAAAGATTTATTATTATATATTATAAAAAATTTTATATCACTTACCTAACTAGTTAATACTTATTCTTTTTTCAATGTTAGATTTTATTTCACGGTATTACATTGCATATAAAATATTACCATTTAAATAAATAATATTTATTTGTTATTTTATATTCTAACGTACAGTTCTCTAAGGATGCTCATATTTTATAATAAATAAAAATAATAAATACTTCGAATTATTATATAAAAATTTGAGGTGCATATATAAAAAATACTAAAGAAAAATAATATGAAAATAATAAATAGTACAATATACAGATAAATAATTTAATGGTTCATGTATATGATTAAATTTTATTGTGCAATATTAAAACTCGTAAATCCATTACATTTAAAAAATATTGTTCCGTATGTATGCTGTTTTCTTTAAATAATGGGTTTAATTCACAATATTATTTTTGTAATTAGTGCAGTTTAGTATACACTATTTTTTTTGTCAATTCATATTATTGAGTAAGTAAATTAAAATTTTAATTACAACTGAAATATTGTAAAATTAGAACACTATTTTATTACATCTAGTGTCATATTGTACACTTATATTCAATTCTTCATACAGTATAGTAAAAATATGTAGATCTTTTTAGATAAACAAATAAACGTTTTTCTTTATGTAAAAACTTTTAACTTTAGTTGGTTAAATATCAAATAACATGATAACTGTACTACATATTTGTCGTCTTTTCTCTCTCTTGCCTTTACGTTTTAAGTGATATTTATTCTTATAGTTTTTTCCACACTGTAAATATTTCAAATCAACTCGTGGTAGCAAATGTTTTTCTTCTTTCAAATGTGTATTCTCTAATTAATTAATAATATTATTATTGGTAAGGGAATTATTTAATTATTTGATTATTCAAGAAAATACATTTTAATTACTGTGATAGCCATTAAGAAATAAATTCTTTTCGTATAAACATATTTTTTGGCTCATATTTGGAACTAGAATAATATTAAAATACAATTTTTTAAGAAGAAAGATTTGGAAAATTTTTAATTTATATTTCAGTGTACGTGTTATTAATATTTAAATTATTTTAGAAACTATTTTAGTTTGAATTAAAAAAATTTATGAATAAGATTGCGACGGACTCGTCCGTCGTTAGGAAAAAAAAAGAAACAATAAGGAACAGTGTTTGTGTGTGTGTAAAGGTGTGAGTGAATGAAAGAATGTATAAGTGTCAATTAAGTCTCTTCCAGAAGTATAAATAAGTACATAGTACGTAAGAGCGAAAAATGGCGAACAAGCGTGGCGAACAAGCGTCTCGAAACCGCCACGACGCGCTGCATTAGCATCCGGCTCGCACTTTCTCAATTCGCAGTGTGTCTCGCTCCTCCACTACCTTTCTCGCTTTGCGTGCAGCGAAAGAGGGTCGTTCTCCTCGACCTTCCAGACGAGTCGGACTTACTGGAAAGACTCGTCTCCCTATCGATAACGCTAGCTGGCGTACCAAGTTTCGCTCCTTGCCCCGTTGACGTTGGTTGATGTACTGAGTCCCGTCCTCGGCAATTTTGGTTGGTGTATCGAGCATCGCCCACCCTGGTGACGTTGCTTGACACATCGGGTTCTGACCCCTCGGTAACGTTGGTTGGTATACCGAGCTCCACTCTTTATTCCGGTAATGTTGCTTGATGCACCGAGTTCCGCCTTCGGCAAAGCTGATTGGCATGCCGAGTCCCTTACCATCCCAAGAAACCACCATCGCCACCGCGAGCTCAGCGAATGTATTAATATAAGTCGCGTTAAATTATTATTATAAGTCGTGTTAAAATACTTGTAGATCATTGACATAAGTCGCGTTAAAACCATCATTTTTATAAGTCACTTTGAACTTTTATATACTCTTTCTTTATGAATAAATAAGTACTCTGGATATATTACCGCGTTATTTTAATTTCAACAAATTAAGACCTACCCAAAGAATTTAGTTTCTAGGTTTTAGTTTCTAGTAAAAATAATATAATGCGAGTTATTGAAAGCAGAGCCGGTAAAGACAACAGAAAGGAAAAAAGAGGTAAAAAAATTTTTGCAAATGAATCACGACATCACGCATAAAGAAAAAGAAATGAACAATTCAAAGAAAGCAAAATATGAAAAAGAGAATACATAAATAAGACAAAATCGAGAAGAATAAACGATAATGTAAATACTGCTTCTTTGTAGACTATCGCCGACTAAAAGGAAAAGGACGCTTATTCGCTACCTCAAATCAACGCTACGTTGCATAAACTGAGGGAAGCCTATACTGTACCGAACCAAGGTCTCATGCAATTCACGGTGCTTCTATTCGGAAAGCATTTCATCCCCGCCGTTTTCCAGCGCCTCAAAGATCGAGTCGTCACATCGTCACAAGAACAGCACGTGTTCTGTTATCTAGACAATATAGTGATAGTGACGGCTGATTTCCAATATCACCTTACGCTCGTAAAAGAGATTCTGCGACGCCTGAAAGAAGGAAAGTTGTAACCAAACTAGGGTAAGTGCCAGTTTGGTCGAAGGGAACTCACGTATTTAGAACATCGCATCATCGATCAGAGGATTCACATGGATCCCAACAAGGTAACCACCATTTTAACCTTGACACCGCATTGAAACGTCAAGGAATTACGCCGATTCAACAGCGTAGTATCACGGTACTGACATCTCGTCCCCAATGTCGCCACCTTCACGGTGCCACTAAATTAACTCCTGTATAAACAAACTAAGTAAGAAAGGGGAGAACGGCAACAGACCGCTTTCGATGAACTGTGAGCTCGGTTGCAGAAGCCTCTATTTTGGCCTGTCACGACTTCGTGGAAACTTTCATACTAAAAACTGACAGTAGTAACGAAGGACTAGGGGTGGTATTTTTCTAGAAAGAGCTGAGCCGGCACGTTCTGGTCGATCCCAAATAATCCAAGCCGATGAGATTCGGCACGGATTTGTTGACCATGATAGGCATGACCCTGTATGTAAAGTAATGAAAAGTAAGACGCAGGGAAAGGCGACGCCAGTAACGTGCCATCTATTGGCGGAAGGAAGATGATGAACTGGGCGACTCGGAATGATCGCTCAAAAAACCACGAGTCTACCAGTCCTCAAACGCGGCAAGCCAACCCACAAGAGACCATTCGCATTACGTTCTTCTAATACTCGCGGTGGGCCTATGCCCAAGCAAGAAACCGCGAGTCCGTCAGACTCCCAAACACGACAAACTGAATCATCGATAGGAGCCATTTTGGTATTTCCGCAGGGAACGAAACTCCATGAAAATTCCTTAATAATCGCTCATTACTGGTAAACTATAAGATAATATGTCGAGATAAGTAACAATAAATAGAGACTAGAAATAATAAATAGTTTACAACGATAAATGTAAGTTAGATAGCAGTATTGTATAGGTTATGATAGGCAAAACTAATATAATAATTTGTAACGTAGTACTAAAGTTCAAATTTAGCAGTGATAAGTTTCTTTTTTAGAGAATAGAACTATACCGATTACCGATAACTGAAAGGGCTAACAGTTAAATAAGAGATCTGACCGATCGGATGCGATAAGCGCCACGCGCCGCACTTACTAATAAACAATTGTCAACCTTTAAACTTCCATAATTTCCGTACTAATTATAATTTAACGAATTATAATAGCTTAATTTAATTTGTTTGTAATCAAACAATCGCTCACACAAATAATTATGGAAAGCACACACTAAGATTTTTTAAAAAGATACGTACAAAGGCTACTTAACGAACCTGCCGATAAACAAAATTTCAACCTTTCAAACGCAATATCTTTCGTTCTGTCTATAATTCAACTAATTATAATAATTCAATAAAATCTGCTTCTTACAACGAATCAAACGATTACTGATACGAATAATGGTGGAAAACACACCAAGATTTTTGAGAAAGATGCGTACAAACGTTACTCAACGAATCAGCCGATAAACAGTCTTTTAAATGCAGTCTTTCAACTGTAATACCTCCCATTTTATTATAATGCAACTAATTATACTATCTCAATTTAATCCGCTTATTACAATGAATCAAACGATCGCTTACATAAATAATTATGGAAAACTTACACGGAGATTTCTGACAAAATGTTAAACAAGCCTCGTCTTTCAAGATAGAAAAGAGAAGATTGAAATGAGAATGCCTTTCATGCTCAGCCGTACTTGTCCCTTTCGAAACCATTCCGTTTTCTTATCATCCTTATTGAAAATTAAAGAAAAAAAAGATATTTTTTATAAGTCTTATGTATAGAATTTTCTTGAAGCAAAAAGGAAGTTAGAAAAGAAATCAAACACAACCTAACGGATCCGGTAATATCTCGCTCTCAAAACTTTTACGGACAAAAGGAACAATAAAGTAACGATCGCTCGAAATAAAACAATTCTTCCCCCTCATGCAAATATATATATGACAATTACGAAAAACCCATAGAACGGAAATTTCCCCGCGGCCCGAGGAAATCGATTCAAAACATGCGAGAATTTCCTACTCTATTATTGTGACGTAATTTTCCATATTCCTTAAGGTAGAAAAATCGCATAAAAGATGGAAATTTCTGTATAACACTACACACTTCTTTGAGTCTTGAACGGCCATAGCTTCAGCCTAGGGAGCGAGAGTGCCGGACAGGGCGAGAAAGCTAACGACACCGTTGTACCTGGCTCACTACACGTTTTGGAGGGACCCAATCAAGACAATCTAACAGCTATAGGGACCGACATGTGCCGGCAGTACGGATGTGCCGACCAGGCTTCAGCCGAGGTCGGAGACACCCCGAAAGCACCAAAACAAGTACGGTTTCACCGACAAGCCGCCTGAAGGACGCCGGTTAAGCATGCCCAAGCTTTGTTGAATGCCTTGGGTGCCCCAAGCTTCAGAGGACTCAGGATACGTTGACACAGACATCACCTGCGAGATGCGGGGAAGTCAGCAGTCCGACGGTCGCATGAACGCTGCCTACACCCAGCAGAGGAGCTCAGTAGGTCGCTGGGTCGGTCCACGACGACAGAGGAGGATCTCATAATCTTGCCAGTGTCGCACCCGTGGTGCGACTCTCAGACGGCTTTGTTGCACGGGTGTCCATAGGCGTGTCCACTGGATCTGGAAGTACCAGATCCAGTAAAAAAATGGAAGCAGAGGCTCTGGCTCAGAACGGAATGGTAGCTGAACCGCTGTGAAGAGAAGGAATCGTGGATACCGTTCATCGTCTCTGAAGAAGGAAGTAAGTGCAACGGACGAGTCCGTCGCTAAGAAAAAAAAGAAACAATAAGGAACAGTTTGTATATGTGTAAAGGTGTGAGTGAATGAAAGAATGTATAAGTGTCAATTAAGTCTCTTCCAGAAGTATAAATAAGTACATAGTACGTAAGAGCGAAAAATGGCGAACAAGCGTGTCGAACCGCCACGACGCGCTGCATTAGCATCCGGCTCGCGCTTTCTCAATTCGCAGTGTGTCTCGCTCCTCCACTACCTTTCTCGCTTTGCGTGTGTCTCCAACTTGTGCATCTCCCTCCTTGTGCTACAGCTTGAGCTTTGCCGAGGGCAAGGAAAGGGCCAGCGTGCAGCGAAAGAGGGTCGTTCTCCTCAACCTTCCAGACGAGTCGGACTTACTGGAAAAACGCGTTTCCCGTCCTCTCGGTAACCATTTCAAATTATACTTAAATTAAAAAATTGACTTATTTCTTAATTAGTTTTTCATGGCGAAACATTTTTGTCTTTTTCTTTTAATTCAATTCTCTGAATAAAACTAAAATTTTCAAAGTTTTCAAAATAATACATATGTTCTTATATTAGAAATTACTTTTAAATGAAATATCAATATATTTATAATGTATCATTTGTTTTATTTATTCAAGAATAGTGTCAAACTATTGATGTATGATAACTTACATTATGCATACTTTCTATATATATATATATATATATATAATAAAGAATCATCATCAATGTTAATAGCCAAAAATTTCTAAACCGAAATTATAATTTTTTCAATTCTTTCATAAGTAATAGAAAATCTTCAACACAATTTTATCACTTTTATTGAAAAGATTAAATACACACATAGAAATGTAAAGTGCTCTAACTTAATATATACAGAAAAAAAATAAAAATCATTGAATATCTTAAAAAGAACAATGTTTATCAATCTTATTCATCAAAATTTATAATGAAATTAAAAACATTATTATTATTAAAGTACAAGGATACTTATATATATATATATATATATATATATATATATATATATATATATACTGTAGAACAAATTTTATTAGATGTCACCTATTATATTCATATTCATTATAATATATTTCTTAAATATAAAAAAATGAAATTTAAAAGAAAAAATTGCACAGTTGAACGAAATTTTAGACATCAAACTAGTAAATGTTATATTTTCAGTGCGGTGTAATTTGTATAAACGGAATGTTAAAATGGTAGGATAGACTTCGCCATAAGTTACAACAACTTCGGATATTCTAAAAATAGCTACAAATATTTTAAGTCATATTAATGGAACCAAAGAACTTAGCAATTAGCACAAACAAGAGTTGTAGTTCCAAACAATTATTTATCTAGTATTGCAGTACTCTTTGTACTAATAACTGATGTAATTTTTGATAGTTCATTTTTATAAATATTTATATTATTTAAAAAAATTATGAATTTTATTACGTAATTCATACAGTTTAAATGTATATATTAAAAAGACAGGAAGCCGTATTAATGCAGATTTGTATATGCTAATTATTATAAGGTGACAATGGAGGTCCACTTTTGCGCTATAATAATCTTGTTGGAATTAATATTTCAATATATCCATAAGCTGTCGATAATATTCATCCAGAATTTGTAAATATTCATGTCAACATTAATTTTTATGTAGATTTTCTAAACTGCATTCGTTTCGAAGAATGTCAAATAAACTAATAATAAACTAAAATAAAATGCGAATATTCTCTTTTCCAATAAAGTTTTTTTAATTTTTTATATTATTTTGTTTTAAATTTTCAGTAAATCTTAATAAACTTCTTATTGTAGAATCCTACATTTTTTATCTGCTCAAATTTAAAATCCTCTGCAATAATTTTCTAAATGTTTGTTAATGGTGAGTACATGATTAGACGACAGAAAACAGATCACGTATAAGCACTTGTGACTTTTACTTAATATCAAAAAATTATAATAAGAACATAGAAAGTTGTTTGATATAAGGGAAAACCATACTAAACTTCATTAACATAATAAAAATATTAATTAAATGTGATCAGTAAATTCGTAAAAAAAGTTTCGGTTGTGGGGATGCAAAAATAGTATATATATTTATATTTAATAATTATAAAGGAATAATAATATATCTATAATAATATTTGTGAGGAAATTTTTATTTCATATATGGATATTTTAAATTTTTAGAATTGGTATCGATAATATAGAAATATTAAATTCGAATATTTCTCTAAGTATATATATAAATTATGCGTCTTTATCTGTTATTTATATATGCATGTATCAAACCGAAGAAAAATAAAGTGCTTGTATCCCAAGTTACTCTTATGCTCAATTTAAACAGATAAAACATAATGTGCAATTTAAAAATTAAAAAGTTATTTTATTACATTTTTTTTTATTTATTAAGAAAATAAACCTTATGTTTATAATTAGTATCCTTATAAAATTAAAAATAAATAATTTAACATTAAATATGCATTCTTGGAATCTACATTATTTGTTATTCGTATTTATTAGTGAGAAATATTCAACAGATACAAATATAATAAAGAATTATTCCCGATAAAATAATTTTACATTAAATAAATTTTAATTCCTTATTTAAATTTAATTATTTTTCCAAATATAATTGATTTTTTCTTTTTATAAAATATAGTAAAGCTTTAGTTAAAAAATTCTTGTATAATATATACTAAAGTACTCTACATGTATATACAATTTAATCATTGATACACGATATCTGATAAATTTTATAGTACGATCATTAAAGTCGCCATTTATTCATTTACAAAAATATTTTGTAACATATTGCTTTTATGAAATATTAAAATATAATAAGTATTTGTAATTTGTAGTTACTCTTGTATATTTTAATATCGGAGAAACTTTTGAACATTCAAAGACAATATTTTTAGCTGAAACCTAATATCTATAACTTACTTATACAGTATTTTTAATAGATTGTATGCAATAAAAAAATAATTGTTTATTTATTTGTTTAAAAATTTTATTAATTTATTTTTAAAATAATAATAATTATTATTATTTTATTATTTTAAAAATAAAATAATAATACTGTAACTTTATTAATAAACGTTTTTTATGCTTTAAGTTAATATTTTCTTTATTTTAATATAATTCCATTAAAAAGTGAAAATATTCAGACAGAGTCAGAAAATAATGTATTTGTATTTATTATAACATTTCTTAGATAGATCCCAAAAATTACGATAGGCATTCAACTTATGTATATACCGAAACAGTTATAAGTGAGTGAGATGTATTAAACTACTTCAACATTGCTCGATTGACAACAAATTGATTATTTTAAAGTAATAGTTAGGTCCACAAATCTAATTACTACTTCTGTATATTACGATTCTTATTTATAATATTTTAAGAATAGACTGATGGAAACTAGAATATAACTAAATTTAAAACCGTCCTTATTACCATAATAAGTCTAAAGTAATATTTCATTTAACAGGAATTGAATGTTTTAATACACACACACAGTTATACACCAAAAAGACTATGAAATATTGAATTCAATTTTAAAAATAACTCATAAATAATATAGAATTAAAATTAAAAAATCGAAAAAATGAATAAATTTTGTTTTCCATTGATTATTTTTATATAAATATTTTAATTTTCAATTTAACATTTTTCTGATAAATATCAAAGTTTATCGAATTAAAAATTCTTTTGTTAATTATACTCTTTTATTAATTTAATTCTTTTACTTTCTTTATTATGATAAATTCTAGATATTCCGTTAGTTATTTGACAGCGTATATCTCAGCTAAATTATATTTTAATATAGTATAGAAATAAATTTAATTTTCAATATCTTGTCTAGAGATTTTAATAATTATTAAAGTTATTTGAGTAATCTTTAGTTTTACTTTCAAAAATAAATCCGAAAGTATTGATTTTTTTATTTAATAAAGATTTATGTACTTAATACAATCTAAATGAGTAATAACTTATTTTTTTATTCGATAAATATATTTAATTTTATTATGTTATTAATAATAACATAATTAATAATTAATTGTTAATTAATTTATATTTATTATTATTATATATAATAATTATATATGTATATAATGACATGAAATTAATGTTCTCACAAAATATCAGTATTCTCATCTTTTTGAAAATTTTTTGAAACGTATAGAATTATATTCTTTAAAATATAATTTAAAATCAATCAATCTCTTCAAAGAGTCGATGATTTATGAATAAAAATTAATTGTTTACATTATGAAATATTTGAAAAATTATATTGTTTTCTTTAAAATTTTAAAACTAATATTTTAAACGTAAATTAATATATGTTAATATAAAATGGAAAAATTAATATTTTAAAATCATAGTATTAATAAATTATTAATTCACTTACAGCAATAAAAACTTTTAGTATTCATATGTATGATAGAATAAAATTTTAGAATCAAAAAAATAGTTTTTCATACTATATATACTAGTCTGTCCAGTTTTAAAATCTGATATGAATAGGGATCTTTAATTAAATTTATATATTGTCTATAATTATCCGGTATCTAGATTGAGTTATTTTTCTTTCGCATAGATTTTTTTAGAATATTGTTATAACTATTTTTTATTTTTTCACAGTTACTCTCATAAAAACTGTAGAAACTGAACTCTTCAACTATAACTTTACATGAATACTCTTAGCTATTTTATTTATAAAATTTTGCCAATAAAATATAGAATGTTATTAATTTCTAGAGTTTTTATTAAAAAGTATTAATGTATAATATGTATTACGATTATACGATGATATTGTCATTGATATAATTACACAAAGAAATTACTTGGACATGACATTATTGAATAATGAAACCTGGTTCCTTTTACTTTAGTTTGAAATGAAACTTGGAAAGTAAAAAATTACGCCAATACCTAAGAAACTCATTGCTCTGCTCTACACAACATCAATAAGTTGTGTAAATATTCAATTTAAGCAAGAAGAAAGATAATATTAGATAATTATGGTTCTTAAAAAGATAGTCGCTCATTGCCATAATTTGAAAAATAAAACTATTTGTATTTACTTGTGCTTGCAAATTACTATGTAGAACGATTCTTTGAATTATATTCGTCTATGTATATATTTTATATATACACTTTATACATATTTTTTCTGAATTAATCTATTATTCAGAAAAGATAATTTGCGTACCAAGAGCAGATCATTCTTCTTAAAGAGGAGTTCAAATACATTTTTAAGTATTCAGTAATAAAAAATTTGTTAAAGATTAATAATTGAATACAAAATTTGAATTATTTGTCAATTCGATAGAGTAAGTTACTAATTAATAATTGTATTTACTAGGCATTGCTTATCGTTCTTTCGTTTTCTTCAGTAAAATGGATAGAAGTAAAAATATATATAACACTCACTTCAATTACTCTCTTTATTTTTTTTATAACAAAAATGATGATCCCAAAAAAGGAACTAAATGAATGCTTCCAATATATTTTATCGATTATTTGTTCAAATAATATTTCAAGGTCGTGTAGACGAATATATTCATTTTTATATAAATAAGGCTTTTACGGGTGATACTTGTTTTTATGTATTGCATTTTAATTTATCAATACCAGTAAGTGTTTTATCAAACTATATTGTACTATATAAATTCAATACACGAATTACGATACATATTATTTGTAATTAATTATCGTGAATAAATTATTGAATAGTTTGATATAACAGTAATTACTTTTATTAATATTTATAACTGTTAAAAAGGCACGATAATGTAAGTTTCTAAAATAATTTTTTTTTTTTATAAATAAAAAGTGTAACACCTTTATAATATGTTCAAAAATTTTAGAGAAAATTTCAATCTACTTCAGACCTGACAGTAAAAATTGTAATTTTTTATTATAGAATGCAGATTTTATCAATTTTCGTATTAAGTTTTCAACTTTAGGGATAAATTATATCGAGATTCATTTTTTAGACAGTCTATTGAGAATAGCATCTATAAAAGTAAACATTAAAAGCATTAATATAACCTTACTTAATGAAATACTCGGATTTCATTTGATCATCGAATAAATCAAATTTTCCAAATAAAACTAAATATTTTTAAGATTTCAAATCTTTCAGTAGAGTTAATATGTTTCTTAATGATGTAATTAACCCTACAGGTTCATTTTAATAATTCCAATAATGTAATTTCGTAAATAACTGGAAAATAGTTGCAACTTTATATTAGATAAATATTTGAAATAAGACAAAGTGGGATATTTTAAATCGCTCACACAAAATATTTTTATGTTAGAAAAATGTACATATTATAATTTAAAAATTGTATAAAAAATCCTGTTTTAATATTGTTTTATACTAAAATAGTTTCTACAAGGAAAAATATTTTATTATTCTACAAAATTACTTTTATTAAAAACTCGTGACTATAAACTTTTCAATACTTTTTGTAAAATAATACAAGAAAAGTATGGATTTAAATATAATTTTCATATACGAACATATGTATATATTCAGAAAAAAGTGTATATTATAAATCTTATGTTATACCGACCTAATTTGGTAATAACTGGACAAATTACACAATTTGAAATAGCATCTTCAAATATCATGAAAATAGCATCATTAATAGTTTTGAATCACACAGAGAGCGTACAAAGAATTTAGTATCTATCAGGAGAACATTTTGTTCTTTCTTGTAATTCTGCGTGCACTGTCACAGACAGATTTTTATCTACTAATAAATCAAATAAATAATACTTTATTCTTTTAATATAAATATTTACTGGTTCTTCTACGAGTACGTATATTTACGGTTATATAATACACGATATAATAGAATATTTTTTTTGCATCTATACACAAACTCTAATTTACAAATAATATTCTGTGAAAAAATGACAGTGAAAGTTTACTTTTATATATTTTACAAAATATGCCGTTTTTCCATAATCAGAATTTCTTGGGAAGAGACGAGAGAAGTGAAAACGTCTTTCTGCTTTCATCGGTGTTTGGCACGAGCCCTGACGCCATGTCTCCTTGTACCGTCCGACTGTTGTAGGTACTTATTGTTTTTTCCTTAAATGCGGGTATAACTGGACCAAGATCAGGCCAGACTCCTCCGGGCTGCTATGGACGAACAGGCGTAAAAAATGTGCCGAGCCGTGCCTCACAGCACTTTTTGTGGGCCGAGTACGACTTGATCGCGTATGCTTGCTCTATTGGGATAGTAGGCGCTATGCTTTTCTTGCGATCACATTTATTGGTTCCCACACTTGTGCCCATCCGTTTAAGAAACTTCAAGAACATTCGGGACACTTTAAGAGCGCTCAGCTTTGTCACAAACACCATATATGTCACTGTCATGATGCGTTGCAATTATCCAACTCGCGTCACTGCATTGCGAGTCCGTGTTTCTTACTGTGCCCGTTGGCGCTACGTCCGCCCTATTTACACATTATAGTATATGTTCACGGTACATATAATGTTATTTTCACGACGCATTGGAATCTTTTATTCAGAACTGGTAAATATACATACCATAATTTAAATGGGATAAATAAAGATTTGTAACTACAACATTAAAAAATAAATTTATACAAATAAGATCACAGATTATCTTCATATTTTCTACTTTTACTTTCATTTATATTTGTTAAGTTCCCATAAATTATATTACTTCACTGATTAAAATTTATATCCACTAAAAATAATGAACTGAGAATTTTCACTGATTAGATCAACTTAATATACTTTTTGTCAATCGATACTATATTATTACAATTGAATCAATAAAAACATCTTGAAATTATTTCATAATAACGTTTTCATTGTTATTTATAATATTCTTGTACTATCCTAAATTTTAGATAACATTTATATTTATTTTCAAAAAATACTAAAACAAATTAGTTATTTCTTCAATGAATACATAAAAAATACGATTTAATTCCAAAAATTGATTAAAAATGCAAGTTAAATATGATTAGAAATAGAAAATAACATAGAATATATGAAAAACATAATTGAATTTACTATATAAATTTACTTTTTATTCTGAATAACTTAATAGCAATTTTCTAAAAAAAACCCAACATTTGTACCGAGAACCTTAATGATTTGTCTATCGCTCAGACTTGTTACATTATATTCTGTAATATTATCTTAATATTTTGAATAGAATTTCTCGTCATAAAATTAGAGAGTTTGACTAATCTTTCTTTTAATAGAATTTAGAATTTGTACAGTTGCATTCCTTGTTACTCCTACTCCTTGATTTCTTTTCATAGGTTAAATTTGCATGCAGCACAGTACGCTTGCATTATGCATTTAGTATAATAAAAACGTTGACGACTAGCAGTAAAAACTAAACTAATTCGTGTACTTGTAAAATTCGATCAAACTTGTGCTCATATATTTTCTTGCAAATAAATTATTTTTTCTGTATTTATTTAACAATTTCAAATAAAACTCAAACAAAAATAATTTACAATATTGTTTTTTTCTAATTAAAAACTGATTTATTATTACATATGTTCATAAATGTCAACAAATCAATATTTTTTAGTATACAGAAATACTAAAAACTACATTTATATTTGCGTGCGTGTGTGTTATAATCAACAACTTGATATATTATTGTTCCTGACATTGAATGTATATTTGATATTTTACCCATATTTTGAAATACACATACTATATTAGCTCTAATTTTTCAACAAAAATAAAGTAAGTGTCAAAATTATAAATGTTAAATAATTATCTGATAAGTTAAGAAAAAATTATTAAAAAATCTCTTTAAGTAAGGGTTAAAATTTTCAAAAAATCAGAATGGGGTAAATATTAATATTGCAATTTTTAATACATGCAGTTGAATATATTAAAAGACATCTAGAAAAAATTTTTCGTAAGAAAGGTCGTCGCAGAACTTCAATTTTAGTGCATTTATATTCCATGAATACGCATCCTTATGCACATACCTACATACCAACGCAAATAATATTTAATAAAAACATTTATAAAAATATTACACAAAAATTTCTTTTCAAATCTCATTATAGACTACACGCACACTTAAAGTTCTATTTCGAAAATCAAAGTAAAACTTGAACTTTTATAAATTTACTTGCAATTTTACATTATATAATTATACATATGTATATATGGGGACTATTTGTTAATAACAACTATTAAAAAAACATTGCACAAAACTTTTTCCACTTTCTAGTGTCTTAGCACATAATAGACACATACACACAAATTTTCATTTTTAAAATCAGCGCAGAACTTGATATTCAATATGTTTGAATGCATATGAACTTTTATACACATATGCAAATGTGAAGGCTTATAACTGTCACAGAAGCATTGCACCAAAATTTTTCACATTTATGTATCTTTTTATGTATTAAACAGCCACACAAAGTTTCACTTTGAAATCAACGAGGAATTTGGTGATTAATGCATTTTGATATTATTTTTATTCTTAGTAATATAGCAATTCATTTCTTAGTAAAATAATAATGTTTAATAATCTATAGCAACATTATACAGAAATTTTTAATGTAATATGTAGCGGATATATAAGACAATAAAAGCCATAGAAGGATCGAGAAAACCATAAAGATTCTTGACACATCCTTCCGTTACGGTATGATTAGACTGCAACGTCCACGTTATATTGTTAGCCGAAAGATAGACGATATTGCGGTGTATATGCGATAGGGCTGCGAGTCATGCCAGGTAAAATAACAAAGAGACAAATGATGTAAAATCACGTGCATCCGTCTAACCCGTTTTACGGTATAGTTACAAACACAGATCAAAGCGCTTATGGATTGTTCGCGGAGATCGCGATATTGTCCCTATGATTCGTGTATGTAGCTCACCGCGATGCCA
Organism: Wiebesia pumilae; assembly: GCA_018907045.1. Classification (NCBI taxonomy): domain Eukaryota; kingdom Metazoa; phylum Arthropoda; class Insecta; order Hymenoptera; family Agaonidae; genus Wiebesia; species Wiebesia pumilae. The sequence continues at coordinate 163,106 of JACCHZ010000140.1, read as the reverse complement.
GACACAAAATCTTGGACTTTACTGGTTCTACTATAGGCTCGGTGAAAAATCTACCTAATGCAGGACTCCATGCAACTGGCAGCGAGCAAGAAATGGATAGGACCGTTGAGAATAACGACACAACTGAACGGTCCTAAGAACTGCCGTATTTTTACGTATATATTAATGTAGGCATAATCTGGTTAACAAAAATGGTTAATGAAAAAAATATTTATGAAGAGCAGCTGTAATTAAAATGATTATTAACGCATGAAGAATGAATGACTTTTCAATACCAATCGATTTAAATAGTAAATGAATACTGGAGGTATGCAAAATTGTTAAAAAATTATCTCGAAAAACTCGAAATAACATTGCAATTTTCGAGTTCTTATAGTCCCTCTTCATATCCGAGACATTAAATGTTAGGCATGAGTAACAAAACACAAAACTATAAACGAGTTCACGCTTCGTTTCTTCTTCTTCTCTACCTCTCTCGTTCTTTGCCTAGTAATAGCTCATACGTATGCAGCTTGTTATTACAATAAAGCATATGCTGACGGCTAGAGACCTCTAAAATTTCATTTCCGAGATCACCATTATTTACGAACTGTGGTAAAGCACGTCTAGCATTGATAAAGCATCGCTCATGAGCTAAGGAGATATCTCTTTCTTTCTGGCTTGTTGTCTTTGTTGCGCCAAATTTAGCTTCTTAGATGATGCGTAATTACGCAAGTACTCTGCACTGAATCAGACTAAGTGTTACCCAATTTCTAGATTATATATGGCTTTTTATAACTTGAAATCTCTCGACAATGATTGTCATTATGCAAAAAAGGCGAAATAATTATACTAAATATAATCTTTAAAAGTTTTTATATTTCATTTCATACTAATGATGCTTATGTTGGAAATTTATTTATATAAATTGAGTTATATTTTTATTTAACATTATATATTAATAAAAGATTTTAATGGTATGTGCTCATAGAACGAGTTTTTTAATGTATATAAATTTATTATATTGGATGTAAAAAAATGTTTAACTGATTCATATGAACGCTATATTTATATTTAAGATTTAATTAAGATTATTTAAGGAATTTTACTCCTACATATTTCAAATCACCATCTAAAATATTTAATAAACCTAAATCCTTTTTTATACTTCTTGACTGCTAAATGATAAATTAGATTCTAACTAAAATATATATTGTGAGTAAATATTAGTTATGTATGTTTAAGTAATTAAAATTTTATAGATTTCTAAATTGTAGAATTGAATATTCAAATATTATTAAAGTAAAATATCAATAGTAGCTTTTAAAAATGAAATTACTAAGTTTTCAAATATTATCAAAGTAAAATATCAATAATAGCTTTTAAAAATGAAATTACTAATTTTAAAATATCTTATTAAATCCGTCTTGAACGTGAACACAGATATTCTACAAATAATTTAATAGTTACAGCGATGTATTAAAATGGTATGTAATATTTTATTATAAAATAAACAATGAACTAATTTTTACAATGTATTAAGTTACTGTTTATTTTTTCTATAAAGATCTTCTTTATTGAAATAATCTCCATCGTAAAATCAGATGATTATTTGTATTATAAATAATCATTTTCTTATTAATCAGTTTTTAAAATACACATTTTCTAGGCATAAGCAGAAACTTCTATTTATTTGCCATCAATAAAAGAAGTAAAATATAATACTATTTGCTAAACTAGAATTATTATACTTTCAGTCTTTTATTATTAACTAAAATCGAACTATCAAGCTGCACGTTTAAAAATAAAAAAGCATAAGCGAAGCTTAAATAATCATCTTTGATGTGTATTCAACCTTCATTAAAGTAATTTTTTTAAGTTTTTCTTAGATATATAAATTTTGCTAAGAAATATTTTTTATCACAAATATTTTTTATCCAATTACGTCTTTTAAAATGCACGATAGCTAAAAGCACTGATTGGAAATTAAAAAAGAGTAAAAGTGGAAAAGAGAGACAAAAAGATGTTGTTGCATGCGGGTTTAGACCGACCACATCCGCTTTCTTGGTCACATCTGCGGGCCACCCAATGCTCATTATTTCTTTTATAGTCTTAGTATAGTCTTGCCTTACAAGAATGTACCGAAATTTTCCAGATCTGACTACCACTTACTGTACCCATGAATAACAACATTTTGCACATATAAATTCTTACAAATTATTATTGAAGAATTTCAGACACACAATCAGCTTAATAATAACTGGTGTATGAGATATAGTTTTGAATTTATTCGCTATTGAACTTTCATTTGAGAACAATTCCAAGAACATCATAGCTTAAAATGATACTGTAACATTAATAAGCTAATAAGGTAACAGCTTAGTAAACTTATTTTAAATGTTACTAAATGATAATATTATGCATATTAAAATTAAAATCTACTATTAATATGTAATAAATATTTTTAAATTAACACACATTAATTTAATTATTTAATTGTGATTTATTAGTTAATTTTATTCGGCAATTTTTTATTATTTGTAATTTTGTGAAACAGGTTCAAAATGAGAAGTCTGAAGTTTGCAATGTTGTTGTAGCAACGAAAATTGAAAAATTTTAAAATCAAATGAATTTATTAAAAAACTATCAAAAACTATTAATTATAACACAAACATGATAATGAGTTTCCTCAAAATTCTACGCTTATAAGCGACCCTTATAAGGGTTGAAATTTTCACAAATTCATAAAAGAGTAAATATTAATATTGCATACAATTTTTTTAATGAAAATCATTAAATATATTAAAAACACTCATAAAAATATATTAAAAACTCTAAGAAAATTGATATTTTATGCATTTATATATAATTCATAAGCACTCTTATGCATATAACCACATAACGGTGTGTTTAATATTTAATAAAATCTTAACAACAATATTACACAAAATTCGTTTTCAAATTCAGGCATCTCAATACATACCACATGCACACGTAAAGTTTCATTTCGAAAATCGGGACGGAACTTGATGCTCATTGCATTTGAATGCATTTGACTCCTACACATGTATGGAGTACATGGAGTAGCATATGGAGAGGCGTACATATAGTTTTAGGCTTGTGACTGCATATACGTACAAACTTTTACGTATATATCAATGTAGGCATAATCTGGTTAACACGTTCTCCAAATTCGCTTGGGTTCTCCGGATGACTGTGTGATAGATCAATCTTTTTCAGCCATTCTACTTTGACGGTGTGATTAAATTAATACTGTTTAATATTAATACTGTTTTGATAACAGCCATATGAATGCAAGTATATTGTATATTCGCATATAAATAATAATGTCAAATATTATAGTTCAGCAATAAAATAAGTTTAAAATAATTCGTTACTTTAAATGGTAATGTTATTATTTATATTTGAATATTTAATGTTAGAAATATTAATTGAATTAAACTTCTATAAATATATGAAGGATGATGCAGTATTATGACCAAACTTTTTTGTAGTTTAAATGATTTGAAATTACTAATATATTATAATAACATACTTGTATATTATAGGTAGTTAAATTGTAGTATTTATAATTTTTAAAATTATTTCAACACAAGCTATTTAATAAAACTTCCATCTGTACTTTATTTAATATAGTAGTGAAGATTTTCCACACTAACTGAATAAATTTGATTTATATCTAGAAAATATAAAATAAGGTTGAAAATATAATTATACAACTAATGGGCATAGAACGCTAAAGTTTTACTAAAGAGGAATAAAAATAATTTATAAATATTGTTTCAGGTTTGCTTTATTATCCGTAAACATAAAATTAATTTTTTGTAAAAATATAATTTGCCGTTTAATTGTAACATGAGAGAAATATTATGCGTTTAATTTTCGACCGATCCTGCTTCAAATGGCTAGGATACACACATTCACGCGTGAATAACACACATAGACAGGTCATACAAGCGACAGTCGAGAATTTGAACAAATCAAGATTTATGCGGCTGAAGATTTTTACGAGACGATACGTTGGCGCGGCATCGACACTTATTTTCTAAACAATGTCAAAAATTCATTTCAAGTCCACTACATCATTAAAAAGTTTAATCATAGTATTAAAATACCGATATAAATACTTCCGAATATTCAAAGGTTCAAAGAACTTAAAATTTTACGAATTTGTTGTTAAATATTGTACAAATGTAAGAAATTTAATCTATCATTTTTCTGATTTTTCTCATTTCTATCTCTCTCTCGTTCTATCTCTCATTAAGCCACTGACAAATCATCTAAAGATTAACTCATACGTATTTGTGTTTGTCTATAAGAAATGAATATTAATACTCTCCCTATATGTGTATGTACATAAGAGTCATGCAACGAGCATCAAGTTCTGCAATGATTTTGAAAATGAAATATTGTGTGTGCATGTGTATAGAATAAGATGCCAGAATCTCAAAATGGATTTTGTGCAATATTTTTGTAAAAGTTTTTATTAAATCTTATACATGCCTGTAAGTGGTTATATGAATAAGGGTGCATATGCATAATATATAAATACATTAAAATCAAAGTTTCACGTCGATTTTTTTTTGATAATTGCTTTTTTGAAAATTTCAACCCTTAATAAGGGTGGCTTATAAGGGTAGAAATTTGGGAAAACTCATTATTTTGTCGTTTGGTGTGATAATTAATAGTTTTTGATAGTTTTTAAAGAAAATATTCGATTTCAAATTTTTTTAATTTTTGTTGGGACAACAACGTTGCAAACTGCAGTCTCATATGATTTGTATATTTTAATATCTTATATTAGATAGTAAATTACGTTTATATAAAATTTGCTTTTAATATTATTTTTAAAATTATATATATATTTCATTTTTTATTTTTATAAACAAAATTTTACATGAATAGTTTGATAAAAGAAGATATAAAAAAAAGGAAAATTTTAGAGTTATATCAATTAGATAATAGTGAGTCATGCAAAGAGAGTATTGAAATCAGCTTATGTTCCTTTCGCTTCTTTCTTTTCTTTCATTCTTTTCTTTACTTTTCTTTCTTTCACTCATAAATTAATAAAGTACTATTAACTTATTTTGGTTTTCGTTAATCCGTAACATGCTCATATATAAGTAACTTAAGGTTTCATTACGATTTTTTATAAGACTTAATATCTATCAATGAAAAGAAGAGCCTAGCTATGTTTAACTCTGATATCTTTATAAATATATCTATAAATATAATAAATTTAATATTGTACATGAAATTATTATTTATACGTACACTTGTATTCTCAGGAAATTTTTTTAATTTTGAATATTGATGCATGCAGTATGCGTTTTAAAGCGTATTTTTTTCTTATGCAATATCGATTATTTTGTGAGTATCAAAAAATATTTTCAATTGTATCTATAGTAAAACAAAATTATAAGCTGACATAATTTTCTAATCTTACTTGAAATAAAAATTATTATATAGATAACCAATATGAATTTTCAAGTGCGAAACCATTACTCGGTCAGCAAGTGCAAAATGCAGCAAATAGTACTTTTACTTTTGTTTTGTTACTGGCATTTATGAATCCTCAAGGACATACTATAAATCATCTTTGTACTGGAACATTAGTGAGTCAACGAGACATTGTAACTGCTGAGCATTGTTTCGAAAATCTCGAGGGAGTAGATTATCACATATAAGTTGGATCAGTAAATTTAAACCTTGGTACTTCGTTTTACATTTTCTAGATGTTATCATATGATAGGTGGCGTTTTCTGAATAAGCAAAAACCTAATAACTTAAGAAATGATCTTATTATTATAAGGGTAAAATATTTTTTTAATTTAAATAATATAGTTTTCATAAAAAATTATGTGAAGAATATAAATACGTTAATCAATAAATACACGTAATCTATTGTAAAGCAACTTTTGATGAGTGTCTCAAATTTTATATAAACATTTGTGTTATGATAACATATTAGAATATTAAACACTACTAATGAATATATTAGAATTTATATCTACGATTTATATCTAATTTATATATACTATTTATATCTAATTTATATATACTATTTATATCTAATTTATATATACTATTTATATCTAATTTAAATATACTATTTATATCTAATTTATACCTATTATTTATATCTAATTTATATCTATCTATCTTTATTGATATCTTTCTTTACCTTATATCTGTCTTTTACCTTATTATGACGGGTGGTGCCTCCGCTTCTGTATTTCGTAATACATAGGTTGGCTTGAGGCGATGCACTAATACACCACTTCTCTCTCGTTGGTTCGTTGGTTCGTACGAAAAAGGTTATTACATTTCATTTTATCACCTTGAACGAGCCTTTTTTCATATGATATTTGGCAAGCTCCTTGTGTTATGTCATACCTAATGAAAATAGCTCTTATTACGTTCAGATCCTTGCAAAACAATGATCTAGTGTTTCCGTGATGCCTTAAGCTAGTTGGTTGCAGCCTCTCCATATGTTGGAGCAGTTTTATTGCAAAACTAACGTGTTCTCTTATTGTTTTGATGATACGAGAAACCTCCCTGGTAGGAATAAAGTACTCTATATACGGATTTGGTAACTGTCGTCTAGAAATCCTTTCGACTGGCTGCACTTATACCAAGCAGAAATGTCAGAAACACAAATTATATTGACCATTCGGTTCGTTTGCAAATAATATGCTATTTTTCTCGATTCTTCAATTCACTTAAAACAGGCTCTACTCGAATTGTTATCTTTGATTCGGTGTGACTTATACCGATGCTCCGGAACGACAAATCCAACCGGCGTAAAATGATTATGTGAGCAATCTGCCTTTTGGCTCAGGAACGGGAATGCTTCAGACCAGTACGTGAATCTCTCAATGCACGTCAAATAGTACTTTGATCCTTCTCACGACGGTATCATCACGATATTCAGGTGAACATGCTGAAAGCACGATGTTGAAAGTGTAAACGCTTCCGTTGATTCTGTGACGTGTGTCGATGTCTTCAACCATTGCATTTCAGATTTGCTTTCTTCCGTACGCCGCTCCGACGGTCTAACGAAATATTGTGTTAGGAATTTTACCTATATCCTCACTCCTGGATATGCCAATTGATGCACCGCATCAAAAACTGTCAGTTGAAACGCTGATATAATGTACATGCTTATGCAATGAACATGTCGTAGACAAGGCAAGTTCCCATGCTAGGAATGTAAATCTTATTCAGTTGGAGCCATGATGCTAAACGCAAGAGTCCTTCAATTCTTCATCGGTTACTTATGCTATTGCTAAGACAATGTAGTTTAAAGCGGTTTCGGTACATACTTCTATGCGCGATAATATGTCGGCCACGATGTAGTTGTCCTTGTTGTGAACGTACTAAATGTCCGTCGAAAATTTCCTGTTATATTCCAGCTGTCTCGCTTGCTTGAATGATGCTTTCTGAAATTTTTGATTGAAAGCAACCTTCAGCCGCTTATACTTCATAAAAATAGTAAAGTTACGAGCTTTTACTAAGTGGCGAAAATATTTGATTGCTTTGAATATGGCTAGAAGCTCGCAGTGGAACAGACTAAACCATGCTTGCATCCAACTCAGCTTTCTCGAGAAAAAACCAACTTTTAAGTAATTTCATTTATCTATTGTAACACTGCTTCGTCAACAAAATCTGAGACATCACACTTGAGGGTAAGAAATGGGTCCAATTGTGGATGCGCGAAGGGCGCAAGTTCTTCTTTTGCTTTCTTAAAGTCTTCAATGGCTGTAGCGTCCAGGCACCAGTTGCTTTTCCTTTTGAATTTCTATGCAATATTTCGTTGACGGATACTTGTATTTTGTTGTTACATGCATACAAACTCTATAAATGTTTAAAATTCTCAAAAACTTTCGCGGTTGTTTCGCCATATTTCGCTGTGGCTTTTTTTTAAAATCTTGGATTTTATTAATCATTGTACGGTTGACTAAGCTATCCATCAGATATCCCGGGAAAGGAATTTCGGTGTTGCCAACAATGCATTTCGATGCCTTTGTCGTTGCATCATTGAAACACTTGGCGGAAATGATTGAAGTCGTTGAAAAAATCGTACCACGTTCCTGATTTTGAAACTCATGAATACAAATTCATATAAACCAAACGGTGTTGTTATGGCCATCTTGTGCACATCTTCTTCAGCAACAGGGATTTGTACGTCCGAACCAAGTAAATTTTGCAGTAAATTTTCATGTTTCCGAGTGTCTGCGCGAAGTTCTACAAAAACCGTACTGGAAATCGGTCCGATATCGCTTGTGCATTAAGGGCGCGATAATTGCAACAGAATCGTTAATCATCGTCGTACTTTGGACCATATGTAACGGTGTTCTCTAAAAGCTGGAGGATGGACGGACCGTTTTCAATCATAGCACGGTCTCGAACTGTTTTCGTATGTAGATCAATTTTTAGGGTGTGAGGTGACGTAGTTTACTTTTTGCTGATAGTCCCGGTGTATTTTTAATGTGGTATTTTGTCCCATGTTTGGTATTTGATGCTCATTCGTTCGATTGCGTGGATCTCCAGAAACTCTGCCAATAGCTAATGATAAATCGTATTTTCGATTACTACTTTTAAAGTAGGCGTGTTGCTTTCACACACTCGACTATATGCTATTTAATTCGACATGTAGTCGATTAGCTAGTTTCCTTGCAGGTCAATCAATTAATCGAATATGCAAGAAAACAGCGCCGATAATTTTTTACATCGGCGATGACAAAATTCCATAGAAGCTCGCGGTGAAATCCGATGTTTAGAATTGGGCTGTAGAATCACAAGATGCTATTTTTGTACTGTTAACTGCCGCGAACGTGTATTCGGATTTGTGTAATAGATAACGTATGAATTTTTTGTGAATATACGCAGAGGTCAGCGCCGATATGCAAGAAAACGCGTACTACTCCCATAATTTATTACAAAAAAGGCGCAGTATTGGAGCTACATCATTAGCTATCATCCGTCAGGTCTCCCTGGAACATGCATAGTCGTTCACGCTTGCTTCCTTGCTCGCTGAATGTCTAGTGAAACCAGCAGTTTGTTCCGGTGAGACGTTCCTGAGTATGCGACGACCGCAAGTTCGTGAGTTTCTTCGAAAACAAGAGGCTGATTTCGACCTTGGTGGCGTTCGCAAACGATCAAGATATTTGGGAAGCGTAAACCTTCCGAAAAAAGTTGCCTTAAGTTGCTCGTGCAATGTGACCGCTAATTAAGCCATACGCGTGCTTAACATTTCCTTTACGATTTTGCTTACTGCGGATATTTGTGGCGTAGAGTCTCGTTACCGTGGTAAGCGGATTGTTTTACCCTTATTACATCATCTTTGAAGCTATATAGTTTAAAGGTACTTTGTTACTTAGTTACAACCACTATTTTTCCCGTCGCGCATCACGTCAGAGTCACCTCTTTTGCGAGTAGATAATAGAAAAGAATAAAGAAATTAAAGAGCAAGGTTGACTGGAGGAAATGATATTTTTAATAATTACGGCACCATGTTTTATGTACAAATATTCGTTTGCGACTAACATCCGTCGTATGCAGTTGTTCCTCAAAGATCATCTTGGTAGCATTACTGCTTTAGTATTAATAATATTAAAATACAGCATTTTTGAAAAAAGAATTTAGTAGAATGTGTTACAGGAATTTGTTATTAACAATCTGAGATGTGCCTATATATTCACGTGTAAAACTGCATGAGCATTTAAATATACGTAAAATCAATTTCCATTGCAATTTGATATAAAAACCTTTTCGTACATATTGAAAATCTTAAAATATACGATGTTCCAAAAAAACGTCTTAAACTAATTTATTATTAACAATATTAGGTCCCCCTATGCTCAAGTATATAAGACTGCATGTCTATTAAAACATACGAAACATTAATTTTCAGTACGATATTAATAAAAAAATATTTCGTGTGTATTAATAATCTGAAGTACATGATGTTCTAGAATAAATTTAGTGATATATCTTATGCTCATTTTTTATTAATTATCTAAGCGGCCCGTATGCTTACGTTTATAAAAGTGCATGTACATTTGAATATACGGAACATTAATTTCCGCAAGATATTTATATTGAAACATTTTTTATGTATTAATATTCTTAAAATACGCTATAATTAAAGGCTACATAATGGAATAGCTGAGGAGAATTTGTTATAAACTATTTTATACTTCCCGTATGCGTGTACTCATATGAGTTTATGCCTCTTCAATGACGGGCGACGATAATTCTTTTCAAAAATTTTTTACCAATTTTACAGAATATATTTTTCTTTATATTATGTAAAAAAATTTTTCGAATAAAAAATAAAGATTTTTCGTTTTATAACGATTTTTGTACAATAGTGTATCAATTACAGCTATGCACATTTACGATTGTCCTGAAAACGTACGAAAAATAATGTTCTATCTCAATTTATTTGATAACTTTGTTTTGGAAGTAGTTTTTTATATAACAATTATCCTGATTAATTTAGTAGAATAATAAAATTGGCTTTGTTATGATTTTTCGAAATTTTCACCTTCTTATGAAGGTGGTTTTTTATTGAGGAATTTTAAATCTATTATTTTATCGTTTTTCATCATGCTTAATAACTATTTAAAGTATTTTCAAAAAAAAATCATTGTTTAAAATTTTCAAATTTTGATACTGTGCTAACGTTGTAGACTTCAGACTCTTTCTTGTATTTATAACCAAAATCATTTACGCTCAACACTCATATCATTCAAGGATAATGTTTATCCATATTTATTTTTCTACGGATAAAAGAATTAATTAAATTCATTGTTAAACTAAATCAACCTATTTCTAAAGAAATTACATTGACACTAAATATTTAAAATATTTTTCTTGCAAGTAATAATTATGCTTTTTAATTTTAAAATATTTGGAAGACTTGAAAGAACATTTTTCTAATAGAATAATTAATATATTGCTAACAATAGTTGCAGAGAAATACAGAAATCGTTCCAGTGAATTTTATTGCTCTAGAAAATAGACAACTGTATGGATTAGATATCATATTAGCAGGTTGGAATTCGGATTGTAATTCAAGTTTTCCAAATATTATGAAAATAGGAACAACAACAATTTTAAGTACGTCAGATTGTAGACGAAGGGTTAATCAAATATCACCAACAAGCATTTCAATCCCTAATAATTTTGTATGCAGTGCTGCCAAGGTTCCTGTATTATTGAGCAGTGTAAATATTTATATTTGTTTTTTACATATTGAAGCAGAACGTTCGTGTGTTTATACATCAATAAAATTACTATATAAAATATATATGTAAAAGCAAATTAATAAATAAATAATAATTTCTTATAGGGTAACAGTGGTGGCCCGGCTTTATACAACCATTCACTCGTGGCACTTAATATAGCATTATGTCCAAATGATATAGGGCAATTTCATCCACAAACAGTAAATGTTCATTTAAATATTCATTTTTACATTGATTTTTTTTAAATATCATTGCAATTGAATAAATAGTGATACTTAAATTAATTAATTAAAATAAAATTATATAATTCTGCTTTCGTGCTTTACATAGATATAAATTTAATTTTTTTTTATTATGCATAAACAATATTATCATTACATCATTATTACCTACTTCAATAAAATTTAAGCCATTTAAATAAATATATTATCCATATTTTATAACAAATATTTAAAAAAATGATTAGTTAAACTTTATTTTTATAATAAAATTTTAATTCTATTATCAAATATATTATTTACTAATATTTGATCTTCTGAAGCATACATTGTTATTTAATAAATCAAGATGATATATCAAAGTCAAAATTTTATTTTATTAAACTTCAATTTAGATATTACAACGTACAATTTATATTATATACAATACTATAAAAATTGAATTTATAATTGTTTTTTGTAATTTAAAATGCTAAAAATATGTTAAAATTATGTTGTAAAGTTTATTTCTAAATTAAAAATTTCTGTTTTAGAAAACACTTTTTTAAAATTTTTATTTTATAAATAAATCAATGTATATTATGTGTTCTAGAAATATCCATTTTTCCCTTTATTTCTTATTTTATATTATAAAATCTGACAAAATTTGTAAGATTCAATTTTTTTAATTACGTGATTATTGGTCAAATTTAATTTCAGGGTTATAAATAAATATGTAAATATTTTCGTTATCAATATATAATTATAATAATATATAATTACAAAAAGTTACAACGTATACAGTTTATATTTATTCAAATCGTCTAAGGTATTGCAAGAAAAATGCTAGAAACTGATGTTTAAGAATTGATTTACTTATTTTTTAAGAACAATTATAAATTCCTGAAAAAATATTTCATTTTCTATGATGAAATAATAAAAGTTAAATTATGTTGAAATGTTAACATTTTTATTAATAAAAATATTCTTATAAAAACTCTTTTACAAAGTTAAACTTAATAAATTCAAAGAGAGAACACTCGTGAAAAATTCAGAAATATACTGTTAATACGAGTATAAGCTGTATCTTCTGAGATAGTGTAAAAAAAATTTTGTGATTGATAATTAATAATAAATAGTGAAATAAATAACCGATGACTCAAAGAAGAGCGAAATACGGTCTTACTCAATTGGTAATGGAACCTAGCAGCAAAATATTCTCTTTCTAGTCAACTGCTTATGACCATGCCCTTTCTTCCTCTAGTTGTTCTAACTTCATAATTGATTGCAAAACTAGATAATTCTATACTTACATAATTATTCCATATTTCTTCTCTTCCATTTTGTATTTACCGAGCCATCTCTTGCAATATAAAAAATTTCACCCTTTTTATATCTAGGATTAATAAACGTAAAGTCCATAGCGTCAACAATGGCTCCCAGAAATTAAAAGTATACGCATCTCTCTTCGAAGTATATCGCTGATCATAGGGTAATTTCATCTTTTCTAGCTGGTCCGATAAATTTGTCGACATGGCGAGAATACTAATGAAAGAGAGAGAAAAGAGAGAGAGAGCGAGAATGAAAGCCTGTCACATTGACGATGTTCTCGATAATGATGTACCGCGAGGTTGACGCACACACGGATCCGCTTCTAACTATTGATCAATTTCAATTTTGTTTGGACAGTGCTACTAAAGCACAAAGTGCGATATTGAAGGAGAGAATGAAAGAGAAAAAGAGAGTTCTGTACTTGTGTATGTGTATATATGTGTGTGTGTGATTACGATCCGATCGCCATACAGTTAATGAAGGTATAATAAAATGTTTAGGAAACATTTTTTTGATCCGTTCACCACGAACGCGATATATTAAATTACGTGGTACCGGTATGCTTCGATGTTAGGATTTTCTTGAATTGTGCTTTCTAGCGTAAAATCAATTTTGAAAGCTCACTTGGGGCGACCAACACGAATATCGCTACTGCCATTACCGTAGAATGGGGGAAAGTCTGTCTTTAACGCCACTGAACGTTCAGCTCATTACGCATGAGAATTGTCACTCGAAATAGATATTCGATACGTATATGTGCTTGCCCGAGTGCCTAGTTATGTATGCAAGGATAGAAAATGATGTTAAGTATTATCTTTTGGTAGACGACATAGAAGCTGCTACCATCCTCGTGTAGATTTTTATCAGTTGAATGAAAATTTATAGACTTAATATAAATGTTTAAATATAATTTATCTGTCCGACGACTGACTATTATTTGTACCGCGTAAGATTGAACGAGTTATATTACAATTAACAATTCATAGGTCAAATTTATTAAATGTTAAATTTATTGTATATTAAATGTGAGCCTTTAGATTTTTTTGCATTTTTATTTTTTTATTTGTGTAAGATAAACAGCTCTTTTACACTATTAATAATAATTGTAATATTTTTACTTATCTGCCATAAGTTATTAAAATACGTACTTTTGATATAGTTTAATTCAGGGCGTTCTAACAAGTAACTATAATATATATGTAGTTATATTTTATAGCATTAATTGTGCAAGTAACTCATATTACTTAATTTAACAATATACATATTAGTAATTAATATGTGTGAATTTTTTCTTTAGTTTTGATTCTTTAGTCAATTTAAATTTATTTGGAGGTTATTCGTGATTTTATACTCTACAATTGAGCTTTGTATAAATCAGTTATCTCGTTAAAGTATTTATATACCAAGGCATCATGTTGTAAATATGATATGTCATATTAAATAAAAAAATGTTTCCTAAATATTTTATTACACCTTCATTAATTTTACAATATTCTTTAAAATTGACTATAAAGCGAAAGTCTATTTTAGTTTTTTTAGGTAGTTTTGAAAGTTGAAAAAATATACAAAGTATATAAGAATAAACATATTTTAAATTTTCAGCAAGATTAAGCGTCATGCATACGAAATAAATCTATAATGTATTAAATTTTACATAGAGATTGGATAAAATAATCAATAAAATTCGATTTAAGATGAATAATTTTTCTCTGAATAAATGTGATTGTAATTTTTATCTATATAATTAAAAAGTATCTATTTTAAGTATATGGAAGTTACGAAAGAAAATTAGATTCAACAAGTTTATATTAGACTTAAATGGAAAACCAGAAGCGTCTATTTGATATAAAATAATAGTTATTCGGGCATTTAAATTAAATCTAAATTAAAATATTTTAAAAAGCATTCTTTTTTTACTTTTTTACTATACTCTTTTGAAAAGCGATATGATATTGATGAAACTAGTTTTATATTGACTATTTGGAAGCATGAAGACGTTGAACTAAAATGGAATAAAAGGTGTAGATTTGGAAATGTATTTTATGATCCATATTATTAAGCTCTATGATTTCACATGAAATATCTTATTGAATACTTTCAGTTCTATTTTATTGTTTCTTCTAAAAGAAAATAATAACAAAAAATATTTATATTTTATAAAATAAAGTATCTCAATTAGTTAGGATTTTTAATTAAGTATATTTAATAGAATTAATTAAGTCAACGTTTTCATTACTTTATAAGTTTAGTATCACTATGTTCTTATAATCATAGTACTAAATAATATATAATCATTAGTATAATCATAGTAAAAAAATATTTAAATTAGTTTATCAAGTTTATAGAAATTTTATCAATATATCGACAACAATACTAAGAAAATCTTTTTAAATGTTATAATATGAAACTATTTAATATAAAATATAATTTCATATAACTTTTAGATTATGGTAATGCTTTCAGCATTTAACCACTTGCGTGATATATTTGTAAAAAAGTACAATTTGAATGATATAAATTTTATTGTTTTTAAACTGCCTGAATCATAACTACTAAAAATTCATACAAATATACTTTATAATATGAACTGTATGACATTTTTAATAAAGTACATGTTATACGAATATATTATTTCTAATTATTTATTTTTGTAATAATAAGTAAAAATATAGTTTGCATTTCTCTTTAATAACTTTATTAAAATATTATATTTACAGGTTATAAATATAAAAGTCTTTTGCAAAAAGCCTTAACAAATTTCTGCTCGAATTTTGTTTCTATTTATTTCTAATTTAAAATAATTAGATTCAATGAACGACGGCTAAACGCAAATTTTTCAAATCGATCTTCTTTGAAATTTCGAAAATGATACTAGTTGAATGTTAAACCTACCGAATAATTTGATGAGAATAGGGAAATAGGGTCACGAAAGACACCCTTTTTTAAGGACAAGTTGCACTTAAAGGCGCGGGCGTCATTCATTTGTCTGGGATTAGCTCTCAATTGTTTTCGCCGACCGATGGAATTAACATAAGCTTGGATGAAGGACGTACAGTATACTGTTGAAAACAAAGAAAATAATACGCATTTAATAATTTTTTTTTCGAATCTTTAATGACTGCGACCTTTGATATTAGAAATGAGAAAGAAAAACAAAGATTGAAGAGATTGATGTAAAAAATTAGAATTAGAGTATTTTATTTTAAGGGACTTTTACTGGTATTGATAGTCAAATAGAGCTTTATTACCAAATAATACTTTTTAAAATATTTTAATTTAGATTTAATTTGAATACTCGAATAACTATTATTTTATATCAAATAGACGCTTCTGGTTTTCCATTTAAGTCTAATATAAACTTGTTGAATCTAATTTTCTTTCGTAACTTCCATATACTTAAAATAGATACTTTTTAATTATATAGATAAAAATTACAATCACATTCATTCAGAGAAAAATTATTCATCTTAAATCGAATTTTATTGATTATTTTATCCAATCTCTATGTAAAATTTAATACATTATAGATTTATTTCGTATGCATGTCGCTTAATCTTGCTGAAAATTTAAAATATGTTTATTCTTATATACTTTGTATATTTTTTCAACTTTCAAAACTACCTAAAAAAACTAAAATAGACTTTCGCTTTATAGTCAATTTTAAAGAATATTGTAAAATTAATAAAGGTGTAATAAAATGTTTAGAAAACATTTTTTGATTTAATAACCAGGTAAATTGATTATTTATTATTAAATAGGAACCTCTATACATATGGAAATAAAGATTTGTGTATATTCTAAAACTTACAATTATTTGATAAGAGTTAACTCTTAAATATTTTCTTGTTTGCTTTCTCCCTTCAACTTAAAATAATTCACATCTTTAGAGAAGGTTGTTTAAAGGGACAAGGTTTCATTAGTAAGTAAATGAGTCAAGCCGTCAAAATTCCTGTAGTAATAATGTTAATTAAACTGGTATAAACTTCAATTAATATCATTATCATCTCTACGCATCCAATGCCAACTAAAGTTGAGACAGCGAAATAAACCTTTGTAACGTTTTTCTTCTCCTTACCTCGTTTCGTGATGTTTCTTTATTTTCTTAGAAGTATTTCTGATAATCTTGCCATGAACTGATTATACATTGATAGTATAGTTAAGTAAAAACGTGGCATAAAAAGACCACTTTTATGAGGTTGCACCAATATAAAATTAAAAAAAAAATTGAAATTCTTTTTACTTAATTGAAAGAGGTTCTAAGAAAGAGGTATCAAATGCTTTCACAGTTAAAAAATTTTTTTAATAGAGTAAAAGATTCGAACATCAAGATGAACGGATCTCAACTTGGTTATCACTAGCTCTTAGAAATTTAAATTTTGGAAATAGTTTACTTTTGTAAACTATTATATAAACTCGTATACTACGAGTAATAAAAATAATAAACTTTTCCAAAATGTTATTAATTGTACTTAAATTTAATTATGCATATAAATTATAAGAAAAACATTTTTGAAAGAAAACAGATTGAAATATACAAGGTGGTGGCTGAAAAAGGGTAAATCCAATCTTTAAACTTTGACGGTTGATATGCGTCTAAAAAAATATAATTATCTACCAATATCATATTCAAGTATTACAGGTGTTCATGTTACAGTGCCTTTTCTTCAATTGTTGTGTCTAAAAAATGTGGAGCTCATATGACTTATTAAATTTGTTAATTATATCTGAAGATTTTAAATTTTAAGTACTTCCGAATAATGTAAAAAATTGAAATACTTAATAGTTCATAAATTAAAATATAAATGAAATTAATCACCAATTTATGATTATAATAAAATTATAATATCTCCAAAATTTAATTGCATAAACTATTGTCCAAAGAAATTAAACCTACTTATGATGATGATTAATTAGCATAGTAATTGTTTAGGAGATCCCCAAATAGTAACAAATAGGATTCTCTTAAGTTCTTTGCGCTGTAATACGACACTTGACATAACTTCTAATACAGCCGTTTCTATTGTTAATGGTATTTTCTAATGAATCATGATAATCATTGAAATGCTAGGTATAAAAATTAGATAAAATTTATATCATTATTATAAAAAATCTAATGAATTGCAAGTAAAGCAGACCATCGCCCACTTATGAATGAGACATGAAAACAGAAAAGAATAAATTATTTTTTACTAAAAAGAATTAATTAATTTACACCTTTTTTTGAATAGTATGACTCTTATAATAGTGCTAATTATTTTTGAAAACTGAAAGTCAATTATCAATGTCGTTATTAATTTTAAATTATATTAGCTTTTAAAGAAATTTATAAATTATACAAAAATACAATTACTATAAAACTTGTTTACTATTATAAATATATATTATTTAATATTAATTAAGTACTTAAGCATTATTTACATATATTTTACAAGTATAAACTTAATTCTTAGATATATCTTGTTTCAATTGGGATCATAAATATTGTAAATAGTTACTGACATGATTTGTAGAAAATATTTATTGAAAGGCTTAAACATCATTTTTAGAAACTAAGTTTATATAATGTTAATGATAATGAATTTTAAATAAGTAATAATAATCTAATAAATATCGTAATAATTTTGAAATAGGAACATTTTTAAGGAAAATTTTTTAACTATGTCGCAAAATTATTTATAATCACGAAAACTGATTAATATTTTTGAAGATTCATATACTGTTTCTTTTTCTTTGAATTAAAAAAATTATAATTATACAACAATATAATGTGGATAAATCGTGATCTCGAATGAACTATTCATAACAAATTGATTCAAGCGAAATTTTCAAAGTAGACGATACAAATATCTCCATTATCAAGAAATTTAGAGATGGAGAGACTTATGTAACAACATAGCGCAAACAAGGAGAAAGGAGTTTTCTGGGTAATCTACCCAAACAAATAAAACCCATTACCCAAACTCCCTCGAGTTTCCCTACGAAGACGTATCACTAAAGAGTAAGAAAGAGAGGGAAATTGGGATTTCTCGGTTTGCTCGTGCCCACTAACGTCTATTTTAAACAGCCTTCTTCCCTTAACAGCAGTTTACAACTTTTATCCAAGTATCAACAGAAAAACGAGAATCTTAATATTAAGATTCATTCGCAACCTACTTCAACACTTCAAGTACAATGAAAAATTTTTTGTCATTTTCCTCAGCATAAAAGTCGTAAGGCCAGATGTTAACGTAAAGGAACATTCATCTTTTACTGACAACTTTTCTAGGATATTATGACTCTTAATTAGATGTTTTCAAAATTAACATATTAATCTACTTATTATAAATAAACTTAACTGTAAATGGAACGACTTGAAATCTTCTGATAAAAATTTCCATTGTCCGGCTAAAAAGATATATAAGGCTTATATTTTTATAAAAACTTAAATATAATATTGATTTAAAATTTTTACCTTTACTTTTTAAATTATAAATTACAAATGAGTATTAATTTTAAAATTATGTTTATGCTTTATAAATATTATAAAACATAAGATTATAAGTTGTAAAATGTAATAATCATATTACACATAGGATTTTAGATATTTGTATAATGTTTTTCTATTAAAAGTTTAATTAGTTTATGAAAAATTCAGCATTTCTGTTTATATCTATGTTTAAATTTTTTGCAAATATTATATCAATATTAAACTACAATTAACATCTACAAAATAATTAAATCTAAATTAAAGAAATACTCTTTTAAATTTATGTTAATGATAATAACTAATTGTTGAATTCAGTAGCAAGTTTACACTTTAAATAATTAACTTAATCAAGGTCGAATTAGAATGTTACACCAAGAAAAGAAAAACGTATCTTACCTCTACCACTTCTACCGACGAACCTAAGATCGTTAAATTTGGCTACTTGATTTTTCATAACAGCTGTCGAGTTTCGCAATTCCGCACAGCAATTCTCATCGTTGCCAGCTCGAACTGTTACAACGGTATTATCGACAACTTCACCCAGGGCCACAACTTTAAATGCAACTGGGAGAGTTTTATTTGACCTCCAATGCGCTGGTAAAACGGTACATACAAGATGTGGCGAACCTGCAATAAACTCATTTTTAATTTTACTGTTATAGATATAATTTTTATTTTCTACAGTCTTGGTATAACTATAAAATAAAACAATAGTATAGCTATAAAACAATTTTATTTTTATTCGACTAGATATCTACGAAATTTTTAATTTTAATTACATTTATTTATTATCCACAGATAATTATTATTACGTTTATTAGAATTATGGGAA
This sequence comes from Wiebesia pumilae, assembly GCA_018907045.1. NCBI lineage: Eukaryota > Metazoa > Arthropoda > Insecta > Hymenoptera > Agaonidae > Wiebesia > Wiebesia pumilae. The sequence continues at coordinate 143,024 of JACCHZ010000140.1, read as the reverse complement.
TATAAGAATTATTTACGTATATTAAAAGTAATTAGATTAGAATACATAAATTATTGTCATATTTAATTATATTTACAGATGTGAAAAATTAAGACATTATTTCTAAATATACTTTAAAAGTTATGTAACAAAATATTCACAATAACAAAATATATATTAACATGTATACATAATAATTATTTTTATTTATTGAATATTATTAAATAACTTACATTTACGTTTATCTATAGAAAAACATTATCAATTAGTCACAATTGCTTAATGGATTATAATTATTCAATTCTTTTAATTTTAATAAGATTTAAATGTATACATATCTTAATTACATTATATTATAAATATTGTTATGATATTATTGTTTATTTATTAAATATGCTATGCTTTTATGCAAAGTTGTAAAATTACAACATTTACTCAAAAACAGCAATAAATCAAATAGTGGTTAATATCGTACTTTTAATACTACTTGTTATATTTTAAAATATATTCCTTTACGTAAATAAAACTTTGAGAAGACTTCATATATTGATATAGCATTTTATAATCTAAAAATTATATCGATGGCTTTCTTATTATAGTGGAAAATCGTAGTATCATTAGGAAATCGAGTGTCATATAAAATAAGAACTCACCCGTCCTAACCAACTCTCCAGGATGCTCGTTCATGTAGTCCCCCAAAGTTCTTTCAGCAAATATATCACTGGTCATCTTCGTATAAGCATCGGCGAGAGGTGAAACGCCACTTTCAGGCGAAGCAGCATTTCCCGGGGCTGAAGCTCCGGTTAGCTGCATCCTGGACTGCGTCGTCCCTACCTCAGCTGTCTGCGCCGGCACACTGCCGGCGCTATTGTTTAATCCACCCACCGTGGATGTTACCACCTGAGTTGCGGATGTATGTTCACCGACGTGAACAGCGATGACCGAAGAAGGTAGATTTGACGATCTTGTTGTGATGGAATTCGTTGCATTCGCAACTGGCACGTTTACCCCGAGGCTGGCGCCGTTGCACCGTCCGAATACATCCATAGGCAGTCGCACTTTATCAGAAACTCATCGTCTTTTGAGCTACCGGTGCAGCGGATTATTTAACGTAACAATATTCGTATCTTTCCTAATCTAGTCCTGCCTTTACTACTATAGTATCACTTTTGTCTGTTTATGACTATTATTGAATCTTAGCAAATGTTCTTTAAAGACAACAACAATCACTTTTTCGTTAATAAATAAATATATAGTTCGGCACTTTTTATAATTTGTAATTTAAAGAAATGACACGACCATTACATTTGAAATACACACGGTAACCTTAATTCTCATCGTTTCAATTCGCGTCACTTTGTACGAATACCGTAGTAATTCATAACCTGCTTTACTCAAATATCATTTAACAGGTTCAATGATTGGTAGATGATACTCATAGTTTTTGGAAATGCTGCTCCTCATTGTGAAGCTGCTTCTAGATATTCTTTTAGTGGCAATCTAAATTGTCTCATTTTTTAATCTAAAATAATAAGAGAAAATATACTGTAGTAGATTAAATTGTATAAGCAGTTGGATAGAACAAATAAACTTTCGTTAAAAATTAAAAATTCGATTAATTTTTTTTAAATCGATAAGCCTGCCCATTACTTATTTTACATCGGAAACACCCTGTATTATAAAAACTATATTTAATAATTAAGTTAATTTTCATATAAAAAAATTAAATTGAAATTTTTAAATCTTACATCTGAATAAAATTTTAAATGCTATTTAAAACTTCATTTACAATTGTAATTTAAATTATTCAAAATATTTTAATGATAGGAAGTACATTTACTTAGAAACTTAGAAAAATTATTAAAAAGTAAAGCTTTAAATATAGAAATCGATATTGAAAAATAAAGAAGGAACTTAAAATACAGCATTAATTAAAAATTAATATATGATAAATTAATTTGTAACTATTTTAAAATTATTTCATTTTTAAAGAAATGATATATATAAAAAATAATGATAAAAGATTCAAAGAATACAATTCTGTACACACAAGAAATACTAGCATTAACTAAATGGTTCTGTATAAATATTTTCCACGATATAATATTTTAATTTTAATCATAATAATTATAATAAACCTTCCATAAATCAATAATCTATGACATTAAATAATTTATATTTTTATCTTAAATTTTTAATAACCTTAGATAAATACTAATCAGTTGTAATTAAGGAAACCTTAATATTTTTAAATTTTTAATGAAGATAGCAAAAGTAGAATAAAAATGGTGTAATTTTAAGAACACGAAGATAAACAAATGCAATCAGAAAATTCTTCTTATTTATATGAATGGCATTTCTTTTGAAACTCAAAAATGTAATTAAGCCTTAAAAAAACAAAACTAAATAATTAAATTCATAATTTATCCCTTGTCAAAGAAGGCAAAGAGCAGTCCCTTGTCATTACTCGTCCCGACGGTAACTCATCACCCTCAACGTGCGCACTCTAATTCGATTCATTTAACGAAGCCTCCAGTAGAAAAGCCTTTATGTCGCGATTGCATGCGTCCTTAATGCGGGGGCGAACGACTACGTAACCACCTTTCACCCCTATCTACATCGCGCGAGACCAACTCCCGGAGTCCTTACATATAATGCTCTAACTCTGACGACATCGTCAGTTATGACCTGAATGCGATGAAAGATATTATCTTTTAAAGGGCTATTTCAAAACATATACAAATCCTCTAGGTTACTTATTAAATATGTTTTTAAGTTTATGTGAATACGATACCGTAAATAAATTTTATGTAAATTTTAATAAATTATTATTAATATTAAATTATTATAAATTATTATTATATAATTATTATAATTATTATAATTATTATTATAATTATTATTATTATAAATTATTATTATTATAAATTATTATTATTATAAATTATTATTATTATAAATTATTATTAATATTAAATTATTATAAATTATTATTATTATAAATTATTATTAAATATTATTAATAAATTATAATTATTAATAATATTTTAATAAATTTAATTTAAATAAGTAAAGTAATACTAATATCATTTATTTTACGAACTATTCACTTTGTTTTTCATCCTGCAGAAGCTAATGTATTTCATCAAAAAATTTATGCTTCATAAGCAATTGTTATTAAATTATTTCATTTCTTTACAATTAATTAGATATTATACTAAAAAATAAAAAACATTAAAGTAAATATAAAAAATTTGTAACAATTATCCAATAAATGTGTATATCTTATAACTAAATATATCTTTAATCTTTATGCTTTTATTTCTCAGCAAATTTTTAAAAAGAAAAGAAATTTTAATAAAAATAAAATATCTATTTCTTTTTCCATTTTAGTATTTTTATATTTATGGAAAATCTGTGATATACGCTCTTATCCGAAATATTATATTTCTTTGATTATTTAAATGTCATGCAAAACATTTAGATTAATAATAAGTATAAAAAATGATTTTTAAAATATTTAATAATAATAAACAATAAAAATAACATTAATTCTCTATCGATTACTTTTTTTAGATATAAATATGAACTTTCTTTGTAAGGAAATCAGTTAAAACCACTTTTATATTTAGCAATAAATATAGTATGGAATTATATGACTAACATTATAATAAATTTACTTAACCCTAGCTTAATCTACCAAACTGCAATAATTAAATGGTAATTCGTTTATTAACAGGAAATGAAATCAATTCCATGTCATAAAATTAATTAAAATGATTACATTAATATAGTTCTAATGTAAATAGTTATTAAATCTGTTGTTTCTCTTGCATAATACAAACTTTAATGAATAATTCATTTAACGTATTATATATAAAACCATTCTACATGGTAAAATATAAAAATTATTATTAGCTTGAAAATAACATCTAAAAGGTATGAATCTATTTACCTGAAATACTTATTAAAAAATAATTATTGTATAATAATGTTATTTATATTTTAAAATGGAATTTGAAAATCACGATTAGTTGTGATTATATAATTGTAATAAGTATTTAGCTTATTGCAAACTAAATATTACATTTTAATTTAATTGTTGCATTTTCAATCCATCATTATTTATAATTATTAATTGTAAACAAAGTTTTAAAGGTTGATTAATATTTATATATACATATATAATTATTAATATTTTAATTCACTGTCAACAATCTTATTGAAATAGAATTAATAATTAAATTGAGATTTTAAAGATGCATTTATTTCTCATTATCATTTGTACAGTTAGCACTTTCCTATTACAGTCAAAGATGATTAAATTTCATATTTATATACCTGTTATTTAGTTTACTACTTTGTACAATTTTTAAAAATTAACTATTTTTTCTATTATTATCAATAGCAAACACAACGTTCAATAGAAATCTAGAATTATGAAGCAGATTTATAAATTACTTCTGATATTTCAAAAGTAGTTACGAATATATATCTTCTTCATTATTCTTTTTGCTTTATTTTCAGTGCGATTTTATCAAGCTTACTTACGTTTTTACATAATTTTACCACTTTTACCCAAAAAGTATTAGTTAATACGACTTCATTCTTTTGCATTTGTCCGTCGCATGTCACACGTGTCGCAAGTAGTACTACATATGCGGACTGTGATATGTTCTTTCCTTTTTTATCTATTGTGTAGTGACATCCCCGTTCATTCAGTAATTTTTGCGCGCGTCCGCCATAGAAAGAGATAAAATGTAAAGGGAAAGAACAAACATCAAACTCGTATAGCGAAAGAGAGAAAGAGAGGAAAAAAGAACCAGATGAGCAAAGCACAAAATGTGGTGGGGAAAAAAATAAGGGAAATACAGGGTCGAAAGAACGACGCCAAAGTACCACGTTATCTCCCACTCCACTTCAGCTTCCTCGCTCTCATTGTATTTATCTCTCTCTCTCTCTTTCGTTCACGCACCTAAAGAGGGAACACTGCTCTCGCTTGTCAAACGGGTACCGCTCGACACGTGGTTGCAGTTGTGAAACCTATTCACACCGACGGGTAAGTAGCTCACGAAGTCTCAAGGACTTGACTCATTTTGCTTACGTACTGAATTTACTTGCATTTTATTAAAGCCGTATATATAATTGTCTCGTTTTACATAATAGCAATTACTTTAAAAGATTCTTTGCTCTAGAAAATTAGATTATATTAAATAACAAATTATTCTGAGATGTTAACAATTTCATTTAAGATAATTATTCTTTCATTATTTGATAATTCTACAATTCTGATTGAACTTAGATTCCAGATATCCATATGGTGTTGAAGTAATTTATACTGAGAAGTATAAATATTAAATATAATTTTTGAGAAAATTATATTTATATAAATATATAAAATGTATTTATATTAATAATTTATTATGAATATTATAATTTATATTTTATAAAGAATTTTATTAATTTAATTATATTATGAACTTACATACGTTTCAGACGTAAAAATATATTTTGTTGCAATAGTATGATTGTTATTGCATTAAAAACTAAATTAATTAATTTTATTTACATGTAGAATCTTGTTGAAAATTTGATTATATTCAGCTGAAACTAACTTTATCATAATAATTGATTAAATAATTTTCTAAAAAATTGTATGTATGTAAGAATAATTTCAATAATAGAGGAAATTAAAACATCTGCACTTCTTTTAAGTTCAAACTTTTTCAATTTTTTAATGTATGGATTTTCTATAATATAATAGAAAATAAATTATTTTATAAAATATTTCTATTATACATAAATTTTTTATTTAAATTTTATGTGAAGGTAAAGTAAAATATATAATAAATATAATAAAAAATAAACCCAATTCTTATATGATCGTGAATTTACAGTTAAACTATACCAAAAAATATATAAAATATTAAATATTCGTTACATATTCAAGATGTCTAATGAATGATATCGATAGTTGACTTGAATTAAATCCACTATATAAACATATATTTTTGAAATAAATGTAAATTATTTTTTTCATGTCTAACACGAAGCTCATAATTTTTTGGTCATCTTCATGATATCGCGATAACCTTAACTTTGCATTCAAAACCTTTGAAACTCTCATTCCTTATAAATAAGATTATTAATAAAATTATTTAATTAAAAAATACATTAGTTGCGATGTATTATTTTAAAAATGATTAACAACAATTCAATAAATTATCTTTAAATTCACCAAATAATCAAGTAGTAATTTAATTAATTGTCATTCCCAACTAAAAAATGGTTATACTACTATTCATTAAATAAATAAAGTATAGTTACCGGCCTTTATAGTCACTATACATTAAGTAAATCTATTGTATCCTTCACAATTTTCACTCGACATTGCACAAAAGAACCCCGAAATAAATCACGTTTCAAAATAAAAACTATAATATCCTCACGTTTAGACTAATCACTTACTGTAGTTATTTATAGTTTTTAAAATATCTTTAAAGATCACCAGTTTCTGCAAAAATAGGCGATAACGTATCTAGATACGGTTCTTCAAATATACCACTAATTGGCTCCAATGCCCTGCACACTTTTCAACCGATAGTAAATAACGTGTGGGTATTCTTAAAAAATAAGTTTTACTATACCAAAAACGTATTATAATGCAACAGAAAGACTGGTTCGTTAATTCTAATTTGAAGCGGTACGTATGTGGCAACAGTCGTTGACGCACTGGTCCATGCCTATACATGCAGTAGCATCCCTTTTCTCCTTTACTCGCTACCCGATTCCGTTTTCCCCTCCAAGCTCTCTCGTATTCTCTCCATCTCATTCCATGTTACCCCTTCTCTGAATTCACTTCGCTTTTCGCCGTTACTCTCGCATGCGCGCTTCTTTCTTTTGTTGACTGTCTCTTTCCCTCACGCTATAGCTTTCCATCTTTTACGCTCATCCTGATCGAGACGTTGTTTATTTCCTTGTTTAACTACTGGTCACTTCTGCATCGAAGTACTAGTCACCACGCACTGTTTTTTTTGTGCTCTACTCTCCTTCTCTCTTTATTTCATCATGTTCACTCTCTCTCCCTCTTCTCTCTCTCTCTTACTCTCTCTTTTCTATCTCTCTTTCTGTATATCTTTCCTGCTTTCATCCTCCTACAAACTTTGTGGTCCCTAACGCGTGGTATTATAGACCTTTGAAGAAAGCAACCCCTTTTTTCGCAAATCTGAGTGAAAGAGAGAGAAGATAAGATAAGATGAAAAGAGAAAGTGTGTTTTACATTTTAATATTCTTACTTTATTTTTTTACAATAATTTGCTTGTTTCATATATTTTCATATTATCTGTGTTTATACATTTCTAAGAATAATTCAATCATTCAAGAACGTAAGCTATACAATATAATTATCACAATTATCTATTGTAATGAACAGAATCTATTTCTTAATATTTATTGACCCATTGAAATGATTTGAAATTTATTTATCAACAAATATTTATATAATCTTAATATGATTATAAAATTTGTCATTCACTTAATACAAGATATTTAAATCTAATGCATTAAAAATATTGTATATAATAGCATTTCGCGCTTAATTTTTCTACACAATTTTTATCCATGCTTTTCTTATTAAGAAAGACAATATTCCAAACATTCTTTTAACGAATCTCTTAAGTGTCGCAATTTAAGAATATAATTCTAAAGCATATATTCTGGCTGAGTGAAGCCGATAAAAATAAGTTAAATTATATGAAAGAAAATGTTAGATATTTTATAAATAATTATTTATCGATATTACATTCTCGTGAACATAAAATTTACATTTATCAAATATGCATTTACGAATTCATCTCAGAACGCATTTTTTTGCATAGAAAGAAACTTGGATGGACTATACAAAGTGAAGATTTGACAGAATTTATAGTCACTAAGTTAAGCAAACAGAATTTATACGAAGTTTTCTACAATTGGATAAACGTGTTATTTATTTTAAAAAACGAAATTACATCTAGTTGCATTTTGCTGTTATTATTTTGGTCGTTATAACTCAAAATACATAAACCTCAACGTTTTAATGGTTTTATTTCTTAATTTATTTGATTATATCTTGAATTCCAACCTTTTAATTAATACTTATGGAAGACTATTTAAACTTTATTCAGTATTTTGAAATAAGATTAGGATATTCACAAGAAGATCAATCAGTTCGGTTTTGATAAACAGTGCTTTATTAGTTAAGAAAGATATAACTGATTATCGAAGTTTATATTTTTTACATAGTTTTGACTTAAATATTTCATTTTAATATTTTTGAATTACACTTTTGCACACAAATGGTACAAGCCTAAATTAATTTACTATTTAATGTAAAAAATAGATAGATAACTCTTTTCTATGTAAAGGCTTATGTAAATAAAAACTTTATTTATCTTATATTATAATATATTTTTGACATTTAACTTTAATTTTTATTTATGATATAAAAAAGTGAAATTAAGGGCAATATCATTCAATAAGTTAAGGTATATTGTCTGGTATGTTATCAAAAGTATTTATTTTTTATTAAATAAAACTTTCATCAACAATCAAATTAATTAATTTTCATTGTGTGTCCTATCATGATTAATAAAACAATAATAGGTCGAAAAATAATAAAAGAAATAAAATTAATACCTTTAAGAGCATAAGCTAGTTATATAAATATATTGATAAATAATAAATGTAGAATGAGAGCAGAATAATACGTTATGCATTGACAGACAAACAATCGAGAATGTACTGTTCGGACCCTTGCATTCGTCGGGATTTGAATTATTTCCACTAGATCTTGTCAATGCAAATGCCCTAGTTACTTTCAATTGTCGATCATCAGGTATGGTAATAACGCTTCTTTATATATAATTGCATACTATACGTACTTCCTAGTAATTAATTTAGAATTACTACTTATTTCGTAATTTTTTATTATTATCATTCTGTAAGAATTTTTTTGCAACGTAAAACTTTAGCGTAAAATTTTATTTTATAATCTAATAAAGACAAACATAAAAATTAATAATGATCGGAATAGTAAATAATCAATATCGCGGTAAACATAAATTATAATTTTTTATAAAATATTATTTCATAATATATATAAGATAATAAAATAATTTATTATCCTCATATTAAGAGTTTATATATTAAAAGTATATTAAATGCAACGTTATGAAGTAATTTACTCTAACAAACATGTTGCAGCTTTGAAAGAATATTTTTTGTTTTTATAAACTTAATATTAAGATATTATTTTAGAAGGGCGCAAACGAAACTGTAGAAGTATTTCTTTTCTTTTTAAAGAAACCATTTTGCTTCAAATTCTCATAAAAAACAGTAAAGAGCTGATTTAATTAATATTACTTATTATTAATATTAGTAATCTAATAATGATAACAACAACAAAATCCACAATCTATCTGTAAACGGTTTTCTTCAAAAAATTTTGTTTACATCTATAATTTATCGATTCTAAAGGTCAAATTGCGCAAAGTTGACGCTGTACATACACACAATATTAAAGTCACTCTGAAAAGAGGGCTTTCATTCAAGTGTCGGTGTAAGAATACTCGGCGTGCCGTAAATTTTTTCTTATGCGCGCTTTTTTGTGTGTGACAAGCCACGTGTCAATCTCCATCTCCATCCGTTGTCAACATCCATTTTCATTCAACGTACTACTTTTTTCATTTTTCTCCTCTCATTGTACACATTGTACCTTACACACAAATATTCCAAACCGGTATATTACGGAATGAAGTACCGTGTGATCGGCTCTAAAACCAGATTGTCTGCGGACAGTTGAATTATGCACAGACAATTATGTTGTTTTACTTTTTTTCAAGTTTCAGTAATCGGATTTATAGAATTTCGAAGGCTTTTAATTATAATTAGCTTATATTAATGTTGTTCTATTGATTTAAGTCGATAAATACAGGGTTTGAAATTGTTCCCTATATAATATTTCATAAAAATTTCGATATTTAATCAGTATAATTTTTTTGTTCACAATCTTGTTAAATCCATAATTATGTTAGCTGAAATATCAAAAATAAAGAAGTTGTAAAATACCAGCATAAAACTTTTTTTTAAGTTATGTCAAAGAAAAAAGCAATTTGCAGAAAATTAATTTGCTAATCAAAAATATACATTTTCTATATATATAATATTCTTTTATGTATAAATATAATTATATATTTATGAATTCATTTACTCAATTAATCTCATAACTCGAGAAATATTTCAATTAAACGTTCCTGAAATAAAAATAATTCACCGCTCCACAAAAGTATCTAGCACTCTCTGAAATATAAAACTTATCACGCACATAGCGTTGTTGTAAGAATCGGAAGAAATGCATAATATTCCAATAAAACAACGAAATAAGTGTGGACGAACGCCCGTCGTTTTAGCCGCGGTCATAATCACAGCACGAGTTCCGATATGCGATACGCTCGATTGTACGACAATACTTGGAGAACTGAATGCGGTACTAAGAGCTACCATGTAGGAAACGATAGCAGCCCCCTAGAAATCAGAGATATAGCAACATATATAGAAAAGAGTGAAACAGAGAGAGAGAAAGAGGCAGATCACGTTATAACTACAAAGACTACTACTATTACTGCTGTTATCAGTTCTTTATTTTCTTTGCTTTTTCATTTCTTTCTAATTAAGTTATTGGTATTTCGAGTACTCCATCACTCCACTATAAACTCCTCAAACTTTATTCAATATACTGCTTCAACGGGGTAGTGCATAAGTAAGCAAGAGAGAGAGAGAGAGAGAGAGAGTGAGTGAAAGAAGGAAAAATGCATAAAAAATGCTCCGAGAGAGTTGAAAAAGAAACATAAATAACACAAATACCTGGTGGGAATTTATTAATAAATGTATATCTAAATATTAGGGAAAGCAATCCTTTTTGATAGGATAGTGAAACATATTTTGAATAGAGCATTCCTCCATATTTTAATAATAACTGTCAATCTATAACTTCATTTCATATACACTGCAAATTTCGTAGATACATTATAAAGACGATAGAAATCATATAATCATTTATAATATTAAATACTAAGAAAAATTTATAACAGTATGCAAATATAATTTATGCTACAATTCATGGAATATCGAATTTCATCAATTCCTATAATAAAATCCTAATTAAGCATTCGTATTTTGGATTAAAAAAAAACTTTTCTAACAGTTTTACAAATTTTTCGACGTATACATATTTGTATACATATCTATATATCTTTCGTGTGCATGGTGAACTTTTAAATCTATCTCGACTTCTCTTTCAGTATTTTTATTGATCTAAGAATTTAAAACAAAATTATTGATAAAACCAAAACATTATTTTTCAATGCCTCTTTTATTTATAACAAATAATTTTTTAATTTTTTATTTTAAAAATATTCTATCTATTCGAGTAGAAGAATGTTCATTCATTTATTTTCGTGCAACATTCTTAAAAGAAACTTTTGACTCTTTATTTTTATGTCAGAAAATATTTCTTTTTGTGACCATAAAAATATGATTTAATATATACATTTATAAGTATTTAATACCACTTTTATTATTGATACTTTGTCAACAAATAGATAATTGTTTTATTATATTTTCTCAATATTTATAATTTTAAGGGAATATTGAAAACAGTTAGATATTATAATTAAAATTAATATAATTCTTACATGATATAATATATTAATTACTTTTGATGAAGGTTATAGATAACTTTACTTTTTATCCAGAAACATTAATTAATCAGAGTTAAAAGCACTGAATTATATATATTTTGTTATTATATTATTAGTCTTTGTAAAACTACATTTTTATGTTTGAATCAACAAAACTAATAATTAATATATAGCAATAAATTTAATTTTATAATAAATATTATTACAATAGTTACTTTATTAAAGTAGATAAAATTGTAGGCAATAATAAAAGAAAATTAATAATAAAGTAATTACATAATTGTTTTAAAAGCTTTATATTTATGAAAATTGTATAGAAGCTCTTATGCATTGTTTTAAGGTTTTATTTATAATTACATTTTTAAAAACTATATATTTGTTCAATAAATTGAAATAACAAGTAAAAAAATTCTTTTAAAATAAGTGTGAAAAAGTAAAAGTTAATAGAGAAAAATTGTAGTAAAAGAAAGGAAAAATTAAAAAATAAACATAGGTTGTGTTAGGTTGGAATAATTTGATAAAGATAAAAGCGACGACCTGTATATTAGGTAAAGATAGAGAAGAGAAAGAAAGAGCAAAAAGAGAGAGAGAAATAAGACAGGTTCCTCCCTCTTTGAGATGTGTGCTTGTTGTGGGGGAAAATGTCTAGAGAAAGGGATGAAGGAGGATCGAGCGGGTCGTGGACAATTAGGAGAGGGAGAGTATGTAGGGGGTGCAAATACAAGTGGGGGAAGTTCGAACATGTGTAACATCAGGGTGACAGTCGGTTACTGCCTTGATTGTACGTGGGCTTGTAAAAACTATTATATGCTATCGTTAGCTGCGCATGGACTGGAAATTCGTGATACATGTCAAAGTGCAAATGTTTGCGAAAAAAGCTAATTGTTTGTGAAAATAACGGTTTTTTTAATTATTTTAGTGCTTCGATACAAATAGTAAAGTATGGTATTTTTCAACATTACTGTTACTTAAATCAAAAGAATAAAAGATTTTATGCAGTTTAAATCGTTTTTTTTCAACCCAAATAATAAATATAATGAAATAAATAATAAGTCATTTGATCGAACCATATAAGTTTAAAATGTTTTTTTACACTTAAATAAATATAATATAGCTTGTATACCACACAGTAATATGCAACAATAGATAGTTCCATCATACATCACAAACTAATACTAATATAAAAAATGTTATCACTTAAGTTCAATTTTGAATGATAACAATCATGCAAAAATATTTGTCCCATGGAATTTGTGAACAAATTCATCCACGATTATTGATATGGACCTTACTAATTACTTTTGTACTAGAAATAACATTTTGAATAAAACTGTACATTGCTTTTATTTTCGAAAAAAGAAAGTACAAATTTGCAGTAGAATGTACGAAAATATGATACACGTGAGGGAGCGATAGGATGAATCCGAAGCGAATAGGGAAATTGTATCATTGATTGAAAGACTTAATGATTGCTTGTGTTGGATTGACAGTAGAGGCGAACATCGAAACACGAACTTTAATTGTCATTATTTTACGATCATTTTAATAAGCATTTGTTGTTGCTCAGCTACTGAAATACTTAATTCTTTTTTTCTATTATACACAACTATTTTCTATTGCGTAAATAACTTAATAGTAAAGTTCTTATGCAATAAATTTTTTTATTCGTAGAATATCTTAATTGGAAAATCTATGCATGTATTAAAAAAAATAAAATATTTCAATTTTTAAAAAAATTTACATTTTTGAAAGTGAAAATTTTTATATTAATTAGTTTTCTTGGTTCGTTTTTTCAAACTAAATAATCTATTGACTTTTATAAAAAAAATTGAATAATTGAGATATGAAAACTTTTATTATATTTGGATTTGAATTAAGTATATTATTGACTAATGATAATTTAAGACTATTTGTATAACAATTATTTATATTACATGTTTGAAATACATAATTTTTACACTATGCTATAAAGTTACATTTAAACATTAAGACTTTCTATGAATAATAATAACTGAAAGTATATTATTTTACATCATTAAGATAGTTTAATAATTGATACCTATAGAGATTGTTAAGAAGCAAAGATATGTTAATTTAACAATATTTATTGATAAATGAATTAAAATTAATGTTTTATATCAAGTAAATCTTTATGAGCATTAACATAAAAATATATTGGTCTATTTATTGGTTAAAAAGTTTTAATGACATACATATCATATTTATAGTTTTAAGCCAATTTTTAAGAATAAATATTATGAATAATTTATTTTTCACAATATTTTGGAATTTGATTATTTTTCAAAAGAAAATTTCTTTTTGCTGGTAAAATAAATATAATATCTTTTACCAACAAAAATTGTCTAATCTAAACCGTAATGGAATTACTTAAGGAATGTAAGCTTTCAAATGTCCACAGAAGGTAAAATGCTGTTTCAACCCTATAGATTATAATTGCTACTTATACTATTTAAAAAAGTTTTTAACAAATAAAAAAATGGCAACCTCTAAAAGTATTTAAAAAAAACTTGTTTTTTAAATATGTATTTACATTCAGTATATACCACTAATAAAAATCTGCAATTACTTTAATAAAGTATTTATATTCCTTCCTCCCTCATATAACTCGCTAATTCACCAGGATTGAATTATTAGATTTCACATACAATACAGTGATAGTTTACAGGAACAGTGATAGTTTAGTATATTCAGTTTAGCAGAAGCTCTTTAATTTTTTTGGGATTCCGTCTTCTTATCCAGTAGCAATAATTTGAAATCGCGGCGACGCTATTAGAAGTAAGTGATGACTATAAAATGTGTTTACATGCGCGGAGGAGAATGCACTTGATTCTGGGGCGGACCACACGATCACGTTGGTTCTGCGCGTGCACGACACGGAGGACGGTAATGAGAGGGGTATAAGGCAACGGTAACAAGGCGAAAGTAAGGCTTGGTGGAGCTGTATAGAGAGAGGCGGCGCTGTGGCCTGGCCTGCCCACCAGCACCCATGAGCAGTCGTCTTTCCCTCCTCTTTGATATAGCGGTGAGTTAAAGACGCCTGGGGAAGGTGGCGAGGCTTCTCGCAAAGCTACTCGTATCTAACTATGGACTAATAAAAGAAAAACAAACGAATCTCAAAGAGAGGTCGATTATTGATTTCGAGTATCACGAGCATCGGTGTTGAAAATCCAGACCTTCCGCTGTGGCTTATATTTCCCATTGTACTCAAGCTGTTTTATTTGCATTTTGTAATATTGAATGGTTGGACTCTCAAATCGATCGATCACTTCCAATAAATGTCAATACATACGTATGCAGAGATAGTATAACTTCGTACATAAAATGATTCAATGTTGTAAAACCATTAATTTTGTAACTCCAGTAGTATTAACTGAAAAAAATTTTCTTACTACACCTTTTACATTACAAGTACTCATATATGTAATAAAAACTGTATATTACGGTGTACAGTAGATATTTTTTAATAGAAATTTATGTAATCTTTACATAACATTAATAATATTAATAGTCTAAACAACGTTGAAATAAACCGTTATGGAAAAACAAATGTACTTATATATATTACTAATAATTTATTGGTTGATATAATAAATTAGACAATTCATTAAAATTATGATTATGATATAATCGATTTTTTTAAATCATCCTACTTCTGATAATATTTTTATTCAAAATAACATATAAACACTTGTGATTATTATGACAAAAATTGTTAAAATTTCTTTGAGCATACTTTCATTCTATTATTATTCAAATACTATTCAAATTTTAAATTACATCTTATATCATTAAAATAATATGATACTTTGGAAAAATAAATAGTAACTTTTCAGTTTTACTAAAATTTATTCTAAAAATGAGAAAAATAATATCAATTCATATCATTAAATTGAAAATCAACTTAAAATTTCAATATACATATATTTTTACTAAAGCTAAGTGAAAGGAAGTTAAAAAAGCTAAGTATTAAAAATTTAGTTAATTAAAATTTTAGTTTTGAATTTTCAATATTAAAAAATTTAATAATTTTCAATATTAAAACAATTTCAATATAATTAAGATATTATTCTATATTTATTACCATTACAAAAATTTTTGTTATCAACATTTTTATTAGTCAAATATTTTTTAGAAAAGAAATAAATTAAAAGAAAATTATCAATTAACTACAATATACCTTTTATAAAATATTAATAAAAAATATCTATTGAAAATATTAATCCAATATTAATAATTATTTTCTTAACAAAAGCTGTATATTTATAAAATTATTTTTTGTCCAATGATCTAACTATGACAGATAAAACTATCTATTTCCTTTTATACTTGGTTTATTTATATTATTAAATTTTAAGTATGATAATTGATGAATATCAACTATTTTCAGTATATTTTAAATAAACAATTGATACATTTTTAATAATGATATTTGAATATAATCTTAACAAATACCTTAAACAAGCTCTTCTTATTATTATGTACTAGTCTTCGATATTACTTTATTTCATTAAATTAAAATTTATACAGTTGATAAATTATTATTTAAAAAACAGAAATAAAAATAATTCTATTAAATTTTACGAATTATTTTGTATAAATTAAGAATTAATAGCATTAAAGCTTTTAGTACATTTACATAATTGTACAAAAAACCTAGGTCCATTGTTACACCAATTTTTGAACAAAACAATCCTCAGAGACGATTAGGGAAGCAAAAGAATATCCAAAAATTCTTTCAAAAACCGTGTGAGAGATCAAAATGCACATTTCCGAAAGGTTAATAATAGTACAAACGTGAATAATATGCTGAAGAGATGAAGAAAAGAGAAGTTTTATGGTTTTGACAGATTGAAAGTTTTAAAGTATAACAATAACGAATGAACTATGTTTGAAACTAAAATAAAAATTTTACAAATTTTTTAATTTCAATGTTATATCAATGGTTTATGAATGATTATAAAAAAAATAGATGAAATAATGAGTTAGAAATACATAATTCGAATTATATTTGTCATATTTATGTACTCGTTTCTAATCGATTTGCCTCAATCTTGTTAAAATATAAATCTGAATATTTTAAAATTATTTTTAAATATATCTTTTGAAATAGAATATAAATAAAAATAGATATCTAATTTTATTCTTTAACACTTATGTTTATTATTATTAAAATATAATTCTTTAAAACTATAATATTATAATGGTTCGAATATAACCATTATAATTATGATTCGAAAATTCTTACATTTAAATATTTTACAATTTTGTTATGTAAATATTGAAAATAAGTAATTATTAATTTATTTTAAATGTGAGTAAATACAATTATCTATCAAATCAAAAATTTTGTTCTAAAATCAACCGCATATTATTGAATACAAATTCATTATAATCATAAATGTTAAAATAAACTAAAATTAACACGCATTAAATTACATAAATTATTTCTAATTTTAGAAAAAATTTATCTTTTTTAATGTGTAAACTTATAAAACAAAAAATTATATTAATATTTACATTAAAAAAATAACTAGTTATATAAACAATATTTATTATTAAATTAATACTTGCCGTTTCTTTATTTAATTATATTAAAGTATACATTGTTCATTTAAAGGTTTAGTTCCCCTCTTGAAGTTTATGCAATTAATACTACTCAGGATGCATGAACATGTTCAGCGTTTTGATGAGAGATGGCAGCACCTATGTATTTCGAACTCAGAATTCACATACCTACGCTATTTTAATTTCTCATAAAGTAACCTGTTATGGAAAGACCCGTTATAAAATATAAAAGAATTATTTTAATATTTTTAATTATACTTTAATTCTTACATCAATACATATGCTGAATTAATATGATATGCAGACATCATATTTATTTTTGTTTGTTAATAAGTTCATATTATAAAATACTCAATTACATAAATCATATCAAAGTTGAACTTAAGAAATCAACGTCAAAGATGAAAAAACGAAACGCTACTTAAAACCTTGCTCTTTTATTAAAATAAAAAATAAATTAGATTTAATAGATTAGACTAGTAATTAAGTGTGTATGAAAAAATACAAAATTTTATTTTATTAAATTTAATTATACTACTATACGCTACGATTTAAAAAGTAAACGAATAAAGAATAAAAATCCATATAAAAATGTTATATTTGAATTAGAAATGCGTTCTTTTAAAGAAAATTTAATAATGATTAATAATAAAATAAACAATGATTATTTTTTACTCGCACATCATCATTATAATCAATGGAAATATTTATATTTATGGTTCTTATATATTAACTTAAAAAAATTAACTGAAAGGTTCTCATTAACTGAACTTATAAATATTGTCATAACTGCATAAATTGTAAAAATAATTGTTAAGTAATATAAAGCCTTACTCATTCATTTTATATGCAATACTTTTATGCAAGGTGACTAAGTGCTTAAAATATTGAGTTGAAGCAAATCGATTTAAATTCATTTTTTGAAACCTAGCAATAGTTCTTTTTCAATATAAATATTAATTCTTTACAGTATTAAATTATTTAAAAAGTGATATCTCGCAAAAAGCATAGGGTATATATGATATGTAATATATATGATATACATATATTATATATATGTATATATAATATTAATGTACATGATATATATATATATATATATATATATAGAGAGAGAGAGAGAGAGAGAGAGAGAGAGAGAAGTTAGTTCTGCTCAAGGAAAATTGTGCAATTTGTTAAAGCTCGTGCGTTCATAGTCAAGAATTTTCCAGACGATCGTGACTGCACCTGCTTTCTGTATGTACAAGAAATATTATATAGGAAGATAGAGAAACGGAGACAGAGAAAGAGAACAAAAATGCATACACAATTGCGCCGAATAGAGTAAGAGTATACAAGAGCCTGCGTGCACTGTTTTGTTCGCGCGTACGATGGACGCGTCGGCATAGCAACCGTCAGTTGTTTATTATTGCGTCCAGCAATAGCGACGGGGGTGTGTCGACGCCGGCGTTATACAAGAGGTGGAGAGTGCAAAGTGTAGCGACGAACATAGGACGAGGGTGAAGGTGTCGGTCAAAAGGGTTAGGCAAGTTTAGCCAAGCTCGAGCACGATCTCGCCATCCTGAAAGGCGAAAGAGCGATAAAGATGGAGAGAGAAAAAGAGAGCACACAGAGCTGCACACTAAAATTTATATGTGTGTACAAATTGCAATATATAAGTGGGGATGATAGCTAAGCGTGTAATGTATGCGTATCTGCACGTAAGGTTTATATGCTTGTGTGTAATTGTTGGGTAAAAACATAGATCTCGCATCATCTACATTTATATGTATACTTTTACTTAATTTATCATTATACTCACATTAAACATGCGAGTGTATGTACACGCGTAAAGAAAAGAAAAGCAAAAACATGAGAAAAAACGTAGAATTAGTGATAGAGAGAGATTTATTATCCGTGTGGTGGGGTATGCAGGAAACAGAATAGAGGGACAGATAGATCGACAAAATTAGAAAAAGGGATGAGAGAGTTCAACGTGTGCAACAAGGGAGTGGCGGCCGACCACATGAGTCCGAAAAACACATTTGCCTACCCCACCCAGACCATCTGCCTCCCACATCATTCGTATTGGCGTGATGGTGGCATTGGAGATAGCTTTGTATATGTACGTGCTGTATAGATTTACGCCTAAAGGAGAGAGAGAGAGAGAGAGAGAGAGCGCTTGGCTGTAATAAGAGTTCGATAAAGCGTCGTTACCAGTTTCACATCAAGCGATGTTTCACGAGTCATCGTCGCGCTATCAAACACAATAAAAGATAAAGGATAGACAAAAATAAAACAAGAACAAAAAAGAGAAAATCAATAAATTGAATCTTTGAAATCTTAAAAGGACTTTAGCGCAAGCATTTGAAGGACGAAGCTCTAATTTACTAATTTGTGATATACACTTAATACTTTTTTATACTGAAGCGTATTATCACTGAATGGCATTTTTAGTGCATTGTTTTGTCGATAAAGTAAGAATGTAATTGAATTTTAAAAAGTTTTGAATTGTAGCTTTTTAATTATCCAGATTATTTAAAAATAACATTTGTCCACTCTAAAATTTTTGTTAATTTTTTATATTTAATAATGTATTTATAATTTAATATTAAGTTTTTAAAATGTATAAGTAAATGTAAGATATAATTATACTAATATTATTAATAATTTATTTCAAGCTCATCACTCTAGATTTAATTGAACAAAATTGCAATTGACAAATATACTTCTATCGAAAATAATTGATTAAATAAAAATCAATGTTCTATTCATAATGAAATATTTATTAATGATAAAATTTATTTAAATAATTGTGTTATTGTTCTCTATATCAATTATTTTTTTGAAACTTATTATTTCTAATTGATAATTAAACTTAAAAAAATATAAGTATGCATTAAATATAATGTTTCAATGTATTAACTTTTTGTCTTTATTTGAAAAAGAGATTCTATAAAAAGAATTTCTATAATAATAACATTTTATCGCACTTAGTAACTAAAGTAGGGAATTTTGAAAGATCTGAAATTTTTTGGCGACTTAACAAGTTTATAATGTTTCTACATATTTATTAAATAAAATTAAAAATATTAGTAATTTAAAAGTATTTTATACATATTAAAAAAATATTTAGGCATTACAATTATATAATATCAATAAACTTTATATATTTTTATGTAATTATTGCTTGATATATTATAAAATTAGCACTTGATATTTCTTATACGTAAATTTTTACTAATATATTTTTATTTTTAATATTGTATATATTTTATATACACAGTATACTTAAGAGACTTTAGAAAATTCTTCGCAAATTCTTAATTAATTAACACGTATTTATTGTAATACTTACTACAATTTTTAATAAACGTTTATTTCAATATTTGCTAAACTTATTAATATTCTTCATGATAGTACTACATGAAACTTTCTGCAGAATAAGAATAGTTACTAATTATTATACAACGATTTTGTGCACTTATTAAACTTTTACACTGTACGGTATTAAATGGTTGTGCTGTGCAGGCATATTTTGTTTAATCGAAATCTTATATCTCTTTTAAAAATTCAGAGGTTATTCGAACAGATTTTCTTCTTACGCTTTTCATTGACACTCAAAATACTAAGAAAACATCAGTGGCGAGTTAAGCCGCTGACTGCACAGATTCCGAGCGACCGATAAACGACTCTGGCAGTTCCGGATCTCCTAGGCCACCCAAAGAAATTGCTTTATTCTCTTTTTTTTTCTTCGCAACACGCAGTATCTATATAAAGACTTATAAAAAGACGCTTGACAGCAGTCTTTCGGCTGAATTTGCTTTTATTTAGCTCAGAGATTATCTTAACTGAAAATATAAGTATGAACATTATTAAAATAATAAAATAAGAACAAATACTTTTTGAACACGTGCTAGATAGTTTCTATACTCGAAGCTTAATAAGATTTAAAAAAATCTAATTTATATATGTAAGTATTCTTGTAATGCTTAAAATTTTTCAAATAGGAAATTATCAAGATTATTTTGATAAAAACACCTAATTTAAATCTTTTCTTCTTATTTCTATTCTTATTTACGTTTTAATTAATTAAATTTTGTTTAATGAATTGATATTGCAATGACATGAATTTTTATCTTGTACATATTAATTTTCTTATTCACGTTATTTTACACTAATATCATAAAATTTGTTTGAAAAATAAAACATTTGTAATTTTTTAAATTTTATGTTCTAAAATATCAGAAACAAATATTTTTTAAGCTCATCGATTTAGTTTAAAAAAAGTGTTTTAATTTATGTCAAGATGTCTTTAAAATGAAGATATTAATAATGTTTCAGATTTATCTGTCTGAGTTAATTTAAAATAAAAATAACTTTAATTCAATTTATTCTATAGTAGTTATCTTTAGTTATTTTTCTATATAAATAAAAAATACATCGATGCCAACGTTCGGATGCTTGAGTAGATGTGTTATTGAAAGATACGAGCGCGTTATTTTGTACTAATTGCTGATTTTACATTTGATGAAGGTTTCAGATAAGATGCCATGTGGTCAAGGAATTACCCTTCGTGTAATAGTCAACGGAAATCGGAAAAATAAATTGCATTCACTCTATGTCTCACTCTTCTACAATCGTTTTGCTCAAAGTGCATGCGTTTAACCGTGAAATTATGTGAGTAATTTACGCGTTCCTGGGGAAACACATGCCTTTTTTTGCTGCTCGTATCTTTTTTGTTTAAGTTGGTTAGTTGAAACAAAGGATAGTTTCACAATATCATTTTAGAAGTTTTACTTTTAATATACAACATTGTCACGGAAAGTATTTAATATAATGTATTAAATTATATCCAAGTATTGCTTTTATTTAGTTGTAAATTATATTAAGTATTGCAACACATTGTAAAGTATTAATTGAACGTTATTGAATGTACGATTTAGAAAATTTAATTTAATTTAATATAACTTTATTAATTTATCACAAAATATTTAAATAGTTTTTAAATCGCACCGTATCGCTAGTAATTTTTTGAAATTCAATCTAATCGATATTGTACATTAGGAATCTACAGACTCACGTGGACTCACGACACAATCGATTCTTACGTAAACGATTGTAAAATTTCTTTTTGACCTTAAAATTTATATAATTCTGATTTTACTATCACTCATAGAGATATTTTCTATGGTGTCATATTAACACAATTAATGTACTTATAATATTTGTTATGTTCAGTTTTTATATCTTTCTATAAATTTAATTACCCTAGCTCCTCTTTGGAATTCACATTCCATGAGCTTTAAATAATTTAAAGTGTCCTATTGATCTTTCTTGTAAAATAATTTTTATTAACTTTCGAGGTTGTTTGATAATTTTGATAATAAAAAACATGATTAATTAATTTTTTGTAAAATTTCATTGAATAAGAAAGCGATGTAAGTAATATAATTCAATCGGTACTTAATTCCAAAAATCTTAAAAAATGTATTTATTTAATAAATTGCACACAAACTTAAAAATCTTTAATAAATGAATAGTAGATACATAATGTACTATAATTATTAAAATTTAAAAACCATAATTTACTTTGCATATTATTTATATTCTATTATATTTGTATCATATAAGTTTTAGAAATAAGAATAAAATTGAACAAGCATCTTTTATGATGGCAAAATATAAGTTGAATGCTCATCTGTTCTTACTGCGATTAAATATAATCTACTTTTACTAATAAACACTAGTGTTTATCTTTTCATATTACCCATTTAAGAAACATCGCATAGTTTATCTTTCAGCTTTTACCAATCTTCTTGTTCCTATCTTTCAGGGTACATTATTTCGATATTCGCTTTCCCATTTATTAAAGAGCAATCGATCTAAAGAATTATACGTGAATCCAAAATCAAAGTGGTAAATAAGTGCAGCCAAGCAGCAATTAACCAATGTGGATTTCGTTTATTGTCGGAAGCTTATTAGCTGCATGTATAGTTCACAATGATAAACGGATACAAGTCGAAAGTTTTCATGCATTAAACGTGTAGAAGGCAAAAGAGAATAAAGTTACAGTGCAAACAAGGTATTAAGAGGAGTGACGGTAAAGAGAGAGAGAGATGATCAGGTGTTAGGCCTTTAGCTCGCCGATAATTTACTCTTTTTGGTTTCCGGATGGATCGACTCGGTCTAATTCATACGTGCAATGGTACCTACCACTGCAGCGAAATCGACTAATTGCTGGTTAACCGGTTGGATGACCACGCAGCTGTATCAATTCTTTGGCTTTGCCTCTTCTACATATGTACGTACACTTGCACATGTGCGCACACGAGCGAGCTACACTAGCAACTGTTGAGCATATGTCAGACAGGGCTAGACTTCATACATATATATTGTTATACATCTATATTGTTATTGTTATATATCTATATTGTTGTTGTTATACATCTATATTGTTATTGTTATACATATGTGCGTGCGTGCGTGTGTGTGTGTGTCGTTCTAGATCTACCATATCACCATGTCGTTAGCTGAAATTAACGAACCTTTAAATAGCGCCTGATGAATGCTAGCTTGATGTACTCACGCGTTTGCTGGAAAATCTGTTTGACGGAATTTTGCCTTGTGTAAGGAGAGTTTATTTTCCATTCTTTTTTCTTAATTCTCATAGCTTCTATGTTTCTAGAAATTTTGTAATAAAAAGAATTATTCACGGGTATTAATAAATATTCAATTATTCTTATTAAAAAAATAAGATATTTACAGTCATGTGAGATATTCATTAGTTCATAATTATTTACTGTACAAATATCTATAAAAGAAAAACATTAAATAAAATTTTTTAAATGGTGAAAATACATGGTTTTATAGAATGTTAAATATTTCATACCATAAATTATCTTTCTAAATGATAACCTCAAAAAAATATTTAGATAAAAATCTGCACACGAATAATAATAAATTTGTATTGTATTAATTTTGTCAATCTGCATATAGAAGTACAATTTATGGTTTATAAATCATCAAATCTAATTCATCAGTACATTCTTATGCTTTTGTTATAATTTGATTTCTCTAAAATTGAATTTTAATTTTATTACTCATATATATACAATTGAGATCTCGTAAATTATTTTACATTTTACATAAATATAAAACCAAAATTTTATAAGATTTGTCTAAAGTAGACTAGATTTTTTTTTATTTTTTTTATTATGAAAATCTTTTGGATACTAGATAACTAAAACCATTATGTAACATCATCTTCGAAATATTTATGCATGTTGCCTCATTTTCAATACCATTAAATATCTTATGACCATTGCAAAATTTTTCTTTAAAAAGTAGCCCTACAGTTACAGCCATATGTAGGTTCAATAAAACTCAGATTTTTCTTTTAAATTTAAATAGTTAATTCTCGTAATTATTTTCATTGTAGATTTCTAGTAAATCATTGTAACTAAGTTTTCTTTCGCTAATCCTTCTGTAATGAGTAGACTTTGTTCGAAAATATTACTATTAAATTAATCTCGTTAGATGAACATTCGATATAAATTTATTTAAAAAATGGATAAAATATTATACAAAATCAAAATAAAAATACTAGTGTATTAATAAAATATAATATTTATATTATTTTCAATTTGTTTTAAATAATAATAAAATTAGTTTTATGAAACTTTACTTATTCAGTTTAAATAATTTTCAAATTAATACGTTGATTGGGTAATTTATACAAATAACTATAATTGTCATTGTGCAATTTAACTTGTAATTACTTTTTTAAAATTTCTTGACAAATATATATGTACATTTTAATAAATACTTATTAGCCATATCATAGACCAGTCACTATATTCAGAAATAAATAAAACTTCATAAAAGAAAATACACTGTAAATCTATTTACTAATAATTATTGATAAACATTACGAAATGTATAGAATTAATAAAATAATAGATTTAATAAAAAATCCGAATACAATGTAGTTATCAAACTTTGAAAATAGCTGATATTAATGTTATGCAAAATTACGTAATAAGTAATGATCATTCAATTTTCTATGTCATTATTAACGTATTATTCGAATCAGAGTAAATAGATCCAATGTAAAAACTGTGATAATTATATCACATTATCTATATTTTCCACTTTTAAAATATATATATTTATATATATATAAACTTTAATTTGTTTGATTTTTCCCAAATATATAAGAAAATACTGCAAAATTATTCTTTTTCTTTTATAAGCAGTGTACCATTCAAACGATAAAGTTATATAGTCTAGTACTTCAAGCAAATATCTTTAAAAAAATTGAGTAAAATTATTCGTTGCTTCTTGTACTGACGCAACTTTCCAGTTTACTCGGGAGTATATAGTTGTTGCGTAAGTGAACCTTATTGCTTGCTCTTTTGGAACCTATTATCCATTGACGAAAAAATTAATAGACTGAATTATATACTTTTATTTCAATTTTTTCTTTAAGTATTAAATTCATACTTATTTTAGACAAAAGGATAAATATTGAGTGGAATGAGTATTCCTGAATGAGAATCCGCTGTAGCAATAAAAATACTGTCAAGAATTTCTCCACAGTTATTTCAGAGGTTCTCTTCATTTGGTAATGGGAATAGTAACTTAAAATAAACGTATAATAAATTTAAGATCTTGAAAAATGTATTATATTGATAGCTACATGGTAACATCTACATTAAAAGTAATAAAGCAGTAGCTTAATAACTTAAATTTCATTACTAGTTAATTTCATCTTTTATAAATAAAGTTTTTTAATTTTATTTTTTAAACTAAATATTTATATTATATAATTTCAAAATGTTAACATATACGTTAAAATATGTTATTATAATGCTTTAATTTAATTTAATTTATAATAGATTTACATTCAATTTTAACGCAATTCTTTTTAAATTAATTGTTGAGCAATTATAAGTAATTAATTAACTTTAAAAATACTAACTCTCTCTTATTTTATGATTATTATTACGTACGATAATTGCATGTAAACAATAAAATAAAAAATGATTTATAAATACAATCGTAAATTTTAACTAATTACAATCTAAGGGAAACTTTACAATCGCCTTTGTGGCAACATTACATAAAAAGCTGAGTCATTCAGTACAAGTTGAAAGCTTGGCCTATAGAGGGATAGAAAAAAATAAAGAATTTTCTGCGTATCGTGGCTACAGAGCAACCCTCGTCTGACGTTAATTATTCTGCTACAACATAACGCCCGGTTGCTGGGAAATTGTCGGGTTGGTGCTACAGCGCAATGTAAACTAAATTACACTTAATCCCGTTAACTTTGCACGTATACGTTATGCATAGCGTAATACCGAAATTTTCTGGATTCGCTCGACACCATTCCATCGCTCGTCGTGATGGTTGAATATGCGAATATATACATCCATATACATACGTATAGACGAGTGTATACGATATTTGTTCTATTTGAGTACAGTTATATGATGTTGCTATGAACCGTCGATAGTAAAAATAAAAAAGTATTTTTTAGATAATGAATTATTCAATCGTGTAAAAAATATGGTTAAAATTATTTGTGATTTTGGATAAATTGTATGAAAATGATAAAAAAAATAAACGTTTTGCAATAGTATGATTTTATAGAAATTTTGAGATAAAAAGTCAAGTCGAAAGAAACAACTTTAAAAAAAAATTTGGCAGTCTTTAAAAATATATATTGAAATTTTTTATAAAAAAAAATCATGAAAATTTTTTATAAGTTTTTATAAAAATCATTCAAAAGATATGACTACGAAAATTCATACCGTTAAATAATTTACAAAATGCCCTATTCCAGTATTAAAAAATCGATATATTAACAAAAATAAATATAGAACTTTATCTTCTTGCATATGGCTTCTTTTTGTACAAGTATGGCTATATTAATTTTTTGAACTAAAATATTAAACAAGTTATAAATATACAGATCTCGTGTATAATTAGTTTTCTATTATATTCAATACTTATTAAGCTTAAAACAAAAAATTGTAATATACCTGTTATTTATGTTATGTAGATTTATTATACATATACATAGACTATTAAGTTAAAAATTTTTTAATAAATGTACTTCTAATTATTAAAAATGATTCTTAATTGTTTTTAACTTTTTAATAACTAAAGTTTTTTTTATAATAGTTTTAACATATATTCATTCTGATATTAAAAAATTATAAGCCCTAATTAAGCGAGTTAACATAGACACAAATAAAATTTTTAAATATAAAATGCTTGGATGAAGAATATTATTTAAATAAAACAAAAAATATGTATGTCTGAATTAAGACTCTGAACTATTGAATAAATATTAACTTTTATAAAAGAATAGTTGTTTCAAATACATTTATATTTATTTAACAGTTGACATTTCAATCGTGTGATTTCCACTTTCTTCAAGCTTTTTAAATATTATATTATTTTTTATTAGTTTTATATTATCAATTTTGTCTACTGTCTTTATTATTTAGATTAAAGTATTTGAAATAATTTTTTTTCTTTTCACCTAACTCTTATAAAACAATATAAGTTCAATTTATAGTAAAAGAACATTATAAGTGTACATTCGTTAAAGACGTATATTATAAAAAATATTCTTTTAAAAATCATTATTTTATAATAAAATACGATAGAAATATCTACGCTTAAAGTAATTTAACAATTTCCAATAGTAAAAATTTGTTCCTAAACGAAGACGAATTAATAATAAAAGTTTGCAAACTCTTATAGATGCGTATAATATATATTTTAAAACTAAAATAGCCTTAGACAGTACAAAAACTTCTGAGTATACTCGCTATTCATTGACCATTTTCTTGGAAAAGACGAAAAAACTGTCTTTTACAAATTCTCCTGTTCAAACTCTCACTATGGAATCACGTAGTGGTTGACGGTAAGGGTTTTGTTTGCTCGAGCAGCTAGCCAGTTGGATTACTACTGGAATGAGAGTGTGGGTATGAGTGAGTGCACACACTTTACTAGACACGCGGGAATCAAGTGAGAGGAGTTGGGAAGGCAAACGAGTAAAAAAAGGGGAATAGTAGACAGTAGCCGGTGTTCTTCCTCTGAGTGATAAAAAGAAGTAAAAAGCGAAAAACAGGAAGAGAATGGGTGTAAGAGACGAAGAGAGGTAGAGAGAGAGAGAGAGAGTAAGAAGGAGCAAGAGAGGAAAACCAGTTCGATGGAAAGAGAAAAAATGTATTATACGTTGCGCAGGAAGACATCAGCAAGTTGCTTCTGCTCAAGATACTGCATATGTATAACTAATACAGTAATATCAGTTAATTATCAGATTAACTAAACTTTTGAATATCAGATGTTTCATAGAATTGATTTGAGAAACAAGACTTAAGTCCGAAACAGATTTTTTCACTTCAATAGCCTGAAAAATATATTATTTTTATTAATTTTATAGTTGTCTCAAAAATTTCACATTTAAAAGGTTATTTAGCTCAATAGGACATATTTCTTTAACGAATATTTGATAAGCTACATTTTTTAAAGAAATCATCTACTTACATCTTACAAAAATTAAGCATTTATAAATATAAATCTTATCATTACAATAGTATTAAATTTAAAAAAATTTAGAATAACAAAAAAACATTAATATACAGTACGTGATCATTTTAAAGAATAGAATTGAAGCAAGTGTTCAAAGGTTTACTTTAAATTCTATAAAATTTTTATAAAAATATTTAAATTCTTCTGTTAGTTTACTTATAATACCATAATATGTAATTTTTCATTTAAAATCTGATATACATTAACATAAAGTCATTTTTTCCAAATAAAATTTTGGATATAAATAAATTATGTAGGAAGCAAACAAACACAAATAATTTAATTTAACCCTTTTTCATTTTTTTCATTGTAAGAAAATTAAAGTGATATAAATCTATCTTTTAGATTGATTAGATTACTATTGCGATATTAAATAAAATTACTATTAATACAGGCTTATTTAGTATTTAAGTAATTTTTATCTAGAATCACTGCATGCTTTCTAAATAAAATATTTAATGGCAGAATAACCATAGTTATTAAAAAAGGAAAAAATAGATATATTCTATTATACGATCGCGAATGAATTACGAACTAAATTTCTGTTCGTTACTCTAGCGCTATACTGGACAAAAAATGCAAAACCACCTCTCCCATTCTTTCATAGCATGGTTGTTGGCTATAGGTATAACACTGCTGATAAATTTACACACATCACGTAGATACAGAGATAGAGAAAAGATGAATGAAAAAGACTGTGAAAGAAAGTAAACAGAACAAGTTGTGCAGGATCTAAATCACCGAAAGTTAACAAAGTATTGCTAATTAAGTATGCTTAATTAAGAATTAGTTAACAAAATTAAGTTACACTTGTAAATAAAACATATATTCAAACTTTCAAATTTTAATTTCTAGAAACGCTATAATAGGAGCTAATCTTACTACTTATCAAATTTAATAATTTATTGGAATGACCCGTCAAATATAAAATAATTGATGAAAGTACACAAAAAAAGTAGTAGATTACTTGTAAATGTAATACAATATATATATAATTATGTCAATTTTATTCTTACATAAAATACTCTAAATTTATCCAAAAGATTCTTTATTTAGCTAAAATAGATGAATACTATAAATATTATATATTATTACATCATTACTTAATGTATTATAATATTATATATTTGTTTAACATTTGAATTATAATCTATCAATTTGCGAATAAAATAATTTTAATAAGTAAGCTAACAAATATTTTATTATTCTGTAACTTTTTTTCTTGAATTAAATTAAAATGATTGAAATTCACATTCATTTATTAATTTGTTTAGTTATTTCAAACAATGTCAGAAATTTAATATATGTTTAATAATGACCAATAAATCAAGTATTTATTATCAATTTATATAAAATAATTTTTAAAGTATGCGTAAGTATTAAAAACTGATTTATCAAAATTTAACAAATCATTTCTATTAAAGAGTGCAGAAGTAAGATGAACTTATTTTGCTTGAATTCAAACAAGCTTGAATTAATTCAATTAATTACTTTAAACCATTTAAAATTTTATACATAAATACTCACGTGTATACATAAATTCCCAATACAATTTTTCTGATAAATTATCATTTTTATAGTATTGGCCTGGAATTTAATGAAATAATATAGAGCTAGAAAAGTTATAATATTTTTTACGAAAATATTTATTTGTTTAACAAATCCAATTTTCTTTAATTTGATATTACTTTTGTAATTGCAGTACGAACACAAGAAATATATTTGTTAAAGGAATATCTATAACTATAATTAAAAATTGTTTTAATTTTTACAAAAATATACTAATAGAATATTCAAAAAAAATTATTTTAGTAATATAAAATGAAGAATCTGAATTTTAAAAATGTGTATGTAAAATTGTATTAATTCAAATGTAATTAAAAAATAACCTTTGACAAGCTTTTAAAAAAATTTTTTTTATTAAAATATATACCACTTCATTTTAAATTATTTTGATTTATAAAATATTTTTAAAACAAAAATATACATCTGAAATCAATTTCATTCTTATGTTTATTGTATTTACTGTTACTTTCGTTGTTGCTTTCGTACATTGACTATATAGCATTAGACCCAATTTTCAACAGCACTTTACTTATAAAAAAAATATAATTTATTCTTAATTTTTATAGAATAAAAAAAATGAAATAGAAATCTAATAGATATATTAATTTATTTAAGTTAACTTTATTTGTTTAAGTTATTTGTTTAAATTCATGTATATTTTAAATAATCAAATGATTACGTTGTATGTGTCGAATTTAATTAAATTTAAAACGTAATTTTCGACAGTAAAATATTTATTACCTGTAGATACATTAGATGTTTATGTTTTTAGAAATAATCACATTTTATTTTATATGTACATGTGTAATAAAAATATATAATATAAATATATTGATATGTTGCGTTATTATATTAAATGCTTAATATATCAAAAATATTAAGGATAAATAGTACTTTTTTTACTATATAATGCATATAGTTCGTACCTTCCTGCAATAAACAGTAAAATTTGCTATGTAATTTTTTTCTAATTCTGTATGTGTCTTCTGCAACATAAATTTTTTAGTACAAACTTTCCATTTTCTTATTTAATAGAAACACACGTAAGTATTATAATAATCGAAATAGAGACCTTTCAAGATCACAGCACACTTAAATGATAGTTTTTTGTAAATTGAAATACTACTTATATAATATAAATAAAATAATAAAATACTTTGTTCTCTTTACATTAAAAGTTTATATATTAAAGTATTTTATGCAACGTCATAAAGTAATTGACACCAAACACTTGGAACTTTGAAAAATTATTTTTGTATTTGCAAACTTAATATTAAGAAGATATTATTTTAGTTGAATCGCTTAATCATAAAAATGGATTTTAATAATATAGATATAGGATGTCAACCAACCTACTGAACTATTATTTTCTGTCAAATAAATTTTTATATTCTCATCAAATAACGGTATAGAATTGTTTTCCTGTTTTTCAGAAAACGATCTCCAGAAGCTAGTATTTTTATATACATTTTATATTTTTATACATAACATAACAAGTATGGTTTTTTAATAGATTTTTAAAATAAGTATTTGTTTTGGTTTTGATTTTTCATTTTGGTTGAAAACAAATATTCTGAAAGAATGGAAAAAATTCTTATTTAAATTTTCATTTCAATTTCCAATATTTAAAAAAAAATACCATAAAGGTATTTTAAAGAAAAAGAGCAAACTAATTTTAAAGACGTAGAAAATGCCTATCATCCGTGACGCTGCCATATCTGGTGTTATCTTAGCCTCTATTTCTCTATGACCCATATATACACACGTATATATTGTTTTATTGCGCAAACTTAAGTCTACCAGTGAGTAGCTGATAGACTTTTTGATTTTTACGATTTACGATTTTTACTTTTTGATTTTGACTTTGACTTTTACGCATGATTATCTTGCGCTATGAGATGTTGCGTGATTTTCAAAACTGCGACAAAAGTAATGTGCTACGACAAAGCATTGTAACGCTAACCCAGTGTAATTCAGAGGGAGGGGGAAGATTAAAAGAGCTGGAATATATAGTTGAAAAAGAAACGAGAAACAAAGTGTATAGTATGGGAGGAGGGTACAAGAGTAGTGGTTCGCCGTATATCGCGGTGATAACAAACCGACCAAATCTCGACAGGAAGGATAGGTTGGCTGCGATTTCAGTGCATTGTTCGACCATTTCATGCGTATATGTATACACAGATGCATGTTGATGCAAGAGTAAGGTTTATAACATTGCTACTATATGAATAGCAATACGAAGCTTCCATGTGGTAACATACATTTTTCGCTTGTTAGCCTGTGTAAACTTGCATTTGTTGATTTCTGCATGCAACCAAATTTCATCTCTAATTATTTCGATATGAACAATCATTTATATTATTTAGAATAATATCTTTATCTGTCGTTTGTGATATACACGTTTAATAATTGTCAGTGTCTTCACTAGGCTTTTTATTAAGCTGCATTATTTCTGATGATATATTATTAACCACGAAAATATCAAATACCAAATTAAATAATTGATACTTCATAATTTGAAATTATTTTTATTATACTTTTAACTATCAAAATTTCAGTTTATTAAAAACATCACGGTAAAAAATACACATATTATGGTTTAAATTATTTTGAATTTGTATTATTAATATTTAACAGATTTATAATATAAGTTTTTTAACAATGACCAAAAACTCTTATAAAAATAAATTGCTAAATACAAACTTAAAAATATCATTCCTTTCTACATCATTTTAATGTAATATATTTTTATCAATAATTTAAACGTAAGCCTTTCCACATCATTTTAGTGTAATATGTCTTTAACAATAATTTAAACGAAATCCTATGTAGATATCGAAAATAAATTATAGATTCTCAAGGCTCAATATTAAGTTAACTCAATTTTTGTAATAAAATGTATAGAATACGATCTTATTATTCTTAAAACATTGATAGAATACTTATTTCAAATCATAAAGAAATACATATGCAGTTAATGCTATTTATCGTAACAATCATTTTTCTAATATTAAAATTTAACAGTTTGCTGAAACACTATTGAGTGTTAACTCCCCTTAATAATTATATGAATGGAAGAGACTATTAAGCTTCTAAAAATTTTGAAATTCTACAAATTCTATGTTTTTAACTCAAATTTATACAAGCAATAATTCAGTACAATATTTCTAATACGTGCTTTATTCTCATATCAGTGGTCGATAATTTACAATGAACTGGTGCTCTACAACTTTTTCCCTACACCACATATACGCAAATGAATTCAAACGCTATGCTTGTCAAAGCTTCGACAGTGACTTGGCATTACATAAATTTTCAAGCGTTACGCGTATCCGATTTCGTTTTTGCTACTCTACGCGTTCATGACCGCCGCTACTAAATCAATGAGAATACTAACGCAGATATATGCACTTGTGTGCATTCGCTATTATTCTGACTTTTAACTTTGTCTGCTTTACTCTCCCGCTCCTCTCTCTCTTTCTGTCTCTCTAGTGTCCTCATGCCGAACAAGTCACTCGTTTCTCGTTTATTCGTTCGCTCGTTCGTTCGTTCAACTCCCCCTCGTATAATCACAATACTGTATGTACATATTTTCCTCGTTTAACCTCTTTGTTGGGAACGACTGCCTCTTTTTTAGACTTCCTAGTATCATTTTGCTTTGACGCTTCGTTACCTCTGTTTTTGCGAACGCGCTTATACTATGCCCAGATCCTCAGCATAGCATCGCTCCTCGGTACTCAGAACAATGCGAGCCGACACAACGGAGTAATTATAGAATTTGGACTAATTGTAAACGTTTTTTAGGTGAGTTTTTCCTTTTTATTACTGTGGGTAAACGAGACAAGGTATACGTTATAAGGGATATGATAGCACTTGCTTTGGGGCCGGTAAAAGTGCGATGAATGTCAAGTTTGTCACACTGGATTTACCAAGCTGGGATTCCACTTATTCAGATTAAAATTCAGAACAAAAAATGATGTAAATAAAATGAACTGACATGTACACTCTTGTCAAAGAAAACATTCAAGTTGTTTCTTGTAATCTGACTACACTTTTGAATGAAAATAATCATAAAAGTAAAAGATTATTTGAAATAGAAATGCACTTTATTGAAGGATTAAACATTTTATTCTAAAACATTTAGTTAAAATAACTTTGTTTATTGATTTTTTAACTTTTTACACCAATAAATTATAAAATTGATAATTTTGAACATTATTGTCAGACTTCGAGAAAATAATTTGATATAATTTTATTTGAAATCTGTTCGATTTACATTATATTTACCCAATACTTCAAGGTTACAATATTTACAATAAGGTACCAACACTACAATATTTCAAGTTTCAACATTGGACTGTAATAATTTTATTTATAATTTGAATCAACGTCCATGTTATATAATATTCATTAGGTAAGCACAATATATATATATATATATATATATATAAAAGAATAATAAAAGAATATGAAGAATCTAATGAAGTACATCGCTTTATGTTATAAGAAACAAATAAAAATTTTGTTTATGAATAATAATTACTCAATCATTTTAAGAGATGTAAACATAGTATGAATACTGTAATAGTGATTTTTAATAGTATTTTACTTATGAACATGTTGTGTGTATGTGTATTCGTAAAGCTGTCTAAAACTGTTCAACTTGAGTATTTATAATTCGAATCTGTAACATTGACCCATTCTTATTGGAAAGATATTGTCGGATATGATTACATTGAATTACTGTTGGCGTCGTTGATTTTACAGTTTCAAGTTTTTCATAACTCGAATCAAAGAGGCTTCAGCAGCGCAACAATTATAATCCCATTTCGATTAACAGCAATTATGAGCAACTCGACCGCCAATCATCGAGACTTCGGACTGGAGATCACTTGATTCCCGTTCCCTTTCTCTGTTACAATACTTTTAGTATTGGCTACAACAGAGAATTAAAAATCGTACAAGTACAACTAGATTGGACTTTATTGATTCTTGAGGTAATTAACGGACGATGTGATGAGTCCAAGTTAGATATGCATTTGATTATATATATATATAAAAAGATGAGAACTACATGAAATTCTGAGAAAATTTTTCGATATATATGTAAGACTGATTTACATTAAGCGATCCTCGAATGCTCATAATTTTAATTGGTAGTTATTAAAAGTATAGTATTCACTGTACTTATGCAAGAAATATTTCACACTCATTCGACAATTATTAACTTTAAAGTCTTAACACATAATAAAACTGGTTTTTGTAAATTTACTTAATTAACATAATTAATTGACTCAAGAATTTTGAGCCATTCAATTTATTTTTATAAATATAAAGTTTTAATCTCACTTAGATTATTAAATAAAATTCTAGAGTTGTAACTTTGAGAAATAAATACATTTTATTACATAAATAATATGTATGACATTATAAATAATTTTAACAAATGCTAATTTCAAAAATTCTTAAAAACTTGATTTGTAGAAGATTTATTCATTTAATATTTCTGTTATAATTTTAGTAAATTATTAAAATAATTTTTGATATATATAATTCTATATGCATTAAAATTAAAAAATATATTTATTTCTTCTTAAGATAATTTATTATTTTTTAATTTTTCTGGAACAATTCTTTATTTAAATTTTTAAAATATATAAATTTTTACAAAATTATCTACTGTCAAAAGTAAGTCACTTTGCATTTAGGATAAATCAAAACCTTTTCTATGGAAATAAATTTTTCACTTTTGTCAAATGAAAGTTTAATAATAAATCGATGTTCAAATGAACATTTCCTTAAGTAGATTGAAATTTGATCGTATACATTTTGTAACCTTTTTTTACATTATATTTTAACAATTGTATTTTTTATTCTGTAATATTATTGCATAAGATCGGCACGTTATACTGAAAATAATTTGTATCTATATTTCAAATAATATTATCTCAAAAGATAAATAAGGTGCCTTCACTAAAACTTATTACATAAACTTAATTAAAGCAGCATATAAAATATTATCAATTAAGAGATTATTTTAGTTAAAAATATTTTTAACTAA
This sequence comes from Wiebesia pumilae, assembly GCA_018907045.1. Classification (NCBI taxonomy): domain Eukaryota; kingdom Metazoa; phylum Arthropoda; class Insecta; order Hymenoptera; family Agaonidae; genus Wiebesia; species Wiebesia pumilae. The sequence goes on along the minus strand of JACCHZ010000140.1, from coordinate 106,505 downwards.
AATATTAAATGCGGCAAATTCGACGAATTGATAGCTACAGATTTCTCACGAACCTTTTAATGTTCGCTCTATTAGCATCAATTTTCAAAGACGCATCGCTCAACTCCACGATCTACTTTATTTTTAAATGGTAAACAAGTCCTTCGTGCGCTTGTTTTTGCTTAAATTTAATTGTCTATTGCTTTACTTTCAAAATCTACAAGATGCCTGAAAGTAATATTAAGGTAAAAGAATACGTAGTTTTTGTCTAATTATAATAATTTTTAATTTCTTTATTTCATCATATTAAGTAATTTAACTTTATTCTCTATATATTATTATTACTTTATTATTATTTTATTATTACTATTATTTATTATTTATTATTATTTATTATTAATTATTATTGTATTATTACATTATATTATTATGTTATATTATTATATTACATTATTCTATATATATATATTTTCTAATATAGAATTTGTTTGTGTACAAACACTAAATATGCAAAGCGTTTAAATCAAATTAGAGCTACGCTACAATTTGATTACAAAAAAATGAATTATATCTAGAGAATGTATTGATAATACTATATTCAGTTGAAATAGAAGCAGTAATTAAAAAATAATGCACTAAAATATAGCTAATACATAAGAAATAAAAAATACGGTATAAAACCATAAAAGATCTTGCTTCTGTAAGTATAAAAAAATATAAAAAATACGAAAGAGTTAATGTTATTTGCTTTAATTCAGTGATAGTAAAAGTTCACTTTTAATTTTTAAATTATAAGTTAATTAAATTAATTAATTATATTATGTAAGTACTTAATGTAATTAATTAATTAAATTTAATTATTATTATTTAATTTAATTTAATTTAAATTAATTAATTTAAATTTTTAAGCGTACCATTTACTTTAGAACAAATTAAATATAATTATAAAAAACTAATAAGGTTGAGAACATATCTGTACATATTCATATACATCTCCATATGAGAATTATTGATGAAGTATACATTACAAAAATTTAAAAAGACCTGAAATCCCTTTTTTTCAACTATAAGCATTGTTCTCATTCATCTACCTGTAAAATAATGCGTGGGTGATTATTCACCATTGATTTACTTGGCTGAAGAGTCAAGATTATTCAAATTTTGTTGTATTGAGAAGCATTTGGTCTTGCGCAATTTAAAAAAAAAGATGATTCTATAAATTAGAGACGGGATGTAGGTCAGTCGAAATATTCGTTTCAAATTTTAGTATTAATTAATTTATGAATTTTGTTCCAACGATAAATGAAAATTCTAATGAAAGTATAACTATAATGGAAATTGATTTTATTACGATCGTGTATGGAACATGACTTTATTATTGTGGCATTGATAATAAAATAATTATTTTGCTTCATATTTTTATGAATAAAAATGTTGAGATTTTTAGCAATGAAGCTGATGCATATTAGTAATAAGTGTTTAAAAAATGTTTCATTTTGCAAACAAAAATGAATAACAACTTTTATTTTTAAATATGAAGCTGAATTGAATTACAAATAAATAATAAAATATAAATATTTGACTACAAAATAAATATTATATTAATATAAAATAAGACGATATAAAAAAATAGCAATAATATATAAAATATTATAAAATTATAAAATTATTATAATATTATAATATTATAAATATTATAAAATATTTATAATTTATTATTATAATATCGTATTATTATATAACATATCGTGAAATTTTGAATTCAATAAACTTTTTTATATTTCATTTATAATTACTAAAGATATGTTCGTTAAAAAAATTATGTATGTTCGTACACTGTTAATAATTACGAAAAATTTTTTTTCGTTAATTATGCTATGAAATCTATACTATATATATACCCATAATTATTATATATCAATAATTAAATAATTTTCTTGAAGTTTAACCTATTTCTTTATTAATTAAAAAAATTTAAGGTACGGATGTTTTTAGTTATGTAATCTGCAGGAATTAAATTATATCTATCTAATATATAATAAATCTTATTAACGTGAAATTTAACGTATTAAAAAAAATTTTCTAAACGACGTTCAAATTGATAATATTTCAATTTATTTCCTCAAAATTTTTATCTTAGTACAAACTATTATATTAAATATATAAATTAAAAATTACTTGAAATATGTTAATTAACCAAGTCCTTTTTATATTTGATTGATAAAAATTCCAATAAAACTAAGCTAAAATTAATCATAACACTATAAAATGTAATCTGTACGTAATATATAAAAATAAGGATAAAGTTCTATCCGATAGCGAAGATATTACTAAAAGTAGTTGTTATACCAAAACATTTAGGTATTATTTTACCTTTTCAAGCACCAATATTTTAACCGTTCTTTTTCAGATAAAAAATTTATACTTTAATAATTATAGAAAAATACCAACTTATATACAAATATTAGAAACCTTAAAAAATCATTCAAATTCTCTTTCTAATACTCTGGATCTCAATTCTCAATTTAAATGCTCATAATTAATTACAATGCACAAATTTATCATTAGTAATTCTGCGTAAAAAATTACATGAGTCCTCTAATTCTCCTCTATCCGCAAAATATCTTGAATTCTCGAATTTTGTGTTTATCATCAATAAAAAAAATAAAAAAATTCTATCTTCTTCCTACAGTTCAAAATAAGGAGAAGAAGAAAAGGAAGAACCGTAGGCTCCTGCGCATTGATGCGCTGATAAACCTCGGTTCTACATGCTACGCTTTAAAATCTTTTTGGTTGATGCGGTCTTGCGGAACTGAAAATACTCAACGTCTCCGAGAACATCTGTCAGGTAATATCACTCCCTCTCAGTCGCGTCACTGTCAACGCTAAATCAAGCAAACGATATTCGTATGGACAATAGGCCCGCTCTCGACGACTCTTGCAAACCAATCCTTCGGAAGAGATGCAGTAATGATGCACCCGTCCCTTGCTGCACTGCAATCGCTCTTTCATTTGCTCTCTCTCTCTCTCTATCTATCTATCAATCAGTATATATATCCGATTTTCTCTTTTTCTTTTAGTCTATACCTACCTTGGGCTTTCTCCACTTTTCTTTGCATCTTCCTGATTTATATAATGAGAGCTCCTTGGTACCATTTTTATTACAGGAGAGAAATATAAAAACTGCCATAGCTAGGGCTTTTGTATATACGATTATGTAATGTTTTCCAAAAAGTTAAAATTTTACCTAAATATTTAAGGCGCTTCTATGAATACAAGTTTTTTTTAACTTTGGATGTAAAAGAATAATAAGTTTTATTACTGAGAAAAACTTGAAAACAAATAATGTTATCTACACTATTTGCGTAATATATTATTGTGTAATATATGAAGATCAAGTAATTTTATTCTAGTTATACAAACGTTACGACTTTTTTGTAATTGCTACGAAAAATTCAAACATAATTTGTGGTTCCTATAGTTAACTTAATCAATTATGTAAAAATCTTTACTTAATTTTTACTTATATTTATAAGTAATAATAATAGTATTTCACTAATAAGTATAAATAAAATATGAATTATTAAAATTTATAACTAATTATACAAATTAAATAGTAAAAAAATTATCTCTAATAACAATAATATTATATCTAGTATTTCACATTAATACAATTATATTAATGCCTATAATATATATGAATAATTACAATTATAAGTATATTATAACTTTTAAATATAATTACAAACATAATTATATCAACTTTTGCAACTTCTCTTTAACTATTAAATATCTATTAAGATTAAAATAAAACTCAATATATTGTTTTATATTAAAATCAAAGCATTAATAAGAATTATTTTTAGTATTTAAATTTCCTATAACGTATGTTTGAAAATGTAGAATATTTGATTGTTTTGAGTAAAAAATTATTTGTCCTTGGCTCTTAGTTTTTTGTATCAAATATTAATTTTTAAGTACTCATATCTATAATTATAGTCTTCAAAAAATCTTGGAAAGTTTAAAATATGCGGATAATAATATAAATATTTATAGTATAAATACAAATTCTAGAATTGTATACATTAATTATTTAACATAGTGTTCTTTTTGTTTTATTTTTGTTTTATTCGATAGTTAAACTATTTAAAAAAATATTTCTAAAAATTTAAAAAAGAATTTGAAATATTTTATAAGTTACAGATTTCAGAACAAGGAATTCTTAGTTGGTGCTGATTGTACGCCTTGTCTTTCGGTCTTTCAGTTTATTAATATTAATTTTCTTATTAATATCGAATTCTTTTCTTTTATTAAGTTACCTTCTTAATAACATATTTAGTTTTGAAATGTTCATAAAATTGTTTATACAACTAAACAATAATTAATTACAATTGTACTGGATTTTAATTATTTATTCTACATTCATTATTTTATTAATTATACCTTAATTTGAAACATAAAAACAAATTGAAACAAATCTGATTCTACTGCTAGCGATAAATATAAGAACATTTTTTGGAAAATTAATTGTTCAACAAACAATTTTTTATAATTTTCGAAATTTAATATAATATTATAAATATTTATAATATTTAAAAATATAAAAAGAAATATAAAATTATCAATCAAAATAATAAGTAAAACTTATGTTAACAAAAGATTTAATAAAAACAATTTTTATTTTCAGGTCGTGAATATTTTAAATTGATACTATTAATTATGATTGTTTTAGTTTCAAATGCATTCGGATGCTAGAAATTGGTAAAAATTGTTATTTATATAGCTGCAGGGAAATTTGATGAAGATATATTATTACGTATCCATTCTAAGAATAACAGACTTAGTAGAAACGAATATTGATCAACAAACATTGCAAAATATGTACCTATTTGAGTAACTCGTGCAGATTGAGTAAATCATGCAGGAGTCACGAGCGTCAAAGAAATAAAACCAAAAACGATTATACTGCTTAAATACTGAAATACTCTTAACATTTTGTTAGACTTTTTAAATGTACGTTTAAATGCGTAACATGTAGCCAAAATTTTAGATTGATTAGTTATTCCTTTCAATTTGTAAAAATTTGCTATACAATATATTTTTGATCTTCTAAATAAGGTACAATCTTAATATGTTTAGATGAAAATGTTTTTTAAATATTTATAAATATTAAGTATTTATTTACTTATTTTTAATAAGATTAAAATATTAAAATTAAATGTTAAGAATTTAATAAAACTACGTATTAATTTTTGTTAAGGCAGTATTAAATTTTATATAGCTATATTCACACAATAATAAAAAGCTATAAAGAAAGATTTTAATTTATACTATACACTTAGGTTCAATAAATCTATGAATCTTTCAGATTCATATATTTGAGATGGATTCTTCTCATATCTAGAATATAACAACTTCTAAGTAATGTACAAGTAATGTTTGATCATATTGTGAAAGAAATAATGAAGAAATAATAATGCTTTTATATAGAAAGAAAAGAAAAATAGGCGTTGAGTATCACGATGAGTATCGTGCAAAGGAAGTATAGCTAAGAGAAGAAAAATTTCTATAAATTCTATAAATTCTCAAAATTTCTATAAATCATTCTATAAAAATACTTAAAAAATGGATTAGGTGGCCTGTAAAACGGTTTGTCCATATTCTAACTACGAAAATCTGATTTTCAGCAACGACGATATCAGCGTCGACTCTTATATCCTAAGAAAGCAATAGCGTGATACCATTTACTTGTTCACGTAATACTGATGAAATTCTTAATTTATTTCTTGTTGGGCTTATTTCGGGTATAAAATATATTTGATATGCAAACGAAAAACATTGAGCTTCAATAACATTCTTTTTGCGAATCACTCAAACATTTATATTATTTATATTATTATTTTACCTTTCATTTATTCCAGAATTATATACTAATTTAATGAATAATCTTTTAAAAAACATAAATTATTCATGTTATCTACTTAAATATCAACAGTAATTATTAATTTTATTCGCATACTACAATTATGTAACACAAATGATGTTTACAATACTAATTTGTAATAATAATTTCATCTATTTAGATAAACATCTTTAATATTACTTTCCACTCGTATAAATATTATAATAATTATTATAAATATTTTATAATAAATAAATAAATAAATAAATAAATAAATAAATAAATAAATAAATAAATATAAATTTATAAATATTTTATAATAAAAATAAAATAACATTTGAGCTTAATAATATTTGATTCTCGTATTTGACTCAAAATTGTTGGTTATGTATTGATTAATTAAATCAATATTTTTAAAATAAAAATAAGATTTTTAAAAATTGTATTTATAAATATTTTTTATCCTATAATAGTTTTCTGATAATTTAAGAAATTTACAAAAAAATTCTAATAATTCCAATATTAATTATTAATAATAAGCTTAAATTAATTTAAAAATTTGTTTTATATAGTTATTATATTTTAAATATATTATAATATTAATGAAATAAAAATCTTCTAAAATATGAAATTTATAATGAGTTTGTTTATTAAATTTTTAACTAAAGAAGTTGTTATAATTTTTTAATTATATTTTATCTTTACAGCTTATGGTTATGTATCTGAAAGTAATTTTTATATGCCTTGTATATAATAATAATTACATGTTGAAATTAATGTTTTGATTTCTATAAATAAAGTTAAAATTAGCTTAAAATTTATGGAATCACCAAAGACCAAAATTTAAAAAAAAATATTATTTTTATGTACTTTGATTAAAGTTAATTTAGATTTTAAATAAATAATATTACGAATATTGTTTTGGTAAAAACAAAAAAATTTACAAATTGGCTATAATTCTATTAATAAAATTAAATATAATTTAGTGAGTACAAAGCTAACAAGCTTAGAAAATACGTAGCTGAGAATCCTATTTAAGCATATCTATCTATTACAGTACTCAAGATAAAAATCTTCTTATGCCTCATGGCCTTCAAAACAGGTCGATTAGTATCACTTTCAGTAAACACCTTATTATTCTTAAAAAGATTAAAAAAAACCGCTGTCCACAAACAAGATCTCTTCATTCACGTGTGCCTCTAACGAAAAAAATGAAAAAAACGGTTCTGAGCGCATAATATATATGAAAACGCATTTCGCAGAGAGAGAGCATCTGGCACTAAAATATTTTCACTTGTCTTGCTTTAAAATATCTATCCCCTAAGACGCAAATGTCAACGTCGCTGTGCACTTTGGCCTTCGGTTCGACCTATCCGATTAACGAACACAACACTAAACAAATGCCGAGAAAGTACAAAGCACCCGCTGGAGTATGTCATGAGAATCATCTTATATTTTGGGTTGTTTAGTTCTTTACTTCGCTGTGCGAGTGTAACAGAAAACTATAAAAGGATGAAGTATTCCAAATGCTTACCTTTACACAACATGCAAATGGGTTACTTTTTATGTGCTTTTTTCTCCTATGGCGTTATTTCTCTGTTTTTAAATCTAACCGGATTAAATTATTGTTTTATCTATTACATGACGACAATTTTGCTTATCTCAGGACTATATTCAAAATAAGTGACGGATTTAATTAAGTTTTATATTGTTTTATTATATTATTTTAAATTCATATACTTCTTTACATTAAATGCTGTTTCTAAATTGTAACTTAGAAGTAATTACATTTTATTACCGTACATGTTCAAAATGTACAAGTAAATTTATTAAATAAATTGATGAAGTAATTTTTTAATATATTTATCATTAATAATTATGTCGTAGAAGAAAATAGAAATATCATATAGAAAGACAAGACAAATTTTACACAACGTGCAAAAAAAGAATAACTAGTAAAAAAAGGGCTTGTTATGCTATAAATGGATTATTATGCTTGAAAAATGGATTATTTATATTCTAACTACGAAAATTCAATTTGCAACAACGATAATATCGATATTATTTTACGATCCTAAGAAAACAATATAATAATAATGATATAATAATAATAACGTGATGCTACCGACTTGTTCACGTGAGACTGACGCAAAGCCGATAGAAAAGGATCTACTAAAAGAGAACCAAAGTCTTTAAAAATGTATGGTTCATTTCTATCATTTTTATGGAAAAATCGTAGTTTACTCCTTATTGAGCTTTTTTCAGATATAAAATGAAGCTGTTTGATATCAAAACAAAAAATTTTGAATTTCAAATTTAATTAAAAATTTTATTTTCTATTTTACCACGGCTGAATTCTTTTTATGTCTGGATTTATTTATTAATTGTGAAACAATATTTATTCTTAAATTCGGATCTATTATTTTATTAGTAAAAATATTACTTTTTTATATAATTATTTTAATAAATTTTGAAACACTGTTTTTGGATACGTATATATTCAAAATACGATAAAATATTAATATTTATTAAATATTTACAAAATACATTAAAATTATGAAGTTGCAAAATTATATCAATAATTTCTTCTTATTATTAATGTTAGATCTCTTTATTCTCTGGAAAGTGTACTGTCATTCTCCGAATATTTACTCGTTCTTCAAGATCTTTATTAAGTACTGTTGTTTCCTTTTTATATTTAAGCTAAGATTTGGCTTAAAAAAGATAAAGAGTTGAGCCCTTTCTTGAATTGAAAACTAAAAGAAGTCAATGAAAGAAATGTATAATTCTATAAAGAATTAATTTCAAAAACTTTCAAATAAAAATACTATAGAAATGGAAGAAATGGATTATGGAGTAAATCATAATGACTTCTTTGTACACAATTTTTTATTGAAGTTTGTTAAGAAAAATTGAGATTCTAAGATTTTAGAAATTGAAATTAATACAATTTTGTCAAAGTCTCATTTTAAACTATTAATTATAAAATTAATAAAATCAAATTATTAAATAATAGTTTTTTACAATCAATAACAAGTTTTTTCTTTTTTAATACATTGAATGAAAGTTTTCTATAAAGTTGTTTTATTTTATTTTTATCTTATATTTCTTTTCATATCTCTAAAATAAACTTAATTACTACTGACACATATATAGTCTTCCAAAAATAAATATGTAACTTAAAAGCTTTCCTGATTATTTAAATGAACGGATTTACAGATTTTAATTATCTGAGCATACTTTATTTCACGTTAACAAATTAACATTGTAATTCATGAAACGCTACTTTTGAATTTGAAACAAGCCACGTTTGGAATTCCAAATACCCATAACTATTTGGAATCATAACCATTCCAAATAAATATAATACAACTATATAACAGAACAATTACATTTTTATAAAATTTTATTAAAAAAATTAGTGTTCTTTATGTATGTCTGATGCATTAATGAAAATTTAAATAGAAAACGCTAAATTAATTTTTTTTTATTATAAAATCTAATGTAATAAACATAGTTGCTATTTACTTCACCTTCTACAATCGACTTACACATATATTAGACGTCAATACAAATTTGTAAGTATAGAAAAATATTGTTGAAATCTTCATCTTTTGTTCAAGCGATAAGATTTTTTAGTGAAATTATAAATGAATAATATTTTTAATCATAAATTTAATCAGACTAAAAAATACCGTTTCTTAGTCTATAATAAGAGAAAAATTGTAATTTGAAAAATGTATATTAATTCGAGAAAAACCGTTTATGTAATTTATAAAAATTTTAAATTGTAATTATTTTCTTATATGCTTATAATATCTACTTTCTTGTAGTACATCGTCGAAAATAAACTCAATAAATGGTAATTGTTATTAAAAAGATAAAAAAACTATTATTAGTTTCAAAAGAAAATTTATAATCATATAAATCTGTTGCCAAGTACAATAATAATTCTATAAAATAAATATTTAGAGTATTTTTTTTAAGATGAGTAACAGTAATTTTAATAGAAAATTAAATGTAATAAAGGCTTACTTCAAAATATTTAGCGTTATGGACTTATTTATGATGTAGGTTTAGGAGAAATACTTTCAAGTTGGATAAGATATGAATGTAAACGAATGAATTTAAAACATAATATACCTATAGAAAATGTTAAATTCATCATTATAAATCTCCTTCTTTGGTACATAAAAAAATTATAAATTATCATACATATAAAGATATTAAATAGATAGAGTACAGCATTTCGCTAAACCAAATTTGTAAACGATATTATAATATTCAATCGAGTTTATTATTCTCGACGCGGGAATAAACTCTCTCCCGTGGCTCTACTTTCATACCTTCACGTGAAAGCTTGGCTCCTAAGTGTAAGCTCGAGGCAAAGTTGTTCCTCGTTAGCGAAGAATGATCCAACTTGTTCGAAGCTCACCATTACTGCTAGCATTCTTAACGAGACAATCGGGGCAGTGCATAGGTGCGATGAATTATAGAATGAGCAAGTCCTCGCAGATGCGAAACAATTTCAGGCGCATGAAATATGCAGCACTCTAAGAGGGTACTTCTGAAGGCGGTCGTGGCGCTCGACAGTAGGGGTTGAGGACGACTAGCTTCGAATAGGATTAACACAGCAGGCTCGTCACCCTTGCCCGCCGTCTATAACTCTACACTACCATTGTTGCTCCTTGTGTTCGTAATGTGAGCCTTTCAGCTCTCATACTCTATTATTCGCTCTTTGTCTTTGCTTTCGTCCGATTAACTGTTTCGAAAAAGATACAATCCATTGTCATAGTTGCTTCATCGACCTTGCATATTTTTTTCGAGTAGACTAGGAGAATTTCGCTCTTCTGAAACGAATGTCCACTCTTAATAGGTTTTTACTTGGAATGGAATGATGAAAAATGTTGGCGAACAAAGTCTCAATCTTATTCATAGGGAACAAATAAATTATATGGATGAAAGACAAAGTTTAAACCAATAGTAGATTCCTTTAAATAACCAAATAAACTGATTTTACTTTAGAATAAAAATTTAGTAAATGCTTAAAACTTCAGATACCTCCATTTTTTAATAGCAACATGTTTTAAAAAATAAAATTTTACTTTGAAAATTTCAGTACATACACGTTCATAGTAAATAAGTATGTATCTATATAAATAAACTTTTAGATGTTCATGATACTAATCTATCAATAAAAATGAAGTAATGCAACAACATCTATTCTAAATAGATACATTATTAGTGAATTTATTATTCTACGAATCAATTTTCAGTTCAAACTTCAAAATTAGTTTTGATAACACATATTTATAACAATTTTTAATAATTGTATTATTTCTTTAAATAATATGTTAAACAGAACATTATAGCTTACATAACAGTTCAAATTACTTTGAAAACAGATTTTGTATTTATTTATGTAATTTACGGAAAGTAATGAGTTCAAGCAATCTATTCTATTTGCAAAATTTAATCATAAATGTTGTTCTTTCATTATATTAATATGTTTATCAAAATACTAATAATAATAATGCTTAAAAACATTTTAAATAACCAATTGAAAGATGTACGATAATATAAATTATAGACAGTAATAAATAAATTATTTTATTTTTTATTATATTTTGATTTAATAATATTAAGTTACCGACCTTAATTGGTGTAGTGTCATATTTACGTCATATTCGTTTTTTCAACCTAACACACAGATCATGATTGACATTTCAACGATGTATGTTTGACTGTCCTTGTCTCGACTCGTTTCTGATAGTGTCGCACACATTAAAACGATAGAGACAGTCATCAGCAAGATGGCTTGGGAAATTGCTAGCTGATTTTACTTGGGTAGGTGAAGCTCACTGTAGAGAACCTGCATGGTCATAAACACAGCTATTAATGAGATAATGACACCAGAGAAAGGAACTACATCCGGAAGACTCCGTCCATGTCTAGAACTTTCAAGGAGTTACGGTTCCCAGTTGATGAGCCATCTGAAATGACAAGAACCACTACTAGAGAGCTGAACATTCACGTCAATTAAAAAAATCACGTGAATACTCAGAGCAATTATGCGACTTTAAATCTGTGAACGCGCGCAGAAAATGCTCCGCTACCGTACAACGGTTGGAATTTTTGGTGATGATAGGGAAGGATAGTTAAAATGATGCAATTTATGTATATGTCCCTAATTAAGTTGAATCCTATAATAGCTTCAAATTTATGTTAATAATCACACTATAGTAGAATTTAAAAAAACACTGTGGGGTAAATTCAGTATTGTGTTAGATTTAGTAATCAGTCACTCTAAAAACCTAAATACTAAAGGAAGATGAATTTTGTTCAACTATGATATTTTATATTATCATGTATATATACATATACTTCTTTGAATTTATATCATATTGATTCTACTTGTACGATGAAAGCTGCAACTTAACTCAAGATTAAAAATATTAATCATTGTAGAATTAAATCCTTGAAATGTGTACATATTTTATTGTATTTTTTTAAATTTTGTTAATTAATACAAATTTTAAAAAAATGAGAATAATAACAGAAAACGTTGAAGTAATCGAAAAATACATATACTTTATTTACTTCATTTTCGATAAAAACTTTATCTAGATAATTGCATATGTTATATTTTTTTAAATTAGAATAGTTTTTATAATATTTTTGTTATCAATGGCTACAATGTACATACAATTATATTTACTTTATATTAAATGTATCGAAAATAATACTTTTAATATCACGTAGATTTTTATCTGTTAAAAAAGAAATTTTTTATTTTTAGTTAAAAATATTAACTGTAAAATGTTAATAATTGTAGTATTTTGTTTATTTTAAAGTAAATAGTGTAAAAACAGAACAGTAAAATAAACAGAAATTTCAATTATTTTCTGTTTTGTTTAACTTTTATCAAGTTTATAATGCTCTAAACTGTATAAGTAAAAAAACAAATTGAAAAACTCTTTATAGTTAAGTAAATTATCTTTAAAGTTTTTTAATTACCACACAGAAGATTTTTTACATATAAAGAATGAGCTCTTAGAATTCTAATAAAGTTCGATAAATAATTAGCTACAATAATTTTGTAACTAAATCTTACGAGAAGAGACAACTTCCAAAAATGTAAACAAAGTATGAGTCAACTATTATACATAGTAGTAGAATCATAATACCGGGTGTTTTGAAACAAACAGTATACATAATCGTGGTTGACACACACTTCCTAATAAATACGAATCCATTCTCGCAGCAACTTTTCATTGGTAGTCCTCTCTCCTCTCTTTTCCTTAATTCCAGTCCAGATTATAAATTGATTTCGTAACACAGTTTGTGTATGAATCAGACGCCACGTGTTTATGACGTACCCTCGAAAAAGCTAAAATTTGCACACAGCGACAGTATGTGTGTACAGAAGGAAGCCGACTTATTACGCACGTGCGCGTATATCAAACTCGATGGAAGATGAAGTTATACTCGACGTGATCGCGTGAACTATTTCCAGTTTACATTTCATACTCAAGAATAGTGCAGGCATACAAGACGACCTTATTTCCGCGAATTTTCAACGATGCACTCGATTGATTTTTTATTTTAGTTGTTATAAATTGATAGCTAGCTTCTTGTCGGAAAAAAGACATTTGTCAAACGAATTCTTAAAATAAATTCATTCCAATTTATAAAATTTTACCGAAATAATTTGCATTTCTTTTTTTCTTTTAAAGATGATATATCAATTGTTAATATATTTGTGAGCTGAATATATTCCTGTATTACTATTTACAATCTCATACATAAAGTTGTTGGCAACATAACAATTTATATTTGAGTAATAAATTATTTTAAAACATTGTACAGATAAGATTACTGCATATTTACAGCTAAGATAGCTTAAAGAATTTTAGATCAATAATAACAAAGTGATATCAGCTTGAAGTAAACATGGAGAGAGAAAAATACATTCTTTAAAGTTTTTAAAATTTCCAAATATACACTGAGTACATAAATCTGTATAATATCCAATATAATGAAAATATTTATTAATACAAAAGAGTAGATTACATGGTTTTTGAAAAATATCCTTTTTATATACCTGTAATAACAATGATCATTACATCTCAAGAATATGCACAATTAATTATGAGTTACATGAAATTATACTAATAAAACAGTATTTAAAATCAATATCCTAATAAGAAATGTCTTTTCTAATAATATTAAATACTATCTTATATTTACTAATGCGTCACTTGTATGTGTAATATAATAAATATGTATACCCTTCTACTTGTGTTCTGATATCTCTCTTGACTTTTCATTATTTACTTGCTTTTTTCACTATTTCGTTTTATGCGATTGTTTACACGCGGCTCTTATGTATATAGCTATGTGTAAAATGGTCTTAATGGATGTTTTCGATATCAAATGCATGATTGCCTTACAAAATTATATGTACATCACTGCATCTGAAATACTAACACCTGCAAAATATGGAATCAACAAATGCATATACTATAATAGGATAATTTTAAGTGTCTATGATATATTTTAAGGTTATATTCTTTTTTACTGTAAGGTACCAAAATTGTAAATGAGTTGTATTTTAAATCTATATATTTTAAGAATAGTTGTAGTTTTAACACATTCTTGTGCTTTTGTAACATATAAACTGCTACTGAAATTATGATTATTCTTCAGTTCTATAGTATATAAATTTGTTATTGTATATAAAATGCATAATTTTAGAATTCGAATAAATTATTATAATTTTAATGAAATATTAGGTTAAAAATTAATGTTTATTTATTCTAGTGAATAATTCTTGACTAAAGATAATTAAAGATTAAGTTATATTTCAAGTTTTATGTGATATTATATGAGTTTCACTATAAAAAAAAGAAAAAGTAGACTATAAAAATAGAGAGATTTTTACGTGCCTGATTAATATAATCAAAGTACTTTGAAACAAATTTTATTTAAATATTTTAAATAAATATAAATAATTATTTTAAACATTTTTAAATTAGTTAGGCGTAAGAAAAAGAATTACAATTAGAAAATATATCATATTTTTTATATGATATTAATATAACTTAAATTTTTTATTAAATTTATTATATAACTTAAATAACTTAAAGTTAATATCAAATAATACTTAAATTAAGAATTACAATTCTCATTTTTGTATTTTATTTATTTTTATTTAATTAAATAGTTATTTTAAAACAAAAATATATGTAAAACTCGTATTCAATAACTCTTTGAAATATTGTTCATTATTTTGCATCCATAGAAAAATTATTAAAATTGATATCAACTATTGATTAGTATTCACTTAATATATTGAGTTTATTTTAAATATTCGTATATATTTTTAATTTGTTTTTTATATCACTTTGTATTTCATTTTTTAAAAATTTAAAAATACCTAATTTTAAATTATAAATTTTATAATTTTTTAATTGCATAATTTTAACATACATTTTACAAAATAAAAACTATTACAATCATTTAATAATCTAAAAGTCAGTTCTTTTTTTAATGATTTATGCAAAAATCAGTAATCATCTATACTTATAGGTATGGACTTTGGATCTACGGTAATAGTTAAATATCAAATGGATACTGGACGGTTGAAAGGCTAGACATCTGCAAAAATTTACATCGCATACTTAATGAAATCAAATCTTATGCTATTCGAATCTTGATGTATTTAATTTGAGATGAATAAATATGAACACGAATAATTACTAATTAATATAGCTAACTAGTTCTTTTAATAGGTATTGATTGAAAAATTTTAGAAAAATATTCTGTGATTTCGATTTACTTTTGCTTTTATTTAATTAAAAATTAAATTTTTATATTATCAATTTTTATAGTGTTTTATTATTAATTGATTAACTTTTTCAACTGATTTACAAATATTAAAATAATTTCTGTTATTTTTTTAACATTCTCAAAATTTAAATCTTCAGCTGATTTTACGGTAAGTTGCACTGAAAATGATAAAATTCATATTATTGTAAGTAAAGTAAAAATTATAAAAATATTTATTTTTTTAAAGTCTGTTGCATAATATAATTATACTTTTAATACTGTAAAAATTTACAGAATATAACGTAATATTTAAGTAAAAAAAGTTTTAAATAAATATTTCTAAAAACCACATGAAAAAGGTATTATGTCAGTATATATAACTTAATAATATTCAGATTCAGTAAAATATTTAATGAATTATTTTTTATAGCAATTACACTCAATTAATAAATGATTGTGAAACTAAAAATTTGTATTTATTATTTTTTATATAAAAATATATATGATATAAAAAATATATGATTATAGAAAAGAAAAAAGAATTTATTTAAAAATATATTTTGCTGCATTTTTAGTGAATTATAAAAATTGAAGTGGATAAATCTAAAAATTATCTGCAAACATTTTATTCAAGAAAAGGCAAATGAAATGCATCTCCACACATTCATTTCTTCAAATTGCAATTATTCTTAGCTGCACTAGGCGATATTAAGAAAATGAAGCTAAAAAGGGAAAGAGGTTCATTCATCGGAAGCACTGGACAGGAAATGGAAGTCATGTATTCTGAGAAATTTGTCCTTTACATTTGTAGCGTGTGATGCTTGAATGAAAACAAAATAGCGTTCTCTTGCAGTTTTTCTTCCTTTAGTTTTTACAGTTCCTTTTTTCTCACACTTATACACATGTGCTTTCAAAACCCTTTTCCGTGGAGTGTTCCCTTAAAGAGTTAAAATATGAATAGTTCCAAAATGATAAAATGTACAAACTTTTTATATCTTAAAGAATAAAAAACAAATAGAAATTATTATTATTTTAAAGTTTTAATAATAATTTTGTCATTTATATTATACAATAATGACTTATGTTTTACATGATGCCGTAAGCTTATAACTTATTAAGATACTGGCGTATTTTATAACTTTAAAAATTATTCTGATTATTAACATTAAAAATTAGTTGGTGCATACATTTAAAATAAAAAACTTTCAATAGTAGTTATGAAAAATGTTTTTAACGACTATAAATATCCAATTTAATACTTATTAAATATTTAGTTGAATATTTTATAGTTTTTTACTGTTTACGTATATTTTGTATAATTTAATATGTACATCAGTAATTTTTTATTAAGTCAAATATTTAATAAATATGTCCAAAAATATTATATTAAATAAACAAATTATAAAATCATTCATAATTAAATATATACAAATTGAATTATAATAAGATGGAATTATTTTTAACTACACCGTATGACTAATTTTAGTAGAAAGGCTTTCCGCTGATCCATTGTATCATTGGATGAAACCAATTTGTTACCACATAATTGTAAAGTATACAAACAAATATTTTTATAAATGTAAGTAATTAATTATATTAATTGAGTAACTTTATTAATTGAGAATTCAAGAAAATTTTGACATGATATATACTTTTGAAGTATTTAAAGATGTTGTTCGAGATAAAATAATACTTTCTTTATTTTTTTATCAGCATCACCAGTTATCTGATACTATCTGGAGGCTAAAACAACAAAGTAGTTGATCATGAATTTAATACATACTCGAACAATTAATTATTTATCTAGATTTACATTATTCAACATATAAAAATATAAAACTTTTAAATCCATGACGCGACTCTTGAATTATTTTTAATTTTTTTTATATATCTATATTTTAATATAAAATATTTTTTATTTTTAACAAATTATTGAAAAATGAAAAAAGGTAATCTATACGACTACAGCTTTTTATAATATTCAAGATGAATATAATATTCATTAATCTAATAAAACAGCCATAAAAATAATTAACTATATGGTTCAAGATTCAAATTACTGTATTGTAAGTTGGATTATTGAGTAAAAGAATTTAAATAATATTTAAATAATTATAAATTAAATAAATATTTTATTAAATTTTTTAAAAACAATTTTATTAAATAATGCAAAGAACTGAAAAAACTTAGTCACTATAGTTAATAATATTTGAAAAGATAAAATAAATATATGGCTTCTTTATATTAAAAACAATGTTTATATTCAGCTATATTCTTTAAATATTGTAAATATAAGTGATACTAATATAATGATATTAACTCATTTATTATTAAATTCCTATAATTAAATTCATTTATTATTATTAAATTATTAAATTATTTATAATTTATTAGAAAATTATAAAAAATTTTCTAATTTAAACAAATTTTAGTTACAATACACGATTAATGAATGTATTGAATATTAATTTATATATAATTTGTTTGAATTCATAATGTGATATAAATTTAAGTATAACTGTAATACTTCTTTCTCTTAAATCAGTTTTTGTAAAGAAAATATTTTTAAACATGAGATATATATGAGATATATCCTTATGAGATATTTGATTCAATGTATGAAAATAATTTGTATACATTTTATTTATAATTGTGTCTTAAGCAAAATTTTTTTATCTAAAAACATTTCATTAATCATATTATAGTTGAGTACTGAGAGAGTGAAAACAAAATTAATAAACTTCAATTAAATAAAGGTTTTATGTTTTCAAAAGAAAAGTGTGATTATGAATGAAATTTCTACATATAACTAAATGCTTTAGAAAGTCAATTTATTAAGCAAAAAAAGTTCTTTTTAAAATATCTCATAAAAATTTTACATTATTTTTAATATTAAGATTCTTTAAGTATGTAAAAATTTTTGTTAGTTTTCAAAAATTTCATTTAACTTAAAATTTAATAAGTATTCGCATATTATTCTTTTAAATTTGTTTTATAATATAAAAAAAAGAAATTAATAAATGTAAAAGTATTTAAGCTTTTTGAGATAATAAATTTTTTCATTCCAAAGTATCAACCTCCATTGAATAAGCAAGAAAATGTTGAGAAACTATTGAGAAGTATTTATATTATGTAGTTTACTGAGTCCTTGCATAAGAGATTATCTTAGGAAAATTTGACACAACTAGATAAGTATGAAAGAAACTGCTCTTATGTAGGAACATGTAACTGAACATATTTTTTTACATCCTTTCTCTATTTCTTCTATTCAAACGCAACACAACACCTGCACTTTCTCGAATATAAAGCTCTTCGAGAAAAAGAAACAGCTTTCAATCGTTATTTTTATTGCTACTTTCACAAAACCAGGGCAAGCACCTGAAGTGAAAAACAGTGATGCAACCTTCAAATCTTCAAATCTTGGTAAAGCCTTGGAATGGGGAGAAAAAAAATGGGGTTAATCTTGCTAATCCTCCGGAATAACTAAAGCTCATCTTAGGTAAACATCACGCGGCCGCGGCTTAAGGTTTTTGAATGCAACACAGGAAAGCTCACTTATCACTATCCTTTCCCTTACACTGTTTTTTATTATCTTTCTTTAATCCTCGCTATTTTTTTGCTCTCTAATTTTTAAACTGTATTAATTTATTTATAATTTTATATACAGATTTCGATTACTATCTTACACTGTAAATGTTAATTCACTGTGCCATCAAAGAATATTTTATTTTATTAGATTTTTAATATATAACATATATTATATATTAATTAATTTAATATATAACATATATTAATCATTTATTAATTTATTTATATAAGAATAAATTTACTAATTCCACTACCCTTATTTATCGTAAAGAATTATGATATGAAGATTTGAACTGAATAGAAATGTGTTTAAAATAAGCAGTAAAGGTTGAATTTAGTGTAACATGTATTTAATTTTTGTTAATGAATTATGAGTTCGTAGTTACAAATTTATGGTATTAAAAGTATTTAATATTATTTTATATTAATTTTATATTATTCGTTGTACCTGTAAATATATACAGGTTTATACATTCAATTAAATAAGTGAATTTTATAGATACTTCTTACATAACGAGTAAGTTATCAACTACTAGTAAACTTGACACTAATAAAGTTTCTTTTTAATAATAAAATTGATTGAAAAAATGAATAATATGTGTCAAGCAGAGGTAAGTAAAATGCGCTTAGTTGACGCGCATCAAAATTCGTCAGACCTTTGCACTACCGGTGAATTAAGCGTAGAGTTTCACTGCACCGTTTGTCTTGAGAGCGTGAACTATAGATATTCAGAAGCAGGGTCGCTTCTATTATAAAACCTTATAGAGCTCGACAACAAGGCAATATACGCGGACCGAAAAAAGAAAGGTTTTCAGAAAGCGCGACACATCTGCCAGCAGCTTTAGTGGAAGGTGCAATTAAAGAAGTGGTGTCGAGCGGAAGTGGTCGAAAGTACCGAAAAGTTTATTAGCACTGTGAGGTAAAATTGCACGCGTCATATATAAAATGAGGAGTAGAGAGAAATCATGAACTGACGAGAACGCACTGCTTCTATCTCTTGTCTACATCTTTAGCGTCAATAAAAACACGTGCGTAGCTCGACACACAGAACTTGTAGGCCTCGGTAGCTCCATAGTCCAATAAAGGCTACGACCCATAAAGACCCAGTTTGGGAACTTTTATTACCGCCGTCATTGAGGCCTTATTTTGACGCGAGATTTTACTTACTCTATTCTCCTTCTTGTCTTTTGTCATTTGGACCATGTCGATGTCAACATGCTGTATATGTATAAGAACGTTCGAGCAAAGAGTGAGAACGATACGGAGGTAAAGAAAGCTATTAGAAGACTTTTAATTTTAGGTTGCAGCTGTCTGTGAAACTCCGAAAATGAACGGTGAAAAAGAAATTTTTATTCGACTTAAGTTTCGTGTTATAATGAGACTATCATCGCAGTTTTCATGGATGTCAGTAGAACCAAAAAAGACTATTTTTTAATATTGAACGGTTCGATGAGAGATTGCAAATTTTTATCACAAATATCAAGGTATTGTGTTATTGTATATTTTGGTACTTTAGTATTAATTTGAATTAATTGCAATCGTACATTAATTACAATTCGATAAAAAAACAAACTTTTAATTATATTTCTTTAGTGGTTAAATTGTCTAAACTACTATTTTCTCAATTTATGTAATATCTGCTGAAGTACATTATTAAAAAAATATTGACGAAAAGTAAACAAACTTGTAGATATAAAGTAGAACATTTAACTGTTCTAGTACAAAATTCAAAATAAAAATAAGACTTGTTACTATACAACCAACAATTACTCAAAGCAGTGAAATATCCAACAGAAATCAAGTTAAATATGAAGAACAAACGATTTACTGAATATCGTATACAACTTTTCGAGTGGAAAATGAAAGAAAAAGGAAACATAACGGAGCGAAAGCAGCTTTTACGTACATCAAAAGAACCAGAAACTTGTAATTAATTCATATTAATGATAGCGTTTGCAATGTTTAACGTGCCTATATGATCAATTATGGTGATAGAAAAAGCTGTGGGATATATCAATATATATCTAACCTATAAGAACACGTAAACGAAATTTATAGGAAGGAGAAGGAGGATCGAGACACAAAGAACGAGGTGGCACGCTGACACAGAAAGGCTACAAAGTGTTGCATAGCACTACCTGTGATATACAGTAGCGACAACCGAGAGCAAGAAACGAGAATGGGAGAAAAGTACAGGTAGCACGTATATATATATACATATATATACGTGCAATAGAATAAATCGATTGTAATTTATACCCCAGTTGTGCGCGAACGAGAGAGAAAAAAAAGAAAATTGAAAGTTATACGTCAATTCTTTTCGTCGTCTATAGGTCGCTGCGTGGCAATATATCTGTGAATTCCCTCCCATGATAGACAAACGATAGAACGATTGAGGAGGACCTTCACCTCATTATCTGCGATCGAATGAATGCAGCATGAGCTTCCATTTGCGTGAAAGTCATTGAGTAATAAATTTTGTAACACGATGACAGGCGTTAGGCGGAGAACGCGTTAAGACCCCAACTCGTGCGGTGTCCAAATATTTTCTGTTCAACCATTTCGCGTATCAGTCTATAAGGACTTCGCTCTAGTCTCAAGCGAATCTACATTTTGAACGACATCTGCCGAGAAATGAATACATAAGTGCGGATATCGATGATTTGTAGGCGCCTGGTACCAATCTCTAACCTTTTCGGCATGGATATTTAAATCGAGAGGGAAATTCTATAATCGCCGCATTAGACTTAGTCGGGATGATACTGATGGTTTCGAAGACGGACCATCGGAGAAAGGCGTAAGCTTGATGTTTTCACTTTAATTTTATATGAATTTAGCTGTTTTATAATTGTTCGAAGATTTGTTTCTAAGATACGTTGCATCATCTTATCTTTGTATCAACAGCTCGTTGATATCAAAATTTTGTGTATGGATAGGAATTCTGTCTATTATAAATACATATTTCATTTTATACGGACAGACTTTCGATATTTTGAGAAATATTTTAAAATATAAATAATACAGAAAATCATTTATATCTTTAAGTCGATAAGTTAATTTAATCGTTTAACAATTCATTTTCATTTTCACAACAAACGAATAATATAATACAAACTTGTTTTTTAAATTATTCTATTAATACATAACATTAATTAAATAATAGTCATGTACGAGTTAACGAGAATAATGCTAACACTAAAATTAATAAAATTTTATATTGTACACTAAAGTTGTCAGGTACGTATATACGTGTTCTGAAAGTATTAACTAATATATTTTTATATAATGTTTTATACAAATCCTATTTCTATACATTTCATTAACCGAAGATAAAAATTATTCTATATTGAAATAATTGTGAAAATACTATACTTCCATTCTGATAATATTGAAGACTTACATTTGTATTAGAAATTAAATCAACATTCAGTTGCATAAACTGGATAAATATTAAATTCCATGTTATTATCATTACTCTCTAAAATTGGATATTATATATTTTACAATATGTTAAGCAAGTATTTCTTTCTCTCTAATAAACCACACGTGCTCATGTATTTGCTGTATGACAATTACATATTTCCTGTTTCAAACCTTAATCGAATCTAAAAAATTTGATCTAGTGCAAATAAATAATTCAAATGCAAAAATAACTGTGTCCTATTTTCTCTCTTCTCTTTTTAATAAAATTTTTACTTACATCAAAGGAGCTTTGTCACGCACGTTTATCCCACCTTTAAAAGAATGAACATTATCTTATACATATATCTGTATATATTCTGAATGCATATGTACATTTATATAAATATAGACGCTGATGATCCAACACGAGTTCTCCGAGTACAGTGAGAAAGTTGCTTCAACGAAGCCGCGGGAATGAGAGCGAGTGAAGGAGAAAGAGGAAGCCGACGACCCCAACCTAACCCCTGTCATCTGTCTTTCTTGCACACTCATTCGCTGACTTTCTCTTTCTCTCTCTTTCTCTCTCGAGAAACGACGACACAGCGGCAGTGGTTAAAACAGGGGGAACTGCAAGCTAGGTAGTCGAGGCTTCGAAGGCGGCTCGCCGCTAAGGCCACAACACAACCGCCGGTCCTCATTGGTCCACCGGACTACAGCTGGGCGGGGGCTCGGGGAAAAAGTACCGCCTAGGTGGGGATAAAAATCCTCATCGAACAGAACGAACCCCCCTCTAAATAGATGCTCTCGTACCCGCGAAAAACTAGAATCCGCTCAGCCGGCATCGAGTGCGCGTCGGCTAGTTCAACTCAGCCAAACTGCACATATTCGAATACTTACACATATATAAGCTCACGATTTTCATCCGTGCACGTGCAATGAACGTGTGTAATCACATGTAGAGACAGTTAAGAACCTCGTGCGTGCGCACCTACACCTATACGTTATCTGCCCCTCTACACCATATACCAGTTGTACAGATGTAGAGAGACAGTGAGAGAACGAAAGGAAAAAGAAAAGTGCAGCGACCCTTGTGTTGAATACTATAACTTCGCAATTTAGTTTTTCTCTTTTTTAACACTTCGAAGAAGAGAAGATAATCTAATAAACTTACATATACATAATTGTGCATTGAGCGACATGCGATTTGGTGAATCGATGACTAGTGCGTAGTAAACGACGCGGAGGTGTATTTTTGTATTATACAAAAGCAATAGCGAGTTCGTAAGATACGTAAGATGCATCTACCAGAAAGTCCAATTGGAATGGACAACTTCAATGCCATTCACGAGACGCTACGCGCCTGCCATGGCGATCTCGTTCAGACCGGCAGTCCGGCAATTCTTTGTAGTCCGCTACCCTCTCACTGGCGCTCCAACAAATCTTTGCCCGTAGCCTTCAAGGTTGTAACACTCGACGAAGTGAGTGATGGCACGCTCGTCACCATCAGTGCTGGTAACGATGAGAACTTTTGCGGAGAGCTGAGGAATTGCACCGCGGTCATGAAAAACCAGGTAGCGAAATTTAACGACCTCCGCTTCGTCGGCCGTAGTGGTAGAGGTGAGCATTTTTTCATTTTACAAAAATTGTGTGTTAGTGTCAGAAGTCATTAGCAATCATTAGCAACGTCAAGACTATTTTATTCTGTCCCACAAACTAACATCAAATTTGTAGCTTGGTTATTCAAAGTTTTTTTTTCTTAAATAGTCTAATATGAATAAGAAAATCAAATAAAAAAATAAAGTATCTATCTACATAGAATATAAATTTCAACATTTAAAAATCGAAAAGTCCACTTATAAAAAACTTCGCTGGGTAAAATAAATTAATGTAACCGAGACTACACATAATACGATGTATTCAAAAAGCAAGACAGGTCAAGTAAGCACATTTAATTTGCTTTCAGGAAAGTCATTTTCATTGACGATACAAATCAGCACGGTGCCTTTTCAAGTAGCTACTTATACAAAAGCCATCAAGGTTACTGTTGATGGACCACGAGAGCCTCGATCCAAGTCGAGTAAGTTTCAATTATATGCTATCGCTTTATTTTTATCAAGTCTTACTCTTTTTTACTAAATACTTTTTACTTAAATACTCTTTCACACCATGTAAAAGCTTGGTACGATGTAAACTTAAATACGATTTTTAAAAAAGAACAAATTACACTCAACTGCCAACAGAAATTATGATTTTATTGAAAAAGAAAGCTTACGTGATTGCAAAGAAACTTTAGAAAAAATTGCTGTCACATTTAAAAGCTGTCAAGGTTAGTGAAGAAGTAATAAATAAATAAGGAAAAACACGATTAAGCGCAATAACTTTGAAAAAGTGTGGGATGTGAAGACTGGGTATTTGTGGCTGCGTTTAATAATCTGTGTGGGTGGGAACTGCGGCTCCGTAGACCTCAAGCCCTCAGTCGCGGAATGTCGCGTGCGTACCGATTCTATCTCAGAGGAGACCTGACGCTTATTTTCCTAGTCGCAATTCGCGCACATTTATCACTGTAGTAGCGGTAACACGAAGGAAATTTTGTTTATGATACAGCTCTGTAAGTGGCAGTGGCGTGAGTCGACTCATGTACCCCAGTTAACGAGCCTGCACGTGCGTTTAAACAAAAGTTCGTTGTGCTACCGAAAGAGTGGATGCGTATTATAGCTTTTCTATGTTTTCATTTTTAAGCTTATCGATTTCCTCAATAAAGTGTCATCAAATAATTTCATTTCTATTCCTTGGACTGTCTGAATTAATTTATATACTGATGTATTTTGAAATTTGAATAATTACTCGCTATGTAGACCAATATAAATATCGAAGAGCTACGATAGCTATATATGATAATTGCGCAGTCCTCGTGACCAGCGACTCAGTCTATTAATACTGTAGCCATTGGAATATTTTTGATCTTTGGAATTGTGCACACATATGAGTTAGTGAGACTATAAATTTAATTCTACTTCCATAAAATGACTTGACTGCTTAGTTTATATCCGCTCACTTGTTGTTTGTATGTTTCATCAAATAATGTCTATGTATCTGTTCAATTTTTACTTACGCTTAGTATCAAATTTTAAAAACTTATTTTAACAAAAGGTATATCGCTAATATTTTAAATCTTAGTAAATATATAGAGGTTGTGAAAAAGCATATGCATTTTCAATTTCTTTTTATGAAATAAGAAGAAATAATAATTTATTCAATTATTTCTTCTTTCAATTTCTACTCTTATATATACTAAAAGAAACCAATTTATAACCTTAAATTTCGAATAATAAAGTATGAATGAGAAATCATTTCTTTACCTAACTATTGTGTTCAAGTTATCCTCTTTCATATACAAAAGTCAAATTACGTCCTCAAATCAATCATATCTTTACTAAAATGTCATTTTTTTTACTTGTGCAGATTACCAATACGGACCTGGATTTCCGGCACTAGGACTTTTGAATCCGTGGTTAGACGCGGCCTACCTCGGTCACGCTTGGCACCTGCCTCATCCCGCACTCGTCAAAGGTAAGCGTGCTCTTTTCAATATAGAAATAAATATCATGCTATAATCCCGTATTTCCCTTCTCTCACTATTCAAGACATACCAATACTCATAAAGTCATTCACAAAATTTTAAAAATCAAATTTTTCAAAATTTTCTTTTAATCTTTTTTTCTTATGTCACTTAAACAGGAAAAATAAAAACGTAAAATAAAATCAATTTTATTTTACAATAAATATCTGTTGAAGTATTTGAAATTTAATTTTTTTTTTATTATTTTAAGTTATATGTAAAATAATTTAAAGTATTTTACAATCAAGTATGGTGTTGAAGACAACATTTTCTTTAATTTATTCTAAATCAATGAAAAACGTACTCTGTTCTTGAATTATTTTTCAAAATATAATTTAAAAAAAGAACTTGAAGTAGATAAATAGTAGCAGTACATAAAGCAATAGTAAATCAAAAGAGTAATCGCGAATTTTTATCGCACGCGTTGTGTATCGATTCGTAGACTCAGTTTCTTCTCTCTCTCTCTCTACTCGACATCTCGAATGATTCATGCAGCCTGGGGTCGTTCTGGACCCTCGAGCAACCCCCGGCTGATTTCTCTTCATATCTGCCTTTCTCATAGTCGATTCGCCATCCGCGCAATGTTCGCCCCTACGCCCCTACATACACATACAAAAACACGTAACAACTGCAACGAAAACAACAATATAACTTAACACCCTTCTCTTCACATTTTTAACATATAATGTACATACATATTCGAATATATCCTTTACTCTGCACACTATTACACTATCAAAGCGTACTTCCTTACGTATTTGGAATTAAAAACTCCCGCTATTATAACCATTGCATATATAACATCCGCTCTTGATCATATTAATTCTTTTTCCTGATTCTGTATATTATACATACAAAATTAAGTTTGAAAAGCTATTCAATTCTAGAAATTTGAAAATGAATATTTAAATGATCAAATCTATAATACATTGAAATTTAATAATTTTATTTTAATGATCCTTTTCATATCTCACAAGTCCACCTATATAAATGCTTTTAATAATACACGTTTTAAAATTGTATCGCATTGAAAAAATATTAGTGCACTTTAAATACTTCAAAAAAATATAATATGAAACGTAAGATAAATAAAAAATAATATTATAAACAAGTTCGCAGTAACATTGAAAATTTGAAACTTCTTTAAAAATGCATATTAAAAATTATTATTTATTAATTGCTGAAACTGACAGCAAACAATATTTTATCACAAATAAGAAAATTTCAGATAGAAAGTATAAGTTGAAAAACAGTCTGCTTTGTTTTTATTGAAGGATCAATGGGTATGCCTCACACGGACTTGTTTGGACCTAGTTTTCCACCGACAGTTATACCATCAACTTATACGTTTGCCGATCATATTAAATACAATAGCGCAACACCGGCGCTTCAGAACGAATTGAGTGCAAGTCTCTCTCATAAGAGCTCGTCCGTGCATTCGTCGACACCACCAACGCCTTCCGTTGCCTTATTGCTGACCAATAGTCCATCACGTACACCACCCAGGAGTCCAAGTGATAGCGGCAGTGATTCAGCGTCTGAGGAGGTGCGCAGCGCGTTCGTACCCATTCGCCTAGCAGGTATTAACTCAGGCATATCCGGAGCCCTTGCGCCCTCATCCTCATCGCCAGAGAGGACGAGCACCAGAAAGCCTCCCGAGGGTACGCGTAATGAGCTCAAGGCACCTACGACCCTTATATTGCACAGAACGAACGTAGACAAACGCAGCCCCTCCCCAACGAAAATTCAGACCCCACCGGTGTCAAAGCCAGTTTGGAGGCCGTACTAGAGCCTTATGAGTGAGGCCCTACTGCTCGCCACTCTTGATTGCGTTAGAAGGCACTTAGAAGGCTAGTGAACATGACTTTGGGATCGACTTGTCCGCTCGGTTTGGGTCATTTATGTATATTATTATAATATTTTTATTATTTTTCTCATTATCAACACTATTGTTCCTTAATTTTTCTATTGCGTTCTTAATATGGCAATATGTAAATATTATGTACATAGAGGATAAGGGACAAATATTTGTAAATGCATGTAGATAGTTTTTGGACAATAAGACATATAGTGTACATGATGACAATTGGGCGAGAGATTATTGTAATTAGACTATTTATAAGTGAGATATATGAAATTAAATGGAATATTGTATAAAGAGATGGTATTATATATTATATGCATATAAAGATGCAACGAGAGAAGTAATAAATCGATCTATGGGAATCTATTAAATCTTGAATTTTTTAATTTCATTTTTGGACCATATCCACACTCCTCATCTAATATTTATATACATTTAATTAAATAACTACTTTTAATACGTATTTCACAAACCTTCACTACAGTTACAAATATTTTACTTAAAACACGTGTTAGAGCACTTCTTTTAATAGACTCACTCTTAAAAAAATTAAATTTGGAACTTTATTCGAATAAAATAGTTCAGTATAATTAAGTAACAAAAAAAATGTGGTTTAAAAATACACTGAAAAACGTGACGAGCAATCTAACTCTTGTATAAAACGATTGTCTTGACATCCACTCACTCGGCGCCTGAAAGGGATCGAACTACTAAAGTGACACGGTTGGCAATGACGGCGGCGCTTCGCTGTTGTGAAAAAAGGAAGAGTGAGACAGAAGCATTCATACGTATAAATGCGCATTTCTTCCTCTCAACTTACCTTACTCTGTCGCTACACAATTTAAATCTGAATAGTCAGCTCAAGAGAGTTGCGATGCGTTGTCAAACAAATGTGCGCATGAGATCTATGTTATGTCGAAGCCGAGTTGAATTTTATATGAGTGTAAAAAGAAAGCAACAGAGAAAGAAAGAGGGAATACGATGACTCTCGTAGATTCTAAAGGAAGATTTAATTAAAATATTTAAAAGTTCACAAAATCGCTATTCTTATCAAAACAAATGTTACGTCTATCTGAGTATATTAATAATTGCTTTTAAAATGTTCTATTTCAAAATGTTATCTTTCATTTTATACAAATACATAAGCATAATATTAGTATATAGCATTTAGTTGATTATTATTTTAAATTGGATTATATACAAAAGTATAAATTCGTTTTCTTAGGCGTCAATGTTTATAAATATAATCAACTTAAATTAAAACTAATCAATTCATATTTTAATTAAATTGAAATTATAAATAAAATTATACAATGTTATGGTCAGAAGTAAAAAGTATAGTTTGATTAATATCATAAGAAATTTTTGTTAATGAACTTTTACATTTATTTCGTTAGCTAACATTATAATAACAAAAATTTTTATGCTTTAGTACCAATTTAAAATTACTAAATTCTTTGATCTGATTCATTGACAAAATAGATGCTTTATATTTCTAGATAAATTGTAAATGAAGTATATTATTTAATTTCTGTTTTAATTTCCTATGAAGCTGAAGATCTTTATATTCCTGTTTATGTAAAAATATGTAAAATATAAGATAACTCCAAAAATATATAAACTATAAGATAACTACAAATAAAAAAATATTTTCTTAAGGGTACTAGTTTCGTAATAGAGTTGCAGATTTTAGATTTGTTTACAATAATCCTTCAACATTTAAAAAGAAAACGGTAAATTTTGAGTCCAACGAATAACAAATATATGTTCCAAATATACTCCAAAACATAACTGATGGTAGGCAGCATCTGAACACAAGATATTTTAGTTCAGAAGAAGGAAAAACCATACCTTTTCCATAACAAAGGGTGATGTGACTGGGAATTTGTTCGCATACGTACAGTTAGCTTCTACATCGATGAAACGAGAATTATTTGCTGGGCGCCTCGACTCTAGTCTGATTAAGCGGATGACAAGGGATTCGAAGAGACAATCAGGTTCTTCGCTGTCCGTACTAACTAATGTTTGCCTAAAAAATTGCGACGCGCTTAGTCAAGTTACGTTAGACAAATTTGATCGCATGAAGAGGGAAGAGGAGAAAATTGCTCAGCCTTCAGCTGCTCTAGGATGTGTACGATGTGTGGACAGTAAGCGATTTATATATATGTCGACCAACTCAGTATCTATCAAAAGGCAGACAAAGAGAAAGAAAGAAAGAGAGACAGAGATTGTAAAAGGGGGACTTTTATCTGCAGTTGACGAGTTGTACGATGCGCTTTTTCGAGCTTCTCTTTTGGATGCATTTCTGAGTAGTTCGTAAGTGTGATGTGCATTAGTTCGAACTCGCATCAAATGTTTACATTTAGTGAAATGTTTTCACTTTATTTCTGAGTTATCGAGTTATCATATGTGGATTTTCTGGCTGCTTTTTTAATTTTTGTTTTTCCTACGCGTGGGAAGCTAATTACTTGTACGACTTCAATGGGAATTTAGAGTTTGTTGTACTTTGAAAAATTTTCTGTTATTACTAATTTTTATTATATGAAAAAATCCCTTCTATCGAAAAATATCCCTTTATATTTACATATACAATTATGATTTTTTGATGTTTAAAAAATGTAGGAAAAATAAATTTTTAAAATATAAAAATATTGAAAGTACCTAATATTTAAATTAATAAACCTGAACACATGTATCATAACTTTCAAAATTTTTTAAAAATTAACATAATAAGTACTGTTAAATGATCATCAAATTGATATAAAAAAACTTTTTGAAAACTGTTTTAACTTAATATCTTGGAAATTTATTTGATACCATACTTATTGTGAATAATTTTTTGACAGATTAATTTTTTTATTTTTCAAATTTACCGATTATTATTGCTTGTAAATATTAGACATATTCATTATGGTAAAAAAGAGACTATTATTATATTGATTTGATATTATTAAATTCATATTGAGTAGTTTATTATCAAAAATTATCTTTTTTATTTTTATTTAAGAAATTATTATTTAATAATAAATAATATTTATTATTAAAATTATCAAATGCTGAGCAAAATGAAGCAAAATATTTAAACTTAAACTAACATCAAGTTACAAGTACCTTGATTTAAAAACCTATATAAAATAGTTATTATAATGTAAATATAAATATACAAATATTTTGTTTTAGTTTAGTTTAGGTCAATAAAAAGGCAAAAATACTTGAAAATGAGTTTAACGACATAATCCAAATAGTGATAACAACAGAACAATAAACCGTCTTTTTCATTTTGTTCTCATTATTTATGATAAATAAAATTATTTATAACTATAAATGAATCATTTATTGATTTGCATATGCCACTAGCAATACAATAAATATTATAATACGTCTTTTTGACAGATTAATTAAAGAAATATACAGTTTTAATTCATTTAATGCGAATATTGAGAAAACAGTACACAATTATATCAATTTTCGGTATTTATTAATATATACATCAATAAGTAGTATTATTAAAAAATAGCTATTCACACAAGCACTGACGGTTATTTTCTATACTAATACAAATAAGACTGTATATTTTACAGTGAAAAAGTCAATCACATAAAAGATAAATTATCAGTAAATTATTTCTCTCTTACTTTTGATTATTTTTACTAGTAATAAATAAATTTTTAAATCTAAAAATAATTCTTAAATTCACAAATAGCTCTTAAATCCACAAATAGTTCTTAAATCTAGAAATAGTCCTTAAAACTATAAATAGTCTTTAAATCTATAAATAGCTACTCTCTCTCTCACACTCACTTTGTAATTCCTCTCACTTTTACGCAATATAAGATTTATAAATATAGTAAAACGATTGATTTCCATATAGATACATGATCCGCGAATGTGGTCGAATGAGTTGAGAGGGGTTAAACATCGACACTGAGTAGACATGGGTTTTAATGGTCCTAGAGTTAGGCAATCAGCGTTGATGAAGGAGAGCACAGAGTGGCACTAAGTTGATGCGAAACGCCATTGCTGAACTGAGGCATTCAAACAATTAATAGACCATCTCTCCCTTTCCTCAACAAGTTCTGTAGCAGATGTGTGTCATGTCCCACGTAGGTGCGCTCGTTAGGATATAGAGTGAGTTTAAATTTTGTCTTATAGATGAAACATTAACCATGCATTTCAATCAGAATATATTTTTACAGAAATTCACTTGAAATATAATTTATGGTGAGAAACGTTCTACGTAACATTTCTAAATTAATATTTATAAAATACCTACAATAAAATGAAGTTTATTCAGTGTAAAAAAAGTATTAGGCACTTGAAATTTACTTCGATTCAATTATTTGCGTTATTATCGATTCCATGATTTCTAAGATAACAAACCTGAATTTTAAAAATCAATTTGAGTAGATGAATTTAATAAAAGGCTTTTAGTTTATTTCATTACTCAACCTTTTCAAACATTTTTTTCTTTCCAAAATGGCGTACATTTACCTAATCCTGAAAAATCGTATAAATTGAAGTATACACGTTTGTGTATCTTAATATTGATTTATATGTGGAAAACCAAATGAATAAAATGTAATACTTGGTTCTGATACGCGTCAAGCAGCTATATGATAAAAAAAGATTAATGTAGCAAAAATTAGATAGTGGTAGTAGTGGCTATTAAAGAATGAAATATCTATACATCACAATATTTAAGTACATGTATTTATAAAAAATTTGTACAAAAGTAAATAAAAAGAAAAAATGGTTTGATTTGGTAAAGAATAATTTATTTCCTCCCTTAATTATATACAATACAAAATAATTTTTTCTTTAAAAATTACTTTGTAACATTATATATAGTAATATTAAAATATTGATGCAAGGACTCAAAAAGATGGTTATACCACAGCAGCGTCAAAGGACTTGTCACCATTAAATTTTACGAGAGTGGACTCATCGAATTCCAGCACTGGTTTCACACACACCGGTGTAGAATCAAAAGAGAAAGGAAGCCACATTCGACCGCACGACCTTTATGCCTATTACATATACTAGTATATGCGAAAAAGAGCTTCAAGTACACGAGTACAATTTGAAACGTGTTTACAGTTTAGTAAGCGAACTCGATGTTCTTTTTTTAATGCCTGCCTTTCCATATATTTCGGCCTTCCGGCCTTTCGTAGGTGTCTACTGCAGTTTTCGAGAGTCCAATGCTGGCTTTTCAGCGCTTTGTCTGACTTTTAGTTTCTGCACTCTTAGATTGTAAATGATTTTTCAGGGTCGTTTTCTTTACACACTCCCATATCAAAATAGACAACATTATTGTATTTTATGCACACGTTTACTGAATACCAACACATATTCCTTTCTATTCCAACTAATATTAAATCACAAGTTTGTTGTGACTTATATATCTTAAAATTAAGAAAAATCGAGATATTATATGTATCATAAGATAGCAAAAATTTGCTCACTAAATTATAGATTGTAGTCTTTTACATGCACGTAAATGAAACGAGACGGATAATCTGAATTTCATTGTTAATAAAAATACACTTTTAACTAACAAGTTTTATGAAAAATGGCGAAAAATATACAAAATTTCTTGATATAAAAACTGTTATATTTACGCCAATAAATTTAAGAAAACTGTATAATTGTTTTAACAATTTTAATGATAGTCTTCATTATAGTAATATCAGTAAATTAGTTTCTACAAAACAAAAAATTTACTTAAAATTCTGGATAGAACACTTGATAAATATATAATATGTAAAAATGTAGGCATTTTTTAGAATTTTATAAATTACTTCTTAGAAATTGAAGGAAATAAGTATATTAATGATAATACATTTTTATTATATATAATATTGCATTAGATAAAAATAAAATTTTTTATTTCAATAAAACCTTTGTGAATATGGTGTTGCTTTACAAAAGAATAGCACTTTAGAAGGCAATATTCTAACTTTTGATATAATTGTTCAGAAAAAATACTTATCAATAATAGTCAGATTTTAATGTTTATTGTTTTAAAATAAAATAAATAAGCATCATTTATTATAAAATTGGTTATTTTTGTTATTAGAAATTGATGCGAGATGATTAATAAATTGCTTATATTTGGTCTAATCTCAATATTAGTTTTTAATGTCATATATGAGCCCCATTCGACACAAAGTATTCGTTAAATGCTCTACTATTAGTTGCTGTTTTAATCTATTTACTCAAATATGTACCATTTTTAATAAACGATCTAATAATACTGAAAAGCAAACTGCACATTGCATAATATGTATTTAGTATTTATTCAGCACTTAATGTATATATGTATATGATTAATCTAAAATAGAAACGTTCATAAAGATGTACAAAATGACCACAAATATTATTGAATATAACACTATACCGTATATAAAGAGCAATAAGTAATTCTTGGTTAATGATTTGATTTACTAAAAAGTAATTGAAATAAATTCTTCAGTTTTTGATTACATATGAGAAAAAATTATTATTGTCATTTTTTAATAAAATTCTATTAATTTTTATTCATAAGTTTTTTAAAACTAATGAAAGGAATCATAGAGAAAAATGCTCTTCACTAATAATGTACCATATGACTGTAAGATTATGACAATAGTATAAATACATTTTACCATTTTGGACACACTTTATTTCGTTAAATATTAACAATATTTTCAATAAATTGAATGATTAATTTTATTTGTTTATACTTAAGTTAGAAAGATAATTTGAAAGTATTTTATTTAAGAAGTATATATAAAAAATTTATTCAAAATATTTTTTAAATGTCATCTGATGCAAACAAAGGTAATAATTTTCATTTCAAATTTGAGTATAACATTTATTTCATAATTTAATTTGGTTTCTTATGATGTATATAAGTGTATATTGTTTAAGTAACATTTCTAAAATTGCAACTATATAATGTCTCTATACACTAATTATATAATTATTTATTTTTTATAATACATATTATTTTAATAATTATATTACTAATTCTATGTATAGCTATATCTAAATATATAAAAAAATTGAAATCATTTCAATAAATTTGTACGCAATTACTTAAAATTCAAGTGATTATCAGTCACCCTTGTAGAATTTCTCGACGTCATTATACTACATGAGCTGATTTTGTGGAGAAAGGAAGTTCATGAAAGAGCGAAACAAGGAATCAAGCGTGATAAGAAGAATCTTTGATATATAATAAGTCACTTACTCAGTACCCTAAAAATAATAATAGAATAGGAATATGGAAGTAAAAACAAAAAAGGAAATAAAGCATCCTTTTAGAGTGAAACTTGAATTCATTTTCATGAATTCGAGAAAAATTCATGAAAAGAAGAGAAGAACAAAAAGAAAGAAAGACGATAATAAGAAGAGAAAAGCTGTATTACACAAGGAAATTTTTTTATTTTTGTTCTCAATGAAGATTTGCACGCGCCTACAGAGACGTAACAAGCTGCTTTGCATTACATGCGGATTTAAAAATCGCGTCCAACAAAGAATGACTCTTAAGAGTTATACTCGTAATAAGAAGTTATACTCTTTTATGGAAAAAACATAATATATTTTTATTTTAACTTTTTAAGAAAAAATAAATTTTGATTTATTTGTAAATTATAGTAAATTTTATGATTAACTGATGTATATTAAAAATTTATGGCAATTTTTATAATTTGACTTTCTCTCATTTGATTTTATAATAAAGTTATAATTTTTCTTAGTAAAGTGATACTATTTTGATGAAATATTCCTTTATTGCACTTATTATATAAATTTTTTTAATTTCAGATGAGCAATAAAGGTGCATAATAATATAAACTAATTTTTCGTACGGCAAATTTCTTTTATGAAAAGTAAATCTTGAAGTTTTATTGTCCTGTTAAAAATTTGTCGTTTACAATAATTATATGTATCTTATTACGCAGTACTTAAAAAACCTTATGCAATAAATATTAATATTATGCGTGTCAAAATGTAAAAGAAGTTGATAAAATAAATAGAAGTAATCTCATATCGATTAACGGACTAATCACATTTAAGAAATATTTTTAAATTTCTTTCTTTAAATATACTAATTACTAATATGTTTTTCAGATTTTGAAAATGTTGGTTTCAAGATTATGAGTACTTGGAACTATCATTACCCAATTACCATGCCTTTTATAATACTAAGCCATAACTTTGAAATGAAGAGAAAGTTATAGATTGTTTGAGCATTCTTTAATCTTTCTTTTCTTTAGAATTTTGATTTTTTTTCATATAATTATGAATTATAAGTTACTTTAATTTTTAATGTGATAGTATAAATATAATAGTTATAAAGTTATAATTACAAAATTGACATAAAATATATTACGAACTAATAACTAATCATAATTGAAGTCTGGATGGATAGAATTGTAACGGACAACCACATTTTTTATAGTTATTTTCTTAGATGAATTTGGATCATTTGTTTGAATTTTCATCCTTTAAATAAATTTCAGTAATAAAATTCTTTCAAGATACAAAGCATGGTATTTTTTTTTAAATACTTGATACTTATATTTCTTTTAAATTGAAGAAATTCGATTTCAAATAGTAATGTATAGCTTTCAATTAAAGTGCTAAACGCGTTCTATTTTGAATTTAATTTTTTTATCTTTATTGCAAGATTTCTTCAGTTATTCTAGACAAATTAGTGAGAGTCGTGATAAATGTGACAATTTAAATACAAAGTATTTTTAGATTTCGTCAAAATCGAATTTCAATTTGTGAACTATATCATAGCATTGGTGTATGCCTGTGAGACTCAATATTACAAGTGCAATTTGAATTAAAAAATTAAAAAATATATAAATAAATATAAATACAACAAAATGGCATAGCTCAACGTAGAGAGAACATTTTCAGCCGTTTCTACCCAGACCATTCAAACCGTAACGATGGCGCATATTTCGCTATCCCAATGACATGTCGTAAAATGCAATAAACCGCAAAATTTCCGACCGCGTTAATAAAACCGCATCGATGGTCACTGTTAAACTAAGCCAGTGACAGGCACTGAAAGAGAAAGAAATAAAGATTGGGAGTGCGAAATGCAGGTACGGAGAGTAATAAGACAGAGAGAAAGGTAGTTTTGTAAGGTTCATTTGAAGAGTCAGACCTAGACAGGCAGATGAGAGAAAGAAAGAAAGAAAATGAATATGTTGAAGTGGCAGTGACAATGGTCCTTGGGTATATGAGTGGTAAGTCTAGACCTTTTATAGGGACAATTTGATTTTAGGCATTGATTTTACGATATGGTTTTGCTCAACCGATGTAGTTAGATTAGGTTAGGTCAGGTTGAAGAGTTACATACTATCACAGTTATATAAATGAAGATAGAGATAGTGAAAGAGAGAGAGAAGTTGGAAAGTATACTTTATTTGAAGAAAATTTGAAAATCTCTTATTTTTTCTTGTATGGACTACGCTAGATAGACTTTGACAAATACGTTTGCTCCACAAAACTTAAGCTAAAATTTGTGGTCGTCGTATGACAAAAGTGGAATACAATTTCACAATATTGTTTCATAGCGAGCGACATCTACTACGTTATTTAGCAGGATAAATGTTGCACTGAATGTTACCTGAAGTCCATGCTTTACTATCGATGTATAATTTTTCAGGTTAACCAAATTATGTATGCATTATCATTAATTTAAAAAATTATTTCAATCTTATTGATTCTTTTATATCACATAAGATCATTTGGAAATTTCTGAAATCATAGAAAATTTGCATATAAATATTTTTAGATTTATTGAATTTAATTTTTGATAAAATGAAAATTCGTTAAAAATAGAAATTCTGTCACTTTGTAATTTCTCTTTATTCTTATAACATTAGGATTGATTATCTATAAAAATAAGTATTTTGAGATACGGTAATTACTTAGAGACTTTTTGATAAAAGCTGCTAATTGTTTGTTTATAAATATTTACTTACAATGTATAAAAATAAAAGTATTACATAAAAATAGGTAGTAATTACAAAAAGACATACTTTAAAAGATATCTTATAATAAATTATAAGACGCTTAAATTAAATTTGAAACTATTGCATTCCTAAAATAAATTTTACATTTTTAGTTATAAATAAGAAATTAACTTAGATTTATACTAGAAGATCTGTAATAAAAAATAAATATTTAATGATTAACAGCTGAAATAAAAAAGAATCGAGGCATTTTTAACGTTTTCTAAAGTTTTTTTTTATTTCCTTTAGTAAATTCTTTTTTTTTTTGGTGGCCTTGTTCTGATGAATAATAAATTTAATTTATATTTGCGTCATTAGAGTCTTTTGTGAAGTGCAGACCGCCCACTTAATCCAGGAGCCGCAAACTAGATTTTTGCATTTTGAGAAATCAAATTTTCCAAACGGAAATTGCACCTCTTGAACATGAGGTGTGCTCGAGAGATGAACTAATTCTCCACCTACACTTCAATTTTTTCTTTTTTGATGTAGAGAAGAAAAAAGAGTAACAGAACGATGGATAGTAGATTAACTTCGTTGGCTTTTCTACTAAGCAAAAATGCATTTTCGTGTTGAATTAATATTCAGACTAGGATAAATTATACAATTTTCCTTATATCAAACTACAGTATATATATATCTTATAAATTTATGGTAAAAAAATGTTTAATACAAAAATAATTTTAAAAAATAAATATAAAATAAATAAAAATATAAAGTATAAAAAAATATCCTCATTCATTAACTGTTTACTAAATATTATTTACTAAATATTGTAATGAAAATAAGAAAAAATAACAGGACTAAAATGATATTTCTCAAGTAAAATTGAACGGAATGAAAATCATTCCGTTCCAAAAAAAATGGATTTGCAGATGATCATTTTAATAGTTATTACAAGAATATTTTTGATTAATCTGGCATAATTTCTATAATGAAGAAAATTGGCTTCTATTTTATGTTTTATTTAATGAAGAATTGATTATCTAAATGTGTTTACATTCTATTTCACTAAAAATATTCTATAAAACTATCTAAATATGGTTAAATGAAATTTAATAGGATTAAATCTTGATACTTCTTAAATCTGAGAAATATATTATAAATTTTATTCGTATTTTCGCTGGACAATCGTTGAGGATATTTTTATGTTACAAAATAAGTCATTTGCTTATAATAATTAAATGAAGTATCATCGTATATAGAAATTTAAGGAAAAATTATAATTAATGGTATTTACGTGCGATAAATAAAATAAATGGGAAATAAGATAAAAACAAAATGCTTTTATTTAATTCAATTTATCCAGGCAATTATAATTTCAAAATGCAATAAGTCAAACATTAAAATTTATCCATTTGAAAACTCAATTGATATCTTGACCTTTTTTGCTTCTTTTCACGATTACTGTCATGATTTGATATCTAAAGTAATTTGAAGGCATGGTATTGAAAACTCATATTTAGTTTTATATTTCAAAAATTGAAGGTATTGAAAATATGCGAAATGCAAACCCGTAAATTTACATTTAGTTTCAATAACATACCTCCTTTAATAAAGCAAAATCTAAAGTTATAGAGACTATTTCCTGTTCTGTCAAAGAATCTATACAAATGAATACAGAACTAAAATAGAAAGACAGTGGATTAAGGCATAGGAAAATCCAAGTACATTTTCTTGGCGATTGAAATTTTCACCCGCTAACCCTTTTCACTCGAATATTCGTTAAGAGGCTAAGTGCTGGTCATATTCTGATGGCAACGGAACTCATCAGTCGAGTAGGAAGTAGACACGTCAGAACAATTTCCTTACGCCATTTCTTCTTGTCCTTCTCACTGACGCCTGGCCATCGTTTTCACTCAAGCTACCTTATACTCTCTATCTCACTCTTGCAGTATGCAATGTTACTGTACCCCTTGGATTGACCAATTTGACAAGCATGAATCAATTCCTACCGATCGCACTATGTTCGTTAAACGACCAGCGAGGTTTAAGCTTATCAATTGGCAACGTCGTGTGATATTTGTTAATGCTTTCATTGTATTATGAACCTTATCCAGATGATTGAAATAGCTAACGAACACATTTATTTTTTTTAATTTTATAAAGATTGGTACTTTTTTAATGCGTAGAATTGAGTTAATTGCATTTAAGCATACTTTCATTTTATCTTCTTAGCATATTTTCAAATAATTCTTGATTAATTATTTGTCATTTTATAAGATATTAATTACGTAATTACAAAAGGTTTTATAGTTATCGTTACCATTTAGTAAACAATGAATAATTATGTAGTTTATGTGTTATTAATTAAAGGTAATAATTATATGAGTATAAAATTTTTATATATTATTTTATGCATTTAACATTTCAAAAATTAAAATTTTCAAATTTTTTGTCTATTTAACGTATATTATAAAGGTTTTAATTTAATTATTTGAGTTGAATTTTCAATTAAAACTTTTCTATATAGATTTTAAAGGAATACATACAACTTTATAATTTTCTTCTCTTTTTTGAGATGCCAAAGTCTCGATTTATATAAACGATTTTGTTTCATATGGTCAAAATGACATCGATCAATAAACGTAAAGCAATTGTACCATAAAAAATGTCCTTTTACGCGAAAGTTGATTTTCCGTAAAAGAACCGAAAATATTTCATGCTCCAAAATACTTTCAATGGTGAGATGTACTTAATGGTCTCTAAATTAAAAAAATACACTTCGATAAATCTGTCACTAAAAAACAAACGATCTAAAATATTGTTAAAAATTGAAAACTTTATATATTCTTTACAAATATGCAATATATTAGTATTTTAAACAATAAATAATTGTTATGATATATTAATTTGATTTTTTAGTTGATACATACAATCGGAATAAAATTCTTCCTGTTTTTTAATAAATTCTAATTAATATAAATTGATTTTATAAAATTTCATAAAGAATAGGAATTTTTGGTTTTATATTTAATGAATAACTAGTAAAATAAAAGCAAATATTGTCTTAAAATATTATACGTTTATTTACTGTAAGTAATCTAATTTGTATTCCATATATAATTACTAAATAATCTAAAGAGTTGATTTTTGTACTCGTCATATGATATGGAACACATTATAAAAATAGTTTCAAGGAGTATCGGCAATATTATGTAATTATAATATATCTATTTATTTTGTATGTAAATTACGAATAATTCATAAAATTTATTTTAATCTGTGTTAATTTCATCTACTATTGTTATTATATTATGTGTTTATAGCCGGATATAGAGCAAAAGAGTAACATTTTTCAAACATGAATAATTAAATATGGCATATGTCGTTAAAATAAGAAAATAAGATTAAATAAACCTGTACAAAATACCTTTTTATTTTTATTTGAATAAAATATGTTCGAAATTGTAAATAATTTCTGTTTTATACAATTGTTTTAATAAATCTTTTATCAAGCTTTAATAAATTTTTCCTGATCGTATTTCAAAGCGCGCATTTAAACAGCGTATATCGAAGAAGTTTCTCATGCATAATAAGAATTAGGTACGTCGCAAAAATTCGTAATTAATTTAATTCTATCCGCCATCCTTAACTTTTTTCGTTTTTTCTGATTATTCGGGTGAATCGAGGACGAGATACTTTGTAAAAAAGTGCACTTCGAGGGCCATTGTCGCATCGCATCGCACAGTATTGCACAGGCGTTCACTTGACCGAGACCGTTGCTCTTCGAATACACAAATATATCGTAGCTTTACCTAAGAGAAAGAGAGGGACATAAAGAGGACAGAGTGAAAAAGAAGTCTGGTTGAAAATTATGGACGGTCGATGGCATGTATATGTATAATATAGGTTCAGCTCTCTTGCTCCCTTCTACAATGTAATGCAAGCGCGACTCTATGCGTTAGGGGTGCGTCTCATCCATTTAGGTCCATCACACATGACTGGATGGGGTGCGACTTAGCCCACAGTGGTTCTCACGTAGATTACATTGCCTCTAGTGATCGTATGTACCGTGCTACTAGTCTTTACTTCTATTGCACTTTCTTTTTTTTGGCTTCAAGTAATGTTGTTCTTTATGTGATCTTAAATTTTTTGAAAGCTATGTTTTAAAACTTGTGACAATTTTTATTACACATTATTTATAGAAGAAATTTAATAGCTGCAATAACTTAAAATTTTAGACTTTATTTCAATTATTATATAATTTTTTATATAATATAAATTTATTGAATAAATATCTTCTTCAAATTACTATCTCTTGTATTGAATATCAACTTCAGAAGAAAGCTTTCTCAATTCCTGTAACGGATCAATTTCATATAAATACATAAATTTTAATTGGTCATTAATTGATTGTTCCTATTATTTTAATTTGATGAACTTATTGAAAATGTGAAATATGATTTTTTACCGTATCAGACTAATTAAGTATTGAAAAAATCATTATAAATTTATAATCAGTTTTGTACGAATAATTATGTGGATACCCATTTTCTAATTTACTATTAATAAACAATCAGATATTCATTCATTAAAGTTATTAAGTTTCTCTGTTAATCTATCAACGAATTATAAATTATAAATTACTTACGTTATTATTCCTGGAAAGCATTAAAAAACTTCAGATAGATTTATGATACATTTGAAAACTAGATGAATTATTATATAAGATTAAACTCTTTCTCGAGAAATTTTGAAAAACTTGGTCAGTAATTAACCACATATACAAAAAAAAGTAAGTCGGACAAGCTTAGCTACATCTTTTAAAAATACGAATGCTTAATTATCAAGGATTTACCAAGTACTGGATGATGAATTAATAACGATTTTGCAGCCCCACGCAATTTGATAGCTACAGTAGGTATATATAAAACTTTGCACGTTTGCCGAAGGCCAATAAGATACGCAAAATTTCCATGTGAAAGCAATTGCATACTTTGAACCTCTTCTTTTATTACGTCTAACAGTCTCTCATACTTAATCGAGAGATAAAGCAACAGCTTATATCACTTAGAAAATCACTTGCTCATATAGGCATTTTTCTTCCTTCCTTAAATATTGTGTAACTTAATATATTGGTCAAAGTCTTGTGTTCTTGTGTTCAAGCAGTATTTTCTTCTCTACGTACTTATAAAGGATCAACCCTTTTTTAGAGAAAGTCAAGACTAAAGCTACATCTTGCTATTGGATACAACTGGATGGAGATTGATTTTTTTTACTTTTAATGTACGTATTTCTAATACAGTATTATTGTTTTCAAAAATTCTATTAACCGGTATGCATTTTAGATTAATGCTACACGATTTTTAAAAAATAAATAATTCTTGAACATTTTTCAAGCAATCAACAATGTAATAAGTAAAATTTGAATAAAAATCAAATATACTACATAAAATTACATATTTTCTTTAACAAATAATGCATTTTTTGTAAACTTTCTATTCTCGTAGTTAATTATTTTTCTCACCTTTTTACAGTACTGCAATACTATAGGCTATAAAAACAATAAAAAGTCGAAATGATATCTAGAATTCATTAAGGCAATATTACAAATTTATTTTAAAAAATGTTACATACTTCAATCTTGTAAGGACCCTTTCATCATATGCATTGATGGTTGATCCAAAGATCAAGATAACCATCCATGACACGCCAAAAGAGTATAATGATCTAAGACGATCTCAAGTAACCTCATGTGGCGAATCACATGTGACCGCGAAATCTTTCGCACTGTAATCGTCGGTTACAAGAGTGATTTTATCGATTGCTCTCGCTCCCCTTTACTATTCTGCCATCCTAGTCGGAGCGTAAACGCGCAACTTTGGTTCGTTTCCCTATCGAGAGCTGAGGGGTCCCGCACACCGCTCTTTCTCTGCCAGAAATTTTAGGTAAATTTTCGTTCCGAATTCTTCTTCGTCTCATTTCAAGACTTTGTTCCACATGCGGTAAGCACAGTCTA
The DNA here is from genome assembly GCA_018907045.1 of Wiebesia pumilae. Classification (NCBI taxonomy): domain Eukaryota; kingdom Metazoa; phylum Arthropoda; class Insecta; order Hymenoptera; family Agaonidae; genus Wiebesia; species Wiebesia pumilae. The sequence continues at coordinate 62,345 of JACCHZ010000140.1, read as the reverse complement.
ATCAATACGGTTGGCACACAATTAAGAGAGGTTCATGTTTCGATATAAAATTTTTACTCGAATGATAAACTAATAAGAACTAATCCAGTACTTTAATAAATAATATACGAGCTTTCTAGTAGTTTGTTAACTATATACGTCTAATTAACATGTTTAAAGAATTCAAGAAAAATGATAAAATCTTCTCATTAATTAATACTTCTTTATAATAAAAAGTATATGAACTAATTTTATTTTAATGTTATTATTAAATACTTTTTCATTTTCAAATAAAAGATTATTTTATATAAGAATAAAAAATTTATTTTTAAGCATTCTCCATTTGCAGTAATAAGAAAAAAATACATTTTTTTAATAAAATATAAAATATTAAAAAAACTCGATTTAAACATTAACACTTTTAAAGTTAGAAAAAAATTAATATTTTGATTCATGTTATTAACATTACACGTTATTAAAAATGTTTAATGATACAACAAATCTTTTTCTTAATTATATTATTTAGTAAGTTATTATATTTTGTTAAAATTTAATATTCAAATGAACTTCTGTAATGGATGTTCCGGTGGATCACTTTTTCTAACTGTAAAATGGAATGACTAAAAAATTATAATTTTTTAAAAAAATTTCTTTGACGTAAGCAAATATTGTAAATCGTACACTATTAAAACTAATTAAAAATTATAATCTAAATATTTTCTTCAAAACCCCAAGTTTCTAGTATGTACTTATAATATTCTTATAATATTTTTAGCAATCTTATTGAGTTTTATACATCGTAATAATGAATAATGAAATAAATTTATTCTATGCATTTACTAATTTACTTAGAAGATGATTTGTAGACATCAAATAAAAAATCCTCTTTTTAACATTTACCAATAATATAAGAATGCCTAACAAACAAAAATCTATAAAAAGTCTTCAAAAAACAAATAAATCTGAATCATAACATCAGTTTATTGTAAAAGAATGTCATAATTAAAAACAAGCATTAAATAAAAATATATTTAGCAAAATAAGATTTCTTGTTTTTGTATAGCTCAATCTGAATTAAAATGTATGAATAAATCAACATTATTGTTGAATAATGAACATACTGAAAGTTTACGAATATGAAATTATTAAAAAAATTATTTAAACTTAATTACCTGGGGAACTTTTAAATTATTGATTCGCCGAATCTCGAATTGATTCTCGAATCAAGAAAATTAAGTAAAAATAGAGAATACATAATGAGCACTGTACAAATCAATCCGTACTATTTCTCGTCGATGTTTTTAGTTTCTACCTTTTTCTCCGACTCATCCTGTTTCTCTGTCCCTCTTTTTCTCTCTCTATCCATCTCGCACGTGGCTAACAGTGCCACTCCTTGTCGCATAAGGGCCGTTCATGCCAGTGGCACTGCTTCTGTAAACTCACCCCTCAACTTTTCAACGACCTCCGTCCCTGTCATGCATAGCGGGGGTATTACGGTTGTCGGGGGTAAACCACCCTGGCCTCGGATTCAGCTGAAAGACACAAGAGTGAGAGAGAGAGAGAATGAAAGCCCGCAGGGGTACGCCGCGACAACCCCCTAGCAACCCCTCAAAATCAACCGACTCTCCCTTCCTTATTGGGCGACTTAACACGCGCTCGCGGCAGACGCCGAGTGTATGGATATATTGTGCTTGTATACGAGTGTACCCAGTGAACAGAAGGTATGTACGCAAAAACAAGAATTGCACGTTGATCTTCTATAGCTCGATTCATTCTCTTCTGTATACATCTTAATATTTTTTGTACTGTGAATTACTTTATTTTTATTCTTAGTCTTTTTTAATTTTTTAAAGCAATTATAAGAATAAGCACGATCAGCAATTTCATTTTGCAGATTTTCACTTTCAATGCAAATTATTTTAAGAACTTTTGAATTTACAATTAATTCTATTACTTATAGAAAATAATTAATACTTTTCGTTCGTATTAAAATATAACGAAAATGGATTATAGTTATAATATTAATATAATTCACTTTTTTCAAAAGAATTACATTAAATTAAGCCAGCTATAAGCTCACTTATATTTATATACCATTTTCAAATAGGAATGTGAACCTGTGATACTTTGTTATAATATATTCAGAAGATTTTAACTAATACTTTACAAAATTTAATTTTATTTGTTGACTTTATACATTTTATTTTATCGTGTTCGAGTTAAGTTGAACAAATGAAATTCTTGTAGTAACAAAACTTGAAATTATTTAACAGTATTTAAATAAAAAACTGGCTTTACTTAAATGAACTTTTTTTAAATCAACAAAAGACTTTCTGCATTTTTAATAATATTACAATGGAAATGGGCGTGAAATTATATTTTGTGACTATAAAGCCTTAAATATAAGTAAACTAATCATAAATTAAGCGCTATAATAATATAATATTCCTTCTGATATGTAATGAACTACTTATAATCAAAACCGTCTTCGCGAGCCCATTATTTCTATGTCGTGTGTCAAAAATCTCTTCTCCAGTTTTTCGAATTAAAGCTATGAATAACGATAGAAAGGGAGTGCATGATCATGCGCTTAAATTTTAAAGTATTTCAGAAATCTGTAATAGCTTCTCATTTTCATTCCATGCGCATCCGCGATTGAAAAGTTGCAAATCTTGAACCAGCTTTAATGAATGGTTCGGCTTAAATTTGTATAGTCATTTTGGCCAACAGAAACCCAAGTGCTTTTTCTGCGATACCTGAAGGAAACGGAAGAAAGAAACTACTAGGCTATCCAAATAAATTTAATACTGGATGCTTCACATGAAAGGAAAGAGAAATTATATTTTATAAGAACATTATTAATACCGATTTGTTTATAAAACCAGAGAATATAACTTTATAAAAATATTGTTTTGATTAAAAGACTGAGATATGTAATAATTGGAGTACACAGTTTATTATTAAACATTCTATCATGAAAAAGATTTTTACGTTCAGTCTAATTCTGTTTGACAAAATTATTTTTAGTTTAGAAACCATTCGCTTTTTCTTTTCATGCACTTTTCTAATAAATTTATAAAAAATTTAGTAAAATTTGTTAACGATTAAAATAATTGCGTTTTTATTTAAAAAGGTTTTTATGTGTACAAGAATTAAAGCATAAATGTTCGAAATAAAAATTTAATAGCAAAGAGGAAATTTATAAATTTACACCTTAATAAAATATTTCTAACAAATATATTTGATACAGAAGATATTTATTCTACTAGAATTAATTAGTCATTATTGTGCTTAAGTTTATAAACTTTATTTTGACTGAAGTTCATAAACTTACATCTAATTCTTAAAAAATACTATTGTAACTTTATATATATTGTAACTTCTTCGAAGGAAAAAATCGTTCAGTTAAATTTCAAATTTAATTCTTGTACAAGATAAATATTTTCGAAAAAATTTCCGGAATTTTGTAAATTTTAAAACATTGACTATACATAAAAACATTAATATTTAGCAAACAGTCATGTCACAAAATATTTAAAGCGTTTAATTACCTTTATTTTTTACACTACTACTGAGTCAATTAATCAAGTAAGAATGAATATTTTCAAATAATTCAAATAATTCCTATACATTATAAGTTCACCTTGAAAATTAGTAATATAAGAGTTGTAAAATTATATATTCTATGTTAACACTATTTATCTACCAAAAATGTCAAATCACAAACTTTAAATGTGATAACAACGTTTCGAATCTACGTTTTCGACAAAAACCTTTACCGAAACCAAAGTATATATATATATATATATATATAGAGAGAGAGAGAGAGAGAGAGAGAGAGATCTTGGAAAAATTATGTATACAAACGTGAAAGAGAAAATCAGAATGCTGTTAATCATACTTAACAGCATTATCTAATAATCTAGAATGTGGTACCCCACAAAATTTCTTCCTCCTTTCTAACTCTATCTTTTTTTCACTCTATTTATTTTATTTCTATCTTTTTTGTGAATAATTGAAGCCCATTTTCATCATATTTTTTCTTTCTTTTCTTCTTCATTCCTTGATCCTTTTACGCAATTATACAAGTATGGATATCTCTGAGTTATAGTTACTATAACTAGTAATCAATAGCTTTATATCGATATATTTATATGAATACATTAGATAAAATGAAGAACCTAACATACATGTTAATACATATTTGTATTGTATACCTAAAATTTCAAGTGTCATAACTAAAATATTATTCTTTTTTAAATAAAGTTACCAAATGAAACCAACATAACATTTTATTTAAAAGTATGAACGTTACTATTGAATAATATATTATTAATATTGCTTCAAAATAACTCATAATAAAAAAGATGTTTATAAGTGACATTATACAATATGATTTAATTTAAATAAACCACTAATATATTTATTACAATTTGACTTATATCTGACAATACTATTTATGTTTTCATTTTGTAATTTAACTTCATTAATAATGATAAACAAGTATAACTTACGATATTTTCTCTTATGATGTGTTCAAATATGTTCTTGAAGTATGCTGAAATGCTAAAGTATTTTTCAAAATATACGTGGTTATCCGAAAGTATTTCAATTGGGTTCTAACGTATTATAGACTATCTTTATTTACAATAAGCGTAGGCAAAATTAGGTTATTTGATTTAGTTATTATTAATTATAGGTATAAAATTTTCTAAAAGAATTATTTTTTATAATATTGTTTTAATACTTTTGTTTTGATTTTTCTTTTATATTTTATATGAAAGATACATATAAAGATAAAAGCATATTGTCAGTATGGTAAATAAAAATTTTTCAGAGCATATTAAAAGACCTGAAAAGATACTACATTGTTTATTATTATTCATTACTAACATCAAACTTTACAAATAAAATCATAACGCTTTTTAATTATATTGATAAGAAATAATTTTCAAATACTCCGTAACAATGTATTAAACAAAAATGTTAGAAACAGACATACATGCAAAAACTTTATGCATTTGTAATAACTACTTTCACTACTCTATGATACATTAAATAAAGAAATCAAATCACTCACTATATATGCCTTTAACTTTACACAGCCTGTATACCCCCTCTTCTTTTACTGTTCGTCAAAAATGCGTTCGTGTACATCTCTTTCTCTCTCCCCACAGCAGCCATATTTCCACATCCAGTCTTACCCTGGAGTTCCTATCGCCTTCGCTGTCCTTTCCTCTGTAAAACTCTCTGTACTGCTTCGGCTATTATTCCGACGCACCCTATTATTTGTTTTCGGAGGCCTCCTTAACGGTATTATTTATAGTTCGGATGTCAAATATGTCGGCTTCCCCACTCTCTGATGCCCCTCTCTCTGTTTCATTATATTGCGAACGCGTCCACGACTGCCATCTTTATACACGTTTGTACAGTGCTTAGTATAATGTACCTATCGATTTTTTATTTTCTTGCATGGATTTTCTTCATCCATATAAATGTGAGGAATCTGTTATATGCATTGCATTAATTAATGAAAGTAGATGAAAAATGGTTTTCAAAAGTTATTTTATTCTATTCTCACTCCCGATTTTATAGATACATTAGAAAATTTATGTATAAGTAATTTGTAAATAGTACTTGATTTTATTTATCTCATAAAATTATGAAGAGTAATTAATAAAAACTGTTATTTTAACTGTTAATACAAAAACATTAAATATAGTAAAAAAGACGCAAGTGATTCTACCAATTTCATATCTTGAATAATTTAAAATTCTATAAGCTAGTGCAATCCTATGGTATGCTTAAATGTATGTATATTATAAGATTATTAATTTTGTTGCTAGCTTAAAAAAAAATCTGATATTTAATTATTATCTATAATTTAGTATATTAATATATCAATTAAAATAATGATTTTAAATATAAAATAAAGATAATTATTTAATAGCGAATTATACGATAAGTATTGAAGTATTCTATGACATTAGGACATTTATTCTTTAGTGTTAATCATTACAACAACATCATTATTTAAGTATTATTGAAAATTTAAGTTATATAATCACATAGAAAATCCAAAATAAAAGCATTAGTAGAATCTTAATAAGCAATTTTCATCTATTAATGCTGATAACTATTTGTTAATAATATGATCTTATTGATGTAGAAGTTTAGACAAAATAAAAGACAATTCCAAGATTCAATTGTAATGCAATTCCACGAATATAATTAAAAGCCCTTATAAATTGTTAATATTAATATCAATATCAATATTAATATAAAAATAACACTGTTTTTTTATATAAATAGTTTATATATATAAACAAATAATAACCTTCTAGGAATCAGTTCATAGGTACCTAAAAATTCTTGTATACTTGTTCCAACGTGTGAATATATCTACACGCTTCAGTCTCTTAGTCCAGTCTATAATTACTTTATAGACGTTCAACTCTGGGATTGGCAATAAATAAATTGCAAACATTTTATACCGCAATAATACATTATACTCATTCCTCTATACATATACTGATCTTGTAATTACGTTTTTCTACCAATGATTATAAACAAGACGCTTACAGCTGATACATCCTTTCGTTCTCAAAATACTTTTCTATCTTTAATTGTTATAATTTTTGTCTCTCTCTTCTTTCTTTTCCTTGTATATATATGATTTTCTATAGGTTGGAAAATGAAAATCCTCATTCATTGTGGAATTATGGGCTCACATATTGTAAATACCAACGAGCAAAACGTTTTATCTACAGTACGAAAACAAAGTTTTCTAAATCTTTCAGCAAAGTTCATTTATGTCAAACCCATAATAGTACTGGTTTACCAACAATATTTTATTTTCGTTAACCCATTGCATGTTATAGATAATTTTTTAGCGCGCTTTTATTACTGTTACTATTATAATTCTTATTGTTATTAATGTTATTATAATGAAAATAAATAGATGACTAGATGTATAGGATAATGCAACCTAGTAATGGGTTCAGAAAATGCTGAAACGATTAATTTTGGACTCATTATCAAGGGATGATTTCGTGTTTCGCATGTAGGAATGTCGAATGGTTGAGAGGCTGCATAAACCATGGCCTTCGTTTTGCAGCGATCAACCTCACTCTAGGGGATATTTCTCTAACAAGTACAAAGTCACTGACCACGATAGCAACATTTAGTAAACCACAGGTGTAACTATGAGCTGATCATGTACCACTCCGAAGACACATGTACGCGAGAGCATATAGAGCTTGTTGTAGCACTCACTTGAATACAATTGAAGTTGAGCACGGCACGTACAAAAATACTGATTGCTCAACCTTAAGTGTGCTAATTGATGCTTTATTCTTGTTTAAAAAATATATATAAATAAAATCGAGGTATCTCCAATTAGTTTATATATTTTTATTTTGGTATACTTTATATTCAAAAAATATAGTTGGAAAAATCACCTTTTCTATTTTCAGTATCTTACTACAAATTATAATTCAAAATATATAATAAATTTGATATATTGTTGCTACTTGAAGGAATTTAACACTTTATCGCAACTTGTATAAAGTTCTAATTAATATAAGTCATATAAATACTATTTCTAGTACTTTTTAATATTTTTTTAATAAAAATATTAACATTTCACTTTCAAATAAATTCAAATAATTTTATTCTATGTTATATTATTCTAATAAATGAGTCTACCTTAGTATATTATGTTTTATAATTTTAAAATAATTGAAGAAAAAATTCCATATATCATTAGTAATATGCAAACATATTTCTTACTAATATATTTTTAAGTAATGTCATAAATTTCTTCAAATTTGACCTTGAAAGTTAAAAAAAATTTTTTACTCTCTCTGTCTTTCTTTTTCTCTCTCTTCTGTTTCTTTCAAATGAAATAATAAATGAAAGATTGAATTATTCATTTTTTATATTTATTGATATCGAATCAATATTTTACTATAAATATGCTATATAACTCAACTTTTGAGAAAGGATATCGATTGAATGAGTATGCAGAAAGTTTTAAGAAGATATAGAAAACTTAAAAGTTGTCACTCAAATTGTTAAACCGAGCTAATAAAATAAAAATCCAGTGAAGGGAAGTTATCAACATAAATATTTAGTCATTGTCTTTTAGTATAGAAGAAATTAATGCTCTTCGAACCCGGTGGTGGATTATTTTTAACAAGGCCAATTAGTAATCGAACTTACCCCGCGTTAACTATGGTGCACTATGAAAGCGTTAGACGAAACTGGCTTCATTACCTTCACTCTCTGCTCAGTCGAGTTGTTTTCTTCTACAGTATGCTCAGAAGTGTTATCGTACAAATACCTTTTACTATTTTGCAAGGAAGTAATAAGTAACTAATTTTATTTCTATATTCAACAATGAAACTTTTTAAAATACTTAATTTTAAATATAAAAAGTTGTAAGGTACAAGAAAATAAATATAAAAAATGTAGCTAAAATGAGTTCAAGAGTTTTGATTAATAGACTAGTATTTGTAAAATCTGTAGTGTACAATATACGTTAACTATTTACAGTCTTTAAGTACTAATTGAGATACAATAGCTTCTCACAGGATCCACTTAATTTTCTGAGACAAGGCTTTGCCTCTGTACCTTTTTAAATAATGAAAAACTTATTGCTGCTATAATGTAACATAATCAATGTATGTATATATGCATTTAATATCATATATATTCAAGTTTTTAATAATCTTATACCATACCTCTTTTCAATTTTCATATCGAAAAGAATATTTTTAATTATATTATCCGAACTCATATGAATATTTAAATTTTTAACAATTAGAAATACACATATAAATGTAATAAATGTATGGTAAGTTATATTCAAAACATAATTATGTTAACTTATAAAACCTGATATGATTAGCTAGTCATTAAGAAATTGTTATTCAATATTTTAATAATTTTTTACATATATACATATTTAAAAATGTTGTATACAATAAAAGATTATTGAGAAATAAATTATTATAATATTAAAATATTAAACAAATTTTCAACTATATTTTATTATATTGAAATTCAATTACATTAAAATAAAAGTAAATAAAAATCATTAAATTTATTTAATTAACCTTATGACGAATTAATTTTCAACTTCTTACATATATTTTATGTATATACAATATGTATGATGTATACAAAAAAAAGAGATGAAGTAAATGAAGAAAATGTATACAAGCAGCAAAATTATTGAAAACAAGAATACTAACGAAAAAACAATTTTTCTCCCTGAATAAAGCTTCAAGAATTTTTTAAAAGATAAACTAAATGAATTTTAAGTAATTTATCATAACTTATTATCGACTTTTATTTTCATTTATATAGTTACAATTTATCAATATTATTATAATTTAAAATAAAAAATGACCGATTTCCTAGCAAAAATCTGTTCAAACATTCACAGTACAGTCCTTGCATTGCTCGACCTAATTAATCAATTGGAAAGCAGATCATTCCATTTATCAAGGAGACAAAAATCTTGGTATCGCTTCTTAATTTTCATATGAAATTCTGAACCGAAGGTGGAATCGCTTTACAAACGAAAAATGAAAAAGCGAGAAAAACTACATCACGCCTTAACTAGATGTCGGCAAGCAGCTTCTCACAATGTAGGACCTTGAGATCCTGAACGTCTAATTGTTCGGGGTCGAAGCGTGCCGAGTTCTTAGACTTCGTGTCGGTGTGACAAACTTTAATGTTTTTGAAAACGACGTCATTGTAGGGAAACGTTTTCACAATTGTAACTGCAATTGAGTGGAAGACACAGAGGGTAAAAGCGGAACACGGATAGAAAGTAAAAGGTGCTTTGGAAAATTTGGAACAACATTTGTGAGAAAAGTGGCAGGATAGTTTTGTTAGTCGTGGATGTATTAATTCATATAACGTGATGAAGACTTAATCAGATTTTGAATAACTTTTGATTTATTATATATTATATGTATTTACTTTTTGAGGTCACGTTTCAAGAAATTAATTCTTCACGTGGGTGCTTTTCTTTAGCTCGTAATCCCTTGGAGTGCACAAACTATGTTGCATTAGTATGATGTAATTTATTTATGGAGGAATATTTATGAATTTAGATTGTGAACTTTCTTATGAATACAGAATTAAATCTTACTACACTTTCATATAGTAAAAAAAGTGTGAGGTTCTACATAGATTTTTCATTTAAAAATACAAAATAACATTTTTAAACTTTTGTATTCTAATGACTTTATAATTCTATAAAATATATAGAATTGCGAATGATGGATTATGAATATATTTTTTCAGATAAATTCATATGATACTTATTCATCTTTATTATGCTTTAAATATAATTTTCTATACATAAATAACGTATTAACTGTAATAATTGTTTTTAGTCTCTGTTGCCCTTCAAATTATTCAAACACGTATACTAAATTATATTTCAAAAAACTTCAATATCAAAAATTTCAATTAACGTATATACATTTTTGTTTAAAATGAAATTTGTATTTAATTTTTGATTTTTATTTAACTTGTATGAAAATATTACTTGAAAATATAATTAAAATAGAATTTAAAATGCTAAATCTGTTATGAATATATATGAATATGATTTTAATATATATTATATATATAATATATATTTTAATATAATTTTATTATGTACTGATTTTTGTCTACATGGTTTTCAATATTATTCAGCCGTATCACGTCCACTTGAATTAAGTTTATTTCGAATATATTTTGATAGTTTATAAAAACGTATTTTAGAAATTTTTTCGAAATATAGATAATACAATAAAGAAAGTAATTACAGATCATGAATTATAATAAATAATAAAATATTAAAAAAAAATAATTTTCTTGAAGTTTGTACTTTTTAATTTTACTAAAATACAAAAAAGTAGTGTTTAGATAAGTTTTTTTACAAATATTTATTATGTTCTAGTTTACTGATGAAATATAAGGATTTTTAAAACATTTAATTATATAATCTTTATAAAGTATTTATAATATAAAGTATATATAATAGCACTTATAAAAATATAAATAAATATTCTAAATTTCAGATGATTATAATTTTAATTTATTTTCTCAAAAAAATATGAAAAAGTGTATCTATCAATAAATTAAAAAAAATGAAAATTAAACTCAAGTCAAAGACAATTTTAAAATATTTAAATCTTACGATGAAATTTACTGTTTGAAAATAAAATATGAAGATTAAAATATATAGTCTTAAAATTAATAAAATTAAAAATTTACGATCTTGGATACATTTGAATTGATTACAATTTTGCAACTATTCAGAGACATTTACGTAAAAATGAAATGGGTTTGATTAAGATAATTTTACCTACTTAAATTGAGTAGGAGTATTATAGTAATAATGATTACTACATGTCTTAGTTTGAATTAGTGTATTGCAAATTTAAATTATAATAATCTGTTTGAAATACTCAATTCATACGACAGAATTACAGAATGATTTTTTTATTTTATGATTACTTTAAAATATTTTATTAAAATATATATATTCTAATAGAAATAGATGAAATTGTGTGTGCGCGTGTTCAAAATTATCGTGTACTCTAGGGCTTAGTTTTTATTGCATTTATGCAAATATTGATCTCAATATTTGCCATTGAAATTTATTTTAGTGTTTTAAGTTTAATGCAAATCCATTTAAAAGTAGTACATAATAATTTAGACTTACAAAATTGTATTCTTGGTTTCAAATACTCTTGTTATTAAAATTTTCAATTTTCAATAATGACAATAATTTTAAATAGTCAATAGAATACGACGACGCATATGAATGCAAATGAGACGAGAATTTAATTGATTGACAACAAAATAATTTTTAATTTCCGTAAATTATTATGAGGGTATAGATTTTGAAATAATTGAATCTAAATAATTATGCTTGTCACATTTTTTATAACAATTTTTGTTTTATGAATCATTATACAATTCTATATACCATATCTATACAATGCTTGTATAAAATAATATTGCCTTAGATCTATAAACCGAAGTTTACCTTAAGAGGCCAAATCAGTCTCAATGGTAGAATGTATTGGTCTAAAAAACCTAGTCTAAAAAACGACAGGTCTGCAGTGCATATATGCGGCGAGAATGGTTTCCTACCGCGATAAATTGTCGTCTACAAGCAATCAGCACTGCACGGTGACAAAATCCCAAAACCATAGAAAACCCTACCCGATCCGCACGCGTTTATATTTATACAGCTGAAGTGAATTAGAGAGGGAATGAGAAGAGCGCGTGTCTGTGACGTGCGCAACTTTCACGAAGAACGTCCAGAGCCAAGAGAGAGAGATAGATAGAGATACGACACATAAATACACGGGGCACGCGCTCACAAGGTCAAGCTCTTCTTCTCATTAGAAGAGATGGAAAGGAAAGACGGAGTCGTGTTCCTGTGCTTTCTCCAATATTTTCATCACTAAATTATCCTTGAGGAGTGTCAGAGTAAAAAGAAAGGAAAACCCGAAAAGAGCGAGACGACGCAACTTGCTGCATATTTCGGTTTGCATAGTTACCATATAACCCTCCCATCCCCACTCCTATCCGCTTTGCATTTGCCAAAAACTACGACCGGTGGCAGACAGTGAACGGGCCACGTGCCATATAATTTCTAGAATGGAAAGAGAAAAATAAAAAGGGGGTGGCTCGTAAATAGGTCTTTGCAAGAACTCCAAGCCGTTGAGAAGTGGCGTACGACTTCGCTCCATAAATCCTCACGTTTGCTTCTTTCTTCTTCCTCTTCATCTCACTCTTCATCACTCATCGCGCGCGCGCCAGTAAGCGTCCTTGTTTTCTCTCTCTTTCTCTTTCTTTATCTATGACTCTCCACTACGTTGAAAGTGCAGCATGTATCGTAAAGCTTTCTAGAAAAGTGGTTCCTCTCACTCTCACTGTGCTAATGAAAGAAAGAAAGATAAAACGAGAGGGAAAGAGAGAGACAGAAAAGGGAAAGCGCATAGTTGCGGCGGCCTGGAACGGTAAGCAGGTTTTGACCGTCCCAGGGAAAATTCAACCAAGTTAACGACGTAAATGTGAGACCGGGTAGTAGTAGTGGTGGATGGAACATAATGGCTTCGTGGTACATAGCGCGGCCATTCAGTGGGCCCGTGTCGTATATATATACAGCCCCATTCTGGAGCATAAATATCCTCAGAATTCGGACGAAGGACTTTCGAAAAAGGAGGGATAGGCCATTGTCTTTCTCTCTTCTCCGTCCTCCTTTTTCTCCTCTTCTTAAATTCTTTCTCTCTAGTAGCCCAGTGACCTAAAACCCAGAATTTAGGTACGGTCGCGCGCACGTTACTCCTCTATGAAATTGTAAAAACGTAGCATCCAGACGCGTAGACTAGAACGAACGGGGCAACTTGAGCTTGGTGTTTGCAGTTGCCAAATTTCACTGCATTTCAGCTCTTTAAAAAATGGGGAATGTTTTTTCGACGATATTTTGCAAACATCGGACAGATTTATGAAGTAGGAACAGTGTATTAGACCGGGAGGGAGTATATAGCTGTACAGAATTATGTAACTGAGTGAGACAGTGAACTTTGTTGGAGGATAAACGAAAGAGGGAAATCTTGCTACAAATATTTTAACAATTATGAAAATTTCTATTTGGTCTTTGCAATATACTTTAACTAGTATTTATTTATATGTTACATACTGACCAGAACATTGATATATTACAGATTATAATGAAAGACTAGATTTACTTTTTTTAATCAGTGCATTTTTCATCTATGTGAATATCAATAGTGAACCTTGAGAATATTTAAATATTTACTATTTTTATTCTACAATTTGTGTAATAATAAAGAAAATAAGTTTAAATAAATATATCCATGAATTTAGTCTCGTTTACTTCTTAATCAATTTTACTGAGTTTAAGAAATTAAAAAATGCAATTTATATATCTTAATACTTTTTACTTAATACTTTGTTTTTTAATAAAAATAAAAAAGGCCAAGAAGAAAAATTTATTCTACATTATATAATATTCCAATCAATATAAAAATTGGCCAATGTAAACATTTGAAAAGTTGGTAAGATATTTATTTCATGTGATAACTATAAAGTTGAAATCCGCTATGTTAAAGCATATTTTATAGTTATAATTACGCATAATAAGTAATAACGCATATAGTTAATAACTATAGTTAAATTTTTAAACATAACTATGACGATAATTCGGTTTAAAATTTATTTTTTTTTAATTTTAGAAAATTCTAAAAATATTTGATCGGGTTCTTTTTAGAAAAAGTATTATTTGTTAGTTATTACGATTATATCTTGGTTGATAAAGACAAAGTATTTCTAACTAATGTTCTAATTAGGACTTAATTTATACGAGTTTTCCCTTTTGAACACCTGTATCAAACAAGTATATTATAACATTTATAAAATTGATTTTAACATAACTTATTTCATTAATGTGATTGATTCCACCAAATATACTATTCAATCTTTAAATAAAAAAAATGAATATCATATTTTACTTTAGAATAAGATTATAATAAATGTTTTTTATTTTAAAACTAAAATTACGCATATCTTAATTTGTAGAATTGTCACATTTATACCGAATGCTAATTCAATGCTGATTGAATTGTAAATAAAAAGCTGAGGCATCGAGGATTCTCCCACGTTAAAAATACTTAAAAGGGCCGCCAATAGGGACGGCAAGTATAGCAGTCATGCAAGTAATTGAGATATTGGCATTTTGTATGCCATACTAAAATATTGAAGCATACATGCATCGATACATATGTATATATACGTTAATGTATTTGTGTAACATTGGTGCGAAAATTCGTCAGAACAATATATGAAACTCTATACTCGTTTGATTCTTCCATCCTTATGCATACATGAGTTCATGGAACAATGCTATTGTCGAATATAATACTCACGGGAAAGCACGTTTTTCTTCTACTACATTTTCTTCTTCCGGGACCATCATTCATGAAACACTAGGTAAAAACCGCAAAGTGCACAAGAGGATCCCGTGAATTTATCGAAGATCGATGAACTTTCAAAGAAATTTTTTTCTCATCTTGTTTTTTCTTATTTCTTCTTGTGCAATATTTATTACTTTATATTGATGAGTAGAATAAAGAATAAGAATTTCCCTTCCACTTTGAAAATATGATTGCACTAAATTCGTTAATTTTTAATTTTAAAGAGTCTAATTCTTAATAATTTTTTATAAGGTATTTATCATGTCATTATATTTTAAGAAAAAATGTATACAGATTACCATTTTACGCCAACTTACTTAAAGTTAAGTTTTGGAAAATGGATGAGATTTTAACTTTTTGATATATGTTTCTTTAATAAAAACCTATACAGTTAATTAAATAAATAAATTTGGGGTTTTAAAGTTTAAACTTGTTTAGCAGTTATTATTGTAATATGGTTATTACATTGAATAGAATAAAATTTTAAGATTTAGAAGATTATTTTTATCGAAGGTAATGTCCAAGAAAAAATAGTTAATCCCTTGTGTCTAAAATAAAAAAAGAAATTAATCAATCAATGAGCAATCATATATACAAAACACATAAAAATGTACAAAAAATTGTCACATTCAACATTAACAGAGATGAATAAAAAGTTTCCGCTTCGCACAATTTTGTTTTACATAAGAAATTCAAACAAGAACATTTCAGCAATCTTTGGTCTGTACACCTACGTATAGAACTCGCAATGCTAATATATAAAATGGACATCAACTGGAATCTTATGAGAATTAACAAAGTCATGTCCGAGTTTTCTGACAAAAAAAGAAGCAGAAAAAAAAATAAATATCGATAAAAATTTCCCATTCCTCCGTAGTGGCTTACGATATTCTTAGAAAGAAGAAAGAAGCCGAAAAAGTAGAAATATAAGGACAAGAAAAAATGGAATAAAACACAAAATAAAGGCAAAAGTGGGCTGGACTCTGTTCATTTATCCTCGCCTATGTTTGTCGCTCGGATCACTGACTCACCTTCCTTCGCCTTTATTCACGGAACTTCTCTGTACTAACGAAGATACTATATGTGTTACTAAAATTTGTTTCGCACCATTGCCTCATAATAATATTCGTTACAGAGCTTCATCTCTTTTTCTCGCTTACACTTGGCTCTCCAATAACTATAGAATGATAGGTGAAGATATTGATACAGAGAGAAAGGTAGACAGAAAGTGAATGAAAGAGAGAGAGAGAGAGAGAGAGAGAGAGAGAGCAAAACGCTGGTGAGTATGGTACGTATCATAATAAAAAACTTTGGATCGGTGTCACATTATTGTCAAGTTCTGTAGCCTATGTGGGAAGGCGGGTTCTGCCGATGTTTGCCTTTTGCATAAAGCTAGAACGTGATTTATATTCACAGTACAGAAAAATAAGTCATATACCTATGTACGAATATAAGTGTATTATGTTCATTTGACAGGGGACATTTTCGATGGCTTGGGAAAATGCACACGCTCTCTGAACGTCTCAATCGCTCTTGGGCGTACGGCATCGCTGTCGACTGCTTTGTTATATTTTGTAACAGTAAAGTTGATATTTTGAATATTCGCTTGATGTTGCGAGCCTTGACAAATTTGATGGATCGAACTATAGTACCTTCTTTTCATTATCGTTACGATAAAAAATGACAGACTTGTCGAACTTCTTTGCTATGTTTTTCCGGCTATTTGTTATGTAAATAAATTTTGCAAAACAGGTTAATGCAGTTGATAACACTGGATTAGATCATAAATAATTATTATTACTTTATATTTTAATAAATTTCATTTCTTAGACATAAACACTAATTATTCATTATAAAATTCGATATCAGTTTTACTTCCAGGTTTTAATAATTTTTTTTCAATCTGTTCTCTGTTTTTGATAACATTGACTACTTTATATTATTGGGAATACATTTGCAGTTGTACCATGAAAAATTAAAAAAATTTTTATATTACTTTATATAATAATTAAACCATTTAAAATTAAATTAACGAAGACATTACATTTGACTTAAATAAAAATAAGATTTTCTTGAGCGATAAAATCAAGTAATCTCAATAATTGATATTGTTAGTAGAAATTATACAGTATAGTAAAAACCATAAATAGCTAATAAAAACTTACAATTGTATTAAATAAATAAAGGCAAAAATGGTTTAAAATTCAAGTCTAAAAATATTTCCTAACCAACACTGAAATTTTATTTCAAAATGTTAATATTTATAATTTATAATTTCCAATCATAAAGTAAAATCAAACAACTTCATATTTATAATACTATGAATTTTCATTTTGTACATTCCATGCTTATAATATATTGAAATGAAAGCTATTTTAATTGTCAATCTTTTGTACGTATATATTTATATTCTACAAATATTTAAACTATATTTTGATAATTTATTGCTTAATTACTTTTAAACTTAATTCATGATAATTTACTATATCTGCAAACAATATCTTTTTAGGAAATAATACGAATGTTTTTCATAGCGATTAAAATAAACTATATAATATAGATTTAAAAAATTAACGAATTTATGAAATGAAATGAAGCGTTAAAACAAAATATAAATGTCTATTGAAATATTTGATTGAATAATAATTTTGTTACTGTAATGTGTATATAACACCTAATTTTTTTAAATAGTATTCAAATGCAATATTTATTATTATGAATTTTCAACATGTAAATGGATGAGTAATATTTAAAAATTTTAATCTTGCAATAACTTCTAAAAAATCGGCAAAAAAATTAATTTAATTGAAATATATTTTTATGAAAATTTTTTCAAACTTACGCTTAAATATATCAATAAAAATTGTAATAAATTCTAAATATACATTTCTTTATTTATGAATTAACATCTTTTCTAAATATACATGATATATAACGATAAAATTTGAAAAATCATACGTATTACGACTAACATGGTGAGTTTAAATACTTTTTCTTTAGCTCTGCACTAAATAATTGTTAATCTACTGTCTGTTTTGTATTTTGTATTTTGTATTTAAAATTAATTATTTCTTATCCAGAAAAACGATAATAAAATGGACATACATTGTTTAAATTAGCTACTGTAATTGAAATACGGTAATGTTAACTATTGAATTTTAATGATATCGAAAAGATAAACATGTCACTATAAATGTAAAACACTGTAAGTTTTCCCCCAAGTTCACCTGTACCTGTTATTAAATACAAAAAATGTATTATAGTGCAATGATGGAAGTATGACAAAATTCGTCCATGGAAAGGGAAGTGTTTCTATAACATACAAAAAAACTAAAAGAGAAAAAAAAGGAAAAGATTTCCGTCTGCCGTGGGTGCCAAAGTCTATTTTTATAACTTACCGATGTGCTGCATGAAGATTTGGTATCCTGTAATGCGTCGGTAACTTTCTAACCTCGATAGCCGCGATGATTAAAATATAATTAAATGGTTTTTTGAAATTACTCGTACTTGTCTTTTTGTAATCTTTCTTTAACTTATGAAAATATTACATAAATATTACACATATACTGTGAGTAAATCTAATATCACGATGATCTTTTAAAATTTAATGTATTTAAGTTATAAATAATACCACTATTAAATATAGTGGTTGAACAAACAATTTTGAAAATATTTTTTATTTAAAATTTTTCTTTATTTCGTTTCGGATTATCTGACTGTTGAATGCGATAATAATTTTCTTTTTGTTAGTTTGAAAAAGACTTAAGATGAAAAAAATTTAGCACAATCAAACACCGTAACAATTATTTTTTATATCTAGTATTTTACTATTGTAACTATTCATACTTGTAATTTATTTCGATTTAAGTCAAGCTCTCAAAAAGCAAAAGAAAAAATATTTGTGTAAAAAAAATCATAATTCATTTACAGAGAACCAAGGAAAAGTAGAATAATATATGATATAGAAAGAACAAAAGAAACAGTGAAAATATTTCGAAAAAGACGTAGGTCGAAAAATGCGTGAAAAAGACGTCCCGCTTAGCGATGATGTTACTTCCTGTCAAGGATCCTGGAGTTTGCTTCGAGTATAGAACAGCAATTCATTCTCTGCTTCTGATTTCTCTTCACTCCTCGCCTACCGAGAGATGCACATACGTACAGAAAATATTATGTAGTCACTAACCAACGTGTTTATATGTATAGGAAAACTGACCATTGTGCACTATAACTGAGGGAGTCTACACCATATAAGTTATGCCATTTTCCTTCTTTCACCTCTCTTTCTTCTTTCCTTTTTATCTATCTCTCTTTATTTCATTCAAAACTTTCTATTCGTAAACGTCATCAAGTGTCCCATTTCCAAATTTCGCACTTTCGATTGAATTTTTATCCCTGAAAATTTTGTTCATAACAATTTTTTTTATGAAGATGATATATGCATCCGATCTGTAGGAAACATAGTAAAATTTTACTGCGAAACATGGATCAGAAAATTCGTATTCTTTTTAAAACTTCAGCATTTTATAGCACATAAAAAATACAAATACTATGATTTATACTAAAAGGATTTTTAAACTTCAAAGATATATGTTTTGACTACGGCAAGGAAAATGCACAAATTATTTTTAATCATAAGTAGGGTGTTGCTACATCTTATTCATAAACAATACAGAATATCTAATAGAAGTGAATTAATTGAGATTTTATTTTAATAATGTAATACGCTTAGTTATTTAACATTTTATATATTTATGTGTTATACTTGTTCATTTCGCGATTTTCTTAAATATCTAATTTCATATTTAATTTGTGATTCGAGCTAAATAAACTACAGTTGAATATTTAAGTTTTGTGTATCGGATTAGGGATAAAGAAGTTACTTTTAATTAATCGCGGTAATGCAATCTATTTAAGAATACATTTTTAAATTTCCATCGCCTTAGGAACAGATGTTTGTACATTTATGTGTGCGTCGTTTTTCTACATTCTATATTTATAACCACAAAAATTCTATATTAAAAAAACACAATACAATATAATAATTTAACTCATGTAAATAATTAGAAAAAAAACATAGCCTGTTTTTAACAGTTGATAATCATAATTCCCAACTATGTATTTTCAAATTTATGCAAGCATTAGTCAGTTAAGTCTAAAATATATATGCAAGTATAATGATAGTATTTTAAAGATGAAACAATACTATGTACATTATATATTAAATTTAAATTAATTCAATTTTAAGAATGCAGAACGTTATATTATAATTATTATAACATATTTAAACTATCCAAGTAGACATATAAACAAATACTTTAAAGTAAGTTTAATAAATTCAAATATAAGAATTAAAACTAATGAAATAACTTAAGAAATAGCTAAGCAAAATGATTAAAAGTCAAATACAAAAATAATATTGTACATAAGACTCCGAATCGTAATCTCTACATACATATATTACTTATTTTTTTTAATGTAGTTATGACTTCCTTTCTTTCTCAAGATATTACAAAATAAAAGAAAAAACTGTATTTAGATATCAGAATTACAGTATAAATTTCTGTAAAATAACATTCTGAAAAATATTAAATATTTTGGCTTTTTGATATAAATCAAAACCAAATATTTATTTAAAAATTAGTTAACAGATTTATCTTCACTTTTTTAAAGCATAACTATCGATATTTTAGAAAAATATTTTTTGAAAATATATTAATTATTGTTTATAATAAATATATTGTAAAGTAGGTATTATTATTTTAATATACCCTTTCATTTATAATTTATGGTTGGTTGAATTTAGTAAAGACTACTGGATGCTTTATAAAAATTTTTAAAGTTTCAAGTGAACCATATATGCAGTTCATATAAGTAAGCGCATAAACGAAAATGTTCATTCTAAGAAAAGATGGATATTGTATGAAGGCTTTACGCTATTTTTCTCTGTATTTTGTAAGTTCAAAAATTATACATTACCTTTTACTTAAAATTAGTCATATAAATTACTTTTAGTATAAACGAACTAATAAAAGTATTTTTAATGAATAGAAATGTTGTAAAAACTTGAATTAAATAATTGAAAAATGTTTATAATTAAACAATAATTTTTTTATTTATTTCGTTAATTTTATTTTTAAAATAAAACAGTTTTAAAGGATGTGCAAACTTTAGCTCATTCATAACATATCAGATCTTCTTTTTTGGTACAATTTATATTTAGGTATACATCCTTTTTAGGTACTTCTTTTTAGAATCTATCTTTAGGTACATATTATAATTGTTTATTTCCACTTTAATAGAAATGCAATGGAATACCAATTTAATAGAAAAGCAGAAGTATTTTATTGTCGGTTAAAAAAGCAAGAAAAAAACAATGCTTCCCAGAAGAAAACAAAATATCAGACGTAGCCTTCACGAGGTGTAACAAGAACGTTATTTTAGTCCGATAAACGCCTTGTGCTACCGGAAAATGATATGACGACACTGAAGAGTTATTTTGACGCTTTCAAGCGCATACGTGTGTATTGATGTATTTTTAAGAATGACTGTTTCGGATATAGTATAGTAAAAAATGAATGCTTACGAAGTCTTAGGATATGAAAAAGTATATCTTCTAATATGTTATCATAAGCATTACTTTTCATGTAATACAAAAATAATCATTACTTCGATTAATTTATCAGAAGCTGATTCTATTTGAAACAATTAAAAGTGCAATCTAAAAAAGAACTTCAAAACTAGTAATATGATGTTTTCTACACGTGATCCATACTTATGAAAACTTTAGATACGCAGTATTTGTCTACAAATTTTCTAAAAATATTTTATGGTTCGCAATGCATCAACTGTCTTTTATATTAAAATGTATTGTCCAAATGTTTTTTAGAGTGTAGTGTGTATATATATATATTTATATGTATAAATATATATAAACGAATATAAGTTAACTGTTAAAAATAAAATACTGAGATTATCGATATTATAAGATCCACATTATAATTTAATATTATAATATTAAATTAGTTTTTTATAATATAACTACATGGATATGCGAACGGTTTAGATAAAAATATTATTGAAGTCTACCCGTTACATAGAATACAAATATATACACAAACAGTGTACACAATATTTAATCAGTGTATCAGTTTCAAAAATAATCTTAAAAATCTTGTAGATAAAATAAAAATCACAATTACAAGAACTTGAGTTAATATTAAAAGCAACTTTAAACTTGCAAACGAAAAGAAAAAATGCATTTATCACTCACTTTCAGGGTGACGAAAGAATGGGCAATGAATGTATTGTATGTATCCTACGGGATATTATCAGAAGTAATTAAACTTTTCATTTTTTCATCCATTTCAACTTGAATCAAGATAACAATTTCCTACGAGATGAAAGTTGTTTAAAAAAACAAAGCGAAACTATAAACTAAAAATGATGGCTGGGTGGAAGTTAAGAATACAACACAAAGAAGCATAGACATGCAAAATAAAGATACAATAAAACAGAAAGCGTGAAAACTACGTTGGTACATAGCAAATTGCCCTCGGGATATAGAGAGAATGAAGTCTTCATTAACGGAATTCTAAGAGAAGCAAGAGGGATAAGCTTGGAGATTAAGACATTGTATTAGGATATTGGTGTAGAAGAATTAGATTTGTGAACTGATACATTATTGCGTTGATTAGTAATTCTAATTCATTTGAATTATTTTTATTTTTAATTTACTTTCAATATAAGTGTCAGTTTTATGTAGTATAATAATATATTATATAAATAACATAAATATATATATAACATAAATAAACAAATTTTTAAAAATTTCTTACATTCAATTTTTTTGTATATATTTTAACGATTTATTATCACAAATTTGTTCTGAAAAGTGTACCAACTGTTGTCATTTGAATTTAAAAATTTACATTTTTTTGTAAAATATTTTGAAATAATTTATAAAAGATTAAACAGTATAATTTAAAAAAATTTTATACTTATTGTATAACGTATTCAGAATACTTTTATGTGATAAATGCTAATATTTATCTTCGTAAAAAATAACTCTTTTTTATATTTGTAGTAAAATTTGTCTTCATAAGCAAATATTGTTGCTATATAAAATTTAAAAAAATAATATGATAGCTTTTTTAATTTCTTAATTATTAATTATTTTTGTAAAAAATGATTCTATTACTAAATAAGAACTATGTTAAATAGGTTCTTTAGAAAATTCCCTATTTCATGTATTTTATGATGATCTCAAAGAAACTTCGAAAAATGTAAACAACCCTTTTTAAATTCGAAAATGTTGCAACAAGTAAGAATCCGAGACGCTTTCATAGATGGTTAACATTACTTTTATATAGTAACCCTAATACATGCGCAAATCAAAGGATTTTAACTAATGGACCCAAAGGATTTGAAAATTTACTTTCAAGCCTGTATTATGCGTGTAATGTAAATGCGTGTAAAGAGGCCAAACTCTGTCTGCATATTCTTTAAAAGTCTCACAAAGGCGAGCAGAAGTGCGTCGAAGTACGTTTAACTACTTCTAGTATGAGATGTCGAGGAAGTGCTGCTTAGACATAAAATCGGTGCAGCCTTTTAAAAATACAAATTCAACGGACAATGTGGCCCATGTTATCGGTCACCTTGGACGACCGATGCTTAGGCGTGCTTTGTATCTTTCTAACCCGGGGAACAGAACAGAGCAGAGTAGAAAAAGAAAGAAAATGTTGAAAAAAAGGGAATGTTTGTAAGTATGTGGATAAGAGAGTAAAAGAAACAGAAGGTAAGAGCGTAAAAAGTAGTCAACGAGGTTGCGATTCTATATTCTAAGCAAGGTATTTTTTTCTATTTATCGGTATCACTTTTGCTTTACGAGTTGTCTTGAAGAAGTGGATATCCTTTTGCATTAATCATCAAGTTTATATCGGTGACTCGTAACGAATTTCATTTATGCAATGACTTTTTCAAGCGTAGAACTCAATTTGTTATTTTAAATATATTAATTTATTAATAGAATTGTTGAAATGAATGAAATATGATCTCTGCATGAATTAAAATATTTTTCGTAATTGACTGGAAAATATCGACTGAACGTTTACATTGTACCAAATTTACATTGTCAAAATTGATTTTATTTGTAAATCAATGATTATTATCATATAATTTATATAATTGAAAGCATAATATTATACCTAATTATAATACTCAATATAATAAATTAAATTTTTAAAAAAATGTTGTTTAATTAAAACTAAATACTTTTTATCGTTTACCATATAAGTACTTTTATATTCTGTTTATAAAAAATCTTAATCGATTTTAAATTTAGATTAATAAAATATGTAATATAAGGCATATCAAGATTTTACTTTCAAAAATAGTAAATTTCATTATAAACTTTATAATAGTCTGCAATATAAATATTTAAATCAAAAAAGATGTTCTTCGTAAAATTCAAGTCTTTTTTTCGAAATATTATTTGAATTCAGAGGGAAATCCTTTTTCCGATTTAGAATTATGTATTATAAAGATAAATTTACAAATTTTTTGTTTTTGACAATTTTGAATCTTAATGAACAACTAGCTAAATATTTGAAAGAATCCATATTTATAAAATTTAAAAGATCCTTTTATACGGTATTATAATAATAGATATATCAGTAATAATAGATATTGAGTTACTTTATTATTCAAAATATTTAACTAATAAAATACTTTAAAAATTTTATATATACGTACTATAAATTATTCGAATAACCAATAAGTAGGAATCTATGAATATATTCTTCACAAAGCTAATTTTATTACAGTAACTATATATATAAAAATTACACAAAACCAAATCAAACGTAAACAAAGGAGGAAATATAGATTTTTGCTAAGGAACATAAAAAGCATGCAAGTATCTTTGTCAGAAACAATATTCTTCTCCAGTTTTACTAAAAATAAAACAAATGTCTTTGAAAGAACCATGTGTCAACGTAAAATTTCGACTGGTAACTCGAACGTATTTAAGGTGATTCAAAAAACTCTACCTGAAGATTTGTCTTGTCACATTGAAAAATAAAGGCCATGAGAAAGATACTGTTAGAAAGAAGAAAAGTACAGGCAAAGAAAGACAGCAGGAAGGACGGCAAGAAGAACAACATGGGCTCATTATGGCTGTCAGGTTTCTCGTGCGGCAGAAATCGCGGGGGGCCATGTCGAAACGACGACGCCAATGCAACGTGAGTGGAGGAGGCGACTGGTCGTCGCGACGCTCAAGACGAACTCCCGCGGGTTCTTTCCTTCCTACGGGCCTCGTGCTCGTCGATGAGAGATGCTAATGGAACTTCACCGACATGTGCTCCGCCCCCTTCCGATGTTTTTCTCCTTTTTATTTTTAGTTTTTCACTCCATTTCATACGAGCTTTTCCTTCTTATTTATCCTAGTCCTGTTATACCATGATTACTTTCTTATTTCACAAATTAGTATTATTCTTTGATTGCAATCGTTTCATGTCTTTTATTCAATAGCTACAAATGAATAAAAGTTGCTCGTACTGATTCATTTTATAATTATCATAATTTTTTATCTTTTTTCTACTAAACAATAACAAATATTTTTTATTCTGTTACTAGGCCTAAAAATATATCATTTAATAAAAAATATAAGTCTTCTATTAGTTTATACTAGTAAAAAGTTTGATAATACCGAGAGCTATGTATTATAGTAAAATTTAATATCCTTACTAATAGTCGTAATTTGTACAATAAAATTTTTATATAGTAATAAAAAATATACAAAAAGTGACGAAAATATATGTATCTTATTTTTATATAGTAAGAGAGATTATATATATATATATATATATATATTCACTATTGAATATAATTAAATGTTTAAATAAATATTAACAATATATATTGTTTCTTCTAAATAAAATTTATAATATATAGGTAGTTGTGTTACTTAAAACATTATGTGTTTCATTTATTATAATTGTTAATTTTATAGTGTTACGAATTTAGTTACGTTTTACTTGTTTAAATACCAATTTATTCGTTTCTTTGTTCACATTACATACTTTTATTAAAATATATTATTATGTATTTACTACTATTACACTAATTATTGGATATTTGAGGATATAAAAATAATTGTTTTAATGAATTTTTAGATTAATAATTATGAATAGTCAAAATAACGTAAAAATAAAACTGTGTTTTATATTTAGTTATATTTATACGTAATAGATAATTTAACAATAAAGTGTCATAGCTATATTTATTACAAATATAATTTGAAAAAAAAGAATATCGCAGTTAACTTAACTCAGCTCTTTCTATTTGGATCATTGAAACTTCATTTCTTAACTTTCGTTATTTTTAGTTGTGCCTCAGCAAAGGCATTAAAAAACGAAGTTGTAAAGTCCGGTCTTTGCGGGTGCTTAAGAAGTAAAGGCTACGCCCATTTGGCTTTCACTCATCTATTTCGGAATCTCAATTGTAGTTTTTTAAAGGTTTACCAGCTACAAATGCAGATAACATTTAATAGAAGTAGTGTTTAAAAAAAGTTTTCCTTCTCGTTTACTTTAAAATATTTGTTAAATCGATATATTTCATTATAGCAATTTCCAGAAATTTATGATTATATCATACTAGAAAATGTTATTAAAAATAAAACTTCCTTTGAATTATACATTTAAAAATTGTAATGTACCGGAATATCTCTGTTTTTAAAATCATCTGTTTCTGAACAAGTTGATAATGCTCAAAATAAATAAACTATTTTCCAATAAGACTAGTGAATAAAAAAACTCAAAAAAAATAATATTTTTTTTCCTCAGAAGAATAATAGTATTTTTTTCTTAGAAATTACGTATATGTCATATTTCACTTGAATTAGTATGAATTTGTATTTAGGCGTAAATACAAAAATTTCGAATATTTAAATAATTTGATTTATTCTTCAAAGCTAAAACTATAAATTATATTACTATAAATTATAATTTTATAGTTACAATATTAATTTTTTATTTCACATATTATAAATTTATTGAATTTACAGTATACATTAGCGATATTTTTACGAAATTTAATTTCAAATAAAATTGGAACTATATCTTTTGTCAATTTTTGGCTTAGGAATTCTAAAAATTACTATTAAAGTTGAAACTAAAAATTAATAAATAACATGTATAATATTTTAATTTTAATGCTATATATTTTGTAGTTTATTATAATCCATAATTTGATGAATAATAAACTTGAATATCTATTAAAATAAAGTTTACTTGATTCTTACATATGAAAAAATATTATGTTTTAATGTTGATTCATTACTAATTAATGTTTTCTATAAATACATTTACTTAATATTATTTATATTTGTATTAGGATCCTTACTTTTGTACAGTCATAAGTTTAATTAACATATATTCATTTGTGACATTATAATTTTATTTGAAGTAAATTTGATTACATTATTTTTATAAAAATAAATTAAATCTAACATGCAAATATTAACTATTGTAATTCAAGTCTTTTCTCTTTAAATATGATGCGTTAAATTCACATTTTAAGGTTGAAAAGTGAACGTTATGGTTATTATTCAAATACTTAGAGTTTTGTACATTTATATATTTTGTATATTTGTACATTTGATTGTGTTAAAACAGATTTACATTTACCTATTAATATTCAAATGCTTTATAATTCCGAATACTCAAATTGGTTTTTACTGAAATTAAGTTTGAAGATAAATAGACGACTGTTGCACAAATGGATGAATAGATCAATATCTTAATTTACATTCGCTTTAAAATTTTAATTGTATGAGCACTCAGATAGCTTTTACAATAAAAAAGGTTAATGTTGTTGAATAATTTGAATTTATTAAGATCAACAGTAGCTCTCATAATTGTGTGCAACGTCATCACAAGAATTACTTGTAAAATCTTCTTTTATTAACCGAAGAGGCTCGGCATGTGCAGAACTCGTGGATCCCCTACATCAAGCTCATCCATATATTTACGTTAGCCTGGGCAGAAACGTGGCTTCTAAAAATACCACGTGCACACTGGGGATATCGATCTAGCAATTTTCACTATTTATCACCGAGGATGATCTGAGGAGTCTATATGAGGTCATTGCATAGGCAGACTCAAGAAGGTAGACCAAGGAATGTATATATATATATATATATATAGAGAGAGAGAGAGAGAGAGACAAACAGACACGCAGAGAGACAGAAAAAATTTTTCCTGGGTAATTTTTGGTTACATTGGGCCTTTCGTTTCGGCTGTAATGCTTTTATGACCGCGGCTAGTTCTGCTTGCACTTTCCGATGCTTGCTATTCTCTCTATCTCTGTTTGGCGGAAAAGGCGAGGACACGCGGCTTTCATTTGATGCAAGATGAAGACCCTGTTTTGTGTGTTATGTTGTTCAGAGAGGAGACGGAATTTGAGCTTTCTGAATTTCAAAGAAGGTGAGGGGAAGGGAATAATTCTCTTAGATCCTTGACTGTGTTGCATTCTTTAAGTGATGAAAAAAGCATGGTTTAAAAGCTTTAGGAAATATGATAAACAATTTTTTTTCTTAACTACTTAACTTTAACTAACTACAACTAAATATATTTCGAATAAATAATGAGTTTTTTTAACTATCTTTTTCTTATTGTAAATTATCTCAATTATTTCTTAAATTGATGAAACAGATTATTTGCAGTTATAAATTGAAATATTCACTATTAAGGTTTAAAGTTCTGAAGAATATAAGTCTTTTTGATATTTAACTCCAATATTAAAGCCAATTGATCATAATGTCTTTTATACTTGCAATATATATTCAAAGTTTAATATAGTTTCAAAAGATTGTTTTATAAATATAAATTTATAAAAAAAAAGTAAAATTATTTGAGAGTCTATACTATATACAGAAGTATTTTCTTACTATAATAAAATCTATTTTAAGTATATTATTTAAGTAAATAGTAACATATTTATAAATTATCAATTATTTATAACTGTAAATTTTATTATTACAACTATAAAACTGATGCATATACATATAAATGAAAATAAGAAAATCGTTTGCACTAAATGATGATAAGTTAATAACAAACCGAAAGTTCTTTAATTGAATTCTTAATGTTCATTTCATAAACTAATGTTGATGTAATAGTTGAAATTAAACTAAAATTATATTTGTAATAAAAGAACTGTAATTTCACTGTTATATTATAATAAACGCTTATATTATTTTTAAAATATTCGATATTCAAAATCAAATTAAAAATGAAGTTTTATTAATTAATTTTAATAAATTTAACAAATTAAATTTAATACAAATTAAGAAATATGTACAGAACCTGATATATTTTCTTAAAAAGTGAATTTTTAAATTTTAGGAACAAGACTTTGTTTTGATGAATATTCAAGAGAGGTATTACTAAATGTACTATGACTGTATAATAAATAAAAACATGTGTTGCAATTTTTTGTATTTATAATATATTTTTGTTTCACAAATTTGAAATATTTTAAGTTTATATTTTTTTTAAGCATCGTTATCTTATTTAATGCAAAAACTGTGTTTGAATTAAAAACTTGTAGCTCAATAATTATAATAAATGAAATATACTATTTCAATTAAAAACATAAAGTTCTTATTAAAAAAAGACAGTTTAGTCGTAAAAGAAATAGTAAATCAAATGATTTGATGCAAACAGTTTCACCCCGAGCAACTTCCATTTCAAACGCTTGAAGACCTACAAGAAACGATAAAATGGTTTATCTTTCTTACGCATGCCCGTAAACATGGTAAGATGCATCGTATGTTACCAGTAGCAGAAGTAAAAAGAGAGAGAGAGACAGAATTTAACAGAGATAAACTAAAATGATGGTGGGCTGAAAAATAAAAAGAAAACACTTAGGATGAAACGATTGACAGTTTTTGATCGTCGATGATTTTTTTGCTATCTTTTTTCTTGTGTTTCCTTATGACCTCATATTTTTCTTGACTTTTTTATTTAAATTATCCTTTGTTATTATTTTATACTTTTACAGCAGTTTTTTTGCCTTTTTTATATTTTGAATTTTATTTTTAAACATGATCATTTCATTTTTAAATATTTAAATTTTTTAATTTAAATTTTCGTTGTTCACTCTGATATTTTCTTATTTTAATAAATAGTTTTTCTAAGTTCTTTTACATGAAGCTATGTAAATTGCATACAAATTATTTTTTGTAAAGTTTTGTAACACTATATAGTAGTAAAATAAAATTTATCTAGTGTAAGAAATAAATATGTAATAAAATTTTTTTTTTCAAATGTATTTAATTTCTTCTCTGAATAATTTTTTCGCTTTTTGCCATTTAGAATTTTAAATGTGATTTATAATGTCACAAATAAACTATCCACAGGAAAGTCTAAAATTAAACTCTCGTTTTAATGCTTACCCTTTTAATATGTTTGCTTAGATATTAAATATCTATTTAAATTAAAATAAAATGTATTTTATCAAGAAATATTGGTTTCAATGTTAGATTTATTAAGTACATTCTGAAGGTGATTAATTGTTTACTTTTCAATTTCAGTAAGTTATTAACTAGAATTCACTTATTTTCTTAGCTTTTGGTTAACCTTTCGCTCACTCACTCTCTCAACTACTCGCGACGGAATTGTTCCTTAAGATTCCGTATGCCAGAGTATATACTATACACTACGTCTCGTTTAAGGGGATTCTTTATGGGCAATCTATGGTGATGGAAATGATAGGCCACGCAATCTACGTAAAGCTGATTTCGTGGGATTTACACGGACGCGACTTCTTTAATAGGAACTGACTGCTGCCGCCGCTACCTTCGATTTTTTCCAATAGTTTAACTTACAGCTGGATTTACTGGCACAGATGGTGAGATAGACGGCTATATAACGACAAGAAGAGAGTATGATGTAAGCACATGATGTGAACGAAGAGAGAGAGAATGAGTGAGAGAGAGTGAGAGAGAGAAAGTTTACATCAATCTGCCGTAGCTAATGTTTAATATATTTTTTTATATTCTTATATATTATTTTATTAAATCTTTGATCAAATATTAACTGGGATAAAACTAATAAAAAAATGGGCACAAATTCTATAATTAAATGCGCTAAAAATTATTAAATTACGTAGAATGAAAATATATACATATGCATATTTATAAATATAATTAATAAAGATATCTTAATATCTTCAATGAAAAAAGAGCAATAAAATTTTTTACATAGCAATTATGATAATTTCATGTTTAAATACAAAAAATATTTTAAAACGTGTAACTAAAGTATTAAATAATTTCATACAAAATATTTTAGATTAAAATTTGAAACAAATATTTATAAGTTTGCATTTTTATTTTATTTCTACATAGTTCTAATATAGAGGATCACATTACAATCTGACATAATATGTTGCAATGTTTTTTAAATGCAATTTTAGCCATATAATTTTAATAAAGGAAGCTCATGGTTAGAAAATTCGTTGATGTGAAAATGATGTACATATATACTCAAACTTAAGCTCCCAACAAAGAATGAAATAATCTCGATTACGTATACTCATGCACATCCATGCAGGAGACAGAAAGAACGCGAGTAGCGCAGGAAATTTCGCAATAGTGAATAGAAGGAAATTCGATAAGCTACTCGAGAAAAAGTCGGGACACCTAAACTATACCTCATATATATACATATATACATGTATGTATGTACGTATTTATCTATAAGTATATAGTTGAACAAAATACCAAAGAAAGAAGGTCCTTGGTCTCATCTCTTCTCCACAAAAGCGTCGGAGCATCAGATAAGCATTTGTTTTAAATATATGGAGCGGAAGGAGACCGAAGTGCGCGATATCCCCATTCGGGGGTTGGAGAGCAATAGATACAATACCTATATCCAAAGTGAATCGTTTTTCCTTTCTACCCTTCTCTGTTTCCTTCGATATTAGGTAACGTCTTCTTCCTTTCACATTTCCGGTATATATATGTCTAGATGTATTCAGTGTCACAGTGATGTTACGCCAAGTAATTCTATACCTATCCTCTTAATTACATTTATTACGCGTATCATAACGTTCACATTGCGTAATAATCTGGAGAATTGAGATTTAGAATTAGGCACTTTTCAACCAAATTATCCCCTTTTTATATCAGGAAAATAATTATTAAGTTGGTAAATCAAATCTGTGGAGGGTAAAAATTAACAATGCTTTTTTTTAACTTTGACGTTATGCCTTTTTCTTTAATTAATGTAGAGCTTATAACAGTGATTCCTTTTAATTTTTATTAATGTAAAGAATTTTCAATGAAATATATTACGTTCAATTGTACATAATATTTAATTGTATGATGTTGGCTATTTACATATCACATATTCAATTTTTTCAATTTTGTTAAATTATATTTGTAATCCAAGATTAAACTATACTTTAACTAAAATTAAATATCTTTAATGTTTTAATACCATAACATGAAAATTAAAAAAATATATTTTTAATAATACATAAACTGTTAAAATAATTATATAAATTTATATTTTGTATTTGTAAAAAACTTATACAATAAATACCTTCAAAATTTAATAGTATTTTAAATTTATTATAGTAGTATGAGAGAACTCATTTTTGATAATTACGTTTTTTGTTTTAATTTATCTACTCTGTTATTTACCCTTTCTAGAAAACTGGAATTACAATATTAATATCGACGAATTTATACAGAATTTGCACTTAATAGAAATCGTACGTCAACTCATATTTAAGTCTATTTTCACTCATTTATTGTGATTTTTTTTAGAAATATATTTACTAAACATTTATACTCAGAATATAATTATTTTTATTACATGGAATTAATGAATTATAAGTACATAATAATTGTAATCGAAGACGTGGTTAGTTAATAATCAATATGTAGATGAAATATATAAAAATAGAGATAACTGAAAGTAATAAAAAAGTCTATTGTGCAGTACATGATGTATTAATCAATATGAATAATACTACCAGTTCCCTCATATATGTACATTCATATGTATACAGTATATCCTAAATATAGCTTCTAAAGATGAAAAAAACAAAAACTTATATTTGCATATTATATTTTACATGTACCTTGTGTATATTTTTTATAATGCTACAATTAATTTACTTTTTTAAATATCTATGTTATATATATATGCTTCTATATTTTTCCTTTTTCAAAAAAGGGAAGAGTATTCACATTTTTCTCATCGGACACTAACGGAGAACTTTGAATACCATTGGTATTTTACTCACAATCTCATCTACTTCTTTTTATCCTGTTAAACCCATCTTGCTCTATTTCTCTGTACTCCCGATATACAGAATGGGGAGTTTCATCCTCCCTGCGGCGAGATATCGGCTTCCCAATAACCTAACCGATTGTTCCACGTGGCTACCGATGGCATTTGCTCTTCAAACTTTCATCCAAACTCCGAAGCTTCTGCTCTCTCTCTCCCCCCTCCTTCATATGAATTCAAAAACCAGAATAAACTAGATCACCCGTAAACCCTCTTAAGGGAACCGCTCTACTATTTTTTCTATTTTCTTTATATTTTCTATCGTTCTTCCTTTCTTTGTTGTAATTGTTTGTTTTCTTTAATCTTCTTTTTCCACTTCTTTTTAAATCATCTTAAGTACTCTAAACAGGTCATTTTCCTATTTGTATTAATGGAAATCCATGTTACCAATAGTTCTGTGTTTGAAATCTAAATGCTATTCTTCTATTTATCTTTCAGATTGTAGTGTAATGTAGTGAAAGGTATAGAATTTTTTTAATAAATGAATTTTTATAAATTTCTTATATTTATAAAATTATTTGTATATGATAGATTGGTTTGAATTAATGCCCTGATTAGTAACTTATTACAGGTTAGTATTACAATATCCGATTGGCATAATTTTTAAAATTTTACCCTTTCTGTATACTCTTTAAAAATAAAAAAAATATTTTCAAATTCAGCTTTATATCCAGAAATATTTATAGAATTCTTATTTGGGAATTGTTCAAACCAATGTTTTAATTTCTAATACCGATTTTACTTTCATTTTCCATAAATAATAAATCACATATACAAGCTTGTTATAATTTTAAAGGAACACTTTTTCCTTAATAAAAAGTAATTTAGTTTGTATATACTGTTGGATCGTAAAGACGTGGTCCAAGATATGCATCATTTCCCTTTGCTCTTTCAAACTCATGCTTACTTATGACTGATAATGGGTGTCACAAAGCCTCTAGTTTCACATTAAAATCCAGCCAAACATTAGGAAGCCCGAGTCTTTTTCGGAGAGGTTCTAAACGTATAATTGGAAACACGAGGGTAGTAGCGAATGTGCGTCTATGCTGAGAGGCATGAATGTGATGGATCGCAAATCAAAAGCTGAACCAAGGATACTAAAGATAGATGCAGTAATAGCAGAGCGGATACATCGAAAGAAATACATTCAAAATCCTCGTCTTGAATACTCTCATTCGATGCGTGTCGTGTATTTTAGAATTTTGAAAACTGAAATACGCTAATAAATATCTATATAATGCTTTTTTACTTCGATTTAATTTATTCTATTCAGAAAAAAATATAAAAATGTGGTATAGTTCAGGTAGAATATGCATTTAACTTTGATTAGACATTTACTTGCATTGTAATTTAAATTTAGATATAAATAGAAATAAAGTTGTAAAATGTAACTATTTTGTACATATCATTAATTTAATCTAGTGCAATCTTTCTTATACATAAAATTCTTGTATTTTACAAAAAAAAAATAGGAAAATCTATTAAAATATCGACTAGATTTTCCATATTTATAATTATTGAAAGTACAATAAAAAATTATTCTTTTTTATAATACATTCTTGAACTTCTTTTAAACTTCTTTTACTTATGTATATTGATAATTTATTAAAGTATTTCAAAGATTAATGCCTAGTTAAGAATACAATGTATTTCACATATCGTATATGGAAAAAAGGGTTCAATTTGCCTTTGGGAAGTTGTACATAGTTACCTAAACTGAAATGAATTTAGTATATGCAGATAGTTCTAATGTATCGTAGATCCTTTATGTTCAAAGTTATTAAACAAAGTAATTATTTTAATTCATAAAAACAATATTTAAAAAAAATTAATAAACGACTTATATTAGAATTTATGATTAATACAATTTATTTATTAATACAATAAATTAAATGAATATTATGAACTTTGTTCTATGATTTTTTATATAATTTTTAATGTACTTTTAAACTAATATATAGGCTTAAAATAATTAATGATTTATATGTATATATGTATAAGAAGTCTCATGTTAAAGCATGTTATGTGTTATTTTTTTTTAAGTAAAAATATAGATTATAGATCTATAGTTGTTTTCACAATTAAAACATTTTACAAATTAATTTTTTCTTTTTGATAATATTTTGTGTCTCAATCTACATAGTTAATAAAATCATACTTCGTCATTTTAATTTTATAATACTATAAAATACGTCGACAATATGAAGAAATTCATTTCTTAGAATTATAACTTCGTATTATTTTGCTAGAAACAATTATTTCTTTTTAATTTAAATTTCACTAATATATCATATTACATTTTTATTTCATAAAAACCAAATATACTCAATAGACACACTACCTTGAAATTCAATAATCGACTAATAAATTAAACTATTTAAATTATTTATTAATCTAAAGCTACATGAAGGCTATTCTAAAAGCTAAAAGTAGTTAAATATGCTTTTAATAGTCAACACATTATAATGATTTATAATGCAAAAGAAACTGTAATCAGATCTAACAAAATACCGGCTATTGTGTACAACTTCGCAACTCTGTTCATCTGTTTTTTCATCCGGTAGTGTCTACTTTTCTTTATCTTTTAAAATTTTCATCTTTGTTTAAAAGACTAAAGTCTCGACAACACCGAAAAGCAGTTATCTAAACTCGTCAGATAAGACATTAGTACTTGCACTTTAGTTGTAATTATGTTTGGCAACAGGGTCGATGACATCCTACTGAAATTTCTTGCTTAGCTTATAAAAGAGCATTAGAATAATTACAGACGCAGTATGAGATAGAGCTCAAGAGAAGGAGAAAGGGAAGAAATCATAGATTAACAGTTTGTAGGAGACATGTTTTAATATGTGCTACAAGAAGACGAACAAACACTGTAGGAAGGGAACTCACGGTGAAAAAATTATATTGGATGAAACGGGTAATAGGAACTTATGGAATATCCAAATACTCTGCATTAGCAAGTACATATTTAAACATTTTTAAACAAAGCAACTAAATCAAACAAGAACAAAAGAACATCTTTATTGCTTTTACAAAATAAAGTGTATGCTCATTTCAATGGATATCACAGCTAAATTTATTTAAATATTTCTAAATACATTTTATAACTTAAAAAAAGCTAAATAAAAAAATAATTGTTGACATTTTAAAAGCATCATTTTATAATTTATTTATTTAGGATTTATGATTTTTATACTAAACTAAATTAAATGTAATAAATGATTCAATTGCAGATTAAAAAATGAAATTGCTTAGTATTAATTTATCTTTATACTTTATTTATACTTTTTATCTGAATCCTTTGTTTGAAGTTCTGCGCGAACAGATGACAAATCCGTATACATAATAATTCACAATAAATGCTTGCCTAAAGTAAAAGATAGATTTTATGAAAAATCTGTTCTCGTTAATGGTAGTATGAAAACAATATTACGATATTGTAATAATAAATATAATTATAATATAATATAATTCATATAAATATAAATTATATGATACTATTTTACAAAAAAAGATTTATGATACATTATAAGTAAAGCTTTTAGAAATTATATTTTTATAAAAACATTGATTTACTAAAAATGTCTATATTTAAGTTGAGATAATTTGTTGAATTTTCTTTACATTTTAGTTTTAACTTATTTTTTTATTAATTTTTTTAGTAAAACTAAGTTAGGGTATAAGATAAATATTGCAAATATAAAGTTATACTAAATTTTTAACGATCAGATAAATAATTGAATATACTGTTATTATCGGATGAAAAATTTTAAATCATGGAAGAAAATATACTTTAAAGTAATTATAGAAAAAACTTGAAAATTTAGCTTGAATTGTTAAGTACCAATGTGGAACTGTATAAAATAGTATTATTATTATAATTGAAACTATTAATATATTTAATTCTAGACTTAAAAAATCTACATTAATAACATTTCGAATTGATTAAAGTATCAAAGTATCAAATAAATTAAAATTTATTTTGCATGAGAACACATACAAGATAATTTAATTTTAGAAATATTAAGAATTTATAAAATATATTTCTACTAATAACTCTATATTTTTATCCAGAATAGAAAGGTATAGAAATGAATAAATAATTCGTGCTCTGGATAGATTTTTCTCAAAAATCCCTTGCAGATAAGTTTAGTCGCACGTATAATCACGTACAAACTCGAGTCGGGTGCAAAGAAATTTTCTTTCCGCATCCATCCATCTTATTCTCTTGGACAGTAATATCTAGGCGTCTAGCACGCGGATCGCTCGAAAGCTAATAATAGGCCAATAAAGAGTTGCTGCCTTAATTGAAGGGGGCTGAAGAGAGTTATGCTAGGCTTGAAGGAAGAATGAAGTTTATTAGTAGTAACCAGGGTGCGGGAAATCCAGGAGCGGAAGTCCGAAGTCTAAGAAGAGTCCAAACCCTTGCCTAGTTTCTTCGGCTACTGGCCCATGCAAAATTATTGGCGATGGGGGTGCAATAAATTATCCTCGGACTACGACTTATAAAGACTATCCTCTTTCTCTTTTGTTATATCACTATTCCTATCTGCCTCTGCTTTCACGCATCGGGAGTACGTTTCAAATCAGTTATTCGTAGCTTCAAAGAGTTTCAAGGCCAGAAGTGAACACGAATTGTATAACGGGAAAACGGGTTCGCGAAAATTTACGATTTTTCCCGAGGCGAAAGCTGAAACAGTTTGCATTTCTGAAGAGAATAACCTTGCACTCGCTGCCTCGCAACCTTACGCCTAACGGAATAAGGATAAATTATTATGGAAAGTCAACATGCAGGATCGAGAAATTTTAAATACAGTTAGAGAGTCACATCAGGACATGCTGATATTAGGAATGGGTTTGACTTTTTCGTGTTTACCGTTTAAAGAGGATAGTTAGGAAAACCTTGAATTATTTAAAAATGAACGCTCTTCGACGAAATGACACTGTCAAATTGATTTTTATTTTATCGATCATCTTGTGGATTTTTATCACCACAAGAAATTTGTAACTTATCTAACAGTAAACTTTTTATTACAATTTATACATTCAAACAGATAATTAGATAATATTATTAAACACTAAATATAAATATGATGTTTCCTTATGCTTACAAAATTGATAGAACATAAAGAAGGTGACAATAGTAAGATGGCAAAAGCAAACGTGACAAAAGTAAATAACACTTTTTCTGAAAGATATACATGCTTGTTTACAAAAATGTATGTTTAATTCTATAATTTATTTAACAATTTTTGAGGCATCATTGTCATCTTATTTTATTTGACAATTACAATCGTCGGCGATAAATCTGTCAGTACTTTTACAATTGACTAATTATTAGAAAACTTAATATTCTTAAGCATTTTTATATAAAATTACTTGAACTAATAGCTATAATTTTAAAATTACAATATATATATATATGTCAAACTTTTGAAGTTATCTCAAAAGTAATTACGAGTACTAAGGTAATGCTGAAACTGTTGTTATTCTAATAATATCAATATATATTCAAGGTATTTATTCAGCTTAATAAATATTAGACATGAGGATGAATAAATAATGTTTCATAGATAATCTGTAATTTATTATTCATAATTTATGATTGTAAATTCCAATAATTAAATATAATTATATAAAAGTACATTATGAATTTACAACTTATGTTTTGACAAGTATTTTTTTTACATAATTATCAGATAATACAAGATTATCATATTTTTTTATATGATTATCAGAACATAAGAATAAGTTAGAATAATTTTACTAGCAAATACACTTGGTCAGTTAGTAATTTAGAGTAACAAGATTTTAAAAGATTTTAACCTCCTGAATAATTGTCAATAAAATATTTTGCATTTACATCATATATTATTTATGACGTATATCATTATCATAATTTATATAAATATGTAAATAGTGTTGACTGCAGATTTCATCATTGATCTAGTAGTATTTAAATATTCTTATGAGAGAACTTTATTAATTTTATGATGGCAAAATTTTTAATGTATATTTATTATTGTAATAAAAAAAATTAATAAATATGTTATAATTTTTTCAACAATGATCATGTTTTATTATGAACTCGTAAATATTTGAAAATTAAAGTAGACATAATCATGTGTAATAGTACATTGCTTGAAAGTGAAATTTTTTAATTAACTTATAGAAATAAATATCATTAAAAGAATATAATAATAATAATGATAGAACTTAAATTATTTCAATATCGTCAATTTGAAAAGTTCTGACATTAGATTATAAATAATAGTTTATTTAATAACCAATATATTACAAACATTTTACACCATACCTAATTGATGAGTGTTATATATAATTTATCTATTAATCCTATACAGGATGTATAAAATATCTGTGAATTAGACTAATATCTAACAATTGAACGCGGTTGTTCGAATCTAGTGCTGACCAAACATTGTGGCGACGAAACATTCTAAGATACTTGTGTTGATATTTAGCATTACGAATGGTACTTCGTTTTGTAAAAGTTAATTGCTTATTAAGATATACTGATGATTTTCAAAATTAAACAGATATAATGAAAAAGTATAAATAACTTTTGATAATATAAATTCTAAATATTATTATCGTCTTTGTACATTGCATAATACAACAATGCACAATTCGTTTTTAAGGAAATATTTGAAAATTTTAAGCAATAAATTTATGACTAATTCAAATAATTTTCAAATTCATACAATTACAAATTAATTTATTATATAATAAAGCGTTATAAGTATAATCATTTGATAAAATAAGCTATTATTTATTTTTATAAGGTAAATTTGTAGGTAATTATTCTGCATGTATTTATATTTTACAATAGAATTTTTATTACTTTACATTTTAATTTGACAACTATTGGTAATTATATATTACAATATTAATTCAAATTGTATTATAAAGAAGTGTAGTAAGAAAAAATTATTAAATAACTAAATAAAATTGATAAGTGATAAGAAGATTGTCACCTCGATTGTCAATTCTGTATATACTAAATTATTCCTTCTAAAATTATTAAATATTATTATTCCTTAGTTATTATTGAAGTTTTCAATACATTTTTCTAAAGTCAATTTTATGTTTGCATGTAAATTGTTCATTAAATTAAAAAAAGCTTTAATAACTGCAAAAGTATTGCAAAGTAAATACCAAAAAAACTACTTGAATCATCAAAAATTGTATTCATTCTAAGTTTCTTTTATTTACAAGCATCAATATGTATAATATTAAAAATACATAATGTAAAATATAATATAAGAAATTAGCATAATTTAAAATAAAAAATTCTTGAATCTTAAATTATATTTCTTGATATTATATCGTTGAATTATGATTGATTGTGTAAATATATTGTATTATCTATTGTATTATTATTGTTTTTATTATACTAGACTAATAAAATATTCAAATTGTATGTATATAAATTTAAGATAAATTATATTATAAATCCAGATTGAATTTATCTCTCCTTGATAATTTCTTTGTATAAATGTATCTACTATTGCAAATTGTAGAATCGTTTTTCCCTACAATTTTACGAAATATTTAAATATCAGT
Source organism: Wiebesia pumilae (assembly GCA_018907045.1). Taxonomy (NCBI): domain Eukaryota; kingdom Metazoa; phylum Arthropoda; class Insecta; order Hymenoptera; family Agaonidae; genus Wiebesia; species Wiebesia pumilae. The sequence continues at coordinate 21,400 of JACCHZ010000140.1, read as the reverse complement.
ATGTATTTATCACAAAGTTTGAATATAGCTACTGTATTTTAGTACAAAGTATTTATGCTATTTATATACAATAAATATGTGATCATAATCAGATATGCAATTTTGAAATTTATAGTTTATACTAATGAATTTTCTACTAAATATATATATATATATATATATATATATATATATATATAGTGAATAATGTAATATGAAAAATTTGAAATATATTAATATAGTAAAGAATATAATATAATATAATTTATTTAAAAAAAACGTAAAAAGTTGTAACAATATTTTAAACTTTTACTTATTTTTCTGTGTTTATTTAGTATATGAAATATCTATAGATCTATATGTGATAGATGTAAATGTGAAAATATTGAATTACAATAAAATATACAATTAATTGAAAAACAAAAAATCTAGATGAATATTGAAAAATTCTGAAAAATAAATTTAGAAAATAAATTGTAAACTATAACGAAACTTCAAGCTTAAACCGTCTTTTCCACATTTACTTCATAAATCAATAACACCAGTATCTACGAAATTACACACCATCGTTCACAAATAATTTATCTATATATTTTTCTCTAAATTTCCAAGGAAGACAAGACTAAATATTTGTGGCATTTTATTTATTTCTGTTACTTTTTTCATTTTTTAAATCAACAATTTACGACTATACTTTTTGCATCAAAATTGTAGACAGAAATATTTGTCGACATCACATCTTTGAAAAATGTTAACGCTTTTTTATCTAATTAACAGCTGATTTTTTTTATGGCTTTACAAACTCAACCGATGCGACGCTAACTTTTTACCGTTTTTCGACTTAAATGTGACTTTATTAACTGGTTGTTCAAGAAAAACGTATCACATTTTATGATTTTTAAATTGCAGCTCCTTGTTTGGTTGTTTATGAATTTATGTCAATCCCTTTCGCAACCCGTTTCTTTTTTTCCGTTGGCAGCTCTATAGGGCTGAAATATTATGGACAATCTCAAACTTTAACCGTTTTTAGGGCTCTAAAAACTTTGAGTGTTCTAGGTGGGGTAAAAATAAGAGAAAAAAACTGACCCTTCGAATTAACTTTACTACGGCGCGGAAGGCTTAGCGGTATTAAGTCAACTCTCTCTTTCTTATCACCTTCGTTTCGCCTTTCCTTACTTTTAAAATCAAAGAATTTTCTTGTTCATTAACGAAGGTTTATAAAGGGTCAAAATTCGGACTGTAAAAATGAAAAGAAGAGAGGAAGAAAAAAAGAATAACAACTAAAAAGACGAAAATGTTATTGCAACGAGTTTTACGTCCCGTTTTAAACTACTATAGACACAGCAGCAGATGTGGGTCAAAAGTTGGATAAAGCTTATGCCGTTAGTTAGGAATATTTTACCCTGTTCAGATAATTTTACCGTTTTTAACCCGCTTTTTATACGAGGGAGACAGAGAGTGCGTACTATATTAGTGACTTTCTGACTGAGATACCAAACAATTGTAAAAAATTTCTGATGGTTAAAATTGGGTATATTTTTTTCAAACCGATAAAACACAATGAGTGTCTACAATGGTATTGTATAACTTCATTATTAATTATTTACAAAATCTAACGTCTCCTGATATGTACTAATAAATGATTGTTATAAATATAATTTTTAAATATTTAAAAAGTCTTACTTACAGTTTTACTTATTTTTTTAATTTAATAAAAGTAATTTAATTAAAAGAAAGTATTTCTAAAGTTTTGAAGAAGTAATTTTCCAAAAAATGACCGAACTTCTAATAGATATCTAACCTCTCATTCTCAAAAAGGTGTATGGTCAGGTTCTAAACATAGAAAAACAAAGTCACTTAGTTTAGTTCCTAAGCACATTTTTGACTAGTGTATATTAAAATGGAAGGTCGAGCAAAACTGCACTTTGGATTTTTATATTGTTACAGGTCACATAGCTAGCGACGTGATGCAGGAGATCGTAAAAGTCGGTCGAAATAACGAGAAACGGGATCCCAAAAAGTGGGATCCCGTTTCGTACATATTTGGACCGAAAACTAACGGTAGTCGAGCTATTTTAAATAATGGTGTCATATATTTTTATAGATTTTTTCTCCATCCGTCATCTTCAGAATGTTATTAGTCCTGTCGAGGTCTTTTACACGTTTATCAATTTAGCGCTGCACTTATTTCTGACCAAAACAGGACATTTTTTACCATCCGAGGACATGTTTTGTCAAATGTGGAACAATGCTTTTTCCTCCTTGCCATAAAAAAATAAAAGCAAAAGTTCGTTATTTTTCCGTTTCTGGTGATTTTCACACCTGATTTATGACGGATATTTTACTTCTCCTTCTTATTCTTCTTTTATTTTTATTTTTTATTTGTACGACAAGTTTTAGGCGAAAATGAGGTTGTTTATTAAGGTACACATGTTTTTAAGAGCAGTTCTTGCGTCGTCAGCAAAAAAATTTTCACCTTGCATAATTATATGTGTTCATATTAATCTTCATGTAGTACAATACGTTAGATGTACAATAGTATATGACACGTTTTCCGAAAATGAATATTTTTTATCTATCAATGATGCCGATATTCATGATGTATTTCTTTTTAGCAAATTGTATCTGCTTAACAACTTATTACGAGTAAATCAATGCTACTTTAATTGCTATCCCGAACAACTGTTATCCCGAAATTCTGTAATTTAATAGAATCTAGTGCTATTCATCTTTTAATTATTTAATTTAATTTAATTTAATTTAATTTATTAAGTAATATATTTATGTACATGTATTTATTTAAACGATGGATAATATATTTTTAATTTTTATATCAATAGCTTATAAATATATGTAAAATAATGTAAATAAAGTAGCATAGAGACAATATTATGTATTCTAAATAACTATTTTATAATCTTTTTTGTAAATAAAAATTTATTATTAATTTCTGAAAATATATTAAGTTAATAAACTCCATTTTAATTGATAGAATTTCTGATAGGATTTGAAATGAAAGAAGTTCATATGCATGTTAAAATTCAATTTCACTAATTATTAATTGTAATGTATAGTTTTAATTTTGTAGTAATAACTCTATTTAGATTTCAAACTTTTAAGCCTTTTAACTGTAAATATGAATTTAAACTGCTTTTACAACCTACTACTTTTTTCAGTTGATATCAGATGTCTACTAGGTGCTTTGGTTCCATATTTAAAGTAAGTGATTGTTGAAAAATTTGGTCTCAAGCAATAGTTTGACAAAAAATATATTTAAATTATTATCATTTTCTAACTTTTATGTAAATGCAAATAGTAAAATTAAGATAATTACATAATTATTTAATGCTTTTATTATATCCATCCATATGAATACAACGTTAAGTATATAAATTGAGATACTGGTAGACTCCTGTAAGCAAAAGATGTCGGATCCAGTATTGAAAGCAAAGACGAGTGCAGCAATTGAGTAGTTAAAAGGAAAATTAAAAAAGGAAGTTATGAACATCGATCATCTGTATAAATCGATAAATCATTTGTATAATCTCTAACATAAAATCAATAATATAAAACACGGTTTGGGATTGTGTGATCGCGCGCCACGCTACATCAAATTGCAACAGGTATATCGTTCTACCTAGTGCTTTTATGCATTGAGTATGTATGTGCGTGCATATCAGGATTCAGTAGCAGTTCTCTATTACAACGACTCTAAGTAGGCCTACGGCGTAGGCACGTAATGTACCAGCATCAGATTAAACTACGAAATTTGTTTGGTTTTCTTTCTATTTTACATTTTTCCGTAAATTTTTCATTTATTCCTGAAATATTACTTTAAAAATTATTATAGTAATGCAATCTCTAGACTTTAAACAATGTGGAATAACTAAATATATCTATATGGTCATTTTTAAATAATTCTGAGTTTATTTAATTGCATTAATATAATTTTTTATAAAGAATTTTCGAAAGTTTTTGATTTTTCATTACATAATTTATTTTAATAGGCTTCTTAGCTAAGAAAACTTTATAATAAATACATACTATATATGATAATACTTTATCATAAATAGTTGACTAAAAATGGAATAAATTATGATTACTATTGAATTATTTTTATTTTTAATTTAAGTATGATAATACAAAAGTCAAATATATATTTCTGTATTCAATTAAGATTTTTAACAATGTCTATATCATTTATAGTTATGTATTTATAAGATATTTAAAAAGTATAATTACTTTATAATGGAATTACACGGTAATGATTCTGTAGATATAAGTAAACTTATATCTATAGAATTCTATAGATATAACTTCATATGAAAGTTTCAATGGATGTTAGATATTATGAATTATATTAGAACAAATTAGTAATAGATAAAAATTTGTGTTTTCTTCTATAGGATAGAATATGTAAATATATAATACTAATTTCAGTAAATGGTTAATCACTAATGTACCCGTATAAGGTGAAACTGTTACTACAATAACATATTTGGCGCGGTAGTGATCTCAATTACGTTAAATCTAAAGGATAGCGATAAAATTTTTCGAATTATTTATCACAGAAAAAAGTTGGATTTAAGTTGTTCAATTATAGATTGCATAGAAAAAAATATTCTACGTCTGTTAATATATTAAATAACATACCTTTTCTGTTAATAATTTTGAATAGTACATAATAAATTGTGCAATAAATATCGATTACTTTTGAAATTAATATATAAAAGTATATTATTTACCTGACCCTTTAGAATTTAATAAAAGTATTTTATTTACCTGATCCTTTGGAAAGTTAACATATTTTATTTTTGTTTATTTTTGTTTATTTTGTATTTTTATAAAAATACTAAACTTCTTTTCTTTTACTAATGCTACATTATTTTTTATAAATATTCTAACTATGAAATAACTTAATTCTTATGTAATTCTTAATTTTTTCTTCTTCATTTTCTTCGTTTTCATGAAGATTCACCACTTTCTAACTATATTATTATACATTTAATACATAATTTAATTTATTAAATTCTTTATATCTATTTAAATTAATATGTAAAGTACCATAATTGTATACAATTTTACTATATTAATATACATTTTGAAAATTATTTTTACTCGTAAAATTTACAAACATATTTGAAAGAGTATAAAAAAATATCATTGATACTTACTGCTTATTAGTTGTTAGCAATTAGCTTATTAGCTAAATGCAACTTATTTATTCAAGAGTCTTCTTTATCTCTCGGCATTTAATTCTAACATTGTATGTGTACCGAATACTGAGTTTTATGATGAAAAAGTTCAGTTATTAAAAGAATGATAAATAAAAAATAATCTTTTAGAATGAAATTGATAGAGCTTTTATTCTACATTAATAATAAATGTTTCGTTTAAAATTTTAAAGCTTTCTACAATATACTTCAAAAATTATAAAATATTGTATTTAATCAAATGAAGCCTTAAGATGTATTCTAAGGAAAAAAGGTGAGTTATACATTAAACGACGAAGATTTGTATCAAAACAAATAATCTTTTTGAAACATAGGTGACTATTATTAAACTACTTTTTAAATCATTTATTTAAATTAAATTTGACGAAATAAATTTATAAAGAGTCTTAAAACGCCTTATGATCATGTAAAGGAGGTGGAAAAACTAGTAAAGAGTAACACTAGTAAAGAGTTTAATCAATATACTCTTTATATTCAATTGAAAGTTAAGTATGATAATTTTCAATTAGCTTGAAAATAAGAACACCAAACATAAATCAGAATAACTCTTTCTCCAGAGCCGAATAAAATGAAGGCGTAGATCGTATAAGTGTAAAGTGATGCAAGTGCGTTGGTAACCGTGCAGAGGTGAGCATATAATAGAACAAGCTCACAACAAGCGATAACGTCAGAATTACACAGTGGAGGTATCAAAATACAGACACAGCATTTTCCAAAGTATCGGACGCTACTCGCTTAGGACGCCAGAACACAAAGAGTCTAGCGAACTGTAGCCGTGCACGAGGCTTTAATTCGCCTATGCGCACACATATGCAAGCCCGTGGAGGCAGCCTCTAGTGTGCAAAATTTCCCTGGCAACGAGATCAGTGAAGCCGATGGCCCCGGCTAATTTCAATAGCCCATATTAGCTTGCTCCGGATATATATACATGGCAGTTCACGTTCATCAACGGTCGCTTGTTCGCCTAGAAGCTAATTTATCTATCTATGCGATTGGAGCATCCTCGGAAGCTGCCCTGGAAAAAGAAAATTAGTAAATTCGCATATATGGTTTACGTACGGTTAAGTTAAATGTCCCAAGTGTGCCGGCTTTCTGTAATAGCATCGATTGGGAGTTACGGCTGTAACTCCTTCGTCGAATCCTTTGGCTTAATCAACGCCCGTATAAACATTAATTAGTACGGTATCTTTGGACCTTGGTGATAAAAGTTTAACAATATGTTCTTAATAATAGTTCTTAATAATCCTTTTATTTGCAATTTTTCATAAATAACGTCTATATGAGTTTGATTACTGTGTAAAACGAACGCAATTCTGCCTTCACACTGTTTTACGAAAGTTAAGGCACCATTTTTTTATAGTATATCTTGACAAATCAATTGAGACTTTATATACAAGTTCAGGAAATAAATCTTAATAATTCAAATAATCTTTTACTTTGTACATAATTAATGAATGTACAGAGGATAGTTAAATATTAATCTTAGCTTTTAATAAATACTGATTAATCATTGTACGGAACTTTTTGCATAATTTAAACGATCGGTAACTATACAATTATATTACTTATATGTAATATTATATAAAATAACCTGAAAATTATGTATAAAGAGCATAAAACTAAAGTATATGTATAATATCTACAAATTAATAATCAAATAATTCATAAGTATTGTTAATAAACTTGATATTAGTGATTAATTTCTAAATTAATTTATAATGTAAAGATAAAAGCAAATTTTTAAACATAAATTAGTCATATTTATTGAATATTTATAACTGATTTTTGTTATTTTTTCATTACCTTATATTTAGTACCTAAGCTTCAATTAGTAACATCTTACGCACAAAAATTTACAGCATACTTAAGTTTCTTAATCTTACATACAAGATTTTCAAGTTTATTTTATATTTTTTCCTCGTAAAATATAAAATATTAGTAATAGACATAATAATAGTAACTGAATATTTTCTACTATAAGGGGAATGTAATAGATCTAATAGACTTATGCTAATACATACAGATTAATTGAAAGCAATTGATACACTTTCATTGGAAGATACTGACATAATATGTTTTCAACTATATAAAAGTATTTAAGGACTATAAAACAATTGAATTAAGTTTTTAACTAATATTTTATGGTTTCATAATAAGATTATTTTTCAGAGATATTGAAATTCTTTTTCTATTTTCGTTTTATCCGATTTTATTGATGTAAATAAATAAACTTTTAAATATACAGTGTTTCGATCGTTCTCATAGATAAAATTTTATAACGTGTTACCTTGTATAACCTGTGATCTTTTTTTATCGATAATAAATTATGGTAACGAAATACTGTAAATGTACTTATTATTTAAACCTCTTAAAAATAAGAGAATAGGAATTCCGATAATTAATTAATTATGAATTTAATATTTAATATATTTAAATTGTAATACAATAGTTTCAAATGTTCCAATACCTTTTTATATATTTCTTTTTCATTAGTATATATAACATATGAGAACGTTGAATGACATTAAGAAAAAAATTTTCGCAAAGAGTTTTTTCGTATGATACGAATACAAATATATCTACAAAGTTGGAAGAGACTGGAAAGCAAAAAATTTACAGTATGAGAAAAAGATATGGAGTTATGAGAGAAATTGAACGTATTTTTCTTAATCGAATTTCGCAATGTTTCAACATATTGAATGAAATCCACTTGATCTTCACTTGAGTTGTTTCATCAGTTAGAAAAATTTAGTAGAGATTATTTTGTAGACTTTTCTTTTTTATGTAGATGTAACATTAGATCACTTTCAATACATTTATTATCTATAAGGAATACTGAGTTCTTCTATACTTTTGAGTATAAGATTGCAGTGATTCGATATATAATAAAATATTATTGAAATATAATTAGAAGGGAATCAGTATTTTGATTTTTCATTTGAGTTGTTGATTAATCTAATTTTAAAAATATAGAAGATATATATATATATATATATATAGAGCAATTTTCTAATTATTTTCTCGAGCTCATTAATTAAAAAAAATTAGAGGCTTATAAAAGAGGAAAGGAAATGTATTATTATTACTACGCTATTCTATTAATATGGTTTGAACTTTTTAAAACAAAAAATATGATTTGTTATATAAATACAGAGTTAAAAAAAAACAAAATAATATATATACAAATATATATATTTATATATATATATAATAACCTGATAAATATAAAGTACTTATGAAGTAAGAAAATACTAGATTTGTATGAAAATACCAACAAATTTTCAAATTTTTTTGCTATCGCAAAACTGTATTGTAAATAAGTAAACATTATTAACTATCAGTGATTTGAATTATAATGGTAACTAGTGCATCCGACTTACAAAGAAAGAGTATATATTTCTTTAAAAATTATCGTAAGTGATCTTGCTCAACATTTTAAATTAATATTTGTTGTGTCTTACTCTTCCCATCTGAATATTAGTTATGTTAAACGCCGCATATATTATATATACAACCAGACGCGAGCGAAACAAGAAATATATTGTTCCTTAATTAGTCTTGCGAGATTTTCTAAACCCTTTTCTAAACATGAAATACTTTATCTACTATATATCTATCCGTACGAGCACCACACACATCGGAGTCTAGTAATTTAGAGCGGGCGTCCGACAAAGGACGTCAATGGACGAAGCGGGTCAAAGGGAAGAGGAAAAAAATACTGGATAGAGAAGCAGACGGTGCAAGAGTGAACAAGTAAAAGGCATTCAAGCAGTTTTTATGAAAAACTTCACGCTCTAATTAAAGTATGATTTTGATTTTAAAAGATCTGGCACTTTAATATTCATGATAGTTGACTCTAATATGTCCACTAAAACAAAATTTTACTTGTTACTAATTTTGTATATATAGTATTAGCAAGTATTACCATTTTAATTTATTGAAGTTTATATAAATTTACATGTAAAAGTAATATAATCAAATTTATTAAGGCATGTAAAATTTTATAATTGGAATTCAAGTTCCCATCTATACAATTAAAGCTTTTGGAATAAAAAGCAATTCTATAACAATAAACATTTAACTTTAATTGATTTTATGTGCACTTTAAGAAAGAAGCGGATATTGTATATGTAAAAAATAAATTATTTCTTAAAACTCTCATTTAAAAATTTAAATAAGATCCGTTAAAATATAACTTTATATAGTTCTGAGTGAAACAGAATAATGAAATTGAACTAACGTTAATTTTTTTCATTTTAAGTACTAGTGCGATTATAGTAATAAATTTTTTAACTGGAAAAGTTATATTTAAGGCTAATATTGTGTTATTTATTTATTTATCATATAGACAAAAATTAATAAGAATTATAATAATAAGCTCGTTAAACAGAACTAAAAGAAATAAAGGTTTCTTTTTAAAATGATTTTCGAAAATTAAAAATCTGTGATATTCATATAATTACATTATTCTACAAACATAAATTGTACTTTAAATAATAAAAACTTATTAAATTAATCGATTATAAAATAAGATTTATTTAAAGGAGTTGGAAAAAACTAATTACTTAAAATAATTTTCATCGGCAAAATTATGCAACAAGTAGAGTATTATAAAACTTTTATAATCAGGAGTAATATTGTTTAGATGAAAGTTCTTTGTTAGTATCAGTTAAAAATAAATGTATTATATACTATTTGTTATGGCACTAAAATAAGTAAAAATAAGATCTATTCACACTGAACTATTGTCGATAAATGTCAGTTTTGAAAATAAAACCTTCAGAATAATATTACTTTTAATTATTCTACTTTTCAATGTACTAATTACATATATTTTTAAATCTAACTTTCATGAGTTTTAATCAAATTTTATTTGGAAAGCCTAGAGTAAAATTGCTATTAGAAAGAAAAGTACTTTCGTTAATATATTCAAATGTATCATTGGTATGGACTTAAATTGAATGAGCTGTTGAACGTATAACAAGAGTTATAAAAAACTTCTAACAACGTATTTTGATTATTGATTAATATTTTGTTAAAATTCGTCATAAAAGAATATTATTATATTGAATTATATACAACGTTTTTTGTTAGTTAGTATATTGTTAGTATATTCAATAAATAATATGAAATAAGAACAGAATTTATATAATATTTTATATTGTAGTAAATGTTTTTGGTAAACGAAAACTCTTTCATTCGTATATAAAAACTATATGCACTCTAGTTCTGCATAATAAACTGAATATGAAAAAAAATCTCTTTATTCGCGTACCCAAAGTTCATAGTCAGCTTTTTAAAAAAAATTTCTTACATAAATTTGGTGGTTCCTCTACCGGTGCGATCTCTATATCCTCTACCGTATTTTAACTAGCGCTTCGACATATGTGCACGCTCCCACGCCCTTTATTCTTTTTTTCCACTTCCTTTAGAATTTGATTTTTGTCGCAGTCCAAGATAATTTCGATCGATCCGTCCTCATTGGCTTTCGCGAAAAAAAGATTAGTGGAGGTCAAAAGGCTTTCAATTCTCGATTCTTTTTTTTGCATTAACCCTTCATCGACTTTTTCATTTTTCGTCTAAGTCTTTGAAGCTTATTCTTTACGCGGTTAAAAATGTGTTTTATTTAAGCACAAAATGCAAATGTTGAATGATCCTTTTTAATTACTCTATACTTCTGTATATGTACTAAAATTGTAAAAATATACTTAATATATTAAGTATAAAAATTAATGTATGGTCGCATAATTATCTTTTTTTCTAATATTTTTCATATTTCAGAAACTAATTATTTATATTTATTGTTTAAAATAATTATTATAAAAATGTATTATAATCAAATAAAAGATCATTTGAAAAGTATGAGTATTATAAACCTCAAAATTATTTCATTTATACGCTTTGAGAAACGACTATTTATATATATCTGACAATTAAAAACTTCATTGACATCCAAATTTGGTAGATTGAAATGATTTAAAATTGAATATCTTACATTTAATTTTAGAAATTACTTATTCATCCATTAGTCTACTTAATATTTTTGAACTCTGAAGTATGAAAAAATAATTCTATTGCTTAAATTGTTTTAAAGGCAACTTGTTTATCTTTAATACTTTGTTGATTAATCAAAATTATTATTGGAACATCTATTTTTCATTTACAAATTTTAAATTTAACATGTTTGCCTTTTCGCTTAAAAAACTTACAGAATATTTAATTATTCCGTGTTGTTTTATAAATATATTAATGCATTGTTTCTATTCCTAACTCCTATGAAAATCCATTATCCAAACAGTACTGCTTAATTAACTCGATATTATCTATTCTAACTAAAAGTATTTAAAGATTCTAATTTTTGTCTTTGATATTTTACAACATTATTTTCTTGGTTTTTATTCTGGTTCTTCTTTATGAATGTATACATTTGTATTAACTGGATAATCTCTTTATTATCTCTTTATCTCCTTCAAATCGTCTTTCACATCGAAGAATTCTATGAATAGCAGAACATTGGACATCGGACAGTAACGTGCAATCACCGTTACATATTATAAAATTATCCCAGCGGGACCACTACATCTTCAGTACACCACAATTTACGAGTATATATTAATTAATATCTTTCTTATTTCTCCATTTTATTTTCTTCATCCATCTCTGCTTTCTCTCGTATGAGTTATTCGCAAATTATTCACAAATTATTCACACATTATTCACAAATAAAGTCGTATGAAATTGGGTATGTAGAATTTTAATTAACATGTACATCAAACACCGTTAAATGATAGTAAAAATTGTTTATATAATGTTTTATATATTGTTTAATATATTGTTAATTATTTATATATATATATAATACATGATAGTATAAAATACTATTGTAAGTTATAAATTACTAGAGATATCTGGTCATTTTTTGTTTTATTAGTTTCTGCATTACGAAATTTTTAATTAATAACTGTCAATTACATATTATAAATATAGTGAAAATGAAGAAATAAAATTATTTAATTTAATGAATTGTTTTATTTTTAAAAAACTTTAAGTTTGAAACTTATAACTCATATTAAATAATCTTAAATCTATATACCATTTTATGATTTTATCAATTCTGCAAAATATCATAAATAGCTGATAATATGTTTTTAATACGTGTTCTCATCTGTATAAATATTTATATAAAAGTCCCAGTTTAAAATATGATTACTTCTTGAATATTGTTTCTAAATATATAATGGTTAATAAGCGTTCAAATAAGGACAATAATATTACGAAATTTAATTGCTATAATTTTATTATGCACATGTATATATTATGTATATTGATTACGAATATGGCATACAATTTTCTATTATAAACTGTAGTTCGGTATACATTTAATTAAATAAATATAATTACTTTCTTTTATGAATCTTATACTTGGTAGATATTTTAGATGAAAATAATTATAGCACAATAAATATATTTTTTAAAAAGATTACTATAGAAAAATATTATATATGATTAAATAATATACAAGAATATTCAAATATTTAAAAACGAAATTGCTTCTTGAATATGATAACGGTACAATTGTAGTAAAGTTGTAAAAGTTACCTTGGATACTACTGAGACGAAAATGAATCAATATAAATTTATTACACGTTTTAAGTCTTAATGTACTATTTTTATTAGCTTATTGGCGTAACTCACCAGACTTTACAAAATATAATTATTATAAACCAGGAAAAATGTTTTGAAGTTGTTTCTCTGGATAGTATGCATTTATGTGTCTGTTGAATTCACCTTCTTGAGGTGTTAATTCACTGGGAGAAAGAGAAGGAAGGAAGGGAGAAAGAGAGAGAGAGAGAAAGGGAGCGAAATGGTAATTGGACCAAACTTGACCGAATCGAGTGTACGTGAAAAGGGTGGCATCTCAAAGGTCGGCCGGAGGCATCCAACTTGTACGTGTGAGTGGCGCGCATTACCCTTAAAAAGTATAAACGTTTCCTCGTTCTAGTCTCGCCATCATTTCGACCTTCTCCTTTTCCTCCTCATGCATTTGCTCCCTAGTCCTTTACCGCTTTATATCCATTCTCGTTCTTCGTCTCTGCTTCGCTTAATCCCGACTGGTCAGCTGAACATAAACTGGACGGCACGTATCTTTACAGGCCATAAAGGCTGGTCCTTGTTACTAGAGAGCTTGTACCGCACCCGTGGCCACCAAGGTACCGCACGCTTCGCCAATACCACGAGCTCTCTCTCTCTTTTTCTTTCTTTCTGCCACAAATCCTTCTACTTTTTATAGGATTTTTACTCGATTCTCCAGTTTTCTCATGCGTATACGAAGAAAATTCCTGTCGACGATAGAGGGACGCTGTGATTTTCCAAGTTTCCTTCGAAATCTATAAGGAGAAATTCACTCAATTATGTGTAGTCATTTTATTTTTTATTTAATTTATTTTTTAAGAAGTTCTTGCTTCTTTTGAGCGTCTGTTATGAAGGAAATCTAACCGATTTCAGATAAATCGATAATTTTGTTTAATATGGTTATAAATAGTATTTTGATGAGTATTTTGTAGTATTTTGAATAGTACAATTTGGTATTCAATTTTTTAAGAGTACATGTTGAATAAGTTTTCTTTACGATATTTTTCTTTACTGAAGAATTTCTCATAAATCTGTATATGAGCTAAGGATGAGTTTCAAGAGCATAAAATTTTTATTTTATCGAGTATTTCTTTAACTTTAATTTATTGAGATTTTGAACAAATAAAAATAAAAATAAATGAATAAAAAGTCTTGTATAAAATAACGTTTTTATAGTTACTCATTGTAAATGATCACTATCATCAACTCATTTTTTTCAAAAACTATGCTACTTTTAAGAAACATCTGATATGTGTATCTCAAAAAGCTATTTAAATCACAACAATAAAATTAACCGATATAAATTCTAAGTTTTGAATAATATATTTCAATTATTAAACATTAATTTATAGATTTACGTATTTTCGCTATGATATCTAAGTTAAAACTTGCATATTTTTCAGATATTATATATTCTTGAAAGGTGCACTTCTAATTATTTTTTACAATGAAGCAGTGGAAGATATCAAATTCAAAATAAAAGCTAGGTATAGTGAAGTCAATCAAATAATTTGTTTAGTATTCGCATATATTATATATATTAGTAATATTTATATCCATATAAACATCTTTTACTAATACTAATAATATTGAAATTTTCAACATACAGAAAATAGATATTATAAGATTTAAAAAGAAAATTTATATTTTCAGTATTAAAAAAGCTAATATAATTATACGATATATTTTATACGATTGTCGCTTAATTATTATGGTAAAGAATTTTCAATTTTAATTACCTACCTTATAATTTTATTGTTAATAATAATATGCATTTTTTACGCTTCCATAGATTTATCTTAATAATGTTAAGAATTGATAAAATAAAGAACATTTCCATTAGCGTATATAATAAATTAAATATATTTTTATAAAATTAATTTTATAACATAATAAATCAGCTTCTGAATCAAATTTATTTAAAATATTTTTTAAATTTTTACAGTTTATTAATTTTATTTAAGTTAATGCTATTATATTTTTCTTTTTTTATAAAAAAGTGTAAATTGAATACTTAAATCCATTGTCTTCAAACAGTCAGCTTAATAATAAGAAAGCCATTTGTAATTTTCTATGAATTTATAAGGTTTCAATAATTATATTCTTTTTACATGTATTTAATTTTTTATGCAATAGATAAAGATTGCATAAAAAGTGTTTCTTATATTTTAATAAATATAATTTTAATAAAAATATAGTAATAATAGATCTGATATTTACATTTATTTACGAAGTTTGGTTTATAAATATCAAAATGTGTTTTAATATTTTGTTAGGGGAATTCTTAATATAAATATAAAAATATATAAAATTCCTTCAAATTGAACTATGCTTTTTGAAATAAGGTATTATCCGCTAAAAAAGTATATATTTGTTATTATTTAATGGGTATCAAATTTACTTTTCTACCAATTAAAATTTAATTAGAATAAGAAATAATGAATAATTAAGCACATCTCGATTGTAAAATATGATTAATAAATATTATGGCATTCTAAAAGAAAGATGATAGTGATCATTATAACTTATCTTTCACGTTTTATTTATTCTAATATTTTATCAAACTGTAATTAATCGTAAATATTCAATTAATGTAGATTAGAATGCAATATTATCTAAATAGGTGAGTAATATATAATTTATATTTAATATAATCTAAAGAGATGAGTCATATATTATATATTAGATTTAATATTATATAAATAGATGAGTAATATATAATTTGAAAGTTTTATTTTCATTTAGTTAAACAAATTTTTAACTCTTCAAAAAACTTTAATCATCACCGATCAAATTCTTAATCTAATTTTATTAAACCAAATAATATTTACTTTATAAAGTTTGAATATAATAATGAAATCTGAAGATTGATATAAACTTCCTATATTCAAACAGGTTCACTTTTAATACTTTTCATGTTTAAATATTTAAAAAATTGCAAATGTATTAAAAAAATTTTCCATTACTAATATAAGATCTACCAAACATGAAATTATGATCTCTAATTGAATATTTCTCTGGTAAAATATGAAATAAATAAAAACACACATAAAAAATAAACTATTTTATTTTAAGAAAAAACTACAAAATAAAATTATATACAGTGAATTTTAATACCAACATTTTTTATTTTTTAAATATAAATAGATGTTGTATTTCTATACTTTTAATGATTTTAATCTTTGTTTTTAATATAAATAATATAAAATTTCTTAGTTATAATTTTCATATCAAAAGATATTAAATAAGCTAGTCGATAACTTAACATCAATAAAATAAATTTGAAGATAAGTCTGAGTAGTTTTGTTAAGAAATAGCATGGTATTGTTATTGATAGAATCAATTACGTTAATGAAATATATGTACATAGATTGCTAAGTAAATAGCTATGCTTAAGCTAAGAATCAGCTTAATTTTTAACTTTGTTTTCACTTTTATAACATTCTCTAATGATAATGAAGTAGAAATTGGAATTAGTAGTTCAGAAATTTTTATGTTAGTCTGATTTTTTATATTTCGAAAAATATTATAATTGTATAATAAAGAATTTTCATAAAATGTTATATTTTCTGGTTTTTTACCTGTAATTATTTTAGTTCTTTAATATTCAATTAAAAATAAATTTTTTTATTTTAATTAATAAGCGAAAAGAAAATTTTTAAAGTTACAAATGACTCTTAACTACGATTATATTTGTATGTATTTTGGTAATGAAAATATTGGACTGTATTGTCATCAATTAATCATTTCACTGATTTAATATTAAATTATACACTACTATCTAAAAAATATTTTTATCAATATAATGTATAAGTCCACAAAAAAAATAAAATATAACTTATTGATCATTCTCACAGTTTCCATAAAATTATTTCAAGTTTTGATCAGTAACACAACCTAAATTTTATAAATTAAATTCATTAAAAATTTTCATGAAGTTCAAGTGATTGATAAAAACTTTGTCGGATTTATTAGCGTCATCTAAATTAAATTACATTCAGATTGTTCAATATATGATACGTAATACAATTACATTGAAAATAAGTATTTTATATCTCTTGTATATTCATTATGAAAATTCTAGTTGTGTTTGTGCAATTTCCAAAGATCAATAAATAAATATATTTTTTAAAATATTATTTACTAATTAATAAATAACAATAACACTTATGAATCTATTATGTCTTTAAGTCATAAAAGTCGGTGAAGTATTATTTTTTATATAAAACAAGTTTGTAGAATTATTGAAATTTTAATCAATAAAAAAATTTTGCAAACAATTAGAACAAATTAAAAAATATTTAAATTTGATATATATTACTTATATTAACATATATTATAAATATGAATTCTTTTTATTTAATTATATATGTTTAATTGTGATTTTCATTATGTGAAAATCTTACACAATGAAAATTTTATTCTGATAATTAATAAAAAATTATAGATTAAATTAGTATACCATGTGACTTGAAGTGAATCTTATAACTGTTGCTTTTATATAAGGAATTCAATAGTCATATCAAATATAATACTTACATAAAAAATATAATATAAAAATATAGAAAAATACTTATTTTATTATTCAATTTTAATTATGAATCGAATACAATATATATCTAACTTTTTCGAATTACATGTAAAACTGTATTTTTAATATAAAGAAAATAGATTTTTTTTCTAAGGCTCACAGATATTTAAGTTATATAAAATTATTTTAAATATGTATCAATTTTATGTAATTATGATAAACGTTGTTAATTTGTTAGTTTATTGAAAACTAATTTGAAAATCATTATTAATAACTTTGTTGACTCAAATATTATCAATATTCAAGAAACTGTGAAACCATTGGATCTTTTAAAATTGAAAGAAGTGTCAGTAGACAAAGTTAGTAGTATAAATGTTGGGTAGTATTTAATAATAAGAAAATGAAGAAGTAAATATTTTATGTTTAAAGAATAAAATACATCTGATAAATGGAAGGTTGGGCATGTATGTAATAAATAAATCGTCTTGGATCATGTTTTGTGGCATATTTCAATAAATTACTATCAGTTAATATTAACATGGGATGGGAATAGATTACTGTAAGTTATTTTTTATATTAATATTAGGTATTCAATTTTTTATATACTTGTAGAATTATTTAAATTAGAATTATTTTTTATTTAAATATTTTAATTTAATTCATTAATATTTAAACATTTTTTAAATTAATATCTTTCAAATTTAATTCATGTAAAAATATCTGAATAACTGAAAATATACATTTCAAATATTTACTAATTTAACTAATTATTTAAAGTTTAGTTTTAAAACAATTTTGAAGAATATAGATTTAAAGATAAACAACAAAATTATTACGATATCAACATTATATTTCACGGGTTTTTAAATATAAGTCAAAATATGGTTTAAACTTAAAATTCATCTGAAAATGATAACTTGATTTAAAGATTTAGGAAGATTTAAACAAAAGAAGCAAAGGAGAAGTAGAAGGTTATTTGCAGAAGCAATATAAATAACTGAATTAAAAATAGTTTTTCTCCTTATTAATTCACACTTCTTGCATAAAATTAGAATTATTATGATAGTAATAGAAAAATTATGTAATTACTAATTACTTAAATTTAGAAATCAAGATTTTTAAATTATACAAATGAGCATTTTATTACTAATATTCATACATTAGATAATAAAAAAAAACATCAATTGCTTATTTAGATGTTAACCTTTCATAACTAAAATTCTTTCAAAGAATTAATTTATCGATATAACAATAAAATTGTATATTATCGTTATTTACCGATATCAATATTCATAAGTTTATATTAAATTTGAAGTAAATATGAATTTAACATTACAAAATCAATATGATTTACCTTGTTGTGTTAAAAATTTGTTTTTAAGCAAAATTATATTTTATTTTATTAAAATATTCAAATCTCTCCTACCTAATAATTTTATACAATAGTACAAATGATCTAACAATGATCGTACGGATTTATAATATTCTTTTTTGTTGAAAATAATTATGTATATAACTGTATTATATTATAATTTTTATATATAATTTTTTAATTGTACTTTGATTATTTAAATTTTTTTTATCTAAATACAGGCTAATTTTTTTAATTAATTAATAAAAAATTAATAAATTGTTTTTATATTTCTTAAATAGGATTAGTAAAAATACGATTCAAATCTGTGTAACCATATAAATTAATAAATTGAAGACTGAAGTTCAATTTAATTTCAGAAACTGTTTTCGAAATATTATTAAGAAAATTTTACAAATGACTTTTTATATAATATAAGATTAAAACAAAATAGTATGTTAATTATATTAGAACGTATTCATTAAATACCTGAAAAAATATAATATTTTGTAGCAACTAATCCATTTATTATGTATAATAATTATATATCATGTAGTAATATATTATTAATAAATTAATCATTTTTAATATTTTTATTGTAGTATGAGTATAATTATGATATCAAATGGTGGATCATAAAAAGAAAAGGAGAATTGGTTGGTAGAATTAATCATTTAAGTATTAATGTAGCTGTAAATGTAGACTTCCAGAAATATGAAATTATCTTACAAAACCTGAAATTTACGTGGATCAGGTAAGTAACAAATTAATGGGTAAATGCAAGGATTCCTTTTTGATTATTAACGCTAGATTTTGCATCAACTCTGAAAGAATTATTTTATTATAACTTTATACAAAAATAATAATTACTAATTAATTATTATTGTGTTAATGGAACCATTTTTAACTTTGTATATGCTTCAAGTTAAATAACGTATAAATATCATTGGTATAACTTACATTATGTTTTCGTTGCAATATTTACACTCAATTAGATTGATTGGCTTAGAATTTATTCGTTCATAAATTTGTATTTATGTAATAAGATTATTAAAAGTAATTTAATTTCAATTTATTATTTCTAAATATGAATTAAAAAAATTTAATTATAATATTCTATAAATTAAAAATAATATATCTTATTTTATATCTATTTTTATATTTTATTTACAAAAAAATATATATAATCTAAAAATATATGGAAATGTTGGCGATAAATTTCGCAATTTTATAATTAAGCTGATAATATATATCACTAAAAGAAATATAATTAAAACAGTTCAAAAATGACTTATAATTTGCTTAAATTAGCAATTGATAAGATTAATACTCGTATATCACATCATGAACACTAATTTGGATAAATGAATTTTATGAATTTAAATCAAGTACTGATAAGCAAAAATTTTCACCAACAATATATATATCAAATTTAATTATTATATTCAGTACGTTCTTATTTAATATATACTTTTATTCATCTTAACTAACGAACCTTTGTATATTTATTTATTTATACATTTACATTATTAAGAATATATTGTTTTAAATGTATAAAATTTATATATTTTATAATTATGGAATACTCGTTACTCAATAAATCTTATTTTATATTTATTTACAATTAATATAGTATTTATTAATTAAAAATTAAAAATCTTAATTTCGATTGTATTAATAAAGAATAATGTGTTAGAAAAATATAAAATAGATTTAGAAATTTAAATTTAAATTTAGAAATAAATTAAAATATATATAAAACTTAAGGATTTGTTTTTTGAGTTAGCATTTTGTATGATATTATGTAAAACGGTAATTTTTTACTTTTATTATCACTCTTTAGTAAATAGAAGATAAATGTTATTGGAGTGTAATTTTTTTTAAGCTTAGAATTTTTAAGATATGAATATAATTTGTATAACTTTTAGAATCACTCAAAATTTGAAAGAATATAAATTAAAATAAATTTTAAAGCTTGATTTTATCAGATTGAATAAATTAAAATAAATAATATTTATAAAAATTATCAAATAGAATATCAATTTATTCATATCCATTTATATCCATTTGCACTAAATTTCCTCTTTAGTTAACATATTTATGTATACAATTATATGTTTAAAATGACATAAAAATCTTTCTTTAACATTGGAAAAAATTATTTCATTCTGATTAAATAGTTTGAGTTTGAAAATTATCAAATCTATCAAAAATAAATTTTAAATATAAAGGATGAAATAAATTATAAAAATAACTAGACGATACCTAACATACACTTTCTTATTTTCCAAAATTGTACATTTATTTGAATTATTCATCGCTTTTCTTTCTTCTGTACCATATTTTCTTGACCTTTCATAGTCCTAAATTCGCTCTGTATAGGTACGTAGTATTTGGCTCTTTAAATTCTAAGGCTATGTAGGCTATATGGGTATGCGGATAGCATTTGCCGGCAATCTGCCAATCTGAAACTGATTCGATGGC
Organism: Wiebesia pumilae; assembly: GCA_018907045.1. Classification (NCBI taxonomy): domain Eukaryota; kingdom Metazoa; phylum Arthropoda; class Insecta; order Hymenoptera; family Agaonidae; genus Wiebesia; species Wiebesia pumilae. The sequence continues at coordinate 189 of JACCHZ010000140.1, read as the reverse complement.
CGATGGCTATTGGCCGAAACTTTTCTTCGTAGCACTAATCAGACTGTGCGTTTAAATTCGAACACGGACGTGTGCCGCAGTGTGCAGTTTTCAACGATCGAGGAGAAACGTCGAAACATGAGTGACTTGCGACATAGAGTCAAAGTCTCTTATTGACTGGGAGTATCTATAATCATAATTCTTCCAAAA